>CM052443.1:13028711-13122356 GCA_028533085.1 Varecia variegata | reverse complement strand
GTTGATGAATCCATTATAGAGGTTATATCTGATAGCAGTAGTCTTGCTTTGTAAATCTAGTTTAATAGTTTTGAGCCACAATTTAAGACTGTTCATTTATCATCAGAGGAAGTTTAGGTGACACCATGGTCTCATGAAAGGTAATCCTTAATACCGTCTTCCCACGGGGAGCATGCACTTGTCAGAGACCACCGTGCACATGTCCCGTTTTGCCTTCACACTCCCAGATGTATGTTCTCTCTTTCTTGGCTGAAGCACAAGGAAAAACAATGCAGAGTTACATTTTAAACTAATGGTACATCTATTGACTTCTAGTACTAGTTAATAGGCTGGGCTCTCTCTACTATTGCTAGAGAATGAAATCATACAAGGTTCATTATAATATTTTTTTTCCACCAAAAAGGAAAAATGTCTTGCAAAAAAAGATCATTTCCATCAGATATAGTGCTCTTTAAGTGATCCACAGCTTAAAACATATATGAGGCCATATATGTTTGTATTTGCCTAAAGAAATTCTGGGAGGATATACTTGAAGCTGATAAATAAAAGGAATTATTTACCCATGCGGGTTGGAGAGATGAAAACTGCACAGATGAAGGACCCAAAAAGTATTCACTGAAAAGTAATTTTCTATTTTTAAATTCATGAACTAAGTGATATATTAACTACTGACGGGGAAAAAAAATCCACAGCTATCTGGATAGACTCACCAAAGAGGCCATCTTGACTTTGGCATTGTATAACTGTAGTTTTCTGCCCCCTGAATGCCTCTTTTGTTATCCTCAGTTCATCCTGCAGGTGTTGGTGATAACAGGTGGCAAATAATAAGTTGCAGTTTATGAGGTTATGTTCTTCCTCAATCTTCCATCCAAAGATGAACTTAGTACATTAAGAATGAAGTTTGTGGCATTGCACAAGAGAAGCAAGAGTAAATAAAATCTTCTCAGTGCAAAATGGACAACAGCAAACTAGGACAACCTCTATGGAAAGCAGTATGGAGATACCTCAAAGAACTAAAAGTAGAACTACCATTTGATCCAGCAATCCCACTACTGGATATTTACCCAGAGGAAAAAAAGACATTTTATAAAAAAGACACTTGCACTCAAATGTTTATAGCAGCACAATTCACAAATGCAAAGTTGTGGAAACAATCCAAGTGCCCATCAATTCATGAGTGGATTAATAAAATGTGGTATATGTATACCATGGAGTACTACTCAGCCACAAAAAATGGTGAACTACCTATTGTATTATCCTGGATGGTGCTGGAGCCCATTCTTCACAGTGAAGTACCCCAAAAATGGAAAAACAAGCACCGCGTGTACTCATCATTAAATTGGCACTAATCCATCGACACTAATGTGCACATCTGGGAAGTGACATTCATAGGGCGTTGGGCAGGAGGAAGGGACGAGGCGGGGACAAGTAAATTCACACCTAAAGGGTGTGGTGCCCACTGTCTGGGGGATGGGCACGCTTGTAGCTCTGACTCAGGCAGTGCGAAGGCAATTCCATGTGACCAAAGCGTTTGTACCTCCATCATACTCTAAAATTAAAAAAAAAATTACATGAAACGAAGCTCTTTAGTCTATTTTTTAAAAATTATTTGTTTTTCTTATTGAAAAATAAAAACATTATTTCTGTAGTAACTTCTGCATACACAAAAATTACAAAGGAATAGTCCACTAATACTGAAGCCATAGTTTAACAGGAACTCAGCATTCATACTTTGAACCCATGTATAAGGCAGGGAATGAATTTCAATTCTGTTGCAATATGATAGTTTATTTTATCTTTAGATAGGATGTACCGATCTGACAGTCGGCACGAACCACAACCTCCCTTTGAAACTAGAAATCCGTTGGCCCCAGTTATAAATGTGTTGTTATCTCAAATTCATTTGGAATTTTATAGTTTGGAATGTGAAACACCATTTTCCCATAGAGACAATATAAAAATTATGGCTGGATTCTGATGCAAGACAGCAGACGTCCATGTAATCCACAGTGACTCAGAGTGCCAACTGTGCTTGTACTATGCTTAAAAAAAAGGAGGCTAGAGCATTGCTTTACCCAAAAAAAAAAAAAAAGAAAAGTTTATACAGAAAGTATTTTGTTATACTGATATGACAAAATACAGTGGGATAAACTTAATGATTCACCTAAAGTGATTTCATTTCTTATTTATCAGCTTTATCAACTTTACTGTTAGCTTTATAAATTTGACCTCTCACTTTTTTTTTTTTTTTGAGACAGAGTCTCGCTTTGTTGCCCGGGCTAGAGTGAGTGCCGTGGCATCAGCTTAGCTCACAGCAACCTCAAACTCCTGGGCTCAAGCGATCCTACTGCCTCAGCCTCCCGAGTAGCTGGGACTACAGGCATGCGCCACCATGCCCGGCTAATTTTTCTGTATATATTTTTAGTTGGCCAGATAATTTCTTTCTATTTTTAGTAGAGACGGGATCTCGCTCTTGCTCAGGCTGGTCTCGAACTCCTGAGCTCAAACAATCCGCCTGCCTCGGCCTCCCAGAGTGCTAGGATTACAGGCGTGAGCCACCGCGCCTGGCCTGACCTCTCACTTTTATTCATAGTTTTCACATCGCCTTCACTTTTTTCTAATGCTTCCCCATTTTTACTGTCATCATTATACTCAACCCTGCTTATGAATTCAAACAAATCATCTTCAATGTCACTGTGGAATTTTAAATTTAAAATAAAACTTGTGCGTGGAGAACACAATCATTGTTTCTGCCTTTTTCCTAAGGGTCTCTGAACCTTCTGGGGCTGTAAAGTGGTCCGAGTCACTCCCCCTCTAACCAGTGAAAACCATGACAACACAACCACCACCAACAAAACAAAAATAGTCACAGCAGTGACAACAATAACAAAATCAGCGGTAGTTCCTAGCAGTAGATCACTCACTCTGTTCCAGGCACCAAGTTCTAAAAGGCAATGTTTTTTGCCTTTCTGGATCGTGAGAATTAATCTCCCATAAACAAACTAAAAAAAGTGAGGGCCAACAATTGTCTTGGGGTGAGACTCACAACGTGTTGGGGGAGACAGATATTAAACAGGGCACTACACCGAGGGCGGCTGGGAGAAAGGAGAGCGCTCAGAAGGGCCAGACGCAGAGGCCTGGGGGAGGCAGCTCTGTTGGGAGCCCCCGCTGAAGGTTGGGAGAAGAAGCTGGAGCAGCAAGGAGGGGTGGGCGTCCCCTTTAGGGAGGGACCAGATCTGCATTGTAGAGAGCCACCAGGTTGGGATCAGCCGGGAGACCATGGCAGCAGGCAGGACTGAGTGGTGGGCTGCACCGGGGGATGGAGCAGAGCATGAGCTCCCCCCACCCCCGTCACTCTTCTCCTTCACAGCTTTCAGGTGAGGAGGGGCACCTGCTCTACCCACCTCCTGGGCAGCAAGAGACTTTGTCCCTCCGTCCTGAGCCAGGCACAGAGAGACTCCTGTCCTCCCCTTTCTGGCAGTGAGAGGAGATTCCTTTTCTCCTTTAATTCTCCTCTTCCCCTGCAAGAGCATCAAGGCAGGACCAGGTCTTTTGGTACAACCTTTACCTGACCCCTGAAATGGGTACAGTTGGAGGGGAGCCCTGGGTTGGCAGTGGGAGCCCTGGGTTTGACTCCCTGTGCCACCACCTGATCTTCTGAACAGGCCACCACTGCCCCGTGCCTCCATTAGCTCCTTGGCCAGAGGGCGAGTTAAAATCTTGCGGCCTGTAAACCAGATTTCAGAACAGCATTCACAGCAAAGAAAGTCTTTTCCGAAGCTGTTTACCTTAGGGTTTGATAAAGAACATTAAAGGCCCTGATTGGCGCTATTTAAATATTTGTTCCAGGACTGACATTTGCATTTAGGGTGAAATGACTTAATGCACATTATTTATGATTAACTCCGAAGCTCAGGGGAAGGGGAATAATACACCGAGTGCAGATATAGTGGACGGATCACGAGTAAAATAAAGCCCTTGTTGTCCGCTCTTCGTCTTAGTCACGAACTGTATCTCCATCTTGCCTGCACATTTCCAAGAGGATTTTTAAAAACTATTCTCAATGCTTTTAAAAGTTTTACAATCTCAGGGGGAAAATGCATGCAATTGAACTACACAATAAACAGTAAACACCAATTGCCCCCCTATGAAAAGCTAATGGTCTTCGAGAATTCTCTACAACAGACTCCACTTAGCAGCTAATAGTCTCCTGCTAATGGTCAATTTCACTCTCTGCAATAAGGACCAAAGCAAACGACCTAATAATTTTTAAAGAACAAAGGGTACAATAAATGGATGGCAAATCACCCTATTCTCTGCAAGCAGCACTCTCAGGAGGAGAATTTCAAATTGCTAATGGCCAGAATATTGGACAAGTGGAGATTTTCCTACGGAGAGACCAGAGAAGGTGACAAAAGATAATGGCTTTTACAAAGACGACTGAAAGCTGGGAAAATTAAGTCCTTGAGTCTGTGGCACAATTCGAGCTGTGAAAGTAATTATGACCAGAACATTGTCTAGCCTTCTCCGTGGTAGCCTGGGAAGCAGCTTTCTGATTGCTTGCTGTTTAATAGTATATTGAGGCCAGAATAAGATGTACTATTAGAACCAAAAATCCTGGCTAGATTTAACAAAATCCGCCAACCTTCCAGGGAGGATACATAAAAATAATTTTTTTTTTGCACTTTGATCTTGTGAGTACTTCAGAAATACAACTTGATTCATGACAGTAAATATCCAAAACTAACCTAATGACATATGAATTAAGTTCTATAGGTTAGAAAAATCAAAACATTGTGGAAACATTATTGTAATGGACTGAATATTTGTGTTCCCCCCCTGCAAATCATATGTTTAAATCTTTCCCCTTAATGTGATTTCTTCCCTCTAAGAAATTTCTGTTATTTATAGATCATTCGGTCTATGGTACTTTGCAGCCCAAATGGACTAAGGCAATTGTGGAGCTAGAAACAACTGTGAGGTCCTCTTATGAACAGAGTAGCTGACATTAAGGTTTTGTCCTGCAATTTCTCTCTTTGTTTTTCCCTGAATCATTAATCCCCTCTTTCACTGATCCTAGGTTTAAAAAAAAAAATTCCTCTCTTGACCCTTCCTTCTGCTCCAGGTGTGTCTCACTTTCTGTTGTCCTTTATATCAAAACTCCCCCAGAGATGTGTCAGTCTTTCTCTTGCCTTCCTTTCCTCTCATCTCTGGCACCTGCTCCACTCGGGCATCAGACCCAAAACTCCACCAAAATTGCCCTCATCAAATCCACTAGGCGACCTCCAGTCCTTGTTTTATTGACAAGTCAGGAGCAATCCAACCAGTTGATCACTGTCTCCTTCCTGAACTGCTTTCTTCACTTAGCTTTCATGATGCCTAATGCAGAGTCAGATAGATGGATACTGCTTTGACTTGCATGTGGCCCCCAAAAGTTCATGTGCTGGAAACTTGGTGGCCATGGTAGTGGTGTTAAGATGTAGGGCTTTCAGGAGGCAATTAATGGATTAGTGCTGTTATTGCGAGAGGGGGTGAGTCCCCTTGGGGGCTCAGTCCCCTTTTCCTTTCTGTCTCTTGATCTCGCTCTTTCTCCTTGTCCCACCTTCTGCCCTTCCGCCATGGGATGACCCTCTCCAGATGCCAGCAGCATGCTCTTGGACTCCCCAACCTCCAGAACCATGGAAAATAAATTTCTTTTAAAATAAATTACCCAGTCTTGGGTATTCTGTTATAGCAGCAGCAAACAAACTAAGACAGCCACCAATGACTCATGCCTCCTTTTCCAGGAAAAAGAGCCCTTTCTGGGGTGTGGCAGCTCTAGGAGTTGCATTTCCCAAACCACTTTTCCCCCTAGGTAGGGGCAATGGCACATGAGCTGAGGTGGTTGAGAAGGGCCTTCTTTACCCTTCTCTTCCCCACCTGGCTGCAGGTGGATGCCCAGGGTGACTTTGTCAGCCTGAGTCCCTGAATGACTGTGTGGAGCAGAGATGAACTTCAAAACCACAGCACAGCATCGGAGTTCTGATGGCCGTGGCCTCTGCCAACACAGACCAGGCCTGGAAAGGTGAGGAGAACTTGGGGTGTGCTCACTCGATGTTTCTCCTGCTGCTCATTGATGAGCATCCGATTCAATCTTCTAATTGCCTCTCTCTTTTTCTTTAAACTGAAATTTGCTTGTTTCAGGACTTGTTTTCAACTTTTCCCTTATTATTAATATTCCCAGAAAATTATCAGAGAAATTTGTATTGTTCATAGAATGAAAATAGATGTTCTTGGAAAGCAGAATTAAGATTCTTATTAGTCGATGGTCGAGGATTTATCCATGTTCATTGTCAAGGGTTTGGATCCTTTCCAGTCTTCTCAGGACTTCCTAATTTTGAAAAGACTGGAGATGTTTTGAAATGTGCTAAACTGGAGTAATCAGGCAGAAAGATAAATTGTCTGTAAGATCACGTGGTATATATTTTTTCTTGCCTAAATTTTTTTTTTTGTTTGTTTGAGACAGAGTCTCACTTTGTTGCCCGGGCTAGAGTGAGTGCCGTGGCGTCAGCCTAGCTCACAGCAACCTCAAACTCCTGGGCTTAAGCGATCCTACTGCCTCAGCCTCCCGAGTAGCTGGGACTACAGGCATGTGCCACCATGCCTGGCTAATTTTTTCTATATATATATATTTTAGTTGGCCAGATAATTTCTTTCTATCTTTTAGTAGAGACGGGGTCTCACTCTTGCTCAGGCTGGTCTCTAACTCCTGACCTCGAGTGATCCACCCACCTCAGCCTCCCAGAGTGCTAGGATTACAGGCGTGAGCCACTGTGCCCGGCCTAAATTTTTTTATTGATACATAATAGTACATATTTTGGGGATACATGTGATATTTTGATATATATATACAATGCACTGGGTATATTTTTGTATTCTCATTACTAAGGAAAGCAAATGACTCAGTAAATATTTGTTGAATAAGAAAATGAATACATAAATGAATATATGGAAAGTTTCTATGAAAACGTATTTATTCAGTGTCTGGAAGAACTTTATGAGCTTTGTGATGATTAGCAAATACTCAATTTCTCTCAATTTCACTTTTCACCTATAAAATAGGAAGGATGGAACATAACGCAGGGTTGCTATGCAGTTCAAAGACACGGACACAGGGCCTGGAGTAGTGTCTGGCCTATGAGCTGTGACTATCAGCAAAAAACCGAAAACCAAAAAACAACTTCTTTTCATATTTAAATTTTAAAACCATTTATTTTTATGAGAGAAGGATCTAGCTTTCTATTTGTCCCCAATCAACTCTGTCACATTGACTCCTACACATATTGGAGTTGTTGGCCTGTTGGTAGGAGTTCTTTTTACTTCTGTAATGAATGCAAACCTCACAGCAATGCAAACTCGGTCTTTCTTACGAGCCTGGTATAGGCTAAAAAATTTATTATCTTGAGTCACTAGAGAATGAATTGCTCCAGAATTGTGCCTAGTTTCCTGTATTGACTCTGAATTGTGCAGGTTGGGATGAGAAGCGTGTATTTTTCCCATCTCTCTCCAGGGAATTCAGAGGTAGGGCTGTGGTTGGGAACTCCTAGTGCAGCTTTTTACTTCACAGCCGAGGACGCCGATGACCTGCCCATGACCTGCCCATGACAGTCAAAGCCGAGAGCTGTTTCTTGACCTTTGGTCTTTGCCAGACTCACTAGATTGTTCACCCAGCTTATCATTTCAAATGCACATTTCTACCCTGCTTCTTGTACTTTCCTGTGATTTTGGCCTTGAGGCTGTCGTGGAGACTCTGTACCAAGGAGGAGAGACAACCCTCCCGACACTGAAGACCACCGGTGGCGTTCATTTCCAGCTAGTCTCCATGCAAATCCTGCCACTGGCCCCAGGCCAATAGTTAAATTCTATAAAAACAAGCCAACACCTACACTGGTACAGGAAGTCGAGCTAGTCCACTCCCTCTGCCCATTCAGATTGGTGCCCTTAAAGCCCTGGAGCCACAGATCGGCACACAAGGTGTTCTGAGAGCTTCTAGAAACCAGCGAGGCAACCCAGTGCAGTGGTGACGAGCCCAGGCTCTGGACCCAGAACCCTGGGCCACATTCCAGCTCCCACTTAAGATCTGTGCCACCCTGGGCAAATTTCCTCCTCTATGAAATGGGAATAATAATATTACCCACCTCGTAGGGTTGCTATGAGGACTAAGTGGGCTAATATTTGCAAAGAGCCTAGAATGCTGCTTGGCACGCAGGGCAAGGTAAGTGCCGGGTAAGTACTTTATTGAACGTGTTTCAAAGCACTTTCCACCTGTCAATAATGGGTCCCTGGTACCTCTTAAGTGAACGAGGATTAGACCCTAACCAAACACATCCTACTTTGAAACGTAAATTTCTTTATTGGGACCCCAGAGGGTCCACTGCTCTTCCACCCAGTGAGACCCCCTGACCAAGGGACTGGTCTTCCTCTGGTGCGAGAAGATGGGACCTGGCTTTCTTTGGGGACCTCTAGGCTGTCATATCGGATCACACCTACCCTCTTCTGCAGTCGACGTGTACCGAATCCTGCCTGGACTGGTGAGAAACTTGACCTCTTGGTGCTTCCCTTTGCTGGAGAGCCTCCATTTCTGACCCTCTGGATCCCAAGATGGCAAGACAGGGTGATGAAGCTCACATATTCTGTGACTCGGTGTCGCTTATTAAAGTTCTCACATCCATAGGGACCTACCTCAGGCTCCACCTCTGGAGTTGGAACACAGCGCCAGTGATCACATCCGAGCTTCCCCAAAGTCCTGTAGAGCAATGAGGACAATTGTCACTAGGAAGTGGAGATCCCAAGTTGGGGTCATCTTATTGTTGATTACTAGTGATTTTGAACATCTCTTCATAACTTTTTAGCTTCTGTGGTTTCTCCTTCTGCAAGTTGCCTGCATGTATCCTTTGCCTATTTTCCATTGGGATTGGTATTTTAGTTTTCATTGATTTGCAGGAGGTCCATGTATCTAGAAAAACAATCCCTTTCTCAGAGAAATTGCAAATATCTTCTCCCATTCTGTTATTATATCTCTCATTAACTTTGTCTATAACTATCCTTTTTTGAACTTAAATATTTTACTTTGCCTTATGGCTTGTGCTTTTAAAGTTTTGCTAAAACCTGTCTTTTTTCATCTCTAGATCACAGAAACATTTTCCTACATTTCCTTCTATTAACTTGATGCTTTTATTGTTCATGTTTAGGTCTGTCATCCTTCTAGAATCCACCTTTATATGTGCTATCAGGTAGTGATCCCATTTTATTTTTCTCCATATAGTGAATTTGTTTTCCCAAAAACAACTACTAGATAATCTTTTCTCCATTGTTTTGTGTACCTCTCTTTATCATAAATACAAATTCAATATGTAAATGGGTCTATCCCTGAGCTTTCTGTACTATTCCATACATCTTTATGTTTGTTCTTGCACTAATGTCATTAAAATTAATACAATTATTAGAAAACTAGGGAATAGAAGGAAATTTCTTTAACTCAACAAAGTTTATCTGTAAAACATCTATGGAAAATATTACATTAATACTTAATAGAAAATCTTAGACATACTTCTTTTAAAATTAAGAACAAGAGGAGAATGCCTACTATTACTGGTACATTTAATGTAGTATCAGAGGTGCTGGTCAATTTTATAAAATAAGAAAATGAGATAAAAGAAGTACTAGAAAGAAGAGATAAAACTGTCTTAATATGCATGTGATATGATTATCTTCAGAGAAAAGCAAACAGAAGAAACACAAAAGTTATTAGAAATAAGAGTTGAACATGGTTGCCTGACACAAGGTCAACCCACAAAATCATTAGCACTTTTCTCCTTGGCAATGACCAATTAGAAAATATAATTTAAAAAGATATCATTTACAATAGCAACAAAAACTACAAAGCAACTTGGAATTAAGATTTTGAGGACCTAGAAAAACTTACTCTAAAATATTCACAAAAATAAAAGTCCATGTATAACCTCCTATAAAGTGATAATTATTTCAGAACAGGAGGGTGTTTTTTTTTTTTTTAAGTCCATGAATAGCTAAGTCAATCTTAAAGAAGATGGTGATGGGTAGCCCACCCTGCTAGACATATTTATTTATTCTTGCCACAAATGAGTATATACATTGCTATGGTAGTGGCCACCACCTGGATCACAGAGCTGGGCTAGACGTTCAACAGGGTGAAAAGCAGGTACCCCCTGCTGACTGCAAGAGGTAAAACATCCGGCGTGTCATCAAACCAATGCCAAAGAAAGATTTCCTGTTCCCTGTTACCTAAAAGGATTTTAACTCATGGCTATATAAGTGAGTGCAGTTAGGTCAACAAACAGCTCTACTCAACAATCACGCAGGATGTAGAGCTTGTCCAAGTAAATTGTGTGATAACTGTGTGTGTTTATAGACAACAGAAATCATTGCTACATACTACATGTAATAATTGCTGGCTTGTTTAGCATGGTTCCAGGTCTGTTAATCCCTTCATACGTGACTCCAAGTTTGAGAAGTCTGCTAGACATCCACATGGTGACATCAGGTGACAATCTGATGTGAGTCTGGTGCTTGCCAGAGAGGAGACTATGAGTTTGACAGCAATCAGCTATCAACCTCCCTGGGACTAGAAGAGATCACTTAGAGGAGGAGTGTAGACACAGAGAAGAAGAGGGATGAAGACAAAAGTCCTCAAGAGCATCTGTAGTGAGAGGTTGGGGAGCTAAGGAGGAATGGGTCACAGAGGAGGGGCCAGCGTGGTGGGAGGAGAGTCACAGAGCCTAAAAGTGTTTTGAGAATGAAGGAGCATTCAGCTATGTCAATTGCTGCTCACAGATCTAGTTAGGGGAAGATTAAGAACTGGATTTGACATGGGTCACCATATAACAGATAATGACCTTGAGAAGGGCCATTTCAGTAGGATGGTGGACACTGGCAAAGCTCAATTGGAGTGAGTTGAAGAGCTAATAGGAGGTGGAAAGGGAGCACCTGAAGTAGCTGGAGTGAGCCAAGAGAGTTATTTTTTAAAGACATATGTAATAAAATCATGTTTATTTGCCAGTGGGAATAATCTGGTTGAGGGGACAGTCCACACTGTATGAGAGAAAGGGATAATTGCAAGAGCAGAGTTCTTGAGGGCAGAAGGGGATTGAAACCCAAAGCACAAGTTGGGGGGTGGCCTTCCTTATCTCCAATAGGAGAGAGGGTGGAATGTCAGGTTCAAGCACAAGTAAGTTGTTGGATGTCGTGGTGGAGAAAGCATGGTTCTTTTCCGACTGTACCCACCTTTCTATGATGTGTTGGGTAATACCGTTGACTGGGACAGTGGGGGACTGGGTGAGGGGGATTCGAGGAGAGAGGAGAAAGTATGAAATGACCATCACAGAAAGTGAGGAGGGAATGTTTTAGGGAATTGTAAGAGGATTGACAAGTATTCCTAAGCGCTACATGACAGTCATGGTCAGGATTTGGAAGTAAATCAAGTCAGCTTGCTTTGTATGATTTTTTTTTAAAAGTATTCATCTGTTTAGGTGTAGTTGTAGAGTCAAGAAATAGTCAAGTTAGATCAGGGTTTGGTGTTTCTAGGTGTATCAGTTGGGATGTTTTTGATTGCAAGTAACAGAAAACCTCTCTCAAGCCACCTCAAACAATAAGAAAATGAATTATTTAACTTAAAGGAAGGTTCAGGCATAGGTCAAGCTCCAGGGTTGGTTGATTCAGTGGCCCCATGTATTCATCAAGGACCCAGGTTCTTTTTCTCTCTACTCAGCTGTCCACATAATTGGCTGCTTCTTACGGCTCATATCTTGCTGTTGCAATGTGGCAGCTATTAGGCTGTTGCAATTAGGTGTACTTGCCTCCTCATTCATGTGGACCGAGAGAGAAAGACAGTCTCTCACTAGCCAGGGAAGAGAGGGCTTTTCCTTCAGATCCCAACAGTCACCAGGGGAATGCCATGTGCTGGTTGGCTTCAGTCAGTTCTCCTGAATCAGTCATTGGTGAGGGCCATGGGATTTCTAGGATGGATTTAGACTGGTGGTTCTCAAAGTGTGATTTTTAGACCAGTAGCATCAGCAATACCTGGGAACTTGTTAAAAAAGCAAATTCTTGGGCCTCACTCCAGATCTAGTGTATCAGAAACTCTGAACAAGGGGATGGGACGCTGCAACCTGTGTTTTAACAAGCCCTCCAAGGTGATTCTGGAACACAGCAAAGTTTGAGAACTAAAGGCTAGGAAAACATGGTGAACACGAGGGTTCTGTGAGGAAGGAGGCTATGGGAATAGACAGCTGCTAGTGTCCACTTGACCAGGTAAGCACCTCAGAGTGACAGAGGGTCGCAGAGTTTAGGGTGCTTGCAGTGGAGACATTCTAAGGATGGGCTCTGAAACAAGGACTAGAAGAAAACTGAGGACACAAAGCAATGATGGATGGTGGAAAAGTGGTGGGGTGTTAGTAGACTGAAGATCTCAGTGAAGTTGGAGAATTGAAATAAGCTGGCAGGATAGAAGATGTGATGGCCCTGAGAATGTACTCACAGATCTCCAGCTGCATGTTGGCACCAAGACCACCTGACCACCCGCTGCTCCCAGCCAACAAATGAGTGCGGCAAGGGTACTAAGGCCAACCCCTTCAGGGGCACACACTCTTTAGATGGCTGACTTTGGCTCAAGGACACCCACCCTCACCCCCAGCTTTGATGAGCGCTCCTTGGACTGTGTGGCATTCTGAGAATCTTCTACCCAACCTTCTCTCCCATTCTCCTCCACTCATGGTTAGACTGTATCACAGTTCGTCAGCTCTCCCGGATTTACCCAACTCCCTCCTTCATTATTTTTCACACAGGCACTTCTTCTTTTTGGCATCTGGTTCTTGGAGGGTGTAGACTGACACAGAAGGTTCTTGAGTAGAGTTTGAAAATGAGATTATGTGCCAGGTACTGTGCTAGGGTGGTCCACGCCCTGCAGGAGCACCAGCGAGGGATACAGATGCACAACTGATCGTCACAGGACAGCATAGTAAGGGGTGATGGGGCAGTCACACATTCCTGGAGTTGACATGGGAATCCTTCCCAATGGTGGGAAGCTGATGACACCATTGGTAGGGTAGATGTCCTACCAGCAGGAAACACACCTATTAGTTTAGTGAAAGACCTGGTGTTCCACTGCTAGCCTCTCAAAGAGTCTTCCCCACAAGCACCTGTGTGGGTGTAGCTCAACTACTACCCAGAATTGGTACAGTCTCAATGGATGTTGTTGCTTCTGTCAGGCACTAAAGGACAATTTCTACCATCGTTTCCCTTTAACGCGGCCATCGGCAAATAAATGGATGACTTCATGAGTATTGAGGAGAGAGGCAAATATTTTATCAAGGTTTGGTTTTAATGACAAAGTCCCTGTTTTCTGCCTGCCTCTCTCGGGTATTCCCCTTAGTGGCTGTCAACCTGCATTGAAGGGTTTCTGCCTCTACTGATCTCACCTGGTGGTTGTGAGGGATCATGGGATAACACAGGGGAGCTGCTTTGGAACCGGTGGGCTGCCATACCATGCAATACTGATTACAACTCGCCCTCCTGTCTGACCACATACACCTAATGAAAGGAGTGGGCGCCATTCTCCTGGGTTCCAGACACCCTTCCCTACTGGAGGGAATGTCGGGTCCCTTTTGGATTCTTAACCTGCCATCCAGGATCCATGAATGGATTTTAGGGAGACTTAATCTCCCAGAATTGCGTGTGAACTTTTGCATGTATGTTTATGGTATTTTAGGGGCATAGAAAGGGGTTGGGTCCATAGTTTTCATTACTTCTTAAGTTTGTGACCTCAGAAAATATTGTCAGTCACTTCTTTTTAAGAGACAAATACTCAACCTATTATAAGGCTCTGTGTTGTGAAAACTGTGTCCTAGTTTAAAGCATACCTGTTGTTGTAGTTCTCCATTTTAGATTAAAAGAAAAGCCCCTTTAGTTTTGTGATAATATAAGAAATACTGTACTATGGAACTCTGTGGGATAATAATAAAAAGGGCTGGTATATGGGAAAAAAAGGAAATTAATTTTGCACCTAATACATCTCCATAGAGCACTGTCTTGGAAACTGAGGACTATCATAAAAACAAAAAAGTCTCATAATTTTTCTTTTTTAAAAATTCTTTTGTTCCTTCCTTGCCTGCCTTCTTTCTTTCTTTCTTCCTTCCTTTCTCTCTTTCTTGCTTGTTCGTCTGACCTTTCCCCCGTTGAACACTAGAGGGCGCGCCACACCGCAGAGAGGGCTCCCTTCCCCACTAGTCAGCTGCTGTAATGGTCGCTCCCTTGCCAGCATTTTGCATTACATGCACAGAGATCAGCAGAAACATGGAAGAAGAGGGCCTTGTTGATTTGTACAGCTGTCGTGAGGGGCCCCAGCAGAACTTCCCAGGTGTCTGTTCAGGCTGGAAGCTGTAGCTGATCCCAGATGGAGCAGCTCTTGACCAGCCCCTGTGGGCAGCCTGAGTGCTGCCCCCTAGCGGATCCTGAGGGCTTCCACCAACTGCTCTTTTCTAGAATGAAAAGCCAAACTCGGGTCCTTCCTTGACAGGTGATGAAGCTGGTAGATTAATAGATCTGAGCTAATAGATTAGTAGATATGCTAAGGCCTTTGTGAGATCCATTATGATCTGTGAATGAGAGGAAAATGATGATATAGATGGGAAGTTGACATCAGGTTCGTTTATTTTTATTCACAATTTTCTATCACTAGCTCTATGCTGCAGACTGATGGTTGTATTCAAAGTATAGGGACTCAAGCACTGGTGACAACTGGAGGATTGTCCTTAGACACTGGCCATCAAGCTTTGTGGGGTGGTGGTGGTTGTTTTTAATTGTGGTCAAATATATATAAAATAATCATTTTGAAATGTACAGTTCTGTGGCATTAAGTCCATTCACATTATTGTGCAACCATTACTATTATCCATTTCCAAAACTTTTTCATCCTCCCCAACTGAAACTCTGTCCCCATTAAACAAGAACTCCCCATTCTCCCCTCGCCCCAGTCCTTGGTAACCCTGTTCAGCTTTCTGTCTCTGTGGATTTGCCTATCCTAGGTACCCCTTATAAATGGAATCACACAATATTTTTTTTGTATGTTTAGCTTATTCCACTTAGCGTGTCTTCAAGATGCATCCATGTAGCATATATCAAAGTGTCATTCCTAAATATAGTACATATATGCAATGGAATATTAGTCATCCATAAAAAAATGAAATCCTGTCATTTGCAGCAACATGGATGGAACTGGAGGTCATTGTGTTAAATGAAATAAGCCCAGCACAGAAAGACAAATATCGCAAGTTCTCACTTACATGTGGGAGCTAAAAAAGTGAACCTCATGAAGATGGAGAGGAGATTGGTGGTTACCAGATGACAGGAAGTGTAGGGAGGAGGGAGGATGAAGAGTGGTAGATTAATGGGCACAAATACACAGTTAGATAGAAGGAATAAGATCTAGTGTTCAATAGATTAGTGAGGTGACTATAATTAATAACAATTTACTTTTATACATTTCAAAATAGCTAGAAGAGAATTAGAATGTTCCTAGCATAAAGAAAAGATAAACATTTATGGTGATGGATATCCCTATTTATCCTGATGTGATCTTTACGCATTACATGAATGTGTCAAAATATCACATGTACCCCCAAAATATGTACATCTATTACTTATCAGTTTAAAAAATGTAAAAAATTTTTCTGTTGTTTAAGCAAAAAAAGAAAAAGTCATTTCTTTTTAAGGCTGAATAGTATTCCATTGTATGTATATGTCATTTAGTATTGCTATAACAGAATACCTGAGACTGGGTCATTTATTATATATTAAGAGGTTTATTTAGCTCACACTTTTGTAGACTGGAAAGTTCAAGGGCATGGGGCTGGCTTCTGGCGAGGGCTTTTGTGCTGTGTCATCCCATGGTGAAGTTCAAATGGGGAGCAGGTGTGTTTAAGAAGGAACAGAACATGAGGGGGCAACCTTCCTTTATAAAAACCTGCTCCTGCAGAAACTAATTCATTTCCAAGAGAGCAAGAACTCGCTCACTGCTGTGAGATGACATTAATCTATTCATGAGGACAATGCCCAGCCCCCCAATCCAAACACCTTCCACTAGACCCCACCTCTCAGCCCTGCCATACTGGGACTAAAATGTCAACAGGAGTTTTGGTGGGGACAGATCACATCCAGGCCATAGCAGCGTACACCACATTTTGTTTACTCATTTGTCCTTTGATGGACATTTGTGTTGCTTCTATCTTTTAGCTATTGTGAGTAATGTTGCTATGAACATCGGTATTCACATATCTGTTCAAGTCCCTGCTTTCAATTCTCTTGGGTATATACCCAGAAATAAATCATCTGGTAATTCTCTGTTCAATTTTTTAAGAAACCCACCATACTGTTTTCCACAATGACTGCATCATTTTACATTCCCACTAGCAATGCACAAAGGTTCCATTTTTTTTCCACACCCTTGCTAGCAGTTATTGTTTCCTGTTTTTTTAATGACAGCCATCCCAGTGGATGTGAAGTGTCATTGCAGTTTTGACAAGTCATTTTTGACTAGTCTTGTTCAACCATTTTATCAGTGATTTAGATGGAAACAAAGAAAAGTTGCTTATCTGATTTGCTGATCAAAAGAAGGTAGAAGGCGTGGCTGATGTGTTGTATGACAGAATTGAGAACCAAAATAAAGTTGACCACTTACACAGGGATTGACAAACTACAACCTATGGGAGAATCTACCTTGACACCTGTTTTTGTGAATAGAGTTTTATTGGAACCCAGCTACCTACATCCATTTGTACATGGATGTCTATGGCTGCTTGGTGCTATAATGGAAGAATTGATTACTTGTGACAGAGACCACTAAAATATTTACTATTTGGCCCTTTCCAGAAAAATTTTGCTGACTTCTGGGTTACTTGAAAGAGACAAATTTAACCATACAATAGTTAATCTACATAAGTATAAAATATTTGCTCTTAATAAAAATCAAGCATATGACAAGGATCCATTGGTTTTCCACCATGTAAGGAAGGACATAGTGATTTTTTTTTTGACAGTAGACTAAATATGACTCAATATGGAGTCTAGCAAAAGTCAATTGTAATATTACACCACATTAACAGGAATAAGCATCTAAAACAGTGGTTCTTTGGCTACACATTAGAACAACCCAGAAGCTTAAAAAATATTGATGTCCAATTCCTGGGGAACCTGATGTATAAGTTCTGGGGTGTGGCCTGGGCACCAGGAGTTTTAAAAGCTCCTTAGGTGTTTCTGACAGGCAGCTGTGACATTCCTGTTCCGCTGGGCTCAGGCCCAGTCACGCCTACGGCTTCATTCCACGTGTCCCACTTTAAGGGAAATAAAGACAAGCTGGTTCCTTTTCAAGGAGGAGGAGTCAGAATTGTGAAAGAACAAGATTTGGTTTGTATAAGAGGAACAACTGCAGAAAGCACCTATGGGAGAACTCTGGAGTGACAGCTGGAAGTTCATAACTGGCATTCAGCATTTGATGGCTGCCTCGTAGAAGAGGAGTCAGACGTCTTTTACATGGCAGGCCCCCAAAGGGAAGAGTGGAACAGGGAGTAGAATTTACCAGCTATTATTATTCCTCTTTAAAGAAAAAAAACCAGCACTAGCCAAAGAGGGATGTTGCTGAGGGATCTTTTAAGGGACATGCTGAGGGTCCTCCCATCCACCAGGCCACTGACAAGGGGGCCACAGAGCACATCCCGGAGGGGAATGGGTGACAGTAACAGTGAAAACCACCCAGTCCCAACGGCGGGCACTGACTGGTGCTTTCTCGTACAGGGTGCTGTGTTCAGACACCGCATTGTCTCACTTGTGAGTTCACACCATTCCCACGGGGAGGGCCTATGATTTTTCCATTCTATATTTGAGGAAGCCGAGGTTCAGAGGCTCTGTCACACGTGGTGGCAGAGCTAGGACCCATAAGCACTCTGATGGATGGTTTTCCAGCCTGGGCTCTGCTGATTCTAGAAATACAGTGTATAAATAACCAGAAATATAAGGCTGAGTTTAAGCAATAATGAAGCTGTCTTAAAAACAATTCCTTCAGCAATGACCCATATAGATGGGAGGTGCTATTCAATGCAGTCACCTGAGAAAGCTTTATCCTTAGAATCCAGAATGTCAGGGCTCCAAGAAAAGCAAGAGGTGATCTAGTCCATACCCACCCCCCTACATTTACAGACTGAGGACACTGAGGTCCAGAGAGGATCTGGAGACTTGTCCTGAGTTACATATTTAGTATTCAGAGAACAGCGTTCTTACTCCTGCCGCTTTAATCAAAGAGCCTTTTGGATCTCAGCTC
Organism: Varecia variegata; assembly: GCA_028533085.1. NCBI lineage: Eukaryota > Metazoa > Chordata > Mammalia > Primates > Lemuridae > Varecia > Varecia variegata. Next base: position 13,103,971 of record CM052443.1, on the reverse strand, counting down.
AGCTCAGAGAATTGCTTTCCAAGTCCATTCGGCAGGCACACAAGGTAATCAATCTCTTCACTTTAGTGATACATTTTGACTTTGATTCAAAACAACATTACTGAGCACTCTGCACTCACTTCATGCCCCAGACTTGACTCTCAATGACTCATGAATACTTGCAAGAATTAAATCAACCCACAAAGAGTGCATATTGTCACCTTTGAGGGATTTACAAAGAAGAAACTTTTGATTCCAAATTGCTTTAAAAGTGATTTCCAAAGAAGAGTTGCCAAAGACATGTCAAGCAACGTCAGTGTCACTGATATGGGGCACCTGCCCCGTAAATGCCCCTAGAGGGTCCAGCACGCCCAGGTAGGTGCACTCTGGTGTACTTACCACCAATCCGCCACTGAATAGCTTTCACGCCAGCTGCCACCAAGAGGGAGGCTCCCTTCTGGGAAGAGGCTGCCGAGCCGGGCTGGCGTTTCCCAGCACCCCACCCCCTTCCACCCACCTAGATCTTGCATCTGGGTCTTCACCTGTGTAACACTAAGCAGAAGGGATGCATGAGACTGTTGGACAAAGGTAATTAGAGAAAGCTGTGCCTTCTCTACTCTTGCTCATTTCCCATTAAGCAGCTGAATGCAAACGACTCCCAGGCTCCAGGGGGAGAGGGGAGCCACAAGAGGGAAAGAAGCTGGGTCAGAGCTGGTTTTATACTTTACCTGCACAAGAAATAAACTTTAATCTGTAAAGCCTGTGAACTGTGGAGATTTGTCTGTTAGAGCAGCTGTCATATCCCTAATGCAGCCACCCAAATCAGATTTCACCAAATCGTAACATATAAATACAGAGCCTGACACAGTACCTGCCACACTAATAGCACTCAGGAAATGTGTGTTGGCGAATGAATAGATGAATCTAAAGCCTATGATAATGGTATACTTAGTGGAAACGAAGCTAAAGAATGCTAAATGGCTTTCAGAATGCAGAGGGTGTTCTGCGACATGCTGGCCACTGGTTTTCCAGCTGCACTCAGGAGTAAATGCGGAGAAATGGGTTGTAATTGAGACAGCCACACCGGGGAATGGATTTCTGAATGAAATGAGGTCATTTTTATGCATAGACAGCTCAGAAAACAGACGAAGGAGCCTTTTCTGTTAGGTGAATTTCGAGTTCTCGGGTGGCTGATGGGTCTATACGTAGAGCCACATCTGTATGTTGTCACCACCTTGCAATGCTGCCTCCTGAGCATCAGAGCTGGAGCGGCCACAGAGCACCTGGTCTGTTCTTCATGTCACAGACAAGGAAGCCGAAGCCCAGGGAAGTGGGCCACTCACCCAGGTCCCTCGATCATCACCCCAGGCAGGATAGTGTGGCTTAAGGATGGGGGCAATGGAACCCAATTGCCTTGAATTCTAGCTCTGCTCCTTGCAACCAGTTGACTTCTCCATGCCTCTACTTCTTCACCTTTAGAATGGGGATAATTAGAATAGCACCTACTTCATAGGTTGTCATGAAGCTTAAAATTGTTATATTTAAAGTGCTCACAATGGGACCTGGCATATAGGAAGTACTGGGCAAGTGTTAGTGGTTGTTGTCATCACTATTATTAATGAATTCACATTGCCCTTGTGCTGTGTCAGTGTTCTTAGGCCTTCAGAATAAAGACATTAAACACCGTGCAAAATGGTGAACCATAATGCATCAGAGGATGCCAGGAGTTCTTATACCAGAGTCTGAGAACACATAGCCTAAAAAACCAAAAATTTGTTATAAAATAAAGTGTGAATTGCTATTTGGCACACTTGGAGTCACTCATGAAGAGTGGTGAATTCAGGCCTTATTCATGTCTCAGGAATGTCCTAATGAGAGTCTAAGTGCACCATTGCGCTTCACCGTGTAAAGGAAAAGAAAACATGAGTGTAAAATTAATCCTAGACAAGACAGAGAATGGAATATGAGAATAAGCCCAGTGTTTGAACATGCTTTTCTCTGATAAGACCTAGAAGATATTGACTGTTGTGGATTTAATATTGCAAAGCAGTTTACCAGGTTTGGGGAATCCTAAAATGCCAGGCTTTTAGAGAACTGCCTAGACTCCATCAGGGCTTCAATGAACAAAGCACATACATCCTTTCATCAAGTTCTCCCGGCTCAGCCTTCTTCGTTCCATGGCAGAAGTCCTTAATATATTCCATGGCAGATGATCGGCCGACTTCTGCTTGGACGCACCGTGATGGGAGACTCAGGGTGCCATAGGCCGCCCACGCGTTACCAGGCAGCTTTAACTGTTACAGAATTCTTCCCTAGGCTGGGCCAACAATCTGCCTCCCTGGAATGTTGGCCCAATGTTCCTACATTTATCTTTTGGTGTAAAACATAATAAATCTCTTTGCTTTCTCCCTCTTGATGGTGGAGAGAGAGAGGGGGACATTAGACTTTTCGGGGGGAATGCTGGCCCTGCCATTCACTTAGCTATTAGACCTCAAACAAGTTGCTTAAGCTCTCATTGCCTTGCCTTGCCTTGCTTATCTTTAAAGAGGGCCACTGAATTTTTACAAAGGGCTTGTGAAGGTTAAGTTAAATAAGCATAATATAAAGCAGGAAGTGAGAGCTTAGAACTATTTATCCAATAGATGGTAGTTCTAATATTATTTAAGTTTAGCTCTTGGGACTCCCAAAGTCTTCTCTAAGCTGTCCATTTCCTCCAGCTGTCCCCACTGGCCTGGTGGCCAGCCCCCACCCCATCTGATTGCCTCCCTTGGACTGCTCACCTGAAGGCTTCACTTCTCCCTCCACTAGTCCCGTCTCCATTGGTCCACATCCTAGAGAGACAGTCAAGGCAAGAATGAGTGCAGCTGGCCCCTGAAGGAATGCAAAGATGGTAACTTTGGGGGCTGAGCCATTCTAATGGGGAGGAGGCCTTTGAGGTGCCCCAGGAGTAAGTCAGGGTCAAGGCATGAAGCACAGAGGTGGCTGGTACAGGGTGCGGTGTGTGGCTAAAGAGAATGCTAGAGGGGAGATAGAAGCTTTCCTCCCAGAATGTTCAAGGCATCTCCAAGGAGCAGGAAGCCAGCCAGGGTTCAATGAAGTTATTATGTCCACAAACAAGAAACTATGACATTGGAATGTACTTCTTTTATCTTGTGTCCCTTGCTGAGCTCAGATAATGAGGTGCAAGAGGGAGCCTCTAGCTAAATTAGGTTTATTTACCACCCTTGATCTGGGCAGTACAGTTTCACGAAAACTGCCGAAATTTGTGCCCCCTTTTTGCAGCCACAGATATTGATGATGTCACTCATTTACTGAGTTCGCAGTCGACTAAAATCTTTAGATTTTTTTTCATGAGAACCAACTTCAAACAAGTTTTTTCCATCCTGAACATGTATAGCTGACTTTGGAAATCGAATAGGGACATGTATAAGAAACTAGCACCCCACCTAGCTTGTTGTAAGCATTAAAAAAGTGATAGCTCTTTAGGATAAGTATTATCCTCCTTAGGTTTCATTTTCCTGGTTTCAGCAATCTACCTGGTTGAGGTTATTGTGAGTACTAATCCTGTTTTACACACACACACACATGCAACCTGACTCACGGCTCCTAATTCCTTGTGATTTCCTGGGGGATTGGAGCATCTTTTGTTCTAATGAGGTGACTCTTCGTGGCTCCTGGCTGAGAGCTGGTCACCAGAAAGACAAAGCCATGATCAGAAGCTTGGAACTTTCAGCCCCGAAACCCTAGGGGTGAGGGCCTGGAGATTGAGTTTATAAAGGGTCCTACCCACGTGAGGAAGCCTCTATAAAAATCCCTGCACTATGGAGTTTGGGGAGCTTCCAGGTTGCTGACCATGTGGAGATCCTGGGAAGGGGTGCACCCAGGGAGGGCAGGGATGCTGTGTCTTTTCTCCCAGACACCTTGCCCTGTGATCTTTTCCACCTGGCTGTTCCAGAGTTGAGCTGCATCCTTTTATAACAAACCAGTAATCTAGTAAGTAAAGTGTTTCCCCAAGTTCTGTGAGCCATTCTAGCAAGTCATCAAAGCTGAGGGGGGAGTGGTGAGAACTCTGATTCATAGCCAGTGGATCAGAAGCACAGGTGACAGCCTGTACTTGACATTGACGTCTGAAGAGGGGGCTGTTTTGTAGGTCTGAGCCCTTAATCTGTGGGGTGTGCACTCATTTCAGGTGGATAGTGTCAGAGTTGAATTGTGGGACACCCAGTTGGTGTTTGCAGAGAATTGGAGAATTGCTTGGTGTGGGAAACCCTGCCTCCCCGCCTGGTATCAGAAGTGAAGCATTCTGGAAGTACTGAGTGTTGTGAGTGTAGAAGGAAAAACTGCATTTTCTCATACAGAGGCTAAGAGGAGACTAACTGTGAAGAAGGGGGCAAACAGGTCAAGCACAGACTTCATTTATACCCCACAGCTGTCTTGGGAAGAAGTTTCCAGGAAGCTACAACCAGAGAGTTTATATCCACATCCTAATCCCTGCAAGCTGTGGCTATGACTTTATTTGGCAAAAGGGTCTTTGCAGATATAAATTAAGGATCCTGAGAGAAGATCATCCTGGATTATCCAGGTGGGCAGTAAAAAGAAAACTGGAGGGAGATTTGAGACAGAGAGAGGAGCTGTACAAAGATGGAGGCAGAGTTTAGGGTGACGCAGCTCAGAAAGCCACGGAACACCAGGAACCAGCCACCAGAAGCTGGAAGAGGCATGGAAGGATTTTCCCCTAGAACACCCAGAGGGTGCAGGGTCCTGCTGACGTCTTGATTTAGGACTTCTGGCCTCCAGAACTGTGAGGGAATAAATTTCTTCTGTTTTAAGTCACCAAGTGTGCTAATTTGTTACAGCAGCCACAGAAACTAACACAGAGGGCATTTTCCTTCCCCAGGGAACCCTTCTCAGAGTCTGGAGGACCTGCCCCGGAGAAGAAGTCAATCACCTACCTGTTAGCTTTCTGGCCACCTCAGAACCATGAGAAATAGGAAGTGAGGCTGGCGCGCAGTGGGACGGTGGTCACAGTAATCACTGTGCTGCACCTCATGCTGACCCCTGTTAAGGACTCTCTCCAACTCCCAGAAGTGCCCGATTCTACTCCAAAGCCAGACCACCATCCACAGGCCGAGGCCCATGCCCACCACAGGCTTGGCAAGCTGCAGGGTTTGGAGGAAAAGCCACATCACAGCCGGGCACACAGCAGGCCTCAGCACATCGTGTTTGGTAAAAGGTTCAGAGCCAGAGCCCCGGAGCAGGTACCTGGGCAGACACCGTCACAGGCTCTCATCACTTCAGCTGGGACCTGAGGTCTGAGAGCAGTCTGGATTATGCCCTTTGGTGAACTTTCTCATGTCCTCTTTCTTTCACTTTGGTGCACTTACCATAGTTGAACTCACTCTTTACCGTGTGTGAGGTTGTACGTCTGTCCCCCAAGCCCCTCCCTTCTGCCTGTCATAAGCTCCATGAGAGCAGGCGTTCTTCTTTTCACACTGCATGCCCAGCACCTAGCACATGGCCTGGCATGTATTAGCTGCTCAAGTAAATGAATAGATGTATGGGGCAAAGGGTGATCAGGGCCTGGGGGAAGGTAGCAGGGGATCTAAACCAGACTCAGTGTTGCTAAAGGCAGCCCTAAGGAACGGCCTTGCAGCTGGGCCTGATGCCTGGGGGAGAATAGTCTGGCAGGAAGGTGGGCCCAGAGCTCCAGGCAGGGGGAACAGCTTGGAGCAAGTCCCTGGGCAGAAAAGTCATATAGGAAACAAGGGGCAGAGCCAGGCCTAGAATTTGAACCTTCCCACTGCCTGTCACAGCCAGGAGAGTCCCTGGTTTGGTTTTGTTCTGGAAGGGTTATTGTCAGTCATTGTTTTTTCAGCTCCAACATAGTTAAAATCATCACCCAAACACTTGCACCCAATCAGAGGACTCTTAATATTGAATATCCCATCGACTCTCAAGAGGAAACTGTAATTGCCTATTAGTCACATTGCAGCTGGCACCAGATGACTTCGGACAGCACGTACTCCGTGTTTGTGTGTGTATGCGTGTCAAGGGCTGAATACCAAGAAAATGCAGAAAGGCTTAGAGGGTTGAGAAAATAAACAAGTGAAAAGATTAGTAAAGAGGAAAGCATTGAGTCATTTATTTGAATTATTTGATGGATTCAGAAGGGACTTAAACACCACAAATGGATAGAGCTGATGCTCTTAAAACCCCAAAAGAAAACTCTTCATCTACCGCATTGGCAGTGTTAGTTCCAAAGAGTTCAGTGTTAATGCAAATACAGTGTGAAACTGCCCAAATCAGAATTAAAGAATTCTTAGTTCAGCAAACCCCAGGACAGAATAACAAGAATCCACCACCTACCCAAAGCTAAAAAATGCTTTGTGTGGCTGAAGCCCTTCTCGCCAAAGTGGAAACACCAACGCATTAACAAATATTTAATGGGGCTGACCACGTGCAGGGTACTCACGGAGAAGTTTCTAAAATTAGCAACCCACTTCTGTGGCCACCCTGAAAGATCCCTTCACATTGACTAATTGCACCTCAGACCCATTGTCGACGAAAAGCACCAAGCAGACGGGGGTCCTCTACCAGGAGTTTGCAAACCTGCCCTCCTGTGATTTGGCTTTCTTTTCCCTGAAGTATCCAAAACAGGAGGCTGAGCTCATGTTCTCCTCCTCTGCTCTCTGTTCCCTTCTGCCCTCTTTTCCCACCACCATTCAGGGGGCAGGTTCAGGAGATACGGCTACAGATCGCCCAGCCCAGTTGGGCCCCTTTAAAAGTCGTCCTGTGACCTAGAAAATTGTCCTTCCACTATACAGAGTCCCCCTGAGGACGCCGAGGATTCAAGGACTCCGTTACCATAAAATGACACCCCTGGGAAGAGCAGTATTTGATGAATGAGTCTCCCTTGCTCCCCTGGGGACCCACAGCATTTCTTCCCAGGCCGAGTTCTAGAACCCATCATCCTGTTCCTCTATCTGTACCGCCCTCTGGTAACAAGTGTCTGAAACATTTTTCTCCAGATGCCTGGGCAGACACCTGGAGTTTGAGGGGCCATCAAGTGCATCCGGTTGAGTATTGCTGGCAGTCGGAGGTGGCACTACACCTTTAGGAGCCCAGAGGCCAAGCCCACAATGGAAGGCTGTGACCAGAGACCACAGAGGGGCTAAGTTTCCGTGACTGACGGACAGCTCATTACAACCAAGCTAATGTCACTTCACCAGGTGTAGTAGATGGAATAATGGCTTCCAAAGATAGCAGGCCCTGATCTTGAAACCTGTAAATGTTACATTATTTGGGAAAAGGGGCTTTGTAGACGAGATTACATTGAAGATCCTGAGATGGGGAGATTATTCTGGATTAGCTGGGCCCTAAATTTCATTTATTCTTAAAAGAGAGGGCTGAGGAGGTTTTACACACACACACACACACACACACACACACAGGAGAGGGTGAGATGGAGGTAAGATGGAGGCAGATACTGGAATGATGCAGCCATAAGTCAAAGAATGCTGGCAGCCCCTAAAAACTGGAAGAGGCAAGAACAGATTCTCCACTGGAACCTCCAGAGAGAGTGTGGCCCTGCCGACACTTGATTTTGGCCCAGTGAGAATTGATTTCAGACTTCTAGCTTCTAGAATTATGAGACAATATCTTTCCATTGTTTTAACTCACCCTGTGTGTGGTGCTTTGTTAGGGCAGGCACAGGAAACCAACAAACTGGACATGGAATATAAACAGAGGCATCATGTGTGCGAGACACGCCTTTCTCATCTGGCCTTTCCCAGAATCAGGTGTGGCTAGGAAGTGTCAGTGCCTGATGTCAGATGTTGATTGCATGTGACCCTGGAGAATGATGTATAAAGCTTTATAAATCCAACCAGTAAACCAGGGGCAGGAAGTCGTGGAGGCGCCTTGGTGGCTGCCCGTGACCGGGTTAACCCAGCATTCCTGTTGGAACATGTGTTTTGTACAAACAGGCCAGACATACCTGGAAGACATGATCTCTGGGTTGACAATGGGCTGGAGTCACTTACAAACTTTGTTAACACTAGGAGACAACTGAGTTATAATCCCAGGGCTGGAACATAGGTTAGTGCTCACTTTGTTCAATCCATCTGTCTGCAAAGTCCCAGGGCCACTCGGTCTTCTGGGAGGGGAGCCTTTCCTGGGACCCTGTCAGTCTCACGACTCTTGTTCTCTGTGGGTTTTATTTCTGGCTCTACCTACCTGGTATGAACCAGTGGTTCAACCAATTCAGGGTCCTCTGTTTCTCTGGCGCTGTGTGAGGCATAGTCAAGTTCAAATCATCCCAAAGGGCTTAGAGTGGGTCAGAATCGACACAATCAGCGTCTCGGCAAACATAAACCCCTAGCGGGCACCTCCACATGCTCCGCAGGAGTTGAAAGTGTGAGCTTCCGCCTTACATTCCTGCCCCCAAATCCCTGTTCTCTTCTCGCCTTCCCAGGCCCAGAGGTCAGCCCTGCATTCTGCAGAGGGTTCACTGAGGGGGTGTTTCACCTCAATCATGAAAAAAATGAAAAACGATCTCGTGGTCCCAGTGCCATGAAAAGCAGGAGCGACACAAAAGGGGACTTCTTAGACCAAGAGTACTGTGACCCGTGGGATGACAGACAGAGGGCAATGACTCCTCGGGTCTCCTCCATCACGGATTACAATAGAGGTGGAAAAGGACTGGGAATTTCGGGGTTCTCATCGTCACTGCCCCAGGGCCCCAGGGCCTCACCCCACCTGCTCCTCCCACAAGATCCAGCCAACTCTCAGCCACCCCTGAGGGGTCCTCACTTACCTAGCCCCGGTTGGTTCTCAAGCCAAGATGTTACAAATACCTAAATGTTTTGAAATAATCCCAACACCTGTGTTCTGCCCCGGAGGACCCTCATCTGGAGGGGAACCCAGGTATCAATATTTTTTTTAAAAACTCTCCAGATGATTCTAATGTGCACCCAAGACTGAGAACCCCTGAGCTGCCAGTGGTCTTCAGGTTTTCATTTTGCACGCCCTCCTAACAAGCTACGAAAAACCTCATCCCCGCCACCCTGTGATCACACATCACAACTTAAATAAGTGGGTGCACAGGATGTTATTCCAGGCTTATTTTATATATTATAATACGAACATTTAAAAATGAACCTATTTTAAATTTATTATTTAAACATATTCAATGACCTCCAAACACCATAGTGATTTAATATCTATTATTCATAAAATACATAAACAAGCTCCTTATAGCAGTCTAAAATTTTACACTACCTCTTTCTCTCTTTGAAGTCATATTTTCATTGCCTTTCCCTAAGGTATTATTTTAATGTGATATATTTTTACACTCTAGTGCCTGGCATTGATCACCCTGTTTTACTTCTCTGCCACAAAAATACCTATACAAATTGAAATTTTATAAATAAAATTTTTTTACTGTATCTGTAAGCCTCTAAGTGTCAAAAAGCTTCTTCTTGGTTATCACTAATGTAATTAGTACACCTTACACAACATAATGTAAAGATAGCACAAATTAATTACTAAACAGGAAAAGTAAAGTTGTATTGGAAATGCATTTCTTAATGAGCTAGATGAAAGCATTTGTTGATGGCGGTGCACTCCAATGAGCTTATATATGTGGGGATGAATGAGACAGTTTGCAACAGTTTTATTTTTATCCTTCATTTTATAGATTCAAGTGCTGGTAAACATTGGCTTCCATAAATATGTAGGTAGAAATAGAAGAATTTCTCTAACAGCGGTAGCACTCGATTCCTTTTAGCTCTTTCTAAAGCATATGACAGAAATCATATTTTCTATCTATTAGTTCAGAGTTCAGCTAAGTACTCCTTCGATTTTGCTCCAGGCAGAGAACTGGGAACCACTGGACTTGCAAAAGGATTTGTTATTCGGTCATTAGAGTCACTCGGTTCTCTCACTCTCGAGGAAGCACACCAGAAAGTTCTACCAAGACTTGTCATGTGACTCTTAATTGAAACAGTTACTATTTCTTTAGAAGCATGTTTTCATACCTGGCATGTTCAGAAAAGGTTGGAAAAACCTGAACTATCATTAATTTCAATTCTTGTTCATTAATGTAATTTTTTTTTTTTTTTTTGAGACAGAGTCTCGCTCTGTTGCCCGGGCTAGAGTGAGTGCCGTGGCGTCAGCCTAGCTCACAGCAACCTCAAACTCCTGGGCTCAAGCGATCCTACTGCCTCAGCCTCCCGAGTAGCTGGGACTACAGGCATGTGCCACCATGCCCAGCTAAATTTTTCTATATATATTTTTAGTTGGCCAGATCATTTCTTTCTATTTTTAGTAGAGACGGGGTCTCACTCTTGCTCAGGCTGGTGTCGAACTCCTGAGCTCAAACAATCCACCCGCCTCGGCCTCCCAAGTGCTAGGATTACAGGCGTGAGCCACCGCGCCCGGACCATTAATGTAATTTTTAAATATATAATTTTTAAACTACATGCTTAAACTCGGAGTTTTTTCCCCCAAATCTTGGAGTTACCAATTTAGCGTATTAGATATGTAGAAAATGTCTGCCGTGTCATCTAAATGAAAAGGCCAATACTCACCATCGAACCAGACTGACTTTCTGTTAGAAAAAGTCCAAATTTATTTTTTAATCCACATCATCCTGTTAACACATGTCCTCCATGCTGGTGCCCTTGCATTTCCGACTCATCAATCCAAGACAGGTGGGGAGCTGTCACACAAAGCTCTGCCAGGGATGTAATGCCTGGGTGACATAGGCATGACATTCGGGCATCTGCTTTGTGCTCTGGGGCTCTACCTAAGAGGCTGTCTTTGACAGCCAGGTAGGGGACGGGTTATGATGGAAGAAGTGACTTGTGTTAATTTGGGTTCTACAAGAATCAGACGGCAAGATGGGCTTCTACACGCACAGACGTCGCGGGCAAAGACTTCATTAGAGGAAACAAGGATGAGAGACAGTAGAGGTGAATGTAGGGTGTGGGCTTCCAGGGAAGGCTGAGACACCTGCCAGACGACAATGCAAGTCTGAGGTCACACGAAAGAAGCAGGGTGGAGGTGTCCTAGGTTGTCGGGTAGTCTCAGGAGGGTCCAGCAAGCCATCGAGGAGTTCTCAAAGCCGGCTGTCAGAGGAGTCCCTTGTCTCCCAGGAGCAAATCTGCCTCAGTTTCCCAGTCACACTCAGTGGTTGGTTGAGAGCAGCCCGCGGTGATGGAATTGTCCACATTTGTGCCCATAGATGTCCGAGGGCAGTGACTGGGGCCTTTGGTCGACCGAGCTCCCTGCAGTTGGAGGTCTGTGAGGAGCTGTTTCCTGGCCACTCGAGCAAATGTTTAAATGAAACTTGGCGTCACTTCTGCTGCCCTGGTCTTTAACAGATTTGAAACAAGAAGAGGATGACACAGACCAAAACACCCCATTTCTTATGCCATGATTTGACCCTTAATAGCAACATACTTAAGACTGAACCAATCATGGGTTTGTAGTACCTTGATTAAAGAAGGCCAAGGCCAATATTTCAAATCGTCCTTGTTTGGCACCTGGGACGTCTGTAATACCCCTGGGGCGAAGTTCCTACTGGGACTCGGGTGAGTGAAAGGTTGCTCTTTATACTGCATGTGAGAGAGAGGGCAGATGGGAAAGGACCCCGTGCACATAAACCAGGACGCCCCTACGGAAGACGTTCCCTTGGACATCCCAGAGGGACAGTGGCCGTTTGGGTTTTTTAAGAAGCAGACACCAAGAGAGAATCAGACCTGCAAGAGATTTATTAGGGAAATGTGTGAAAGATAAAGGGTGCACCTTCAGAGCACAGCTTAGATCCGACACCTGTGGAGGAAGAGAGGGGAAGGAAGGAGGACCGGGGAGGAGGTGTCTCGGGGCAGCCAGGAAGAGGGGGGTCCCCAAGGCAAAGGAGGGTACACCTGCTCAGTCGAGGGCTGGAGCAGCCTGGGGATGCACTGGGAGGAGGGCTCCATGCAAGGGCTGAGACCCAGCAGAGGATGCAGGATGCCGTCCAGCGGCAGGTTGCTCAGTGTCCCCTCATGGGGACATCTCTTTCCCCCCATCACTTCCATCTTCTCTCTCTCCACAGTGTGGATGCTTCAATATCTCCTCTCCTTCAGGTCCCAACATACCCTCTTCCTGGGCTGTCCCACTCCCCCCCACCCCAGCCCCCATTTGTGTCCGAGAAATCCGTAGGCTCCATCCAGGTGCACGTAAGTCAAGACTGGTCTCTCTCCTGCCCTCTCTGCTGTGTGGAGCGGGAGTGGGAAGCCCTGAGCCCTGAGGATAAGAGGAGTGGAGAAAAAAAAATGAGATGGTCTTGACACAAAGTGGCAGTTCACTTTTTTTTTTGCTGATTTTTCTTTGTCAGCCTTGGGCATCTAAAAATGCACTGGTCCTCCGGAAATGTGAGGGTTAATTTCTGCCTTCCCTGGGCCTGCAGGAAGAAACTTTGGGACCTGTTGCTAATAGAGTCCCTATCATTACCTGGGTTGCATTACAAAGCTGCTCTGGTAATTTAGCCGTGGGAATTGCCCTGCCCAGTCACTTTGTATTTTGCCCCTTGTGTGCAGCAGGTGGAAGAGGGAAGGGCTGTCCAGCTACCAAGCAGCTCCTGGAAGCCTTTATCTTTCATTCAGAAGCCTGGACTAAAACTTTGTGTCTTTTCACACTTTCCCAGTTCTAATCCTAAATAGATGTAATACAAAAGAGATCTCACCCGAGATTAAAATATTATACTATTTGTGCCTTGTAAGAGTCTCAGAAATCAGTGTCAATAATCTCTGTGTATGATTTTTAAACCTTAAACTAGAGTTAAACTTACAGAAAAGAAAGAAAGAAGCGAAAAGTCAACACTAATTCACAGCAGATATGTTACCTTGTAATAATACAATCGAATTTTTTTTTTACAAAAAAGAATGTATTTACAATCCTTCTCAATTAATGATCACAACAACCACTTGATTGTAAAATTAAGTTTATGACATGCATTACCGAAAACTTAAAAATGAGGCATCTAGAGCCCAGAGTGATTAAGCACCTTACCCAAGGTCACGCAGCAAGTAAGTAGGAAGGCTGGAAGTACAACTCCTGTTTTTGGGCTTCTAGATCAGACTTTTTTGCTGAAGGGGATCTTGAGTTTCAAGTCTGGAAGACGAGGAAGGAAGCAGTGATATTTGGGCAGATTTTGCCAGCTGTAGCTCAAGATAAAATCCTGTTCTAGGAAAAGGTTCAGATTTCTTAAATACCAAGATTTGATCACAAGTCAATGACTGATGAAAATTTATCGTCTACAGTGATGTCAGACTCTGGTCCAAGTGTTGAATCTTTCTAATCATATGTTCTATACATTATTCAAAAGAGAAGAATCCAAAAGAGCATCCTTAAAGATGCAAATACTGCAAGGAGCAAAAAGCATAGGCAAAGTAAAGCTCTGAAGACCCTGGAGGTGGAAAGGGCTGTCAGATGCCATGGGAAGGGAGCAGATGGGTTTCCATGGGGCAGTGACAGACCTGTGAAGAAGTCACTTTGCCTTCACAGCAGGAGTTCTCAACCCTCGCTGTGCATTAGAGCCACCTGGGAAGCCCCATGCCCAAGCCACAGCCAGGACCAGAATCTTCCAGAGGTGGAATGCTGGCGTTGGGAAGTCTTTAAGGCTCTCCAGGTGACTTCAGTGTGTTGCCAACATTAAGAACCACTGCTCTAGTGCCTAACATATAAGCACTTAATAAATGTTTGTTGAGGCTGGGCACAGTGGCTCAAGCCTGTAATCCTAGCACTCTGGGAGGCCGAGGCGGGTGGATTGCTCGAGGTCAGGAGTTCGAGACCAGCCTGAGCAAGAGCAAGACCCCGTCTCTACTAAAAATAGAAAGAAATTATATGGACAGCTAAAAATATATATAGAAAAATTAGCCGGGTATGGTGGCGCATGCCTGTAGTCCCAGCTACTCGGGAGGCTGAGGGAGGAGGATTGCTTGAGCCCAGGAGTTTGAGGTTGCTGTGAGCTAGGCTGACGTCACGGCACTCTAGCCTGGGCAACAGAGTGAGACTCTGTCTCAAAAAATAAATAAATAAATAAATACATAAATATTTGTTAAATGACTAGATGGATGAATGAATATCAGTGACAGAACTGAAAAAAGAAGAAAATTTGAGAAACTAAAAATGATGGTTTTTACTCAGATGGAAGACCCTGAGATCCTCGCTCAAAGTGCATACACTCTTCATGTGGAAGCAATTCTATCTACGAAGTTTGGATGTCAAGTTCTCAGCTCACAACAGGGATGACAAGGGAAGATCATGCTCTATGGAGCAGACTCACCAACAGCAGCAGGAAAAACGTGACAGACTAAAGACAAGTAAGAGATATAAACCCTACTGCTATGGTTGAATGGGTCCCCCAAAGTGTGTGTGTTGGAAATGTAATCCCCAACTCAATGGTGTTGAGAGGTGGGGCCTCTATGAGGTGATTAGGTCATGAGGCTCTGCCCCCGTAAACAGATTAATGTCATTATGGCGGGAGTGGGCCAGTTATCACGGGAGTGGGTTCCTGATGAGAAGGATGAGTTCGGGCCCCTTCCTCTCTCTTGCCCTCGCAACTACTGCCATGGGGTGACCCAGCAAGACGGGCCATGCCAGATGTAGGCCCCTTGACCTGGGACTTCCCAGCCCCCAGAACTGTAAGAAAGAAATCTCTGTTCTGTACAAATTACCCAGTCTTTGGTGTTCTGTTATAACAAAACAGACTAAGATACCTACGAAGCAGGAGATAGAACTCTACGGAGAGTTGTCTGGGGCAGTTTAATACCAGGGCAAACTGACCCGCTCAGCCCGTTTCCCTGAAGGTGTCATTGTATTAGAACAGCACAATAATTGGTGTTCGAGACTGAGTCATCCAGCAGGGGTGAAGATCTGTTCTGTCTACACCGTGTAAGGAGTCGCAGGAGTACAGGCCGAGCACTAGGTTTCCGTAACGCTGGCTGTGACAGGCTGCCCTGACCAGAACCGCGATTTGTGTTTGGAAACCCTGATAGATTTAGTAGTTGGTAAAAGCATCGCTTTGAAGACTGCAGCAGAAACTGCTTCCTAAGAGAAACCCTTCCTAAGAGGTATATACGACATTTCTCACCGGGGCAGGCTGTCTGTCCCTTTGGCAGGGAAGACCCCTCTCTGGCAGTGGTTGAGCCAGTGGTTGATAGACCTCTTTGGAGACAAAACGTGGACTGGGCAACGTGGTCCAAATACAGATTTCTTAGACTGAAGAGTTAAGCTGTTTCTTAGTTTTGCAAATTAAACGTCTTCTTTAAGCAGAGATTTGTTATTTTTCTTAAAAGAGATTTTATTTTCTCAGCAGGGAGTTATATTGCTCTGGGTCTGTAACATATTGCCTGTTCTTAGGAGTAGTGTATGTTCCCAAGCAAGCTGGAGATCTAGACATGAGTTTCCATGGGAACAGGAGAACTCTGTTGAACTTGACCTCAGGCTAAAGGAGACTGTGCAAAGGAAGCAGCCGCATCTTGGAGGCAGAGCCATTTAAGCCTGAACGCCCCAGAACATGGGGGTGTTGGGTTGCCACTTTCCAATGTAACTTCATTTGTCCCACTCAAGGCCGTAGTGCAGGCTCTTAGGGGGGAAGAAGGACTTCCCCGAGAAGAGTGGGCATGGCCACCGACAATCCTACCAGCCGAACTCTAGGTCAGGAGACGAAAACTTGAAAAGTGAACTTTATAATGGGGGAGGTAGGAGGGAAAATTCCATTATCCCCCTGCACTTTCATGTCAGTTTTTCTGGACCCGCGGCAGTGTAGGGCCATGTGGGAGCCGGCCCCTAGAGCTACACACGGTTAGGAACCCTCAGGGTGTGTCCAGGATGGAAGCGCCGAGTGTAGCCACATCTGTTTGCAGGGATCAAGTATCAGCTGTTCTTTGGGTTGTATTTCCTTTTTTCTGTCCCTAAACAACACATGAGGGAAGTTTGCCTGCAGGTGGCCCCTGAGGTGCTGTGGGGAGAACAGGGAAGGCAGGTCACACATTGGAATGAAGCAGCAAAGGTGGCCAGAGGGGGCAGAGGTCACCAGCAGAGGGCAGAGGTGTGCAGTGGAGCAGAGGGCACCCGATGGTCATTAGTGGCAAAGGCAGGAGTGGGGTCCCATCATAACGCCGTCAAAATGGAGGTTTAGGGGGACCTGCTTCTGGGCGTGTGGGGAGCGGCCCCAGGGGGCTCACAGACTCTCTAGAGCAGTGGTCCCCCACCTTTTTGGCACCAGGGACCGGTTTCATGGAAGACAATTTTTCCATGGATGTGGTGGGAGGGGGAATGGTACCCGGATGATTCAAGTGCATTATATTTATTGTGCACTTTATTTCTATTATGATTACATTGTACTATATAATGAAATAATTATGCAGTTCACCATAATGCAGAATCTAATGCTGCTGCTGATCTGACAGGAGGCTACAAACCGTTGGGCCTTCGATATTGGGAAACACTTGGAATCAGATGACTTGTGTTCAAAAATTATATCTACCGTCTACTAGCTATGTGACTTCAGGCAATCCACCCAAGACACAACAAAATGGGTACCTGATATTTATCCTCCAACCTCTTGAGGTTGTTTCAAGGATCAAAGGAAATAAAGCTCAAATATATTTTGTAAATGGTAAAATACTATAAAAGACTTAAAGTATTATTTTATCTTTGAATGTTTTCCAACTAAAATGATGAAACATGTTAAAAAATCTTTTTGTTTTTACTAATAATCTGTTTCCCTAACAAATACTCCAGGGGATTCTCTCCGGCAGGTGTGGGAAACACAGAGGGCATCTTTCCCAGCTATGAGTTCCACTGTCACCCCCATGGGGGGAAGGACTGTTCCTAGGAGGCAGTGCACGGGGGACGGGGCAGAGGCATGGGGTGGTGCACACATCTCTGACTTACAGGAAACATAGAAGCTGCCTCGCAAGCAAATAAATCAAATGCAGAAAAAGCAGCTCAGCATATGCCCAAGATACCCAAACAGAGAAAAATATTTTTTAAGTCATGAAATGATAGTTCAAAGAATATTGAAGTTCTGGATAAAAATTCATAAGACAATCAGACAATTGATTAATCAACGTGTTCTTATTTGATTAACTTTACTTGGCCAGTATCTGATAAGCAGCTCTTTTAGGCAGGGCACTGTGGAAGTTATGGTGTTAAGTAGGTATCTGTCTTACGCTTAAGGAGCTGCAATCTTCAGAGAAAAATACACACGTGCAAAAGCAATGATGGGCCAGATATGAGCCATGAGGTCCTACACCTATGCCGTCTAGTATGGCAGCCGGCCACGTGTGGCCACTGTGCACTTGAGACACAGGCAAAATCGAGAAGGGCTGCATGTATAAAATACACCCTAGAGTTCAAAAGGCTGGTGCAAAAAAGAGAATGTAAAATGTCTCAATCAATTTCATGCTGATTACATGTTGGAATGATATTTGGAGTATATTAGGTTAAATAAAATACATCAATAAAAATTTTTTAATTGGCTTTTCAATAGATGAGCACCAGTAATCTGTTAAATTTATTCATGGGGGAATCCTCGCACCCAAATGAGGTTTAATGAGATGCTATGGTGTCCCTGTTAGAGTCAGTTCTGTCCTGCTAGCACCATTCTCAAGAGCCTCCTTCCCACCACAACTCTTCTTCCCACATGAGCAGCAATCCTCAAATTGTAGTAAGAAGACAGAGACTGTTTTCACCTGATTCCAATCGAGATTCTAAAATGCTTGTTCTTTATCCCAGAAACTGGTTTCCCAGATTCAGGGAGCAACATAGAACACACACCTAACAACAACAGGTGTCTAATGTTTCCAATGCTCTGGGCCAGGGGCACTTTTGCCACTATTCAGTTTCCTCCCACAAATGAGAACTCCTTCTCCTTAACCCCCTGGTATGGATGGTTGACTAACTAGATGAAAAACAGCCTGGTTGGAATCCTGTAAACTTCCGGATGATGTGTACCATGCAGTTGTACCTTCACCATGCTTGAACCGTGCCTGATACATAGTCAGTGCTCAGTAACCGGTTGCACCGATAAATTCTAAATGTTGTTATCCTTTAGGAAAGCTAAAGTCCAGTCACGGAAAGAAGCTGCACAAAACCTGATGCCCTTATGCAAATGTCACCACGTACGCTCCCTGGCCCCACAGCCCAAGCACCACCACCCTTTCCCCCCACGCATGCCTGGAGCTGCGAGCTCTCTGCGTTTTTTTCCTTTTGCACACTGAACCACACAAAGAAGGGCTCTAGCAGCAGCAGGTATGTTCACCTCAGCAATTCTAGAAAATGCTTGGTAATTACTAAGCAGAAAGCGTGAAGTCTGAGGCGGCTGGAGGACTGAGTCTTCAAATACAAAATCTGCTTCTAATTGGCATTTCGTATTCATCTCTTCCAGTGTGATGGAGAAATGAGAAAGCTTTGAACAACTGACCAGATGAATTTTCATAAAGAATTTGTAAAAATTGGACGACGAAAGATTTTGAGCACTTTTTTGTAGGTTTATTGGCCATTTGTGCACCTTTTATGAAGTGTCTGTTGAAGTCTTTTACCATTTTTAATTGGGTTGTTTGTCTTCTTACTGCTGATTTGTGGGCATTCTTTATATATTCCGGATACAACTCATTTGTCAGCTATATGTGATCCAAGTATCTTTCCCAGTCTGTAGTTTGTCTATTCATTTTCTTAATAATATCTTGTCATGAGCTGAAATTTTAAATTTTGTTGAAATCCAATCTTTTTTTTTTTTATGGTAGTGCTTTTTGTGTTCTGTCCAAGAACTCTTTGCCCACCTCAAGATCATGAAGTTATTATGGTTCCTTCTAGCAGTTGTGGCTGTGGGTATTTCATGTAGGTCTATGATCTATTTTAAGTTAACTATGGTATATGGAGTGAGAGAGGGATTGAGGTTCAATTTTTTCCACACATATCCAGTTGTTCCAGTAATATTGTTAAAACTTTCCTTCACCCATTGAATTAGAACCAACAACTGGAAATAATCCAAATGTCCAAGAACAGCTAAAAGGATTAAACAAATTTCCATTATTGGATTCCAGTTTCAATAATGGAATACATTCGTAGAACAATGAAATACATTCAGCAATTTTTTTTAAAAATGAGCAAACTATGAATACATGCAACAACCTGAATGAATCTCAGAAACATTATGTTGAATGAAAGAAGCCAAACAAAAGAGTTCTTACTGTATGATTCTACATACATAAAATTCTAGAACAGACATAACTCATTCTATATTAACAGAAAGCAAATCAGTCATTGTCTGGTTGGGGGTAGGGACAGAAACTTTCTGGTGTGATGGAAATGTTCTAGATCTTGTTTTGGGTGTTGGTTAAATATACATTGACAATTGTCAAATTCATCCATCTGAACATCCAATGTCTGCACATTTCATTGTATGTTAATTACACCTCAATTTAAAATACATTAAAGAAAAAAAATGGACCTTCCTGGACTATGACTAAGAAATAGCAAAGTTCCTCTGTCTCTGCAGATGGCTTGCCGTTGAAGGCTGAGAAAGAGACCATGCCCTTGACTCCTCCCTCTTCGCAAGACTGTGGGATAGATTTTTCAAAACATTGGCTAGGATACTTGCATTCAAAACCAGCTGAGTAAATAATGGGACTTTGGGAGCTGTTTTTTCTCCCCTCTATGTTTGGAAATTTGAGTCTAGTGTATCTTTCTCAAGCACATTTCATTTAGAAGATAATTTACATTTGCACGGAATCATGGCGACAGCCCATCTGCTCGGTGGTTATGTAAGATCCAATGCTCATTAGAGTGTGACGTGCATTGATCTTAGTGAGCATATGAATTTGCACACTTGGGATTCAGGTTCTTCTAAAATAACTTCCAGCTCCAACCAACTACCATAGCCTGTTGTTTCTAACATTTTCTTTGCAACATCACAGTTAATATCCATTTTAAGGAAATTTAATTGTTGGGGAGCTTTAAATTCCCAATCACTATAGTAGACTTTCTGCTATAGTTAAGCAAGATTGTGTTGGCAGTTGCGGAGGGGTGCATGCTAGAAGAAGAGCTGTTTGTCATTTATACCTGATGGTTTTATCACTGAAGATTATTTGTAACAATGCAACAGCTGGAGCAGTAACATGATTCATATTAATATATGCATGTAAATGGGTTAGGAATGGAATTAACATAATTTCTGTGCTATGGTTTTCCCTTAGAAGTTGAGACTACTGGTTTATTTACAGTCTGCAGTAAGCACAGCCAAGCAGTGACGTCGCTGGGCAGATGGCAGGCAAGGGAAGGCCATGTGCTGTGGATCCATGGGCGAATGCTAACGTTACAGCGTATGGGCACCGCTCTTCAGAGAGGCCAAAGCCAAAAGGAAAAAGCAAATGAAAACAAAGGCTCCTTTTGTCTTCCAGAGTTCTTAACCCTTTGTCCTAGTTTCACCTGCCAGGACTTTAGAGAGAGGGGAATGGGGAGACAGAGTGAGATGCCAGGACCAGGGTTGCCAAAGCAGAACCTTGTAGGAGGAAGGAGCTAGAGAAGAGGCCACAGCCACCCGACTCCTGGGCTCTAGCAGGCAGCGGGAGTTGTAGCCAGGTGAGAAGGTGGGCCGAGAGATACTGGAGACAAAGGACAGGTCAGAAAAATGGTCCACAGGCCAGAGAGATTCTCAAAGCTGGGGGAGGGGGCAGGGTGGCAAGAAAGTACAGGAAACACCCTGCTCTCAGAATGGGAATCTGGCCAGAGGGACAGGAAGTTGAGTGTGATGCACCCAAAGACTTTGGGGTCTCTGTAACTGAGAAGAAATTCTAGGCCATTTAGGAAAGAACAGAATTCAGCCTCAGGGCAGAGAGGCCTGTGGGTGGAAAGTGAATGTCTAGCTAGAAAATAGGCCTGGGAAGGCGACTCCTAAGTAGTCTTCTGTATTTTGGGTATGTACCTAGGCGTGCAATCGCAGAATCATATGGTAACTCTCCGTTTAACTTTTTGAGGAACTGCCAAGCTGTTTCCCACAATGGCTGCACCATTTTACATTCCCACCAGCAATGCACAAAAGTTCCAATTTCTCCACATCCCCACCAACACTGTTTTATTTTCTGTCTTTTTTATTTTAGCCTCTTCGTGTGACATTGCAGGTGTGATTTGCATATCCCTAATGACTAATGACGCAGAGCATCTTTTTATGTGTTTACTGGCCAGTTATACATCTTTTTTGAAGAAATGTCTATTTTGCCCATTTTTAAATTGATCTTTTTTATTGTTGAGTTGTAAGCATTCCTTATATATTCTGGATATAAGTTTCTTATTGGGATATGATTTGCAAATATTTTCTTTCATTCTGTGGGTTATCTTTTCACTTTCTTGATAGTGTTCTTTGAAGCACACACATTTTTAATTTTGATGAAGTCCAGTTTATCTATTTTTTCTTTGGTTACTGTGCTCTAGGTGTTATATATAAGAAACCATTGCCTAACCTAAGGTTACAATGATTTGCTCCTATGTTTTCTTCTAAGAGTTTTACAGTTTCATCTTTTATATATAGTTCTATGGTCCATTCTGAGTTAATTTTTGTATACAGTATGAAATGGGTGTCAAAATCCAGTTATCTCAGCACCATTTGAATTGTCTTTGTGACCTTGTCAAAAATCAATTAACTATAAATATAAGGGTTTATTTCTAGACTCTCAATTCTATTGCATTGATCTATATGTCTATCTTTACACCAGCATCCTCTAGAGGCAAAAGAGCAGCAGAGTGGTTCTTAGCAATGGGAACCCCTGAAGAGCCCACCAAACACCCCGTAGAGACACTTGTCTTAGTGCAAACCCAGCTTTGCATGGTACCAGTTAAAGACCCTAACAAGCGCTAGAGGATTTCTGGATGGGTCATGAAAAGGGAATGGGAAACTTGGAGGAGAATAGAGTAGACTTTTTTGTATTCCCTAAATCCAACAAGGTGGGGGAGGGGGAAGCCTTTGCACTCATCCAGAACTTGGGCACATTAGTTGTGCCCTAAACAGTATAAAGGGCTGTCCTCGTTACATATAATGTATGTATAGGACCTGATTACAGTCTTGCTTTGACTCTGGCCACAGAGTCATACTTTTCTGGATGCGTCCTACACTTGTCCTGCCTCCGTGTTCCCGAAGATCTCAGGCTCTCTGTCCCAGCCTCTACCTGGCTCCATGCTGGCTGCTCTGGGGTCCCAGCCTGGCTGAGCCAGGGTTTGCAATGCCTAACTCGTCTCATGCTTCCAGCCCTCCCTTGGCTACCTGCAGCCTGACATTCCCAGAGGTATTGGTTTCCCGTGTCTGCTGTAGGAAATTACCACAGACTTAGTGGCTTAAAACAACACAAATTTATTCTCTTACATTTCTGGAAGTCGGAGTTCAAAATCAGCTTCACTGGACTAAAATCAAAGCGTTGGCAGCACTGGTTCCTTCTGGACGCTCTAGGGGAGAATCTATGTCTTTCTCTTTTCCAATTCCAGGTGGCACTTGCCTACCTTGGCTCACGTCCCCTTCCTTCATCTTCAAAGCCAGCAGGGCAGCACCTTGCTTCCATGGTCATGTTATCTTCTGTCTTCTACTGTCAAATCATCCCTTCCGCTCCCTTATAAGACACTTGTGATTACATTTAGGGCCCTTCTGGATAATCCAGGATTATTTTTCTATCTCAAGATCCTTAACTTAATCTCATCTGCAAAGTCCCTTTTGCTATATAGGGTAACATTTACAGGTTCTGGGGGTTAGGACAAGGGGCTGTTATTCAGTTTGCCCCACCAGGGTGACTCGTGTGGCTGCACTGGCTGATTATAGCTGGTGTCTGTTCTGACTGGCTGGGTCTGTGCCAGTTGTCTGTATTTTAACTGTAGTTTCACTCCGAGCAGTTGTCAAATATTTTGATTATGATCCCCATTTTCAGTCCTCTTTGTTAAGGAGATGAGCGGATATAAATTTGTAGGAGGCTAGAAAAGACACAAGTGAGCTCAAAAATGTGTGAAATGGTTTGATTGGTGTTCTGCTGTAAGAAAGTCAAGTGTGAATCCAGAAAAGGAAAACCACACACTAGAAAAGTCCAGAGATGGGCTGGTCATATGAATCTGAATTATCAGAGACAGTTAAGACAGAAGCCACAGTAAAGAGCTGTGACCTGCTGTGACCTGCAGTTTCAAGTTGACCTGAATCCCAAGTAGAGAAACAGCCCAAGAAACCAACAAAGAAGGGCCTATTTCTGTGCAAGAAATATAAGGCAGCCCCCAGAACAGCCTGAAAGTTGGACTTCAGAACAGGAACAACCAAGAACTGAGCACACACACGTAGAACATTGACTTGCCAGACCCATTGACTGCCATGGGTCTCTGAACCTGTACTGTGAGCCTGTGACCTCCCTCCCTCCTTTGGTGGGAATGCTTCCCAGAGAGTAATCACTGGGTGGATCAGTTACACAAAATCACTTGGTAAAACCTAGGATCTGGGCCTCTTCCCGTAATAATCAGAATCTCTGGGGGTGGGGTTCTGGAATCTGCATTTTAATGAGGTCAGATAACTCTTACATGTTGAAGTTCCCAGGCAGTTCTGTGACTGTCATATTCGAGGAGACTTAGGAACATCATTTTTTCATGGGATTCTGTACAAATTGTTTTGTGTCATCCAGGAGTGCAAGTGAAATAGTCATAACTGTCATGGGAAGAGACCCTAAAATCATGGAAGACCTGAGAGGGCAGACAGGTTTCTGCTTCACTGGCCATCTGTGATTGCTTGGTAGCCGCTGCCTGGATTGTGGCATTGAGATGAATGATGAGGCCCTGCCTGAGCTTGGATAGGAAGAGAACAGTGATCAATTAGTAATGTCTGCCATGGCCAGAGTTGGGGATGGTGAGTAGTGGTAAATGAGTGCCCCCTTCTGCAATTTCCCCCTAGAAAGACCCAACTGTACCTTCTCGTTTTGTGTTAAGATATAATGTACATACAAAATGCTGGATGGAAACATGTATGTACAGTTTAAAGAACAAAAATAAAACACATCCTTTAAAAAATTTCTCTAGAGAGCAGTTTCCAAAATCTTCTTGGATAACATGTTGCATTGTCTCACAACTTTCTTAATGTCTAATTTAAATAAATCCCTTTTGGCACAATCTAAGTCCAGTCCCTTTCATTCTATCCTCAGAGAAAAACAGAACAGCTGCTCTTGCTTTCTTATTCAATATGCCTCCCTATTTTAAAGAATTCAGTTCTTCATAAAAAAAAAATTAATGAGAGTCTTCTATTTTAATGAGTTACTTGTTTGGCAGATTGGCATTTTTTCCTCCCCCAAGCTCAAAATTCTTGGTTACAGAAACAAATTAGAATAGAACATTGAGAGTAGAAGGAATTTAGATGTCATCTAATTCTCTCTTTTCACAGATGGGACAGAGGCCCAGGGAAATGGAGGACCTGGCTTGCCCTCACAGCAGAATCAGAACTAAGACCCAACCGTCCTACCTCTTAACTCAGAGTGATGTCTACCAGACTGTGATATTTCGACAATCAGTGTGTTTTGAAATAAGAGAACAAACCCAGGACCAAACATGTGTTGGGGTTCATTTTCCATACACATCAGCGGCTTCCTGGGTCTTTTTGCCAGAGGGCTTTAGCTCCACGTCTGGGGCAGGTCAAAAGGACTGGGGGGAGCATTCCCCAGGGGCAGCCCTTAAGCAATGAGGGACCTGAATGGATGGATAAATACCCTGGATTCTTCACCCCTTCCATGATGCGATGATCCTGGGGTCTTTGTTCCTGGTGACTCAAGCTCCACAGCAGGTCTGAGCGCTGGCTGCTCACCCCAGCCACTCTCACAAACGTGCCCATTATTAGCTTTCCTCTCATCCCCCCCAATGCCCTACTTTCTCATTATGCTTCTGAGATCACCTTCCAAATAAATTATTTGTATCCAAATCCTTATTTCAGGATCTTCTTTTGGGGAAAAGCAACCTAAGACCAAGCTTTACAAGAGAAGAGCTTTATAAGAAGCTCAGCAGGAGCTGTGAAGTCAGGAAATTGCCTATGAATGGATTTCCAATGGTATAATCTTCGGGACCAGCTCCACAATTTACGGAGTGCAGTGCAAAATGAAAATGTGGGGTCCCTTCTTGTTGAAAAAGTACTAAGAATTTCAAGAAGATGATAGCAGAGTATTAAGACAAGGGTACCCTCTTCTCGGTGTGGGCTCTGAGTGACTGCGTAGGTTGCACACCCGTAAAGCTGGCCCGGGAACGCTTCAATGTAAGAATCACTATGACAATAGCGATTCTGAATCTGTTGAGTCATTACTATGTGCCAGGCGATGTGCTAAGGCCTTTAATTTGCATTACGCCATCTATTCCTCATGACTACTGTAGGGGAGGAAAAGATTTCTTTCCTTGCCCATCACAAGGTTTGTAGCTGAGGCCCCTATAACAGAAGGTGGATTAACAAGAGCAAACATACACATTTATTTCATGTAAGTTCTACATGACCAGGGAGCCTTCAGAAATGAGGACCCAAAGAAACAGGTAGACTTGAGTATTTTTATGCTTGGGTTTGATGAAGTGGTGGATAGTCATGGAGAAGTACGGCTGGGCAAAGGGGATCTGATCAAATGGTGATGAACTTAGCAAGGCCCATTTGTGCAAGGTTTTCTCTGCCCCTGTTTCTTCAGAGATAAGGATGCCCCTTTCCTCTCTCTCTCTGCCCAGACGGAGGGCACCTCTGGAATGAGGATTTTATGACCTGCTTTAGGGGAGAATGGGGAGGGGAAGGTGAGAGTGGCCTTCCTGCTTCTGCTGTTTTCACAAATGCCAACTTGCCATGTTTTGGAATAGCAGGTCCTAAACCCCATCACTACCCCATGGATCAGATATCATTTATTAGAAAATCTGTGGTGCAAGGAGAAGAACACATGAGAGATGCTGAGTGGGACCCTTCCTGTGGTCCTGGAAGCTATCAAAAAATTTTTTAAAAGGCACCAAGTAAACTCACAGTGGTAGGCAGGTGCTAGAAAGGCAAGGAACCAGATACTGTCCTGGAGCCCCCAGAGCAGAATGCAGCCCTGCCCACACCTTGGTTTTAGCTCAGTGAGACTCCTGCTGGATTTTTGACCTACAGAACTGTGAGGGCATACATTTCTGTCATTTTAAGGGGCTGATTTGTGGCAATTTGTTACAGCAGCCATGGGAAACAAATACATCTACATTCTAAAGAAAGCAGCCAGCAATCAGCAGATGCCTTCTTATAGAGCCAGGGAGGATGTAGCAGTGTGGGTACGATCACCACCCGTGACCCTGTCACTCTCCTGCCCCCAGCCAAGGTCGGGGGGGGGCTGGGGGGAGAGAGGCCGTGCCCAGGAGCCTTGCAGGGCAGACAGAGTTCCCCCACTCATGAGGGGCTGCTTTCTCCTCTCTCAAGGGGATGTTCTCCCTCCTCCAAGCAAATGAAGGAGAGGCTTCCAGGAGAATCACTCTTCTAGATTGGGGTGCCTCCCAGGAGGGGGAATGGGCCTCTCTGGGGACCCGCTAAGCTGGAGTCCAGGCAGGTGATAGGTGTGTCTCCAGCTCCACGGTCAGGCTCCGTTGCACTCTGGCCAAGCAAGCACTGCAGCCCCTCTGGCGTCTGCCGACTCTGCTCGGGGACACGGTCATCGCTGGACACGGTCATCGTTGGACACGGTCATCGCTGGACACAGTCGTTGAGGCCATGGCAGCAGCAGGCTGCACACACAGACATGATGGACCCTCCATGCTGTTTTGGCCGGAGCCCCTTGGCCAGACCCTGCCGGCTCTTCTCAGTCCTGCCTGCTGGGGCGTCCCTGCTCTTGGCCGGGGAGGGCCCCACTCTGGGAGGGGCGCCAGGAGGGAAGGGGCGGAGCTACACTGAATGAGAGAGGGAAGGTGGGAAGCTGTCAAGGACAGTGTGCCAGGGCCAGAAAGCAATAAAAATTACTTTCAAAAAATAGATCAGATAATCTTATTTTTTCCCCTGTAAATAATATTTCCTCTCTTAATCAAACTAACACGTTCATTTGTATTTACCAAAATATTTGTAGATGTAATAAATATTGTGAAAATAAAATTCACCACCACCCAGCAACGGTCACTGTAAATAGTGTGTTTCCTTTCAGCCTTTTTTTTTTAAACATGAGCTCTTACACATCTATCTTTATCAAAACTAAGAGTATATGTAGTTTTTTTAAACAATAAGGTTAAATTAGTATTTTTCCCACATGATTGTTGATTTGGGCTCTGGAGGCTGCTTTGGTCTGTAGGAAGGACAGACACTGTAATTTGACCCCTGGGACATCCAAGAGCCGGTAAGCCTCTTGGATGCTGTACTGGATTGCATAGTGTCCCCTCCCCTAAAAATTCACAGTCATCTGGAGCCTCCGGACCTTATTTGGAAATATCTTTGCAGATGTCATCAAGTTAAGAAAGGTCATGTTGGATTAGGGTGGGCCCCAAAGCCAATGGCTACGGTCCTAATGGGGAAAGAAAGACTTAG
Source organism: Varecia variegata (assembly GCA_028533085.1). Lineage (NCBI taxonomy): Eukaryota > Metazoa > Chordata > Mammalia > Primates > Lemuridae > Varecia > Varecia variegata. The sequence goes on along the minus strand of CM052443.1, from coordinate 13,076,439 downwards.
AGACACAGACACAGAGACACACAGAGAAGAAGGCCGTGTGACGGGGGAGGCAGAGATTGGAGGGGTGGAGCTGCAAGCCAAGGAACACCAAGGATTACTGGTACCCACCAGACTCAGAAAGAGGCAAGGAAAAGTCCTTCCCAGCGCCTTCAGAGAGCGCATTACCACGAACACCTTGATTCAGACTTTTAGCCTCCAGAACTGTGAGAAAGTAAACGTCTGGCATGTTAAGCCACCCTGCTTGTGGCACTTAATGGCAAACCAAGGAAACACATACATAATACATAATAATACTAATTCATAATTCTAATACTAACAATACTAATACATAGTAACAACCCTAGGTCTTGTGGAAGGAGGTATGAAGGAGTAAGTAACATCATTTTCAAGGGCAAACAAGAGTGAAAAGAAGCTGAATTTTAAGTTACTAAATTTAGAGAAGCAGTAGGAATTTGAGTCACCCTGGGGTGTCTTCTACTGTCAGATCAGCAATTAGAGCAGAAGCTTGGGTCAAATCCAGCTCCATCCCTTACCACCTGTGTGACCTTGAGGACGTCACTTCACTCCACTGGGCTTCAGTGTTCCCATCTTTAAACCTAGAATAACAATAGTTCCTACCCAAAGTGATGCTGTGAGAATGACACAAAACCGAGGTTGTGAGCATCGTGCAGGGTCTGGCCCCTTGAAAGTGCTCAGCTGCTATTATTGTTGTTAAGTTATGGACACAATGATTTTTCTGCAATAAACTTGACTCAGTTGGTACAGGAAAAAAAAATATCTTGACCGGGCCAGCAAGCTTCCCAGCAAGCACAATCTTTCCAGAGTTCCTGAGATGCCAAGATCCCTTTCTTAGGATATTAAAGTCAGGTCCAAGAGATTCAGTCCACTTATCACCATCATCTGTGTAGATGGCCATTGCTGCCCATCAACATTCCCAAAGACACAGGTGCTGTTTGGTTTTCTGCCAAGAACAGCCACATCCAATGACTCCTCAGTGTCATTCATTCCCACATGAATCAGTAGAAACGTGGTGATCAGTGGTTTGGGGCCATGACCGGCTCTTGCTACCCATTCAACTCACACTCCAAGAAGACTCGACTCAGTGGGCCAAGCCGGCTTGGACATCTCTTGGCAGGTGTATCGTATATTCCAGGGAGCAGTGACAGGCACATTTCTGCTTGCTGGGGACCCTGAATAGTCAGCATTCTTTAGACTGTCACATAGCACTTCTTCCTCCCAACATTGGGAATCCTGGCAGGGAAACAGCCTTAAGCTATTTCTTAGCTTCTTGGAGTTTGTAGTCGCTTGTCCTTTTTCTCCATTAGGATATATTTTTCTATTGCCCATTTTTTATGCTGAATTTCCTGAACTTATAACATCTTTCCTGGTGAGTTACCTCTTGAATGACTCTAGCACTTTCACCTTCTCCATCCTAAAGGATCTCATATTTGCCACCAGTCTCTTGGGAAGATCCGGGCTCAGCACACACCCACAGGTGACTGTAAGACTTTCTAAAGATTTGCATTATCCTGTACCTGTATGTCATTTAAGGTCTGCTTAAGCTCCAGAGAGTTTAAATAGATTCCCACCTGCTGGGCTGGCTTCCAGGAAAGACACAGCCCCAGAGACTTAGTTCTCTGATTGATTGAAATATAAGAACTAGTACTTTCTCCCTCTTTCTTTTCTTCTTAATCAAAAGTTCAGTAATTTACATGACAAGCACCCTTGTATCCACCACCCAGATTTAATAAATGTTAAAATGTCACCTTCTTGTGCTTCAAACATTGCAGATACACCTTGAGGAACCTCCCTCTTCCCTCTTTCTTATGCCCTCAGAGAGAAATATCATCATTAATATCTTTTCCAGAAATGTTCTTCTTTCTTTCCCCTGCTTGGTGGCTGAGGGGCTGGGGAAATGGAACCCTACTCGCTGCCTTTTCCTGCTTTCCATTTCTTTTGGGGGCTTGGATTGTGCTTTTTGAATGAGAGGAAATAGCCCTGAGAGTCGATTATTTGAGATGTGGCTTGCAAGCATCTTTGTTCAAGCTGCAAATAGTCTACATTTCATAAAAACAACTTGGGTTGTAGTTGAACGGTCCTTTTGACAGATCCATCAAGCCCTAGAATATTACCGATTTTTCATAAGGCCAAAAATTGAATTTATAATCCTAAATTAGCCTCTCAAATCGATTCATGCCCAAAGGACTTTTCCAGTGTAAATTTTTTTGCTCAATGCTGGTTTGAGTGCCTAGGCAAAGCACCGCTTTATCAATCAAAATAAAAACATTTTTAAAAGAGAACAATAGGAGACACTATCATCAAGCTTGAAACCCTGTGGGGTGGACTGATCTGAGAGCCAAAGGCAGTAAGAAAAGGGTGAGTTGGGGTGAAATCAGGATACGAGAGCGTGATGGCAGAGAGAAAAAGCAGTGACATGAGCGGAAGACAGTTCAGAGTATTAAAGTCGTGCGGGAGGCTTGCTGTCAGTTTTCTAAAATCTTTTCTTTGAATAATTCACACAGCACTCAGCAGAGTGTCATTTTTGTTTTTAGACCACTTAATAAATATTGATTGTAAAAGCAGAAAATGTAATTAAAAATTAAAATGCTATTATTCTTCAGATACTGAACCTAGCTTCCTAATATCATTTGGTAAAATATGGTCACAGTCTTGGACATGGACTTCAGGGAGACACAGTGAATCCTTCAACATCACCTGGGCAGGTACAGAATTGTTAAGGTAAATAAGCCTGACTAGGTTGGACAAAAAATATAAAAAAAAAAATAATAATAATAAAATAAACAGAATTGTTAAGGTAAAACCACTAAAGGAACAAATTTCCCTCCATGGTGCATCTGTGTATTTTACATTTTAAAAGGCTCTTTTAGAAAATTTTCAAGGGAAACCAAATATAAATTTATCCTGTAATTTAAACTATTTCCTATTAGCAGCTTCTTTCACTGTGACTAAAGCAAAGTTTCATGTATAACTTTTTTTGTTTACTTTCCCAATTTGATTGTAAATTTCATTAATCTCAATCTTACTTTTCACAACTTCTTTTTATGAAATTACAGGAGCGTTCCTTTGGAGAAATGCTTTTAATATATAGATTTCCAAAGATCATGTTGATAGTGACAAGCTAGGGAGCTACAGACTGTCACAAGCCAACATCTTTTAAATTCGCATTTAATTTTTTTCTGATATTAAAAAAGATACATGATAATGCTAGAAAAATTGACAATATAGAAAATTTTTTAAAAGGAAAACAGAAATAACTCATAAGGAATACAGATTATCGGTAGTATTTTAGGATATTTCCTTTTAGTTTTTTCCTCTGTGTATATAAGTTTTTAATAAGTCAGGATCATATTGCATGAACAGTTTTGTTTCCTGCTTTTTTTCACTTTTCATTATATCCTATCATTACCTATATTATTCAATATTACTTAAAAGCATGATTTTTAAGTGACTATAATATTTTCTAGTATGGACTTATAATTAATTCAAATATAACTATTAATATATTATTGGGTATTTAGGTTGTTCCTAATTATCCATTACAACAAATAAGACATGTCCTTTACATAAATATCTTTGCAGCATCTCTGAATATTTCTATAATATATATTCCTAGAAGTGGGATTATAGGGTCAAAGACTATGGACATTTTATAGACTTTTAACAGGTATGGCTGAATTGAATTCTAGAGAAGATGTACTAATTTGCTTTCCCACCAGCAGTTTACAAGATGCCTGAGTCACGGGACCCTCTCCACCAACAAATATGATTTGTAAAGTATTTTTCAAATCAGAGGCTTGAAATGGAATGAAGAGTCGGAGCTTCAGAGATTTAGTGCCAAGTCCAGCAGATCCAAGTGAGGCTGTGGAGGGGACCTGAGAGGAGAAAGAGGCTGGGGACACACGGGAAGGTTTGGAATAATTCCTGCAGGTACCATGACACCCCTGTGTGTCTGCAGGGTCCTTCCACGAGCTAGCAGGTGGGTGGTGTGTGGGGTGTGCCGGGCGAGCTTGAAGGTGCAGAGTTGAGGTGGTACCACGGGCATTTCTTCTTGACGCCTCTGCCTCATGACTTCCTGCCTCTGCCTTCACTATGGGTCCTCCCAGCGTGGCCTACCGACAGCCCGAGAACAACCAAGGGCCCAGTCTCACTTCTGTTTCAAGCCAGTCAAGCAAGGACAAGATGAATATAAACAACCTCTGTTCCATTGGCAGTAATTCTGGAATCAAGGCCCACTTCCAGGCCCAGGAGCCAGTGAGCCCCAAAATAAAGTGATGTTTCCATGTCACATCTTGAATTGTCTCCATTTCCAGCCAGAGTCAAGATTCAAACCTCAGAGACGAGGGAGAAGCGCCTCCTGGTTCCCACCGGCCTCCCTTCCGCTGCTTCTCCATTGTCTATACCCCACCAGGGGTGTGCCAGGCTGGCTTATACCTGCTTGGGAAGAGCTGGTGGCTAAATGTTTGGGAATTTTGAGAGAGAATTGTTAAATATAGTCATTTAACAATTAATTGATGCAAACTTACCACTAAATAAATTATAATAAAAACAAAAGTGATAAATCCTCAACACTCACCACTTTTTCATCTTACTGCATTTTACTATTATTTACATCTGCCAAATCTGTAAGGGAGAAATACACAATGGTTTGCTGCTATGTATCTTTTCAACTCCAAGTTCAGTGATATCACAGTGGTGGCTTGAAATTGGCCACGGTAGGCCGGGAGCGGTGGCTCACGCCTGTAATCCTAGCACTCTGGGAGGCCGAGGCGGATGGATTGTTTGAGCTCAGGAGTTCGAGACCAGCCTGAGCAAGAGCAAGACCCCGTCTCTACTAAAAATAGAAAGAAATTATATGGACAGCTAAAAATATATAGAGAAAAATTAGCCGGGCATGGTGGCACATGCCTGTAGTCCCAGCTACTCGGGAGGCTGAGGCAGTAGGATCGCTTGAGCCCAGGAGTTTGAGGTTGCTGTGAGCTAGGCTGACGCCACGGCACTCACTCTAGCCCGGGCAACAAAGCGGGACTCTGTCTCAAAAAAAAAAAAAAAAAAAATTAAAAAAAAAAAAAAAAGAAATTGGCCACGGTAGAAGTGTTTGCACTGCAGAAATTGGCCAATGCTATAAGATGGGGCTTGATCTACTGTTTTGTTGCTTGTGTAGGCTTAGGAAAACAAGAGAAAAATGTTGATAATGTGGATTAAACTTAGAGGTGTGTCATGTCTGCAGCTGTTACATTCCGAATAGCATAACAAAATTGAAGAAACAGCGTTCTAGTATTGAAAACTATTGCCTGACTCAGCAAGAAAGTCGCTCATGTCGTGATGAATTAGTGAAATTCTAACATTTGTCTTCCTTGTTTCACTTTCATCTTATGCATTGAAGAACATGAAAATATGAACCAATATTCATGTCATTATCACACTCATCTATCAATGATGTGAGGGACTTCTTTGCTGGATTGGACAGTAATCAAGCATTTTTTTGTGACACAATTGTTGTGGGGTTTTTTGGGTTTTTTTGAGACAGAGTCTTGCTCTGTTGTCTGGGCTACAGTGCCATGGTGTCAGCCTAGCTCACAGCAACCTCAAACTCCTGCCTCAGCCTCCCGAGTAGCTGGGACTACAGTCACATGCCACCACACCTAGCTAATTTTTTCCGTTTTTAGTAGAGACGGGGTCTCGCTCTTGCTCAGGCTGGTCTCAAACTCCTGACCTCAAGTGATCTTCCCACCTCAGTCTCCCAGAGTGCTAGGATTACAGGCGTGAGCCACCATACCCGGCCATGACACAATTGTTAATGACAGAATTATTAAAACCAATAGCAGATTTTGAAGAAATTGTAAGTCACAGTGATGCAGAGGTATAAATTGACAACCAAGGTAACTATTTCAGCTTAACATTTTTTTTCTAAAATTACATAAAGAAATTATTAACAGAAAATTTTACATCAACCCTCAAGCAGTCTTGTGATGATTACTAATGCAACATAAAATTATTTTTCAGAATCCAACCCCTAAAATGCCAAAATGACAGAGCGATCTTGTGGTAAAGCCGGAAGAGCTTTCAGTTCAATAAATACAATTTGTGTGAGGGTGAGAAAGGCTAATTGTAGATCACATATCAGATTTAATGAAAATAAATTTATTGGGGAATAGGTATCATATCAGGATGCAAATCAACTTATTAAATGATCATTGACTTACAACCACAGGTTGACTATAGGTATAAGAATGTGACAAAAACAACAAAACTTTCTGTGAGGATCAAATGGCTATATGGAATTTTTAATGAAGAGTATTGTATGTTACTATTATTTGTAAGCTGTGTGCTACCAATCCCTTATATCAGTAAAATTTATAACAAACACATGTTTTCAGAGAGAGTTGGTTGTTAAACCCCTACCAGCACACCACTGCCCCCACTCACCCTCACCCTATGTGACTGTCCCATAGGTTTGAGTTTCCGTCTAGGCTCCCTCTCCTCAATTCTGATCACGTCCAAAATTCCAGGCTCCTGCCTTTAGGCCAGCACTTCAATGTCATTGCTATTGCATTTGGCAGAAGGCTGTGTGCATGTCTTGGCTCTGAACAGCATCCTTCCCCAGGTTGGACCAGGCCCCGGTGTCCCTCGGGTCTCTGGCTGGGTTCCTATCACTGCAGAGACTCTTCCAAGGCTCAGTCATCGATTCCAAGTGTTGGCCTCCAAAAGCCTGGACTCAATTTTAAAATAGTTATACAAATGTCATGTCACATTTTTTTCCCCAGAAGGAGCTGCCAGCTATATATTCTCCAGCCTTGGGAATTCTTAAGTTTGATGCTCTGACTTTTTGTGAATGCTGAGTTCTAAACAATTTATGATGAATTTGCCTTATATGAATGTTTGTGGGATTGAGCAGGGTCTACTAAGTCCACATGTGTGAATGTGTGCTGGTATAAAAAGAACATTTTTTTCCTCTGGGCCAATATGGCTTTGTCAGCTTATTTCAACAGTGAAGTCTTATGGATCTTGGTAAGAAATAACTTCTTTTCTGACCCCAGTTGAAAAACCCTAAAGAAATGAGGAAGGAGGATGGGAATAATCTCAGTTATTACTTCAACAGCCTCTTCCTCTGCATTAAATTTAGCAGAGATCATTGCCTTAGACAGCCCCAAGCTCTTTCTTCTTTATTCTTTTTGCACAGATTTATCCCCGGAATTGTGCATCCCCGTGCTAAGCCCCAGAGAACTGATTGTGTCGGTGTTTTCAGAATTAATTTATGGGCCTCTGGGGGCACTCAACACAGTCTCCTTTGCTCAGGTAACACAGGAATTGGCTGAGATTTTGCACCAGACAGATGTTGTCTGGAATACAAAACAAAGTATCTGTGCTACAAAGGCAGGGGCTGAACCAACAGCACAAACTTACCATTTTCACCATACAAACATCATGGCGGAATTCATCTGGCTTCTGGACTATAATCATTTAATTTTGTTTGAAATTATTATATTGTTCAGAATCATTTAATTTTTAAAAATAGTGTGTGAGAGCCATCGTAGAGATCAACTTGAGGGCATAATTGAGCATCTGAATACATTTACATCCCTTAAAAATACCTGGTAGATACAAATTTGACCCCCTTTCTCCCTGAATCTAAAATTTCCTAGAAAACTTGAAACACCAGAAGGAGGGTAAAGCGATGCTAATTTTTATCTGGGCTTAGTAACTGAATTAAGGTGAGCAAAACTCAGGGTGCGTGGCAAGCTTAATAAAGATAAATACCCGGGAGAGTAGAGTTTTAAAAAGAGAATTCCTGCAACCGTTTCATTAAGAAAATTAGCCTAGTTGTAAATATTACCTACTGAATCCTCCCTTATGTAACTCTTGGTTAATCACACAAAGAGCCACACATTCATATTCAGAAGCTAAAAAGAGAAAACAGCATATGGCTGACAAAAGGCGTGTACCCAGTGCAAAATTTTTCAGAGAGCAGGTTCCCAGCAAACACAACGTCCTTCTGGCAGTTCCAAAAGCCTTAAAGTAACAGGCGTTCTTAGGGCCAGGGCTGGCAAGCCTCAGGGACGCCCTGAAGTCCCCCTTCCCCCACCCCCAGCTCAGCACCACTCAGCGTAGATGTGACAACCCCAGGACCAACCCACACCTGTCAAATAAGTCACTGCCTACTGACCAGCGCTGTCGAGGGAGACATTTCCAGCATTTAGGGTTGGCAGGGGAAGTTCATAAACCAGCAGACGAATGAGCCTGCTGATTAAGTGCTAACAAAAAAAATCAAGATTTTCTGTTCCTCTTCTCCCATTTCTCATCATATACTAGCATTATGCAAGGGTGTGCGAGGGACTGGGCTTTCTGCCACTTCTCTGCCAGTTACAAACTGTGGGATTTAAAACACCCCCATACAGATGAGACCTCGGTTTCCTCTTTTGTAAAATGTGGGGGTAGGATTAGATGATCCCTGGAGATCATCCTAGCCATAACAACTCTGTGACCAGGGCTGCATCTCACACATGGTAGAGGAGGATTCTTTTAGGGTATTGGTCCCCAACCTTTTTGGCACCAGGGACTGTTTTCATGGAAGATAATTTTCCCATGGACGTGGGGGGTGGGGAGGTGTGGGGGGGGATGGTTTCGGGATGATACAAGCACATTACATTTATTGTGCACTTTATTTCTACTATTATTACATTGTAATAGATAATGAAATAGTTATACAACTCACCATAGGTTGGGGACTCCTGCTTTAGGGGATTAAGCCAGCCCAAACATGCAGAGGGTTTCCATAGTGCAGACAATGAAAATGCTCCTTCCAGAACCCAAACAACCCCACTGATGAATTGTCACCTCCCCCCAGGGGCCGGCAAGTGGCCAGCACCGGGAAGTCTCCCTGGGCACTTCGCATGGCTCCCTCCTCCTCAGAGCACCTCCACTCCCTCATTCAGCTGCCTTTGCTCAATGTCTAAGTTCAATTAAAACAGTTAAAGCAGTTAGCAGATAGTCACTAAGGAAGAAAGGCATGGAAATTTCCCTGGGAGAATTTTTAAAGAGTGATTTAAGAGGCTGAGGCCTGTGAAAAATAGAATTTTTCTTACTGGAATTCACCATGCACTTCCCAGAGGCTTCCCCACAATTCTTACAGATGCCAAAAGGAAGCTCACCAAGCAAGGAAGCCCAGCAACTCCTCTACCCAAATAAAGAGCAGCTCGTGCATAAATAGACATAGCCCACTGTTCCAGGTGTCTCTCGCTGCATGGAAAGCTAACCCAAAATGCACTGACTTCAAGCAGAAGCCTTCTTCTTGTTATATTTCCCAATGATGTGGGTCGGGAATTCAGGCAGGGTGTGGCTGGGGGATTCTTCCACATCACGCACAGAGGTTGTTTAGTAATCTCTGGACAGACTGGCCTGGAGGCTCCTCTTGCATGTCTGGTGCCATGACGGGGACTGCTGGAAGGCCAGTGGGTGCTGTCAGCTGAAGCACCTACATGCTGGTGGCTTAAGGCTAATGGTCAACCCTTTGGTCTATTTCCTCTTTGTACTTGACCCAGCCTCTTCCTCCTTCTCCTCATTCTTCTTTATGTCTTAGTAATAAGTATTATGGTATTTGTTCCAGCCCGCTTGGCCTTCTAGAACAAAACAATATACCAAGGGGTGGCTTAAACCACAGACATCTGTTTCTCACAGTTGTAGAGGCTGAGAAGTCCAAGATCAAGGTGCCAGCAGATCCGGTGTTCAACGGGGGATTTCTTCCTGGTTTGTGTCCTCACATATTTCAGAGAAAGATCGTCTTACTAGTGTGTCTTCCTGTAAGGGCACTGACCCCCTCAGGAAGGCTCCGCCCTCATGGCCTAATCACCTCCCAAAAGCCCTACCTCCTAATACAGTCACATTGGGAATTAGGCTTTATTTAACCTATGAATTTAGGGACACACAAACATTCAGTCCTTAGCAATCTTCTTTTTAATCCCAGAGTAATACATGCTCTTTGCAGAAGAATTAAAAATAAAGAAAATATAAGGAAGAAAATGACTCATCTTGCCACAATCTGGAAATAACCAAAGTAACATATTCTTCCATTCTTTCCTCTACTCGTGTGTCCTTAGATTTACAGTTTACATTATATTTAGTTCATGTCTTGCTTTTTAAATAAACACCTCATGATCATTTTCTTAAGTTGTCAAATATCCCTTGCAAACATTATTTTTCAATGCCCACATACTATTCTATTTCATGGAGTGCCATGATTTATCAATTTCCTAATTGTAGCACATTTGGGTTGTTTTCAAGTTTTGACTTTGGTAAATAATACTCTGAACATTCTCAGGCATCAAACTTTGGTCATGTTTTTTATTATTTCTTTAAGGGAGATTCTGCTAAGTGGAATTCGTGGAATGAAGCCTCTCACCCTGAAATCCTTCCTCCCTTCCTTTGACTTAAGGGTTACTTTTACTCCCAAGATCCCATCATCTCCCAGATAATTGGTTCTTAACATAAGCCTTCATCGTTTCTTCTGCATACAGCTGGTTGTTAAAAACATGGGACCTGGTAAGATGCACTGGGAGAGTTTAAAATTCTAGAAAAAGAAATAAAAAGATGATTTTCAAATGGCAAAAATGTATTTCTAATAAACCAAAAGAAATAAACACAAAAATTAGTGAAGACTAAAAGTTCAATAAAATGAGTTGTTATGAGAGCCATTTCCTAATTTCAGTTCCATATGGAAAAAGAAAATATAATAAAAATATTATGATATTCATAAAAGTGGGCAAAAATATAAAATGCCTGGGAGTTTATCTAATGCAAATGGAGCAAAATGCCATGTTCCTTAAAGGAGAGAGAAAATATAGTAAAGGTGATAATTCTTTCCAATTGTGTCAGAGTTTTAACACTATTCCAATTAAGATGCTGATAGCCTACTTTATAGACTTTAATAAAATAAACCTGAAATTCATTCAAAAAATAAGGCTGGGTGTTGTGGCTCATGCCTATAATCCTGGCTCTGTGGGAGGCCCAGGAGGGAGGATTGCTTGGAGGTCAGGAGTTCAAGAGCAGCCTGAGCAAGAGCAAGACCCCCTCTCTACAAAAAAAGAAAAATTAGCTGGGTGTGGTGGCATGTGCCTATAGTCCCAGCTACTTGAGAGGCTGAGGACTCTTAGGAGGATCCCTTCAGCCTAAGAGTTTGAGGTTGCAGTGAGCTATGATGCCACTGCACTCTAGCAAGGGTGACAAAAAAAGAAGCTTTCTCAAAGAAATAAAATAAAATAAAGAGAATACTGGTAAAAAGAACAGTCAGACACAACTAGCTTTACTTGAAATTGATTTTATTACAATACCAAAGTAGGCAAGATGATATTTTGGGGATTTTCTCTAAAACATAAGGATAGACCAAAAGAACCAAACAGAAATGAAATAGGTTCTAATTTGTGTATAAAAATTTGATATACAAGAAATCAAGCAAAACAAATGAACAGATGATGGAATCATTGCTCTTAAAATGGTATTCATGTGGCTGGATATCTGTAAGTAAAAAAATTAATATGAACCCACACTTCTCATCAGAGATATTAAAGAATTAAATTTTTAATTGTAAAGACCAACAGAAATACAGAAGAGGATTATTAATGAAAGCGACTAGTAAACATTTTTCAATGGAAGTACTTGCACAGAAAAGGACATTTTTAACAAACTTTTAGAAGATTAGGAAGAAGTAGATTCTATATATCATTTTTAAGTGAGAGAATTTGTTATTCCATGATCTGGGAAGTTCTGGATATTGGCATGCCACTGGGTCCTAGGGAGGTACAGCTTACTTGCAGGCAAGTAGGGTGTATATAAAAGGGATAAAAACCTGCCTGTTGCCCTTCCCACTGGTGGCAGGGGAACCTGGCCAACCCAGGCCCTAGCATGTAAAACAGCATTGGTAGCCAGCTTAGTGTTTGAGGCATTGAGTTCCAAGATCAAGTGGCTGCTATCCCAGGAAAGAGAAGAGAGATCGGCAAGGGTATTTGTGAGACAGAATTTCTTAGGAGCTCAGGAAGGTAGAGAGCAGGAATCTGTGGGTAGTACAGAGGGCCTTATGCCACTGGAATTCAGGTTCAGAACGTTCCTACATTATACCTCTCATGAGATTTCAGGGCTCCCCTGAACCTCAGGGGCAGCTCTGGTAGTCAGAGCTACCACGGCTAGAAGAGGAGCCAGGACTGTCAAAAAAAAGAAGCCACAAATTTACTGGTTGTCTTCCTGGAGAATTTGAGGGTGGGGGGTACCAGCTCTGTTGGGAACCAGGCTGGATCATACCCAAGTTGATCTCAGCAATAATTGTGTGCCTACCAGATGGCCAGACATCACTCTTTCTCCACTTCCTTTATTGTTTGAAAAGCAGAGAAAAGTGGAGAAAATGCATTGTGTACAATTCCCCATCTCAGCAGACATCTTTAAAAACTCAAGTTTCGCCTGTAAGAACAACACATATTTTAGGAGACCTACATTTCTTTACGTATCGGATGTGTTCTTAACACTGTATGTGTAAACACATTTTTATAAGAGGGCATTTTATTTTAAGCACACCTAGGGGAGCTGACTACATAAAGGAACCCTGTGGTGAAACCATTTGTAAAGCAAATAATCACTTCCTGAATAAATCTGTCTCTAAGTCTGGATTTTCATATTCTATATCAGATTTGCCTGAAGGAAGTGCTCTCTACAAATTTATCCTATGTTCCAATTAGAATTCATCTGTATCCATGCAACCTGTAGAATATTATTTCTATAACAAGTCACCAAATGTACGTACTATAATAGTCCACCTCCATCAGTAACTTTAGCTCATGTTTCGCCTTTTATCCATACTTGAAAAAATGCAGCTATCTGTCTTAGTTCAGGCAGCAGTAACAAAGTACCCTAGACTCGGTGCCTTACTAACAACAGAAATTTATTTCTCATGGTTTTGGAGGCTACAAGTTCAAGGTCAGGTGCCAGCATGGTGGGGTTCTGGTGAGGGGCCATTTTCAAGTTACAAACTACCAACTTCTTATTGTAGCTTCCCATGGCAGGAAAGGGGGTGTGAGCTCTCTGTGGTCACTTTAATAAGGGCACTAACTCCATTCGTGAGGGCTCCACCCTCATGACCCAATTACTTCCCAAAGGCCCCATTTCCTCATGCCATCACCTTGGCAGTTAGGATTTCAACGTACGAATTTTAGGGGATACAAACATTCAGTTCATAATAATATATTTAAAATTTTTTATTTTTAATTATTATGAGTACATAATAGGTGTGTATATATTTATGAGGTACACGTGATGTTTTGATACAGGCGTACAATGCGTAATGGTTGAATCAGGGTAATTGGGGTATCCAGCACCTCAAGCATTTATCATTTCTTTGTTTTGGGAACATTCCAGTTCCACTCTTTTAGTTATTTTAAAATATATAATAAATTGTTGTTGACTATAGTCACCCTGTTATGCTATCAAATAGTAGATCTTAATCATTCTATTCAACTGTATTTTTGCACCCATTAACCATCCCCTCATATCTTATTGAACAGAGGCATGTTTTCATTTTTGTAAAACCTTATGACTTAATCCACACCCAAAAAAGATACAAGTGGCAATTAACGTGTGAAAAGAAGCTATGTCTCACTAGCAGTAAGAGAAATGCAAATTAGCCAAAACAGTGTACCGTTTTTATTCATCATACTAGCAAGGCATTGATAATACCCAATGTTGAACAAGTTGTGCAGTGTCTAAATTGAAACAGATTTTTTGGAGACCAATTTGGCAGGTTTTGTAATAGTTTTAAGTACACATACCTTCCTACCTGTAATCCTAGTGACTTGGGAGGCTGAGACGGGAGGATTGCTTGAGCCAGGAGTTCAAGACCAGCCTGAGCAAGAGCAAGACCCTGTCTCTACTAAAAACAGAAAAATTATCCCGGTGTGGTGGCGCATGCCTGTAGTCCCAGCTACTCGGGAGGCTGAGGTAGGAGGATCGCTTGAGGCCAGGAGTTTGAGGTTGCTGTGAGCTATGATGATGACACTGCACTCCACCTCGGGGAACAGAGTGACACTCTGTCTCAAAAAAGGGAAAGAAACAAATCAAAACACTAAAACTGTGTAAGAAATAGATATGAAGGATAGATAGACTTAGATAAACATAAACATATATTGAGATATTGATAGGAATATATGTTAAAATTCCAAGAGGTTAGCCTTTGAGAACTGAGTGGGAGAAGAGAAGTAGCACTATACTTTTTAATTCCATCTTTGATATTGCTTGATTTCTTATAAAGGGCTTATTATTTATGTAATAATTGCATGAATTTTAATTTATATAAAATTTAGGACATTTGTCATATCATATGCAAAAGGGAAAAAAATTACTACTGAAATAGACACTAGGGGAAATACACACTAGGTGGAAAATACGAGAATTCCTCTCCTTGCCCCAGGTTCCCCATCGTCGTAGCAGGAAAGCTAATCCTCAGTGCTGTGGACGAGACAGAACCCTGCGCACTAAGGTCCCAGTGGGAGAGAAGGCTATTTTTCTGGTACCTTAAGAAAAATAAGCTCCAGAAGATGGCACTCGTGGACACCCGTCGAGGTGTCCTGCGAGCTGACCAGGCTCCCAGGTCAGGAAGGCACCGGCTGGATGGAGGACGGGGCAGAGGGGCTTACCATGATTGAAACCCCCAGATGGCGCTGGGGAAACAGGAAATCATTGACTTTCTTTACTGCCTGCTCCCCCTTCCCAGCTTCCTCACCTTGCAGTCCACCAACTTCCAACTTCTCTGTGTTCCTCCCCATCCCCAGATTTCCCACAATCTCAAAGTCAAAGCCTCACCTTGGATGGGGACCCACCTTCCCCACCCTTCCCTCCATCTCTTTTGTCCCCTCGTTTGCTCCCAGTGTGGAGGGATTCCCTCTGAGCGTGCTCTCCCTGATCTGACAGCCCAGCTCCTGCTCAGCTGTAATGATTGGAGCAGAGACAGCCCCGTAGTTACTTAAGACACTCTTGGCACTAAGGGACTAGAAATATGGAGAGTGAGAATCTGAAGCACGAGACCTGTCCTACACACTGGAGTTGGGATGTTCTCTGGGATGAGCTGGGTGTCCCTCAGATCCTATCAGGGGAAATCTGCTCCACCTTTCAAGCTATGTAATAATAGACCACTTTCCAAGGACCAAACTCACAGCCAATTCCCACATTGCAAGGTTAAGTCTTTCCTGGGTCACATCAGTCTCATCACTTCTTCAATGAGGAGGGTTGGGCCAAATAATCACCTCTAGCTCTGATATCTTGTCATTTTATTTTTAAATTTTTTTTTCCCTGAGAAAGCATAGGAAAGACCATTTAGCCACACTGGAAGCAGGAATATAGTGTAATGATTAACCACTTAGGTTCAAATCCCGTCCCTTCCCTTGCTGTGTATACCGGCAGGTTAACAACCTCTCTGAGTCTCAGTTTTCTCATCTATAAAATGCAGCTGAGAATGGCAACCACCTCCTGAAATTCCTTAGAGCTTAAAGACAGAAAAAAAACTTATCATAGCATTTGGAACAAGGTTAAATCTCTATGCACTTGGATAGGGCAGGCAGTAAGGCTACATATCTTAGAGTTGAACTCACTTTAAATACTGATAGCTAAATAATATTTTACCACTTGTAAAAGCTCACAAGGCCAAGCTCATTACATCCCTAAACAACACTGCAAATGTGGGCGGGCATTAGCATCTCCATCCTAAGAGTAGGACAACCAAGGCTCAGGTGTTAACTAGGGTCAAATGCTGGGAAGCTGTGAAGCCAGAACTTAGACATGTCACTCAGTATTCATTTATTCAAACCATCTGAGGCCCCACTAACTGTTGTATATTGTGCTAAGTGTAGGGGTAAAAAGATGAAGAAGACCAGGTTAAAGGGGCAGGTAACAGCTTCCCATGGCAGAGCTACAAAGGTAAGCCAGTTACAGTGCAAAGAGCCTGGGCTTTGGAGCCACCTGTCCTGTGCCTGAATCCTGGCTCCAGCACATAGTGGGGGATAACTTGGGCAAGTTACTAAGAGCTCACTGCCTTGGTTTCCCCATTGTGAAGATAGCAGACATGATGTTTACCTTGGGGCTCAACAATGCAGGAATATTGTAAGACAACTTTGCAGGAAGATAGGAAAAAAAAAAAAAAAAAAATTCACAGGGACATCCCCTTGATGAATTCACCGTGGTCCAGGCCAGAATCCTTAGCACAGAAGTCTTCAATCTGATTTTGTCAGTAACATGAGATCTCCCATCCAAGCACTAACCAGGCCTGACCCTGCTTAGTTTGCGACATCAGATGAGATCGGGCGTATTCAGGGTGGTATGGCCATAGATAGCAGGAGGCCTGATTGTTAGGGCTGTCTTCATAATTGGCCAAGCCCGTGGAGACTGATGATGAACACTCCTAGTAACTCATAATTCATGGTGAGAAATAAAATAACATATATCTAAAAATACTCATGTCATCATAAACAGTGTGCGCGGTCCCCCACGGGCAGACCAGCATAGGAAGCTAAAAACAAATGAGTTATGGGAACTGAGGGCTTAACGGCATCAGATCTATTTACCGGTTACATTTATCTGCACGACAGAGAAGCTGCTTCCCAGCGGTGCAGATCGCGGTATTTGCTGGGAGGCGCACTCCCAGGATGGCGCTGGATTCAGACTGCACAGTAACTGCACTTTTCCCGATGCCGTTTTCTCTGTGTTCCGTGTTAGCTTATCCCACTTCTGACTGACACTGTTTTCTGTTTGGTGTGTCAACACCATCACTACGATCTCAGCCACTGGGTATTTTACTAAGCAAGAACAGAGACCGTCTTCTAAACAATTCAAATTAGAACCACTACCTCGTTCATGTGACAGTTCCTTAGGTGTTTGTGAGAACAGTAAGAGTGCCTTCAGATGACAGCTGTTCCCCACACCACCCAAGGCAATGGAAACACCAAACAAAAGTGGCTGAATATGGTCCAAAGCTCTCACAGCTGGGGGAGTTCTGAAAGTCAGAGCAGAGACATTGCAAACCCTGCGGTGGACCAGGCGAGGTGATATATTAACATTTATTTGACATGTTCTTGGACTTTTTGAATCCTAAAATACAGAGGGTTAACTATGCATTTGCACCACCTCCTCCATGTATAAAACCTGGTCTGCTCAAGATAATATCTATTTTAACACATCAGTGAAAAATATCAGCTCCATTTTATCTCCCATATTGAATGAAAAGATCACGTCATTTGGACTTGGACCTCAGCAGACAGCACTCTGTCCTTACAAGGCTATAAAAACAATCTTCTCTTCCTCTTCTCCATGGTATGTTCCCTGGACACCTCAAGCTCTGTGCTAGATCCATGACATTTGAGAAGAGAGACCTCAGGGTACCTCTTGCCCTCTCTTTAAGCAGAGCATTGCATAAATACCTCAGCAGCATGCTGAACTAAAGCTCTGTTGAAACAATTGCTGAGTAGTTTTAATTTGTGGAAAGGAAATGTTATCTGGAAAAATAAAGTTCTTAGTGTTCTGCAATATTTTTACATTGTGGTAGGGCTCAGAGTGCCGGAGAAAGCACTCCAAGCTCAGAAGCCCAGCCCCGTTATTAGTAATTCATTTGCTTTAGCACATATGGGAGATAATGCGTTCCTTGGCTCTGTGGTCCAGGTGGGCAGCTCTGCCAGCGATGATTTGGAAGCACTTCTGAGCTGAGTGTCACGTGGCCTGCTGCAGGTGGCAGGGAGGCCACCCTCCTGCTGGCGCTGCGAGGACAGCTGGGATGGTGCTTCTCCTTCTGTCTGGTTCAAGTAAATTTCCAGGTTTAGCTGACGATGATGTATTCTGCAGCCTAGATGCTCTGCATGCCTACGGCAATGCGCTAAGATGCCCAGCGAGCATTTTTGGTGCAATGGTGCATTTTCATTTTCAACATAAGACTCTTTTGAGCCCAGTTCTCAAATTATCTAACAGTCACATGGTGTCAGAGCCAGGGGGATTGGGGGGCATAAGGGTCACAGGTTACAATCTAGAGTGGGTTCTGTAATTCTCAGCATATCCTGTGCCAGTCTATGGGAATGAACACTCTAACATGGGAAGCACTAATGTGTAGTAATTGCACATGTAAACTAATCAAATCATCTGTCAGTCATCAACATTTATTCAATGTCTCTTTAATTGTCAGTGGTAGTGGAGAAGAGTGACGCTATAACCTGTCTATTTTGGACACTTGTTGGATATAGGTATCCAACAAGTACTTTTTGTTAATTATTATATTAATACAAATCAGTGCTTGGTCAAAAAATAATTCACTCACTATTTTTATTTAGATTGGGATTGCAGGATATGATGTCTTCCCCCAGGTGGTATGGCCCCATTTTTAAAGTATTTTGCTCAGGCTGTTGCTGAAATGAGCTTGCATTTCCAAGTACAGTATCCACCAATTAATGCTACGAAGAAGTGGCCAGGAAGTGCGCTGCATGAGAATAGGAGCTGAGTTTGAGATTTGCTGCAGTCCTCACGGCTTGACCTGCTGGGTGCTCAGGCAGCCCCCCCCGGCTGCAGCATCGCTCACATTGCCTTCTTGATAACACCCAGGGCAGAGGCAGCTGGTTTTCCCACCAGTGCAGAAAACAGCTTTGCTCAAATGACTGTAGCACTTTGATTCTAACACACAAAGAAGTCTTTCATACATTCCTTTTTATCAGTTCCCCTAACAGGCAAGTAAAAGATGTGATGTCACACATCACGTGCATCAAGATACTATTTACCTGGTCACTGATTAGTGGATCTGTTGGGGACCAGCACTGTCCAAGGCCCAGCAGCCCCCACCCTGAAGGGCAGGATTGAAATCATACTCATCCAGTTTTCAGACAACATCTGGCCAGCGGGGAGGAGGGAAGTGTCCAGAATCTTGACATGTCAACTCACAATTCTCCACGACCATGGTGAGTCCGAGCCCTTCCATCAAGCTTCCCTGCCCCTCTGGCCTCCCTGATGTCCCCCTCCCATGACCTCGTCCTGCACTCACTCGTGCTCTGCACCTCCTCTCGGATGTTGACCTCAGTCTCGTATCATTCTGTAATGGTTCATGAGTGTTTGTCTTCCTTCGACAATGGGATATGACCATAGGTTGGGTGGTCAGGCCTCCTGGAAGAGTTGATATTGTGACATTCATGGACCTGTGGTCAGTTGTGTGGCACCTTGGCCTGCTCACCAGCTCATGTGCCAACTCTGTCAGCACATGTATGCTAAGTAGTTATCAGCTTGTCTGCCTCCTCGAAGGGGCGGGGACATAATCTCCTAGAATTTGTCTTCTAAACTCTTCTCCTGACCCAGGAAAGAAGAGTTGGATGTCATTGCTGTAGGTGTCCCATTGTCAGAACATGATCTGAAGATAGGTTTATGGGTGACCAAGAGGAGCCACGCCAAGAAGCTTGGCCATTTTGCCAAAGGGAATGGGAAGCCACTAGAAGTTTTAAGCGGAAAAGAGTGACGATCAGACCTGCATTTGAGAAGTACCGTTTTGGAGAGTGAATTAGGGAGGCAGCAGATTTGGGGGCAGAGAAGCCAGTTATAATATTGTATTTCAGGCTAGAGAAGTGGTTCTCTGTTCTAGATTAGATGCAGGAGGTTTGGAGAAAATGGGTCAGATACAAGGGTGTGTAGGAGGTAGGATAGACTGACTCACTGGGGAGGATGAGGGAGGGGGGTCAGAAAGGAATCAAAGAGGACGTCTTTGCTTCTGGATTGCGTCAAGGTACATGGTGGCGTCAGTTACTGAGATGGGAAACACAGAGAACGAGCAGTTTATTTATGTGGGAAGAAAGAGATGAGGAATTCAACATTGGACGTGTGGATTTTGAGAGGCCTGTAAATCATCCAAGAAAAAAGCCCTGCAGACAATTGGAGATGCGAAGCTGGGAGCTAGGGGAGCGGTCCAGGCTGGACACACAGGTGCGTCCCTCTCAGGGTGTAGATGGTCACTGAAGCTTGTGAGCGACGATTACCCAGGGACAGGAGATGATGAAGCAAGAATGGGGTCCAGGACAGATGCTAAGGAAGACCGATATTTCAGACATGGGTGAACAAAGGGGAGACTAACAAGAAGTCACCAGGGGTTTAGGAGGAAAATCGAGAGTGTGTGTTGTCCCACAGGCGAGCCATGAAGACATTGTGCTAAGTGAATAAGACAGTCTCAAAAGGACAAACGCTGTATGAGTCCACTCATAGGAGGCACCCAGAGTGGCCAGATCCATTGAAACAGAAAGCAGAATGGTGGCTCCCAGGGGCTGCATGGAGGGAGCATTGGGGACTTAGTGTTTAATGGGCAAGAGGTAAAGAGTTCTGGAGGTGGGTGGTGGTGACAGCCACACAACGATGGCAATGTACTTAATGCCACTCAACTGTGCACTTAAAAATGGCTATGATGGTAAATTTTATGTTTTGTGTATTTTACCACTATCTTTTATAAAAAGTATGTGCTGCCAGGGGAGCCAAGAGAACAGAGAATTTAGAGAGGGAAAATGTAGCCAATAGGCAAGACGCCAAAAGGCCACGCATGATTATAACTGAGACATCTTTATTTAATTTAGCAATGTGGTGACCACAGATGTTCTTTTAAAAAGTAGTTATATGGGTGTGGTGGCTACAGAAGGCAGATTTCTGTGGATTGAAGAGTGGAGGGCTTCCAGCCAAGACTGCTTTGTAGAGTTAGGACAATAATATAACTGCAGTTTGCTACAATATAACAATAATGAATAAAACATAAAAACATATAAAAATATAAAAACAGGCCACTAAAAAGAATGCAAACACTATTGCTGCAATAATACCGAGCTACAAAGGGGTTGACGACTGATCTTAACTGTTCTCAGTATAGGGCAGTATTTCCAAGTTGCAAGACCTGAGTCTGGACTGGGCCAGGGGTGCAGGCAACTGTGAAAATAGACAGGGAGTGAGGAGCAAATGAGAAAGAGAGAGAGAGAAATAAGCCAAAATCCCACTGCAAATAAGACAAAATTCCAAAATATATGAAAAAGTTTTAAGAAAGGCATTCAACAAAATCAATAGTCAAAAGATAAATTTATTTTTGGTGGTTGCAGTAGTAAAACATTATTAAACATTTTAAAATAAGTATAAGATCTACAGAATGATAAATGAAGAAATCACATACCTAATAGAAATTTTAGCAGATAATAAAAGCAATTCATGAAAGGAGGAATGAAGAAGAAATAACAGAGAGGCAATATTTAAAAAGATAAAGGCTGAGAATGTTCCATAATTGCCAATAAGTTCTCAGATCAAAAGTGTTCTCCCCATACCGGAAGATTAAATACAAATAAAACCACACCCAGCAATAACAATGAAACAGCAGAATGAAAATTCCAGAGAGAGAATCTTAGAAGCTACCAGAGGGAAAAAGTAGTCGGATTACCTAAAAAGGAATAAGTAGACAAGCCCCACGCTTCCATCAGCCACAACAGGAGCTAGAAGACCCCGGGGCAGTACCTTCATGGTGTCAGGGTAATGTAAATGATTTTCCAAGCTATTATTCAAGAATGAGGGCAAAATTAAGACAGCAGGAATTTCCTACCCACCAATGTTCCCTATTAAAGGACACACTCCAGCAAGGAATAATGGGAACCCAAAGCAATATTTTAAACAGTTGTTTGAAAATATTTCAGAAAATCATTGTTTAAATAAAATCTTCAAAGAATTAAATTTTTTAAAAAATTATCTTTTAATTTTTAAAAAGATGGAATTAAAACTCTAAAAACAATTACTGGTATGAAGTGGCAGCTTTATTTATAGTGGCCAAAAACTGGGAACAAGACAAAGGTACATCAACAGGTGAATGGATAAATAATCTGTGATATAGTCATACAATGAAATATTACTTAGCAAGATCAACAAAAAAAATATTGATACCTGAATTGACATAGACAAATTTTTCAGATATGTTGAATGAAAAAAGCCAGACACAAAGGGCACGTAAATACTCTATGATTCCATTTATATGAAGTTCAAGAACAGGGGAAACTAATTTATGGAGTCAACACAGGGGTTATATTTAAGAAGGGAATATTTATTGGGAAGGAACGTAGAGAATATATGGAATAATGCAAGTGTTCTATATCTTGATCTTTTACAATTCATTGAGCTGTATGCTTAAGATTTATGCACCTTATTTTATGTAAATTATAACTCCATTTTTAAAAATCTTCCACCATTATAGTGACGTTATGGAAGGGACATTGGGTCCAATCAGTAAAAGTCCTGCAATTGCTTATTTTAAACTCATGATCCCTAGTAACCAAATAGTGAGAAGTAATTATGATGAAAGAGACCATGAGGTAAAGAGTAGAAGAAAACCAAAAGCTAAAGCAAACTAATAAACAAAACAACCTTTTGTTTATATCTTCAGATGATAAGATAGGATATTGCATATATGAAGCAAGATCAGGGATGCTAAAAATAAGGGACATTTTGAAAATAAAAAAGAGCTGTTGAAAATAAAAAATACAATTTAAAAAAAATTCATCCAAAGAATTAGAGAATTTAAAAAACAGTCATTTCCTGGAAATCGGAACAAAAGGACAAAGAAAAGAGATGAAAAATAAGAAGAAAAGATAACAAAATTAGAGGATCCTTTTAAGAGATCCAACATCTGTAACAGGCATTCTTAACCTAGAGTCCATAGACTCTTAAAAAGGCTGCAGAGTGAGTTCATCCGTGAACTTGGATGGGAAAAAAAATACAATCTTCATTTTCACTAACCTCTAACAGATACGTAGCATTTCCTCTGTTAAAAATCTAAGCAACACAGCACAGTCGTATCTGCAACTTTGTCACCAACAGAAGTAATAGATACTTAAAAATCACATAGCAGTTGTTACAGATATCTTGAAGCTAGTTTGCATTCATCACTACTTTAAAAATGGGGCCAGGCACAATGGCTCACACCTGCAATCTCAGCACTTTGGGAGGCTGAGGATCGCTGGAGCCCAGGAGGTGGAGGTTGCAGTGAGCTACAATGACACCACTGCACTCTACCCAAAGCAATAGGATAAGGGTAAACTTAATTGAATAAAGGAATAAGCAAATCATTCTAGAAGGAGGAAATGTGAATTGTCAATCAGCATATGGAATGGTGCTTGCCCTTATTAGTGAACAGGGAAAAGCAAATTAAAACCACAATAATCTACCTTTTCACACTTATCAGAGCCTTGATTTAGTTCTGATAACCATTCCTTCCCCCATGGCTCAGGTAAATCATGGTTTAAAGCAATCTCAGCTAACAAGGCACCATGAGGCAATGTCTCCTGGAGGGAGCTGGGAAAGATTTTTTTTTTTTTGGTGCTAAAAAGGAAATGTATCCAAGGAAGTAATATTTTTGTATATTTTTAGGTCTCCTGGTGATGCCTGGAGCAATGGCAACCATCTTGTGAATGTGAGTGGAGTAGGCTTGAAATGAAGACGCTGAAGATGACACAGCAGAACGTTGGAAGGAACCTGGTCCTTAATGACATTGTTGAGCTGCTGAATTAACCAACCCTGGAACTGCCCAGCTGTCATGTGTTCTGGGGTGTGTGTGTGTGTGTGTGTGTGTGTGTGAGATATGTAACAAATTCTTATAGTTGAAGACATTTTGAGTTGGGTTTTCTAATACATGCAGCTTAAATTATCCTACCTGTCTCTGACACTAAACTGTGAACTACTCAAGGTAAGGGATGCATCCTGCTCATCATTATTCTCTGCACTTCACACAGATGCTGAAAAGCATTATTTATTGAATAAAGGGAGAATACTCAGGCTGGCTCTAGACAGAATTGTAAAGTAAGAGAATTTTCTTTATATTTCTCTTTCTTGGTCCCTTTTTCTCCTTCATCCCTCCCGACTTACATAACCCCCATGCCCACAAGGGCCCCCTAAGTTCTTCTCATGCAAAATGACTGGTGATAAAAATCTTCTTTCTCCACGACCTTCATCAAAAACACACCTCTTTTATTCCCATTCTGCCCCAGCCTCACTCACTGCAAAGGTTAATATTACTAACCATTGCACCAAAATTATTAACTCCTTAATTTAGATTCCTTCCGAGACCACATTTCCATTTTTACAGCTACCTGCAAAACCCCTTAACCAAAGAAGCAGCCAACGATGGACAGAAGGAGCCCAGTGGCAGTGAGTGGGTGAGGTGTTGAGGGGCATTGGGGTCTTCCAGCACCCATCATGGAGGCAGCCATGCCTCTCACTCCCCACCTTCCTTTAGAGCCCACCCCAGCCTAGACTCACGAACCACGGAGCGACTCAAGCACCTCCACTAGAACCACCTTGAGGAATGAGTCAGGCAGAGCTCAGGCTGCACCCAGGGGTGGAACAATGCTGTTTTCTTCTCAGAGTTAAGAAGAACATGAGATTAATTATTCACCTAGATGGGGCCAGCATTTGAACCATGATTAGCCTGTTACCCAACTCCGAGTGGCACCATTCACAGGAAATTTTATTTCCTGGGGAGTCTGTCATGTAAAATATGGTGCACCCAGTGTCCCCTGGAGTCGTGCGAGGATGCCCTACTAGTTTAGACTCAGCCAACAGTTGAGACGGACGTGGTGGCCTAGAGATGAACTCTCTTTACTTGGTGAGTGGGAGAACTCTCCAGAAGCTTCTAAAACAGACTCTTGGCCATTTGTTGGTAGAGATATGGAGCCATACAGGTGGACAGTAGAGACCAGAACCAGGAAGCATCCCTCCAAGGCAGTGATTCTGGGCCTGGCTGCACAGTGACATCCCAGTACCGGCGCCTGGGTCTGATATAACTGGTCTGGGGTGGGAGGAGTCTTGGACGGCGTCATCTTCTCCTGACCACAGTGTGCCGGTACACACAAGTGCTGCAACCAGGAGGCTCACCCTGAGCCTTTGCAGTCCAGAGTTTTTAGTGGGGCTCACGCCTACCCAAATGACCTTCAGTCTCCAGCCCTTCCTAGAGGTCGGGCTGACAACTTTAGTGGCCAGTTCCTCCAGAGGTCAAAACTGATATGCTGTGGCCCCAAGACCCCCTAATAAATCACATTGTTAGACAGTCTGGTGGCCAAAGCCCCCAGGCAAACAAAAATACTCTCATGCAGGGGGGACATTTCAGAGGCCTGGAGATCACCTCCCAGTAGCTGAGAGAAAAGACTAGATCTCAATTTGAGTAAGTTTAATTCTCCTCTACACATCCTGCAATGCAATGAGCCCTTCCTTCCTGTTGTCTCTGGCCCTCCGGTGAGTCTCAAGCTGTGATGGAAGAGAAATAGGTGTTTCTGCTCTTGTCATCAACCCACGACAAGCCCGTGTCTTTCCTCCCTGCCGTTCGTGGTCTACGCAAGACAGGAGTACAGCCAACGCTGAACCAATGCAGTGATGAAGGCTTGAGTTCAAGAGAAGGCATGGTTGGAAGATGTGTTAGTCTACGTTTAGACTGTAAAATTCCAATGGTACATTTAATATGACCAGAAAACATTTGGTATGCAGAATACATTTTCCTGCATACTTTAGGCATCTGTGAAGATCATCAACAAAGCACAAGAACATTTCATTGAGTCATTGGAAGCCAGCATTCATGGGTGGCCGAGTGGATGATAGTGTCTTGAACAAATGGTATTAAGGAACTGCAAAGGCAGGAAGAGACCTATTGTTTCAATACAAACAGGATCTGAAGAGCCACAGCATGAGTAATAACAGCATTGCTACCTTTTCTCCGTGGTGAGAGGTATGAATTTAGCCAGGGACAGCACTTTTGACAATGCAGAACAGGAAGAGATGGTGCCTGGACACTAGGAAGAATATTCTTGGGTACAGTTTGAACAATCAGCATATGCAAGACACTCTTCTCTATCAGCCGGTCTAAATAAATCACTGTACCTTACCTGGTCTCATGAATTTCATAACATATTTTTTAATGAAAATGTTTATACAGACAGAGAGCTTACAGAAACGATTTGCCTGGTGTCCCACATGTACAGGGGCAGCCCCATTCCTGGCCCAGCTTGTACTGACTCTGCCCCAGCTCTGGAATCAGTCTTTTCTCCATGAAGCCTGATTCCTTATTGCCACTGGTATCAGAGAGCAAGTTCTAGGTGTTAGGTGAACTTGATGAACACAAAACTTTGACTTTGGGAGTCATGGTTAACAAGACTGCATTGGTCGTGGTGTTCTTTTATCAGATCACCATCTGTAACAGTCGTCATTTTGGGCAGTCCAGCACACAACCCTCTCTTCCTCCTGCTACTCCCCCATCTTCTGTGGGATATCCCTGTTGTGTGTAGCTGGTGGGAGGTGGTGACTATCACTATGGAAATGAACAAGGTCAAACGATTCTTCTCAGAGCTGCATGACTTAGCCTCAGCCAATTGGATGCTTTCCCCTGGGAATTTAAACCTGGAGCCAATATCACAGGAATGTAAGTGATTGGAGGTGACCCCAGTGGCAATAATGTGCCATAGAATTTTTGCCTGTATTTCTGCTGTCTCACCCTCTGAACCTCCTTGGTCTCTGACCATTTCCCAAGATTTATTTCATCATCAACCTGTTGATTTTCTAAGCTCCCAGTATTATTATAATAAATCTCCCTTTTTTCTTTCTTTTTTTCTTTTTGTATAAGATAGTATTGGTTTTGTTTCTTAAAACAATGACTCCTATTTGAATTAGCATACTATTTATTTCCATGTTTTGTTTTGGTTGTTTTTGTTTTTTGTCATTTAATATCGAGAACATTTCTATTCACTCAGTTAAGATTTTGCAAATGGTAATAATTTAACAGTCTGTCTTGCAATCTTAGGATACACTTAAAGTCCTCCAGCAGCCTGAGCGCAGTGAGAGGAAATTTCCATTTTAAAGTCAAAGCAGGCAGAGTATCTAACGACAGCTCATAATCCTTAATTGGTGATGGTTTAATTTTGCGGGTGTTAATGAACAGCTTTCTCAGCCACTTAAAATTTTTTGTTTTTAGAAAATGCTTTCCAAATATACTTTATAACAATAGGAAATGTTCAGTGGTATAAATAAAAAGAAACTCAAAAATCTCAGTGCTGATTCCTGACCTTTATTTACTCAAAGCTTCAAAACAACCAATAAACTTTAATTAAGTTTATTTAAAACACATTAAGTTTTAAACAAAATAAAGGAACAAACTTTATTTCATTTTCATCCCTGGTGCATTGTCTGCATTTGGAAACATAGTAATAAAGAGACTGAGGTCAACACAAAACAGGCTAACCTTTCAGCAGTTAACACATTGCAGTCTCCATTGTTATTTAAATTTGTATCTATTGCATTGAAGTGTATGTGAGTGTGTGTTGTTATAGTTCTCAAAAATAGTAAAAAAAAAATTGTGAAAAATAAAATTGAAATTATAGAATCCTAAAAAATCAGCTGGGAACCACAGCTCTGCTGGTAATGTTCTCCTTCTCCTGTTTAATTTTCTAAATGGTTCTCTTCTGGGCTTGGGTAGAGTCCCACCTTCTTGCTAATATCTTCCCTATGCCCAGCCTAGAGGGAGCTTTCTTTCTTCTATGTGCTTAAAGCAATTATTTTCCTTCCATGGTAGAAAAAGAGGCAAGACATGCCTTTCTCTGACTGTTCACCATTTGGACTTGGTATTTATTTTATTTTCATACATATATGCCTTATTTTCTCATATTATTATAAAATACATTTTAAGCTCCTCAAAGGAGCCTCCAGGTCCTACACGAATACTTGCCACTTCATCAGTATTAAATTCCACTTCTGCCCTTCAGACCCACTTTTATCCACTTAATACAGTGTTTCCCAAACATGTCACCTGCCATCTTTCCAATTTTGACTTATCTGCATGCCACATACGCTATTTTTACTAGACGTGTTTTTCCTGCTAATAAACTCACTTCTTAATCTAAATGAATTAATTTGAAAGGAAGCTCTCCATAAATGGGCAAACCAGTATTGTTTGCCACAAGTTGAAGGTAAGATAAAAATAAAAACATTAAAAAGCAAGAACACACAGTCATTGATTGAACTCTAGCCAGCTACTCTTGCCCTTGAGCGTTGAGTCCAAGGGAAAAGGGGAGATCAAGGAGTGTTAGAGAAATTTCTCCTTAGCTAACCTGACGGATTGAGAAAGAGCACTGGAAAGGGAATACCTTTCTTTCTCAGAGCAGAGTTCAATGCTACTTAGTTATCCACACCTGCTCAGACCACCTGGGTAGCATGGGAGATGTCCACACGTCCACACGCTGAGGTGAGAAGTGACCGACTGTAGAAGCTGAGCCCTGGGAGCCCGAGAAACATGTCCTGGACTGAGGGTCTTGGTTCGTGTATCTGCACAACTCATTCTCCAAGCTCTCCCCCGCTCTCTCTTGCATACCTCATCGTTATCTGGGCCTTACTTCTCTCATCTATAAAATAAGAGAATTCTACCAGATGCTTTTCCCAGTTGCTTCCAGCCCTGACTTTACCAGAATCTACGATTACAACATCACGAAAGCAAAGTGTTCCAGAACTCACCGTCCAGCAGTGGATCACTATCCGTCAGGCGCTCAGCACTGGCTCACCCACCATCACCCTGAAGCAGGACAGCACTGTGCCCCCTCCACAAAGGACCAGAGCTACACGCTGGAGAGACCCTTTTTCCCTGAGAAGGGTGGAGTGCCCAGAGAATACAGAGGTTTGAGCTTGGCTCTACCCCTAGATTTCCATTGTTCTCTCAAGTGCCAGTGACTTCTGACACTCTTCACATTTAATGACTTATTTAAATTTGTATCTATTGCATTGAAGTGTACGTGAGTGTGTGTTTGTTATAGTTCTCAAAAATAGTAAAAAAACATAATTGTGAAAAATAAAATTTGAATTATAGGCTTCTATGTAGAATACTAAAAAATCAGCTGGGAACCACAGCTCTGCTGGTAATGTTCTCCTTTAATGACTTAATTAAAGGGAAGGGAATCATAGACAAGCTAAATATGTTTTAGCGTGTAATCCAGTTTTAAGTTAGCTAAAGGGCAGCTGAGCTATAAAATTATGCTGAAATCACCCAGAAATAATTTTTAAAAAAAGAGAATGTGAGGGCCTATACTAGGATTCAGGGGAGTTAGAATATGTGGATTGCATGCTGGTCCTCCCCGCTCCTGGCAACGTGAACTTCTGAAAGCACCTGCTTCCCCATACAGTAGATGAGGGATTTGAGCTTCACTAGAAGATCTTCATTTGCTCTCCTAGCAATTACCTTAAATATTTGCAATGACCCTTAGTTCTGAGCAAAAAAAA
Source organism: Varecia variegata (assembly GCA_028533085.1). Taxonomy (NCBI): domain Eukaryota; kingdom Metazoa; phylum Chordata; class Mammalia; order Primates; family Lemuridae; genus Varecia; species Varecia variegata. The sequence goes on along the minus strand of CM052443.1, from coordinate 13,047,123 downwards.
AAAAAAATCCTGGAATCAAATTTGCATTTGGTCCTGAAACCACTAAATAATACAAATGAAAATGGGAGTTGAGATTTGGAAACTGGCCTTTATAGAGCAGTTCAGAAAAAAAGCTTAGGTGAGTCACATTAAAAATACATGGGTGAGACTTAAGAATTCTCAAAAATAAGTAAATAGATAAAAATAAATGGGAATTTTTATGTAAAATATGAGAATATATACTTCTCCAACATGGTTCATATTAGTACACAAAGTTATCATTTTATATAATGATATTTCTGAACAAACATCATCTCATTTCATTTATTAGCAATAAGAATATTTGCCTGCAAATACATTTTGAAAAACTGTTGACTAACTGACAAAATATTGGCAACACATAACACTTGAGTCTACAAGTCTGTTTGGGGATGTGTCATATTTCAAAACTAAACACTTAGGCCAGGTCACCTGCTTAGCCATCTGCTTCCTTACAAATTGGCCATTATACTAGCAAGGGTTACACACAGAGTTTAGAGACAAACCGTGAACCTAGTATGGGCACCATCCCAGGAACATAGTCATGTTTTAGCACAATCAAGCCCCTGGAATTCTCATGCTAAACAGACTTCTGGCTAGAGGTGAAGCTGGGCTTTCTCTGTAGTCACTTCTACCATCACCAAAACCGGGAGTCCAGGCTTTTATTGGTGACACTTGTGTTACAATCTCTGCTGACGAAGGCGTTTAGGAAAGAACAGACAGTATAGTTTTATCTAAATAAAATCTGTCCCCGTGCAGGAACAAGTTCAGATGCACCTGAGAAATGAACCCGTCATTCTCTGGTCTTTCTTGCAGCCCTTGTCTACCCAAGTAATTAGAGATGAAAAACTTACAAGAATTACACGTACTTTCTCTGCACTTGGAAGTAAACCACATAAAAGTATGCACAACCTCATTCACTCAGACCAGAGCTGGGTAGAAATTTAATTGACCTATCTGTACAGACTTGAGTTTGCTAAGCAAACTAACTAGATAAATGGCACAAGGGAAGGGGGAGGGGGCAGAAATGTTAACTACTAAAGAGAAGAAAAGCAACTTTAAAGTTGCTTTTTAAAGTGCATTCAAAGCGTCTACTTCTTCAAAAAAAAATCATTGGCACACTGATGTTTTTGTTCATTAAAGCAGATGAATTATGGGATTATTTTAATTACTGGAGAACTCTTCCTTTTACCAAAGATTTCTGGAGCGTTCCTAGAGAGGCATGACATTTGAATGGAATTAGTTATAAAGTTCGAGCTACATACAACTGATTACGAATCTAGCTTAGGTACTGAGCGAAGGGCTCATGCATTTTAAATGAGGCGTCAAATTGCTATAGGGCACTTAGAAAGCTTTCAGAAATTATACGATGTCTGGGATTTCCTTCAAAGTGATCTGGTCGTAGGGGAGGTGTAAAAAGGGGGATATGTAAAGAAAAACCAGATTGGCCATGAGTTGATCAACGTTGATGCTGGTGGTGAACACCTGAGGGCTCATTATATTATACTCGATATTTGCTGAAAATTGTCCGTAATAAAACATTTCAAGTCTTAAAAAAAAAAAAAAAAAAGAGGCCACAGAGGGCAAATAGGCAGATAGGCAGATAGTCAGGAACCTGGGAGGGACAGGAAAGGCACAGGTGATGCCGTGGCTGCAGAGAAAGTTGAACGAGAGGGAGAAGGCAGGCCAGGCAGTGGGTGTGGGAGCCTGAGTCCCTTTGCTGGTGCTGCAGGTGGCATTTTGCCCTCTCAGTACCAGGCAGGAAGGAACACAGAATGTCTGCCAGTGGCTGCCCTGGGTCAAAGTGGGACGAAAGCGAAAGCTGCCGCTGGTGCAGCCGACAGGCTCAGCTGTGCCACCGCCTCCCCGCCCGCCGCGCCTGTTCCCACCCACGCACAGGCCGAGCGCGCCCCTTGTCAAATCCCATCTCAGGAACGTTCTGAGTTCATAGCGTCGGTGTCTTTAAGAACATACGAAGGTGCTTTTCTCATTTGCATTTTTGTGTCTATGACCTTGACATTGGCTTGACATATAGACAGATCCCCGGGGCAGGGCGGGAGAAGGACTTGGGCGGGGCAGGGCTGCTACAACAGGAGTTCAGGACAGACAAGGATTCACATTCCGTTTCTGGCATTTAACATAGGATTTTGCCCAAAGATCTAGTGTGACAAGCCAGTTTTGTTGAGAAATATGATTTGCCTTTTCTTTTATCTCCTCCCAGAGACCATCAAGAGCCGGGCCTGGCCACCTGCACTGTGGAGTTTTGGGTCAGAGACGGTCCCATGGTGATATCAAGGACAAAGGAGAAAGCCCACCCCTTCCAGCCCAGGGAAGAGCAGGGGGAGAAAGGAGCAAGGCCGAAGGGAGACGCTAAGTTTCTCCTTTTCTCTCCCTGTTCCCTCAAGGAGTAAGTTGGAGGCAGCTTTAGAAATATCTAGAAATGTGTTGGAAAGCTGAAGGGCAGAGAGTCATCTGTCCCACTCCTGTCCATGGCTCTAGGCTGCCTCCCTGCTCCGATTTGGGGGTAGCTCCGTCCAAGTGAGCTTAGCAGCACAGTAGAGTTAAGCAGACGGAGGGCAGGAGAGAAAGAGAGGAGGGGAGGAGAGAACAGAATATTTCTTCGATGCTCATCATTTTTAAGTAAAGAAGCTGTTACAATTATTGCTTCATACTTCCGATTACCAGATTAGGTTAAAGTTCATTAATTTCGTTGTTACCCAGTGGGCGGGTCTCTCAAGGAAGACCCTACATTTTATCTGAACGTCTTGAGTGTAGCATCAGTGATTTTGTAGTCCTGCACATGGATTTTCTGTGAATTTGGGTTCAGCCGTTGTCCCTTGCAGACACATCAGATTTATCTCTATAACTGAGGACAGAGTGGCTGTGACCCCAGGAGCCCCAGACACCCCCCTGCTCCTGCCAACTACCTCCTCTGGGGTGCCAGTTCTGTGTCTCACAACTGCAGCCCCCACGAACAGACTGACTGCCCACCACACGAGACATCACCTTTGTCTAGCTGCCTGCCACTGTCCCTTCACCCTCAATGGATTTGAACGCTGACCCTTACGATGACTATATCACAGCTAACATGGACTGTCACTTGGGAGTGCTGAGCCCTGGACCAAATGCTTTGCATTTGTCAGCACTTTCAATCCTCACGTTTACCTTCCGAGGTAGTTACCAATAATGTCAACATTTTCCAAACAGGAAAATTGAGGCTTAGAGGGTTTAAATAGCTCGATTCCAAATAGTAAGAGGCAGAGCTGGGCTTTGAACTCAGGTCATCTGCCTTTAGAGTCTGTAGCTCTTGACAGCTTTCACAGGCTGCACTGCAGCTCAGCAACATGGGGCTTGGGTGGGCGGGGGCTGCTGTGTCCCCTGTGTTTGACGCCCGGGTCTGGTCCGCCCCTTCATCCAGGCGCCTGCCCTGTATCACGCCAGAGCTGCAGTCATTGCTGATATTCCTGTGTGGCCATAGCATTTCATGATACTCTTTCTTTATCTTCCCCCACAGTCAGGACTCGGGTCTCTGACGTCAGCTCCTTGTGTTGGTAGAGCCATTGGTGACTCCCCATGGCAGTGAGTCACGCCCTCCTGCATGGTCCCACGCCATTTGGCCTGTAGATAGTGCATTTCACATGGAAACATAATTATATATGTTCAAGGCAAGCACCTGAGCTAGACTGGGAGCCCCTGGTTGACAGGTTAATGCCACGTTCATCTGTGAGTTTCGAGACTAGAGAGGATACGGCAGAGACCCTGAACTGCCTTGCCTGAGGCTCACTCATCCCCTGGCCCGCTTGTCTTTCAGTACAGCAGAGGCCAGGAAGCAGAGAACGACAGGTGAAGCCAGATTTCCATGTGCAATTTAGTTCCTGCCAATCAAACACATTCACGTGAGGCTCTGATTCAAGACCGAGCTATGTTGGCAAAAGGCGCAGGGCAGGGCGCTCATTTTGCTGGAGTCAATCTTGATTTTCAAACTGCCACTCAATCTCTGAGTCAGACAGATCTACATAGCCTGTAGTTCATATATTTGTAATGAAAAAAAAAAAAAACTTCATAAAACTGCTCTCTTATATGTTACCAACAACCTCCGAGACTCAGTTTCAATTTCCATCCATGGCCTGTTAGCCATGACCTTCTCACTTGCCTTTTCAAAGAAACCCAGGCTTTGCCTTGCCTTTGATTTAGATCCATCGGAAATTCTGTTAAATTTGCCAAGGATTCCAACTGTTGGAAAGAGAATGGGAAATAGCAATACAGAAAGACCATGTAATCAAAAGGAAGGATTATCGCTGGACAGCAAAACTTAAAAAAATGTCCACTGAATCCCTGAAATGACACCAAAGAGGCAGGAATCTAAGTGTCCATGTATTCATAGCTCTCAGCTTTAACTTTTGCTTCTGTATTTTTTATTATGGTTCTCTCCACTTCTAGGATTCTGCTTGTCTGATATCTATGATGTACCTGATAACCATAAAGTGCACCAGGACATCTCCCATGGGCAGGGGAGTGAAGCGAGGGTAGGATGTGCTGGTAGAATTCGGCCAGTGAGACAGAGGGAGGCCCAGTGATTTATTGAAGAGCCAGAGAGCTGGCAGCCAAACCTCAGGCAAGTCTCCAGACGCCTGCCCTGGCCTTCTTCTACCACGCACTTCATAACTGACGCCTTGCTCAGAGTGGCGAATGGCAGTAGCAGATGTCCTAGAACCAGAGGCCGGGCCTCAGGAAATCCTGCCTGGCTCCAGGGGCAGTCGGATGGGGACTGGGACCCAGCACGTCAACAGAGCCACAGGAATGATGGAGTCATCTGTCGCGAGGATTTGGGTGCATTTGGGTGATGGGCAGGGGTGTGAGGATGAATGAACCCTTGAATAAATCTTAGTTTAAAAATCCTGGAGGCCAGACGTGATGGGTTCTTGACAGCTCTATACCCACTGCTAAAAATAAAGTCTCAGTTTTAAGGCGGTGCCCACACTTTGCTCCACCAGGATGGCCATGAACTTCCTTCAGTTTGAATATTTACATTGTGTTTTCAGCACTGCTCGTTCCAATACTGTAGCAGGCAGCCACTTAGTGGGTGTTTAAAGATAACAATGCCCCCACACTCAGTCCTTTCTTTAGTGTTAATGGACAAGAGCAAGCTGTATGGGTTCTTAAATAAAACAGCAGCCTTTTGTGACCTCCCCCTTCTCAGCCAGCTACTGGCACCAGCTCAATTATTCACTTAGAGCTGCAAGGAACATTGCAGACATTAACCAAGTATTCATTATCCACGCGCACCCCCACAGAAGATATAAAGGGAAAATAATGAAAGACATTTAAATCATCACAATTTTAAGAATTATAAAGCAGGATGACGGTTTTATTTTAGATCTTAAGTGAAAGTGGATTCATGTTTTCCTTAGAAAACTGTTTTATTTGAAAATTTAAGATGAATTTCAGCTGTGCTACCTGGTATCGAATCCTGCTTTTTTAACTTTGTCTCTGCAGATTCACCCCTTTTTCTCTAAACCCACTGTTATTGCTGTCAGTGTGACCTCCTGTGTCAGTTACTGGATTAGATAACAAATGTCCCCAAGAAAGGTGTGGCGCAGGAAAGTTTGGATGTCTTGATGTCCCTCCTGAGAACAATCCCCAAGACCATGATGACATGCCTACCACCCTCACCAACACCACCCCTTCCCATAGCATCCCCTCCCACAATACCCCGCCTCTTCCCAGGCCCTTTTATGAGCACTTAGGGGTGGCCCAACCTCTGTTCACGCCTTCCCTGTTGCTGGGTCTTTGCTTTGAGATCAGTTTCTTAGGTGTAGAATCTATATTTTGAAAGCAGAATTCTTATCCAAAATACTAAAATGCAATGATCCAGAAATGTATTTAATTGTAAAAGTAACATGACTGGCATGGTGGCTCATGCCAGTAATCCCAGGACTTTGGGAGGCCAAGGCGGAAGGACTGCTTGAGGCCAGGAGTTCAAGACCAGTGTGGACAACATAACCAGACCCTGTCTCTACAAAAAATTTAAAAATTAGCCAGGCATGATGGTTAGTGCCTGTAGACCCAGCTACTCTACTTGAGAGGTTGAGGCAAGAGAAGTTCGAGGTGACAATGAGCTGTGATCCTGCCGCTGTACTCCAGCCTGGGTGACAGAGCTAGACCTTGTAAAAAAAAAAAAAAAAAGATAATGAGGATATAAAAACAAAAGTTAAAAATATAGAAGGCTCTTGAGTAAAAATTAAATGCCCTCTTCCCTTTGTCAATCCCAATCCCACTCCTTGGGTAGCTAGTTTTGACCATTTCTCTTGGTAACTTATAAGAAAGTATCCCATGACTCTAAATAGTATACTATATCCTATTTCTTCATATATTTCTTTAAATAATATCTATTGACTTTTCCCCATGAAAAGGAAGAGTTTGGTTCATCTTCTCCCCTTTCCCTCCTTCAATAAATTTTTGTTTATGATATTTTTATCTTTTGGTCCTTCTATGAGTCAATTGTGGAAATAAATAAGGACCAACCAAAGGAGAAAAGCAAAGGCTATTTATTCTGAGCGTGCTGTAGCAGGGGAGGCAGCCACCCACCACCACTTGCATTTTGGCAGAGACTCAAAGGCAGGCAGGGGAGTGGGAAAGCTTTGCAGTGGGAAAAAGGGAAGGCTTCAGGTGTGGCCTCACCCAACGCTGTCGGCCTGGGGAAGCTGTCGGTGGACTGATTAGGAGTGGGCGTCCTGTGTGATTAGATAGGGGCACACATGTGGCTTCCCCTGCTTGGTCCTAAATTGGGGATAAAAAATGAGGGAAGCTGTCAGTTATTAGTCAAGTCCTGGCCATTTGGGACTGATTGTTACAGAGGTTATTGTTTAGTTTCCTGGATTGTCACTAGAGACAGCAGTTTGGTTTCCTGGAAGTCTGACTTACAAAGGCTGTCTGGAAAGTAACCAGCCATTGTTAACGTAATGTGTTCCTATTACATGGCTGGACGCTTTCCGGACAGCCCTGTCACTGGCTGGCTTCAAAGTTGTTTATTGTAGAGACGGGGACTGGTTTCCTGGGCAGGTTGCTAGAAGGTTGTGGGTCAAAGATCTATCTATCTATCTATCTCTCTATCTATCTACCTATCTATCTATCTATCTACCTATCTGTCTATCTATCTATCTGTCTATCTATTATCTATCTATCTATCTATCTATCTATTATCTATCTATCTATCTGGTCTGGCCATTGTCTGTTTGGATATTTAGTCTCTCACAACTTAATAACTTTAAATAATAGAATTAAACCTCTATTTCTTGACCTTTCAACTGTAAAAAGTATTTCTTTCTTCCCATTCTGTAAGATCCCACCAGCCACCATCTATTTTCCCTCTCTCTCCCTCCCAACTTCTGCCAGCTCTACGGTTATTTTTATGATATGAAGATGTATAATGTTACTATCTGTTTTGGTACGGATCAATATTCCATGATGTATCTATAGGTCAATTTTGAAAATCAAGAGCCATAAACAGCATTTACAATAGTATAATTATGTAATATAAATAGAAATAATAATATAAGTATTATTTACTATTTGAACAAAACAGTGGGACTTCATCCATAATGGAACTTAGGGACAGTGATTTTATGTCTCTAAGCCTGTACCACTTAATATTTTAAGCATCAGTATAAAATTGATTCTGTTTCATTACTCTTGTGAATTTTTTCCCAAAGGTATACATGTCAGATTAACTTTCTGGGTCTTGAATATCTGAAAGCGTCATATTTTCAGTCTCACATCTGATTGATGGTCTGACTCAGTACTTAATTCTACGTTCTGGGTTTAGGACTTTGAAGTCATTGCTCTCTTGATGTCTACTATCCAGTGTGGTGGATAAAATCATCTGATATCAACCCAATTTTCATTCTTTTGTAAGTAATTTGCTTTTTTCTTTCTAGAAGCTTCCAGGATTATCTCATTATCCTTGGTGTTCTGGAATTTCACACACGTGTGCTATGGACTGAATGTTTGTGTCCACGCCCCCACCCTAATGCCTAGTGTGGTAGTGTTTGGATTGAGGCCTTTGGGAGGTGATCAGGTTGTGAGGGTGGAGCCTTCGTGGTGGGATTAGTGCCCTTATTAGAAAAAACGTGGGAGCACTTGCTTCCCCTCTCTCTGCTCTCTGCAGGGTGAGGGGGCAGCAAGACGGCTGCTGTTTGTGAACTAGAAGGAAGGCCCTCACCAGAATCTGACCGTGCTGGGACCCCGACCTTGGTCTTCCAGCCTCTAGATTGGTGGGAAAATGCATGTTTGTTATTTAAGCCACAAAGTCTGTGGCATTCAGTCCAAGCATCCCAAACTAAGACAATGTGTCTAGGAAAGTATTTTGGATGAAGCCCAGTTACTCTGCCTATGACTAGGGTTGGCATAATCTCGCCAGGATTGCTATAATCTCCTCCCCTTAAGACTAGGAATCTTCAAATACTGATTTCTGAACTCCTCTTCTAACTCTGTGCTCTGACTATGCCAATCCTATTTTAAGTGATTCCAGTTTGTTATTCAGAGAGAGAATAACAAGAGATCTTTCTTAAGGGAAAGATCACTCAACCTCCTAAAACCTCCATTTTATTATCTATTACATGGAGACAACAACTCTACCTCTTAGGGTGGTTGTGAAGCAAAAATTCGATGAGAATTTGAATACAATTCACTACCACAAATTATAGGAGTTACTGGGAGCAAAGAAGTGAGGGAACATGTGTACAATGATGGGAACTGTGCGGGGGGGGTGTGTGTGAGTGAACTAAATGTTCATAAAATACCATCAAATAGTCCCCAAAAGCATATACATGTGAAAAGAAAACCTGGCCTGGTAGATGTCCCCATATAAATGGAAGAAAACTTAAATACAGCACTTTTAAAGTGTAGAAGAAGCTCAGTGGTTTTCAAAAGCACAAATGAAGATTGCGGATTTCCAAAACAAATGTAAATGGACAAGGAAACCACATACAGGCTGAGCAGCAGAAACTCCCATCTGGGCCAAATGTGAGCAGATAGTGTCTGGGAGGGTGCATGGACCCTCTCTGGGAAAACAAATGGGAGAGGAAGATGAAGGCAGAAGGAATTGAGAAGGACAGCGACTTGGGAGAGCAACAACAATTTCTCAGCTGAGAACAGCTAAGACAGAAAATGTAGCATGTTTGTGGGTGTATGTGTACGTGTGCATGTTTATGAGTATGTTACAGGCCAAGCAAAGGAAGAGGAGAAAGAAAACAGCAATGAAAGTAGTATGTAGTAAAATGAGCAATGGCAGATAAAGTCTGAAATAGAGTTAGTAGTTTTTGAAACATCATCAACAAAAAAGTGACTGGGAGGCTGGGCATGGTAGCTCACACCTGTAATCCTAGCACTTTGGGAGGCTGAGGCAGGAGGATCATTTGAAGCTAGGAGTTTGAGATCAGCCTGGGCAACATAGTGAGACCCCTGTTTCTACAAAAAAAAAATTTAAATTAGCCAGGCATGATGGCACTCACCGGTAGTCCCAGCTACTTAGGAAGCTGAGGGCAGGAAGATCACTTAAGCCTAGGAATTTGAGGTTACAGTGAGCTACGATGCATGCATATCATATGTTTGGGGCAGGGGTTGGGGTAAGGCTAGTTAGTAAATTCTATTCCTGCAGTACCATAATCCCCTACATCATGAGAATTAAGTGGTTTAAGGGATTCCTTTAGGTCCTTGGGGCCCACTAAATGGTACTCTCCTGAGGAACCCCATGATTCAAAAGTAATGAGGAAAAACAATAATGGCAAGGAGGTTTGCTTGTCCCTAAAGAATCAGTCACACAGCTCAGCAGTCACATTGGAACACGGAGAATACAGTACTTGGCTGTTTTGTCATCAGAAGAGCTTTCATCGTGAGCTGCTTCTCCAGCAAAGACCAGTTCCCAGTGATCCATCCACACATCTGCATCAGGCCCTCCTTTCTAGGGGAACTCAGGACCCAGGGCAAGACACATGGAATGGTCCCAGGTGTGTTTTTATGTCAGTGAAATTGCATTAAAATGAATGTCGCTGGGCGAGGTGGCTCACGCCTGCAATTCTAGCACTCTGGGAGGCCAAGGCAGGAGGACTACTTGAGCTCAGGAGTTCGAGACTAGCCTGAGCAAGAGCGAGACATCATCTCTACAAAAAGTAGAAAAATTAACCGGGCATTCATGGTGCACCCCTGTAGTCCCAGCTACTCAGAGGCTGAGGCAGGAGGATTGCTTGAGCCCAGGAGTTTGAGGCTACAGTGAGCTATGATGATGCCACTGCACTCTAGCAAGACTCTGTCTCAAAAAAAAGAAGAAAAAAAAAAAGAATGTCAAGAGAAGGCTGAGAGATGCTGAATGGAGAGGAATGGGCCCACCTGCTTTTCTTTGACAATAGAGAACTTTTGACACCAAATGTATGTATATAATCTCCATGTATTTTTTAAAAAGTCACACCTAAGAGACACCTATGATCTTTTTCTGTTTGAAATAATTTACCACGCAGAAGACTCTAGAGAATTGATTATTAAACACAGTTTTACTCTTAATCCAGATGTCAAAACTTGCCATTTTGCCATGTAAAATTTGTATCTCTCTTCTTTTTACTAAATAAAATGTAACAGATTTTTAGGGCAGTGAAACTACTCATATGATACCATAATGGCAGATACACGTCATTATACATTTGCCAAAACCATAGAATGTGCTACACCAAGGATGAACCGTAATGTAAACTAGGGACTTGGAATGCTAATGATGTGTCAACGTAGGTTCATCCATTGTGACAAATGTCCCACTCTGGTGAGGGGTGATGATAGCAGGGAAGGCTCTGAGTATGTGGGGGCAGGGAGTATATGGGAACTCTCAACCTTCCACTCACTTTTTCTGCGAACCTAAAAGTACTCTAAAAATAAAGTTTATTTAAAATATGTACATATAGTGTATATACACACACAAACATATGATAGTTGCAGTACCTTGTGTATCTTTCTGTGATATTATATTCTCCTAAAAGTAACTACTATTTTGAATTTGAAGTTTATTATTACCATTTATGTCTTTTTAACTTTATGTCATGTGTAAGTATCTGCAAAGAATTGATTGTATAGGCCAGGTGTGGTGGCTCATGCCTGTAATCCTAGTACTTTGGGAGGCCAAGGTGGGAGGAGCACTTGAGGCCAGGAGCAACACAGCGAGACGTCATCTCTACAAAAAATTTTAAAAATTGGCCAGGTGTGGTAACATGTGCCTGTATTCCCAGCTACTCAGGAGGCTGAGGCAGGAGAGTTGCTTGAGCCCAGGAGTACGAGGCTGCAGTGAGCTATGATCATGCCACTACACTCTAGCTGGGACAACAGAGTAAGACCCTGTCTAACAAAAAAAAAAAATTAATTATATATATAGTTTTGCATGTATTTAACTTTGTTTCCATGGTATACTGTATGTATTCTTTTAAAACTTGCTGTTATTATTCGAAATTTGAAAGTTCTTCATCTTGATTAACGAGGCTCTAATTATTGTCTTTAACAGTGATATAGTATTTCATTGTATGACAAAACCACAGCTTATTAATCCGTTTCCCTTTTGAGGGAAATCTAGGCTGTTCCCAGATTTTGTGCTATCACTAATAATGCTGCCAAGAACAATGCTGTACACATTTCTGCTTATGCTCATGGTGTTATGCTAGCTTCTCTGACGTAGACTCCCAGGAGTGGAAACCCTGAGTCATAGGAAATGTACAGCTTCAAGATTAAAGGTGTTACCAGATTCCTTTCCAAAGTGATTGTACCAATTTATAGTCCCAGCACCAGGAAATGATAATCACCACTGTTTCATCAGTTCATCAACACTTGATATTGGCAATCATTTTAATATTTGCCAATCCATTAAGAATAGAGTGGCAGTTTCTTGCGGTTTTAACAAGCATTTCCTCAATTAGTGAGGTTGAACATACTTGCATATATTTATTGGCCATTCATATTTCTTCTGTGAATTGCCTATTCCTATCCTTTGACCATTTTTTTCCTATTGGGTTGTTTTTGTTTTTCTTATTGATTTATAGGAGTTCTTTATATAATCTGGATATTAATTGTGCATTAATTGTATTCATTTCAAATATTGTGTTCTATTTTAGGGCTTGTCTCTTAACTTTATTGTGTCCTTTGTTGCACAGAAGTTTTATCTTTTCAAGGAGTTGAATTTTATTAGCATTTTTTATGTTTGTATTTTGTAAGGCTTAAGAAAGCCTTCTCTGCCATGATGTCTTGAAGATACTCTCCTAATTTTGAAAAAATGTTTGCTTTTTTCATTTAGTTGTTAATCTCCCTGGGATTGATTCTTGTGTATGGTGTAGGGTTAGGGACTGTTTGGAAAAACTCAAACCGTGATTTTCCTCTGCTCTCACACCACAGCAGTCAACACAGAAGAAGCCTTCTGTGGCCAAATGTGGGTTTTCCCCCACACACACCAAACAGCGAACACCAGCCAGATGTCATCGAATTCAATTCCAACACTATCTAACTGGAGATAGAGCCACAGGGTGAGGGCTCGGTTCCCAAATCTGTCCCCCGATTCAGACATCAGTTGCAATCTGGGGCCTCCAGAACTTCTGACCAATCAGCTTCAAGTTGGGGTTCCCACAACCTCCTTTTGGGTTCATTTAATTTGCTGGAGCAGCTCACAGAACTCAGGGAAACACTTGTCTGCATTTACCGGTTCATGATAGAGGATGGTACAAAGGATACAGAAGAAGAGATGCTTGGGGCGAGGTATGGGGGAAGGGGTGCGGAGCTTCCATGCCATTCCTGGGCGTGCCACCCTCCAGGAACTTCCTCCTGTTCAGCTATCCGGAAGCTCTCCATGCCGTCCTCTTGGGTTTTTAGGCACCACCGTGTAGAAACGTGATTAGCCTCCAGGGTATGGGGCAGGACCTTCTCTGGAATGAGGGTTTTATGGCCCACAATCAGAAAGATAGGGAAGAGTAGAGCTCTGCCTTGGGCAGGTGAAAGGAGGGCAGGATGCTGTCTCCCCAGGCCTGACACACCCAGCGTTATCACAAAAGACAAGGGCTATGGAAGCTATGAGCCAGGAACCGAGGATGAAAATGTATATATATTTATTTAATCTCAACACCCCCGGGACCTAATTGTATTCTCTTCCATATGGATAACCAATCGTCTCAGCACCATTCATTAATTTTAAAAATATCTCCCCATTACCTGGATGCACCACCTCTGTTATTTACCAAGTGGCAGAGTGAGCCTGTTTCTGTGCTTTCATTCTGTCCCACTGGTCTATTTGCCTGTCCCTGCATAATTGTATGCATTGCTGCAGTTCCTTATTATCTTATCTGATAGAGCAAATCCCTCCACCTTATTATTCTAAGTTTGTTGTTTTGTTTTGTTTTGACCCTTGCTCTTCTAAATAAATGTTAGGGTTTGCTTGTCAAGTTCCAGTGAGGGGGAAAAAATTTCTGTTGGGATGTTAAAATTAATTTAAGAAAATTTATCAATAAATTAGGGAGAAAGAAGTACCTTTTTATAATAAGAATGAGTCCTTACCATGCTGTCTTACCCTTTTTCTTTTAGGTTTTATTTTTATTAACATGGATGCATAATCCCTTAGCTGAAACTGTTAGGGTGAGCATGTTTCAGAATTCAGTAATTTTCAGATTTAAGGCTGGAAGCTGTGACCCATGCCTGTAATCCTTGCACTCTGGGAGGCCAAAGTGGGAGGGTCGCTTGAGCTCAGGAGTTCGAGACCACCCTGAGCAAGAGCAAAACCCTGACTCTACTAAAAATTAGCCGGGTGTGGTGGGGTGCACCTATAGTCCCAGCTACTCAGGAGGCTGAGGCAGGAGGATTGCTTGAGCCCAGGAGTTTGAGGTTGCTATGAGCTAGGCCGATGCCACGGCACTCTAGCCTGGGCGACAGAGCGAGACTCTGTCTCAAGAAAAAACAAATTTTCAGATTTAAAAAAGGCAATATGATCCATATATCACATATCATTTCCCAATTTAAATGCTATTTACAGCTTGCCCCATCTTGGTGTAGCACATCCTCAGGTATAGTGCTGTCCAGTAGAAGTTCTGCAGTGATGGAAATGTTCTATGTCTGCCCATTCAAATCAATACTCACTAGACACATGTGGCTATGGAGCATTTGAAATGTACATAGTGTAACTAAGGAACAAAATTTTAAATTTTATTTAATTGTAATGAATGTAAATTTAAATAGCCACCTGTGGCCAGTGGCTGCCATATTAGACAACACAGTGCCAGTGGCTTTCAGAGAAAGGGTTCATGGGAGATAATTTTTTTAAGCCCTTACACTCCAAAAATATCTTTATTCTATCCTCACACTTAATTGATGGTTTGGCTGAGAACATGATTCTAGGTTAAAAAATAATTTACGTTAAAATTGTGAAGACATTGTTCCATATCTCCCTAGTTTTCAGTATTGCCTTTGAGAAATCAGAAGAACATTCCAATTCCTGATGATAGGATTGTGATCTGTTTGGCCTCTGAAAGTTTTAAGGTTTCATCTTTGTCCCAAGTGTTTTTATACTTCCTGATGTAGTGTCTTTGTCTTGGGCCTATTTTCATCCAATGTCCTGGCCATTTGATGGGTCCTTTTGATCTGGAAATTCATATCTTTCAGTTCTGAGAAATTTTCTTGAATTATTTCATTGATGATTTTTCCCCTTTGCTTTTTTCTTTTCTTTTTTTCCTAGGACTTTCTATTATTCAGATGGTGGACATCTTGTACTAATCTAACTTTTTAATATTTTTCTCTTCTTTCCATCTATTTGTTTTTACTCTGCCTCCTGGGAAATATTTCAACTGTATTCTCTGAACTTGTCATTGAGTTTTTAATTTATGTCCTCATATTTTTAATTTCTAACTGGTATTTTTGTTCCCTAAGTGTTCTCTTTTTATAACATTTTATTCTTATTTCATGGTTGCAATTATCTGCCTTATCTCTCTAAGATATTGGTATATTTTTTAAAGTTTTCTTCTACTTGCATTGTTTCTGTTTCCTCCAAGTTGCATTTTTTTTTTTCTATTTTTTTGTTTTAGTTTCTATCTGTCTTGTTCAAGGCTTTCCTTGGAAGCCGGTAAGCCAATAATCCTTGATTGTCAACTCATATGAAGATTTGGGGACTAAAACATTTTTAGAAAACTCTGGGCATGTGCCTGTGGTTTTGTCACCAGTTGTCCTCACTGTGGAATGACTTGGTTTGACCATTTAGTTGGGAAACCTGATATCATCTATATGTCTTTAGGCATTTCCTCCTTTTCTGGTGAGTTTCTTCCCAGCAGACTCTTCCAGTCTCCTGCCAAGGGCATGTTGTCTGGCTGCTAGCCTCCTGCTACCCCAGAGAAGAAAGAAGGCAGAGGTTTAGCATCCACTAACTCGTGGGCTTACTCAATCCCTCCCCTTTTCAGTTCAATATATATGTACTTAATCCAGAGACTATCTTCAGAAGAAAAACTTTGAATCTTCTGCCAAAGTGAGGGAACTGTAGGGGAAGATCTATTGATCTGACTGATTTTTAAAGAGACATTCAGATAAGCCTCCTTACTTTATTTTCTTTTTAAATTTTTTCTGTGGAATTTTGTAGCAAGTAAGGCCTCCTTACATCCTTACTTTAGCAATCTTTTTTTGGGGGGGACAGGGTCTCCCTCTGTTGCCCAGGCTGGAGTGCAGTGGCCTGATTATAACTCACTGTAACCTCCTAGGCTCAAGTGCTCCTCCCACCTCAGCCTCCCAAAATGCTGGGATTACAGACATGAGCCACCGTGCCTGGCCACAATCTCTTTTTATCCCTCAATTTCAAAAGTACCTGGTGCCACCAATTTTGGAGCCTTTGGCCCATCCATTCTGTGTTACAGAACAGGCGGGGTCTTTATTTTCCACAGCACCAGCTTAGAATTCAGTTTTTTTGTTCTGCTAAGCCCCATTACCAGCCGTGTCTCCCACCTGCAAAACGTAGTTGCTGTTGTCTTCTCTTCCATGCTCCCCATTCTTATGGGTTTATGTCTTTTTTAAACATCATTTTTGTGAAGTTTCGAGAGGAAGAAAAAGTAGGTGCATTTGTTCCTCATTTTTTAAATGCCAGATGGCAAACCAATTTCCTTTCCTCCTCTTCTGCTCAAAACTGGCTGATTCCAAAGCACGGTGCGTTTCATTGCACAAACATTTATTGAGCAGCGACTCAGGGCCAGCTCTGTGCTTGTCACTAACCAGAGCCGCCCAGAAGAACAGACATTGAATGAGTGTTGCTGAATTGCATTGCGGCAACAGGAGAATTCTAAAGCAAGATATTTGAGCGGACTGTCTCGGGTCTCTCGGCTTCTGAGATCCCCCGACTCTTGCCCACTACCCCACTGCGGCCATGATTGGCTCTTCTGGGCTAGTAGCCTGTCCAAGGCTCTCTGCTTGTAGGGATTACACACACTGGACCTAAACCTTAGTAGCACTCTGCTCTGGCTAAGCGTTCCAATGAAAAAGAATAGACTTTGACTCCTTGCTCACTACAAGTATTTTCCACAAACATCATATGAAAGGAAAGGGCAGAAACACAGCATATGAAATACGTCTGTTGAGTCACTGTCATTAGTCAGCCCAATTCCCCTTCATTTCTAACCCTGTGGGACTGAACCGAGTTGTTCTTTGCCAAGGTCACTCATATGGAACTAAAGGTCCGTCATGTGTCATTAATATAAAGCACTGATGATTCACTTGCTGAAATGGCATATTCAATGTGACGTGAAACATAAACAAACCTGAAGCTAGAGCTATTGCTGCAGATAGCAGGCCACTCTGAGAGGGCACTTTTAGTCCAAAGTATATTTTTATACATTTTGCTATATGCCAGGTACTGTTCTAAGTACTTTACAAATATTGTTATTACCCTATTCAAACTCTATGACATTATGACAGAAGTACTACCTGTATCCTCATTTTACATATAAAAAAAGAAAACAGGCCCAGAAAGGCTAAGGAACTGCACAAGCTCACACAATTAGTAAGAGAAAGAGCTGAGACTCAAACCTTAGCTGTCTAAATCCAGAGTCTAGAAAGGCATGGACTCTCACGCCCATGACTCTAAACCGGTGGTTCTCTGCTGGGGGCAAATTTGCCTCCTGTCCCCCAGGGGACCTTTAGCAATGCCTGGAGACATTTCTGATTCTCAGAACTTGGGGAGAGGATGCTGCTTGCAGCTAGTGGGTAGATGTCAGGGATGCTGCTAAACATCCTACAATGCCTGGGACAGTCCCCCACAACAAAGAAGTGTCCAGGCCACGTGTCAGTAGTGCCAAGGATGAGAAGGCATGTTGATGTGCTAGTCAGTGACATTCTTCACTCAGTTTTGCAAGTTCTTCCTCCAGTCATATGGTATGACTTGCATTTCTTGAATTAGTGTGGCCATATGACTTGCTTTGGCCACTGTAATGTCACTTGAAGTGATATGTCACTTCTAGGCAAAAATTTAAAAGCCAGTGGATGACACCATGGTTTTTTTTTTTTTTTTTTTTTTTCTACTTTGGTCATCTTGGAAATCTTGGACACAGAGACATGGAACTTCCCACAGCCTGTGTCCTCACGTGAAGGTAAAACAGAAACAGAGCCTTTCAGATGACCTGTGACAGACAGGCAGCCTGAGCCACAAATACTCTTTGTAGTTTTAAGCTACTGAGATTTGAGATGGTTTCTGCAGCGTAACTCAGACTACCCCCACCAATGGGGGTGCCGTTCTAATGCAAGTACCTGTGTCCCTGTCTCCTGTAACTGACTCAAATCCTGCCACTCAATTCCCAGCCTCCTTCCAAAGGCGAATGGTTTCCTGCCCCTGTACAACGTGGCCTGTGAGGCGTCTCTCTTCCTATGCTGGAAGTGTTGCTTTGTCACTGGACTAAAGGTATCTAGATTCCGTGATGATGGACTTGCTTCCTTTTTTATTTCATGGTAAAAAGCCTCTGACATAACTTGTACAGTACTTGTTGCCATAACAACCAAGCAACTCAGATTTTCCAAGTTAATACACACACTTTTCAATCTCAGTATGCCCCAACCAGCTCTGGTGAGGTCAGAATTATTAACATTATAATACCTAGGATTACAGGAACCTTAAATCTCAGGAGGCGTGGGCAGCCTTGAGTTATAGTATTCAACTTTATTCACAGGTCTTCTCAAGGCTTCAGAAATCTAAGTGTTCCAACTTTACAATTTGTAGAACTTTCTTCATACATCGAATTAATCTACCTAGTGATGAATTGGAGTTTCATCTAGTAGGGATTGATATGGAATGAATCAGGGCAAGCTAACAATATAGATTAATAAACGATCCACATAACAGTTTATTGTTTCAACTAATGAAAAA
>CM052443.1:13011322-13028211 GCA_028533085.1 Varecia variegata | reverse complement strand
GCATGAATTCCTCAATTCCCCCGAGCCCACAGTGTATAAATTACTGCCAATCTTCAGGAAAGCCTAGCTTGAAAAGGTCGCTATTTATTAACTTTGCTATCACAACAGTCCTTTATCTCAAGAAGCACTGGGTGACTTTGAAAAGGTGGCTGGATGTCCAGTGAAATGTCTTCCTTTCAGGAATGTCTACAAAAGGAGTGGAAGGAAAAAAGAAAAGACAAATCTACTAAGGCACGTGGCTGTGCTCAGACATTTGGACAGCTCAGGGGAAGGTCTGGTCGTGGAAAACGTGCTCAAGGGACATTCCTCCCGCCCCACCCCACCTCCAGTGGAAGTAATTTCTAGTTTGAGGAGTTGAGCTGGTGAGGTGGCCTAAGGTACAATTCCATTTCCTCATTGTGTAGAAACATTTTATAAAGCATGTTTGGACTCTGAGATATCTTTTAAAAAATTTTTTTTGAAATCAAAGCCAACCCTGAGCAGAGCTTTGATAAAAAGATTTTCCCCAATGCATCCTACCTCCCATTTGTGCTATTCTTGCCAAACTCGCCTCTCCCCAGACCATTGCAAAATACCCTCCTGTATTTAACCATAGTTTCTTTCTCCTCTTTCTTCCTCTTACATACATACAATCTGCAGTGAGGAAATTATTCAGGTAGAAGTGGGAATGACTGCAAATTGCTCAAACTTGTGATGTCCATGAATCACCCAAGCAGCTTGGAGAAAACACAGGTCCCTGGCCCTACCCCCAGCCCCTGAAGGCTAATGTGTGCATGAAGTGGGCTAAGTGTGCATTTTCAACGCGTGCTGATCTAGAGAGGTGGTCTTCTTCTCCATGTTTTCCCAGGGGCAGCACTACATCTTACGGCAACGGCTTCCAACGCTTGCATAGCAAATTTTCTTTTCCCTTTTCCACTTCCCAAGTTTCCTTTGAGAAGAACAGAAAACAAAGGGTAGGACTAATTGATGAGGAGCCTTCCTGCTCTAACATCTATGATTCTATTAATTATATCTGCCCACAATTCCCAAACGTGCATAGCTTCCCTGCAAGACTGGATTTTTCTCTTGAAACCAAGCTGGGTGGCTACAAATGTGTTCTAATTTCACAGGCTCTGTTCTCTGTGGAAACACTTCTGATGAAACCCAATTCCCAATTCAAATTAAAATTTAGCATTAGGGAGTACAATGAGAGCTAAAGAGGATCTCAAATTTGCTAATTTTTTCTTCCCTCCCAGGGTTCTTAGCACCATTGTAGTTTTGCTAATAACACCCTTTCCTGACTCATCTTGCATTCAAGGTAATATGGGCCTTTTGGGGTTCAGGGGCTGCAAACGCCTTTTACTGCCCCTCTGGCCAACAGCTTCTGTGCCATCCAGCGTAGACCTGTGTTACAGCTCCTGGACAATTTCATTGACAGCACTGACCTCAATATCCCTATTTCCTATTGGTCTGGTGGTAACAAGAGTCATTCATTCATTCATTGTGCCAGCTATTCCAAGCATGATGGCAGGAAGACTAGAGTATGAGGTATGTCTTTGTTCCTCAGTTTATAATTGCTCCATTCATAAGGATGGAGGGTATATGGCTGGGGACCCACTCCCTTCATCATGGGAAACTAGATTCAAGAATTCTATAACTGTTTTCATGTATTATATGGATCATTGGGACCAAAATGGACTTAGAGCATCAATCCCATCATTTTTTGTTTCATTTCAAAATATTAAGGGGGTACAAATGTTTTTGGTTACATGGATACCTTTTGTAATGCTTGAGTCATGGCTGTAAGTGTGCCCATCACCCAAATAGTGTTCACTGTGCCTGTTAGGTAGGTTTTGCTCCTCCCTGCTCCCAGCTCCCCTGTCCCATCATTTTGCAGATGAAACCAAGACCTAGAGAGATGAAGGAAGTTGCTCCATGTTATACAGCCTGTCCATGCTCTCTGCATTCAGGATTCTGCTAGAACAACAAGCAAGCTGAGAAAGCCAATAATTGGCTTATATTTGCCAGCTGTTTTCATTAAAATCTTCCTGGTATCCAAATAGAAAAATGACTTTGTTTCTTTGGTAAACATTCTACATTTTGTGGTAGGCCTAGCTAGAAAAAAAGATGCTAATCGTCACCAACCATGAGACTTTAGAATTTAAGAGGCCTCTCTTCCAACCATTCCCCTTATAGATCTGGACCGTGAGGCCTCGGGGGCTGGAGCCTTGGCTCACGGGGCCACACAGGAGAGGCAGAGAGACGTGGAATCCTGGATCCCAACCCCTAGTGAACGACCACTTCCACCCACCACTTCCACCATCTCTGAAAAATACATCTCGGTGTCAATGTAAAATATATTTAAAAGGCAATATCAAGATTTTTTCTAATCTTCATGTATTTGCGCTAGGACAATGTTGTGCTTTTATCTGCCATGCTTTGGTCCTTAGTGCTTGTACATGTCTCAACGGTGGCAGGAATGACATTAGAGGAAAAACGGCCTAAAGACACTTAAAAATGTCCCTAAGAAGATGATCTATATCAGCATTTTTTCAGAAGACAAGAAATTGCAGCAGATTTCACACTTGATAGAATGTCACAACAGGTGCAAAATCTACACACAATGAGATAGAAAAGGGCCCCACTGATGATGACAACATTGAGCTGGAGACGACATAGCACACAGCATCATCTAGAGCCTTCTCACACAGTGTGATTGGGCACCAACAGCGTTGGCACAACTGGGAGCTTGTTGGAAATGCAAATTCTTGGGTACATCCCAGAACTGCTGAGTCAAATCTATTTCCACAAGATCCCCAGGGGACTTGCACGCAGGTAAAGTTTGGGAAGCACAGGTCCGAAATAGTTCTCCATTAATGCACAGAGCAGTGGGAGAGCAAACAGGAGGCCCAGCAACTCAGAGTTCTGTGGTTCCTAGCACGGCCCTTGGAAATTTTGCCCAGCCTTTCTGAGTATCAGCTTCCTCAAGTATAAACTGAGGCTCTGGTTGAACAGACTGCTGTAATGAGCTGCTGGCAGAGAGCTTTTTTCAGTCCCAAGTGTGTAGGAGGGTTTGTGTGATGAGAGTTGAGTGACATGCATATCATGCCTTTGGTATGCTCCATGAATGCTATTTATAAAAATGTGAATCACAAATGTTACTCCCGTTTACTTCCCAGCTCAGTGAAGAAGCGGGATGCATGGCACAAGTCATTGAATTGGGCAGCCAAAGTCTAATTTTTCCTCTGAGTAAATCCTGACTCATGTTTCAAAAGCAAAATTGATGCCGTTAAAAGGCAACATGTGATTCTTCGCATTACATTGCTTTAGTTCCTCCCTGTCTGAAGCTTGTTTAATCCGAAGGCTTTGGGCACCACCTTTAAAGTTTTGACTTGCATATTGATCCCAAAGTAAATACTGACTAAGGTGGTGGCAAAGTCAACATAATTCTTTGAAAGGCAGTTAATCTGGGTGTTGAATGAAATCAGATGCCAGCAACACACACATTATTGTTACAGTTCTATTATACAACAGGGCTTAGAAGAATTTTTTTCTCCAGGTAGCAACTACCTCATATTGTGGGTGAGGAATGGCATCTATGTTTGGCAAGGACCAAGGAATATTTGGCTTCATAAATCAATAACTATCCTCAAAGCTACCAGTGACCTCTGGTCCGCAAGTGTGTCAGCAAGGAGAGATTATGGCAGCTATACTGCTGGTGAAATGCAAACCTGTTGGTTAAACATTTGCTGAAAACCCTGCTAGTGACCTCTGATAAAAATGAACCTAATTTGGCCACGTGTCCTTGCAATGCTCTGGAATATCAGAGAAAAATAACTGCCTGAACCAGCACTGGAATAAGAGCTCCTGGACTAAGAGATTTCTCTGGGCTGCAAAGGTTTTTTGGCAAAGAGCATTCTCTTCTCAGTCTCTCTCTTCTACCACTGGGACCTAGGTGGTGGGATCTGTGCTAGGAGCATTTAAGTAATAATTACTGTTGTTAACCCTTCTGAAAATCCTTAAAATTATTTCGTTTTCTACCCCCACATAGAGAAAAGGTGTAAGAATGTTTTTTCCTATTCATCTCCTTCAATGCCTAACGTAGTGTTTGGCACACAGTAGGTACTTAAGTACTTAATAAATACTTCTAAAATGAACAAAGTATTCTTTCCACTGTACTACAACTAGACATTGTACAGTCATCTACTTCAGTGGTCCTCAACCTTTTTGGCACCAGGGACCAGTTTCAGAAGACAATTTTTGCTTGGATGGGGCGGGGGCAGCATGGAGCTCAGGCGGTGATGCGAGCCATGGGGAGCAGCTGTAAATACAGATGAAGCTTCTCTCGCTTGCCCACCACTCACCTCCTGCTGTGTGGCTCTGGGTTCCTAAGTTTCATGGAAGACAATTTTTCCAAGGACGGAATGGCGGGGGTGGCAGGGGGAGGCAGAGCTCAGGTGGTGATGTGTGGCCCCGTTCCTAACAGGCCACGGACTGGTAGCCGGCCGGGGCCGGGGGTTGGGGACTGAAGATCTATTTGAGCGCTTACCATATTAATTATGTGATTCATTTCTATGGCTATTTCCCTTTCAGTGCACCATCCTTTTAAAGACAGAGTTTGTGTCTTATCCATCATTGTTTCTCCGTCACTTGGCACAGAACCCAAGGGTTGTGGGTTCGGCTTATTTTTTCTGGGGAAGTGGAGTAGCAGATGAGACAAGATAACCCTGCTTACAAATACCTTAGTGATGGATTTAACAAGCCCTTTTTTTAAATGCGAGTGCAATGAGACCTTGACTAAGAAGGTAGGATCCAAAATTTCCCCATAAAAGGAAAATTAGGAAGTTAAGTACTTTCAGCTACATGGTAATAGGAGAGTCGGATTCCAAAGTTTAAAGGAAGTCTATGAAAGCCCTTATTAATATTTTCTGTGTTCGCTGAAGAAAATGAGCAGCTGAGAGCACACTAAATAAGAAAATACCAATCATGCATTACACGTCTTTAATTAGTACTAATGGGTACTGTGTAATTAATTCAATTTACCATCCCTTCTTCAGTAGAAACATCTCTCTTCCCCGCAGTTTCCATTAGATGCTGTAAATGTGTCCTGATTTACTGCAAATAAGGTGCTTTCACTTCCTAACAGTGTTTCTCCGACATGCGAATGCTTGCTGCCTTCTGTTCTTATGAGCTGGGGCTGGCCCTGTTGGTCATTTACAGGAAAGGGACTCAGATGATTTGGACCTTTGGGGTAACTGTGGTTTCCTCTAGTTGACTTAGCTCAGGAGACATTTCTCAAGCTCCTTCTCCAAGACCCATGATTATGCACATTTAACTCTGTCCCTGCTCACTTAAAGTCCAAGTACAGAGGCCACCCACTCCTCCCCCAGATCTTAGCTCCTACCTCCTAATAGACACCAGGGTGAACTTCAACTTCCAGCCTTATTTTCCTTCAGTATAATTAGCACCACATAAATGTCTGTCTTTGTTTTCTACCACTAATTCCTGTTCTGAGAGTTGTAAATGATCTCATTCTAATTGCCCCTCTTTCATAATATTTCAGGTTGGGCTATTAACCAACCACCATCCCTTATTCATTAAACTTCCTGTAATATAACGTGTCAGCTGGTGAAGTATTGAATTGCTCTTTTGCTCAGGGACTTCGGATAATACAGTACACAAAGTCATGAACAGTGACTATCTTTTAGATATAGTAGTTAAATACCTTACACGCTTCAGAACGCAAATTGATGTGCATGTTGCATTGCATACTCCACCAAGCTAAAAAGAAGATGAAATTCCGTTTTCCACCCTGAAATGTATGCAGGAAGGATGAGAAGAGAAAGAAAATGACGATGGAGGAAGACAATAGCAGAACCCTGCATAAGGCAGAATCTGGATCTAGGACTATAATTGGCTATAATCAATCTCTGTGAAACAGATAAATATGGATGTGTGTTCATTGTTTCTTAGTAGTGTGACCTTTTGGCTGTATATGGAGAAGAAAAGCCTGGAAGTAGGACCTTTGGAGAGAAGATGAAAAACTGATCAGATACCACTTTTTGTGGGGGAAAGCCGTTCTCTACACTACACCTGAAGAACAAAAACCGAAACCCATGATGTCAGGGTCAGGGCTGTGCCTAGCCGTGCAGTGTCTTTGTGGGAATCAGAAAAATGCTCCCCCTCCTTCAGGCAGCTACAACCCCTCACCAGGCACGTGGCCTGCGAAGTTGAATACAGCTGCATTTCAACCCTTTACCCCTCAGCCAAATACCGTGGAGCACGGGTGACTCAACTGCACCATCTTTTGAAGCAGCCCTCCATCCATGCCCTGCTCGGAGTCTTTCTATGGTTTGTTATTGTTCTCAAGATTAAAATTCGGGTTCCATATCACAGCCCCAATCTCACTCTCCTCTCTTCTGTAACTCGATAGGCAAATGTGAGACTTTTTAACTATGTCTTTTGTATCTTTTCATGCCCCTTTTATCGTTTTCACCTCTCTCTGTGCTGCAGTCTGTGTAATTTCTCCAGACCTATCTTCCAGTTCATTAATTCTTTCATTAGTCATGCCTAATGCTTATGTCCATGGAGTTTTTCATTTCAGTTACTGAATTTTTTATTTAAGTTCTAATTTTAAAATCTGCTATCTTTTTTGATTGTTTCCTATTCCCTGAAGATATTTTCAAGCTTGTGTACTTATTTGTTTTTAATCTAGTAGGCTTAGTAATTTTTTTTACATATTTTTTTTTTCACTCTGGAGTGCAGTGGTCTGATCATAGCTCACAGCAACCTCAAACTCCTGGGCTCAAGTGATCCTCTCACCTCAGCCTCCCAAGTAGGTGGGACTATAGGTGCTCAACAACACACATGGGGTCTTCCCTATGTTGCCCAGGCTGGTCTCAAACTCCTGGCCTCAAGAGATCCTCCTGCCTGAGCCTCCCAAAGTGCTGGGATTACGGGCATGAGCCACTTATTTTTTATTCATATATATTCATGGGGTACAAGTGCCATTTTGCTACATTGATATATAGGCTTTGTATTTTAAAAATTAATTTCTTTTGGATAATTTAAATATCTGAAATGTTGTGGGTCTGTTTTGCCCTCTACTTTTCTACTGGTTGTGTTTCACTCATGGTATCTGATTTGTTTATTCATTCATTCATACATTACTGTGAGCCATGTATTTTCCTTAGGAAATGAGTAGAGGGAATTACTTGAGGCCTAAGACAGAAGTGATGTTCCCTGATATTTACATTTGCTTCCACCAGGTTCCCCAAAATGTTAACAGTCTGGAACAACTCCAAAATAAGCTTATAGCTTAAGGTTTCCTGGGCTACCTGAGTGATAAGAATTTGGGGTATAAATCCATGGGAAGACTTGTTTTCCATTACAGCTTCTCTGGGCCAGGGGTTTAATTCCTCCTGAAGTGCTCAGATCCAAGAAGACTTTGTTTGGGGGTGAGGTTATTTCTGGTTCATGATTAGACATGAAGGGTAGGACCCCAACTTTGTGTGTGGGAGATCTCCTATGAGATTCCTTGCTGAAGCAAGCCCTGGGCTTTGTCTTTTATGCCCCTTTATGTAAGTTGTACCCCTTGACAACTGGAGTTCAAGTTCAGAAAACACTCTCAATGTTCTGCTTATTTTGGGAGTTTTCTACCTTTACATGTATTTTAGCCTAATAGCTCTTTATTATCAGGTCAGCTCTTAAATGTTTTCAAGATTTAAAAAAATATATATTTTATACATGCTGTTCGTAGTTATTTTCAGCAGGAGGGCCAGTCGGAATCTCTAGGTAGCCTCAATAACTAGCAGTAAAAGTCTGATCTCAGTGTGTGACCTTGGGCAAGCTACTTAACCCACCAGTGCTCAGTTTGTTCCTCTGTAAAATGAAGGAAATAATAGTACCCAGCTCAAAGAACTGTCGTGAAATATCCATAAAGTGGCGAATATAAAGTGCTTAGCACAATGCCTATCCCATAGTAAGCACTCATTGGGGCTTAACCCCTAACTTTTTCAACCTGCAGTATGCACCCTACTCACTCTCAGCTGTTCCTGCTGTCACTCCACTTCTCTTCTTAGCTTTTTACCACAGTTGAACTTAAACAATGATTTCCGTGGCTATTATGGAACACCTGTCTTTCCAGCAGGACTGTCACCTCTAGGAAGCAGGGCCCATGACTGTCTTATTCAATTCCATAGTTTCTCCAATTCTCTGGTCTCCTAGCACATGACATGACATGCATTAGGTCCTCAGCATATATTTGTTGAATGAGTGGCTATGTATTTCTACATTTCTAAGACAGCACAGGCAGAATGTGTACTCTCTAGATGGAGAGGGCTTACTGGATAATTCCCAAGCACATAAGCTCTGGAATCAGGTCAGACATGAAGATACTAGCTTTTTATATCTCAGTTTCCTTTTCTGTAAAATGGGGACAACAGTAGCACCTACTTGTAGGCTTGTAGTGAAGGTGAAACCTATAAAACACTTAGTACAGTACCCAGCATGTGGTAAAGAACTCAATAAATGCTAGCTTCAATTATTTCTACTATCCTTTTTGTTTGTTTGTTACTTAGGAAGATGGTCCACTTTAAGAAGGTATAGGCAAAAAATAAAAAAGGCCTGGGGCTATCTGGAGAGGTAAAGTATGTCAATGTTTTAGCTTGTTTTATTTCTGACAATGTGTGTGACATGTGTTTAGATGAAAACCAGAAAAGGGCTTCTCCCTGGGCCTGTGCTGTTACTTTTATTGTTCTGCAGGGTGTTACTCTAGCACCTAACTAGAGAAGATGCACACACGGTTACAGAAAGAGCTCGGGGCTCCCCATAGTCGGTCACGTTTCGCCGTTTGATTTACGTCGAGTGAAATGGATTATAAACGTTTATAAAAGTCACCAGAGCAAAGGAATAAGAGGTCCCGAGGAGATCCAGGAAGAGAATCAATCTTTTAGGTTGGGAACGTGCACACCAGGCATCTGAGCCATAAAATACCAATTGTGCTAAGTGCAGGTTGGAAATCCTGTGGTTGTTTTGTACATCAGCCTTCAGACAGGTCTCATAAACTTGCAGACCTAGGTTTTCGTTGATTCCCACTCATGCAGACCTTATTCATCATCATTGCAACGTTGCCATCACTGTTTGTCACCTCCTCCCACTGCGGGGTTTGCATCCTGGTGCCTGGTGTGGGGATGTTACAGAAGTGAGTTAGCTCCTCGGGTGTATTTCAGGCCAGCTTTTCCTACCTCATGTCTAAAGCCAAAAGGAGAAATGATGTTATAAAATAGATAACACTGCCCTATATTGAGGCTGGAGTGTGGTGACTGCATGAGTGGAAATAAGCTACAACAACAACAAAAAAATGAAAACATGTTTTGTTCCCACTGGAATATTACTCCCTGCACCGTGCAGCGAGCTTGCGCATAACTGCCAATGTGCTGTCAATCCCATCTGAAGGGAGAAGCAGCACACTTGTGTTTATTTGCATAACTTTTTTAAAAATGCTGATTTACATGGAGGAATCGTATTCAAACCAAATGAGAACTAGGTGCTTTTAAAATTAATCCACTGAAGTGTTTCTCACCTTAACCGCACATCAAAGGACCTAGGGAATTTAAAACTGCTCTGAGGCTCAGCTCCCATTCCTGATGGAATTAAATCAGTATTCTAGAGGTAGGGCCCTCGCGTTGGTACTTTTTAAGTCTCGCCGGATTATCCTAACATGCTGCCCGGGCTGAAACTGGCTGACCTGGCCTCTCGTTACTGTAGTATAAATTTTAATAGCACTTAGGCTTGGCAAAACATTTTTCCAGCTGATGGTAGGAGAGATAGTATTATCCCCAATTTACAGATGGGAAAGCCAAGGCCAAACTTATTTAAAAGTATTTTGGAGGTTTAAGATTAACCACTGATGGGCTGGCGAGGTGGTGCACGCCTGTAGTCCCAGCTACTCGGGAGGCTGAGGCAGGAGGATGGCTTGAGCCCAGGAGTTTGAGGTTGCTGTGAGCTAGGCTGACACCACTGCACTCTACCCAGGGTGACAGAGTGAGACTCTGTCTCAAAACAAAAAAAGACTGTAAAAAGATTAACCACTGCTCAAATATCAGATGCAATAAATACCTTTGAGGAGAACACGCCTCCTTAACTTTTCCTTAATTTTAAATAAAGGGCCCTGGAATCAGATATTCTTAGACTGTGGAAGGACCTCAGTTGAAATGAGGAAAGTGGAAATTAGAGGAGAATATGAGATTATCTCACCCATTTAATGTTCCCCATGTGAAGGGCGCCAGTCCCTGTGTGGCTATGGGGACCACACCTCCTAGATTGTATGGGTGAGTCAGGGTTTTAAATGGTCTGCCTCCTTCCCAAAGCACACTTGTTTTGTTTGTCAAGCATGTGTAATGATTTTTTATTCCAAAAATATAGTAGCTGTCTACAGGACAGAAATGTGTTTCTAAGTTGGAGTCCAGATCCCCCCTGCCCCCACTTCCTCCTCCCCTTCCAGTATAACACTTTTAAAAAGCACAGGAAAAGCAAGTTCGTGAATGGCCTTGGTTTTGTGCAGGAATCGTTTACTCATTCACCCTGAACCTGTCTTTGCCCCAGTTACAAAGAGCCATAACCAGCAATATCTTCTTTCAGGGTTTTCTCAGGCACTGTCATTTTCTGGTTTCTTTCTTCTTTTCTTCTTGTTTTTTTTAAGATAGGGTCTTGCTATGTTGCCCAGGCTGGTCTCAAACTCCTGGGTTCAAGCAATCCTTTAGCCTTAGCCTGCGGGGTAGCTAGGACTACGGGCACACACCATGGCACCAGCTTCCTCTAATTTCTGATTAGTGGCATTTCTCCCCAGCCTTTCACGTTTTACTCAGTTTCTTCCTGCCCTGTCCGTGGGCCGCGCTCTCTCTCATTCACACTCTTTTGTGCCCCTGGGGATTGTTCCAATCTCAACCACTGCCCCGGTTCTCCCCCCATTGCCAACCTTGACCTGTCCACCTAGTTCTGAGGCTGGTGGGAGTGAGGCTGAGTCTGAAGTCATGACTGTGGTAAACTGGGCGTCTCTGGGACTTGGGCTATGGGGAGAGTGAGGGACGGGGCAGTCAGAGACCAAAGAGGGGGATAGAGGCTGAGACTGGATCCTGGGCTTTGAGGTGCTGCCTGGGGTTTAGGAATGTCAGGGGGAGCTGGAATGTTTTGTTGCTATTGCCATTGAGTGCAGGGCCTTAGGTAGGGAACAATGGGGGCTTATCGGTCTGGGTGACAATGACACCATCAAAAAGAGATGAGCCAGCCTATCAAAGAGCCCAGAGGAAAGTGGGATTCATTGCCTGAGAAGACAAACCAGCCTTGGAAGGAGGGAGACCTCTCAACATGGAGATGGTAGTCACGGGACCGTACGTGTGTTGTCACTCATCCTCCAACACAAACTCCGTGAGGACAGGGGCTGCTCGGTGCGGGGCACATAAGCTCAGTGAATTGTTGGGGAATGTGTATGTCACAGAATGCAGTCACTCCACCGTACAGACATGGAGACAGAAACACAGTATTTGTGTCAGACTTGCCTGGGTTCTAATCCTGACTGTGATTTCAAGTTAGCTCCTTAATTTCTCGGGGGCTCAGTTTCCCTCTCTGTGAAACACTACCTATCGCATAGGGTGATTGTTGCTGCTATTATTTTATACAAAAAATTATTACATTGCCCATGTATAGATTTTTGTGTTTGGTACTAAGATAAAAGGGATTTACCGGAAAAAAAAAAAAAAAAAAAAGGACAAAGTGAATTTCCTATTACTATGCACTTTATTATCTGGAAGTCCACAATAGAATATGAAGATAATTAACATTAATTATGACCCCAAGAATACTTTCTTGTCGCTATATAGAATAACATATTCAGTATCACTTACTAATTGTGACATTTCTACTGAATTCTCATTTAAAAATTAATAATCTAAGTATGTTATATGATGTTTCTCTGACATATATAATTAACAAAGTCAAATTTTGGAACTGTGCCGAAGAATTCATAGTTGCAAATGTGGTCTCATTTTCTAAATTTGTGAAAAATGGGATGGAAGCAAGAAATGGAATCAGAGCGTGGATTCTGGTCATCTCTCTGGAAGGCTCATAGTGTGTTGTGTCTTTGCGGCTGTCAGGTTGTGTGTGTGTGTGTATGTGTGTGTGTTGCTTAAACTAGGATTCAGGAGATACCAATAAAGTCAATTCAAAATGGTCTTATAGGTACTACATTTTAGAAGTAAGAGCTAAAGCCCATAAATTTCAGGCACAATGAGAACAAAATACATTAGATTTTTTTTTTTTTTACAAAACTGGTAATGACATTATAAAATCTTATAATATTTTTTTATTTTACTACCTCAAAATGTACTTTACCAACATGAGCTAATCAATCTTAAAACTACTCTTACATGGCATTACTATTATGATCTCTATTTCCTGCCGAGAGAATGGAAGATAGAGTCATTAAATGACATATTTAATGAGGATCCAGGAGTCTTGGATATTAGTCCTCAATTTTAACCAATCATTGGAACATTATTTAGGTTAAAAAAAAAAACTAATGAATAATCTTTTTGACCGTTATTCATTTCAGAACAGCCTGGTCATAAAAAGAATTCTAGCATTTTCTTCCTTTAATAAAAACTGTTGTCATGGAAATATTTTAATTCCCTCTGTCCTCCAATTGCTTCCATCTGAACAGGACATAAACAAGCAGATTAACTGAGGCCAGTGAAGTCTTTTATGATGGAAGCACGGTTTGTAACAGGCTGTATTACAAGTCTTTCCAAAGTCCATCTCTCAGGATAAGAAAGAGTGAATAAAAGAGCTCTTTGGAGGCTGGGCTGTGCTAACAATGGCTCCTTTTCCTAACTGGTTTGGTTCTCTCTCTCTTTCTAAGCCAAACACACT
Source organism: Varecia variegata (assembly GCA_028533085.1). Lineage (NCBI taxonomy): Eukaryota > Metazoa > Chordata > Mammalia > Primates > Lemuridae > Varecia > Varecia variegata. The sequence continues at coordinate 13,015,305 of CM052443.1, read as the reverse complement.
AAATCCATGACTATTCCTTGTGCAGAAGGCTTATTTTATTTTGATTAGAGAATAAAAATGAAGTCCTGCTTACTAGGAACGCCATGGTATCTCTCAGAGACTATTTCCCCCAAACATTAGACGATGTTTCCGGCAGTTCAGGCCTGTTGTTTGCTTTTATTTGATTAAGTCATTTTGTGAGCCGATGCAGTTACTCATTTCCTTCATGTTGGAGGACCTGACCAATGTATGCTTTTATGTTTTCGCAACAAAATATTCTCCTTAATTCCCTCTATATAGGAGCTATGCATCACATCACAATGCATGAATTTGTTTAAATGCAGTGGAGTGTGAGAGCAATTATAAAATTCAACTCAGAGCAGGAATGATTTATATCTTGAATGAATAAGAAAAGGGAGATTGAAGGCGCTATCTGAATTTGTACCTGGATCCATGATTCCTAAACGTGCTGTTGTTTTGTTTCATTCTGATGCGATGTTCCTCCCAGCTCCTGAGCTCCATTCGGCATATATCTTTTTGCAGAACTGGAGAAAACGAGAGATGAGTTTTGTTATGAGAGTTCCACAACCACCCTAGAAGTGGGTGATAGCCTGGGAGTGAGTGCGGAAACTGCAAGATTGGCTTTTGAGACCATGAATCCAGAAAGCTTATCCACTACTTTCTAGATTTTCATACTTAGCTGTGTGGGAAGACAAAATGTGGGATGAAAAGATTGCGCATAGCTGCAGGCATACAAACACATGCGTACACGCATAGCTGGTCTAGAGAGTCTGGAGCGACATTTGAAAAGGATTGTGCTTCTTTTTCAAGACAGAGACAAGGACAGTTTGTCTGAACTTGGAGCATTTCTAACGAACACGATAAATCATTCATGTAATTTCTTTTGTAATGCTGGAGTTGAAGGACAAGAACAAAGAGCTCATCATACAAGGTCAGACTGGTGGTGACTCAAGCCAGTATTCTGCCAGCAGCATGAGGGGGCTATGGCACGGCTGTAAACCTCAAAAGGTTAAAGGGCCTTAAGTGAAATTCCCAAACCTTGTGCCTCTCACTAAGTGTTTGCTGTAATGATAAATGATAAAAGCTCTCTCTAAATCTGTTGCCCACGGACTTAACTAAACATTTTCTTAAATTTATTTTCATTCTGAGGCTCTATCACTTCTGGGGCTAAGTGTCATAAGCTTACTGTCCGTGGTGTAAAGTATAAAATGACTTATTTTAAGCTTCAAAGGATGTTCTTCAACTTGGGTGTTTCAGAATTTAATGAACAGACTGAGCTAGTCTCTCCTGTGTGTTTATGATGTTATAGCCTTTCTTTATTTTAACCTGACCCTTCAGTTTTCCAGGCTGGAGACTCATGATTTTCCACGGCTAGTCTCGTATGAAAGCACATCTATATCAAGCTTTTACACAATGTAGTTATTACATTTTGGGGAATGCAGTTGGATGTGTATTATTGAGCACATCCTAAAGTCTACCAAGTTTTCAGAACTTATAAATACAGTCAGCCTTCAGAAATATCATCTATTTTATTCACATAACTGCTTTGTGTGGCAGGAAAGAGTAGGCTTATGTGAATACCCTTATTTTCCTTAATTCAACTGGAAATTCATCTTGGAGAAAGGATCTACATGAGAGAAACATTTTTCTCTTCCAAATGAGTATCTTTGAGTCACAGAAGAGTTATTTGCCTCAAGAGGATTGATATCAACTGAGGAAGAGGGTGAGGTGGGTTGGGTGAGGCATGACAGCTTGAAGCAAGACAGAGGTCATGAACTCACTGACTTTAGTGATCTTCAGGCCTGTTTTGCTGCAGGGAGTACATCAGAATACTGTTTGGAATCTCCTTATTGATAATTTTGTAAGCTGGACCAGAATTTGAGAACGACATTTTCCCATATCAGTTGCCGACTTGATATCCACTCATTGACTAATGATTTAATAGGTGCCCACTATGTACAAGGCAAAGGCTCCTCGCTGGGGCTACAGGGAGAGACACCATCTACAGAGTCCGTGCCCTCCTGGAGCTTACACTCCAAGGATAAAATCCGATGTTCCAGTCAGAAAATAAAACTTGTATTTATAGGCAGTTTTAATCTCCATGCACCAGAGACTCTTCTTTAACCAACTGCCTATTTGCAGTCTGATCCAAGGCCAACCCGTCCCCTTAATGACGACACTGGGGAGATCCCAGGGAGAAGAGGTGGGGCCCGCAGGAGATGCTGTATTTAGGAGTCGGCGATACTACGTGGCCAAATGCTGCCTCTCCCATGCTCTCTTTTCCAGCTCTACTCTTGGTCATTTCTCTCCTGGCAAATGAGGGCAAGGACATCTCAAGGAACTCTGCTGCATTCCGTCAGAACTGTCTGGAGGGGATTAGAATGCAGAATACCATGATCACATGGTCAGTATGGGGGGGGTCAGTTAGTTTGCACGTCCTTCCTTGAGGAACCAGGATAGCGCCAATGGAGCAAGGAAGAAGGAGACGAATAGAAGATAAAAACCAAGGCATTGGTTGTGGGGAATAAGGAAGGGGAAGTATCTAGAAGGGCTCCTTGTTTTCTGTGCAACTATAAAATAATGGAACTGATTCATAAGGAAGCGGGTTTTGGGTATGGGAGATGCTTACTTTATTTTGGCTGTATTTGCGTTCACATGGAAATGTCTAATAAGGGTTGACATATGAGTCTGGAGCTCCTAAGAAAAGTTTGGGCTGGAGATGACAAACTGGAGACCTCATACTTCTTAGTTCTCCTTACCCAGCTTCTCTGATGCCAGCCATTTGTGGTTTTTCTTCTGTTTCTTTGGCCACTGCTTTTCATTTTCTTTCATGAGTGCATCTTTTTTTTTTCTTCTTTTTATGTTCTTTGATCAATTTTTTTTCCTTTGTGGTGTAATCATGAGTGCATCTTCTAACGCCTTCATTTATGTGTCCTTCAGGCACCGCAGACCTTCAAACCCAGCCAACCAAAATTAAACCTGCCATCCCCCATGTCACTCCCAGCCCTCCCCGTCCACCTGCCCCCCCCCCCCCACTAGCCTCCTACTGCTTCCGTGGTCTCTATCTCAAGAATGGCGAAAATACCTGTTCAGCTACTGATCCAGAAAACTGGAGGGGTCCTCAACTCTTCCATCTCCTTTATCTTTCATATCTAATCAGTTCTTTACTCTTAGGAGCCTACCACCCAGATGTCCTTCAGATATCTCCTCCTCTTTCTGTATCTACTGCCACTACCTTAGTTCAAAGTCCTCACCTGGGTCACTGCAGCAGTCTCTTTACTGGTTTCACTGTCTCCAGTAGATGACTCTGTGGTCAGAGTAATCTTTCTAAAATGCAATTCTAATCTTATCACACTGATAGCACCTTCTTAGATAGGTTATTCCTAGATGGTGGCAGAGAAGAACACCCGTAACATTAGACTTGCAGCCTATTGCATCATCTTAGAAACCTCAGTGGAAAAACCAAGCCATTTAAACCTTATTCCAGTCAAAAGTCCAGCATGTGACTCTCACTGATCCACTTGGGTCACGTGCCCATTCCTGAACCCCCATCACTGTGGCTGGGCGGCCTGGAGCTCCGACTGGCCAACCTTGGGTCAGGCGCCCATCTTCAAGGGAGGGAGTTGGCCCCATCCAAATCAGATGGGATGGGGAATGAGGAAGTGTTGATTCCCTTTAAAGAAGGATTTGGCTATAGAAGGAGTAATGGCTGAAGGGCGGAAAAAAAAAAATTGCAGATGTCACAAAAATCTTTTATTTCACTTTTTATAAACCGTTTCCCAACATGTCTACCCTCATAGATTCACTAACAGCTCCTAGGTCTCTCTCTCTCACTCAGACCTCTATGTCTCTGGTCGTACTACTGGTTCTCTAGGAGTTTATTTGGGAGATGGGTGGATGGGAGGGAGAGGGGATAGGTTCAGTGGAGAACATACTGAGTTTGAGTAGCTCCAGAAGTAGCTATGTGGTCAGTATGAGGGCTG
>CM052443.1:12993267-13011222 GCA_028533085.1 Varecia variegata | reverse complement strand
AAAAAACAATGGCTGGATACTTTCCGGACAGTCCTTGCACACCTACACACAGGTTTGGAGGTCTGGAACAGAGATGTATATTTTAGTCTTTAGCAAAGAGATAGTAATTAAAGTAACTAAAGGCAGAAAGATCATAAAGACATAATAAAAGGTAGAAAAAAGAAAAGGACCTCACAATGAGGTCCTTGGAGCTCATTGGACAGAGGAGAAAGAGCCATGATGGAAACTGAAAAGGAGAAACCACACAGGTAGAAGGAAAACCAGGCGACTGTGGGTTCAGTGAGCCCAGGAAATACAATAGCAAGTTTCCAGAGAAAGAAAGAGATCGCTGTGGTGGACACCATTAAGAGAATAAATAAAACAAAGACTGAAATGTATGCATCGGCTGAAGTGCCCTGTATGTCTTTGTTGGTGAATGAAAGACACGTCAGTGAAGTGTTGAGGGCGAGACTCAGACTGGAGGAATAAGGGAACCAATGGTAGCGAGCAAGTGTAGACAGCCAGTGTAGACATTTGATTGTGAAGAGAAGAAGGAGATGAGGATGCTGAAGTCCAGGAAGGGCTTTTTCTTTCTTTCTTTTTTGGGTTGGAAGAAAATTTAAATGCGAATGGAAGAAAGCCAGTGGGCAAAGAGGGGATACTTGGGAGGGGATGGGGCCCAGGCTTCCTTGGGATGACAGAGCTCTAACAGGAAAAGGACAAGGAAGGAAGGGGGAGGATGGGTGTGGCTGAGGGTATGTTTCTAGGCGTGGCTGTGAGAGACCTGTCTGATGGTTTCTGCTTTCTCCTAGAGCTAGCACGTAAAGTCATCCACTAGAATGAGGACAGAAAGGGGAGCTGGGGAATTTGAAAGCCCAGTTGAGGTTGGCAACTGTGAATTCGAAGTGGGTGCAAACTGCTGAGCTTCTTTATGTTCTTCAGCAATTCTCAGCCACTTAAAGGTTCAGGCTTGGATGAAGCAGAAACAGCAGAGGACAGAGGGAAAAGTACTTTGGGAGTAATTGCAGGAGAAGGACTGGAACGTAAAACGGTGGGATCTAAGCTAGACAAGGAAGGTGGTGAAGTCAAGACCAAGAGGTGGCAAAATGAGGGGAAAGTGGAGGGAATAATGCTCTTCATGACGTCAGAGAACATGTGAGGCTGTAAATGGGGTGTGTGAGGAGTCTGTGGTCAGAGACTCGGTGTTTACATCACTGAGTTTCGAGGTGGAGCAGTTTGGAGTGTTGACAAGGTCTAGGACATAGAGAAGAAAAGAGAAAGTCATGAGAAATGAGGAGGTCAAGGACCTGAGGAGCCAGGAGGTTGGATGGCACATGTTGGCACATGTTCATTACATCCCAGGTGGGTTATATTGCAGGAGTCGAGCTGGATAGAACCGTGGTGAACCAGGTGCCAGTCTTCACTCAGTGTGGCTGTGTCGAGGGAGAGGGAATCTGCAGATGGCATTACCCAGAAAGAAGGTGACAATGACACAAGCCTCAAGGAAGTGCCTTACAGTATTAAACTTTAAATTGAAGAAAGAAAACACTTTTGTAATGTGCTGCAGTTTTAACATAGGGCTATCAATGCTATAAAATAACAGAAGATTTCTTGTTTTTAAATTTTTATTATTATTTTTTTTAGAGATGGGGTCTCTAGGCTGGTGTGCAGTAGCTATTTATAGGCATGATCATAGCTCACTGCAGCCTCAAACCCCTGGGGGCTCAAGTGATTCTCCTGCCTTAGCTTCTCAAGCATGTGGGACTATTGGCATGCGCCACTGCACCCAGCCAAGATTTCTGATCTTTTAAAAGGACGTGAGTTTCCATGATTATGAGAAATTTATGCTATCCTAAAAGCACAGGGGTTTTGTTTGTTTTATACTAATTGAAGTTGAGGCTTCACTGAGCAGATCTTGGGGACCTTGTGGAGCAAGTGGCCATTAGCCAGCAGGGCTTACTGGTATTATCCATCAAAAGGTAACAAGGCCAATTCCTCAGGCTCAGTTCCAATTGTGGAAGACAGAGGATTCCTCCAGCTTCTGTCCAAAGATGTTTGGTTTGGTGAGAAAAAGAAAGAGAGGAGGAGAAGTTGTCTTCGTAAAAGTTTATCGCGGTAGTTGGTCTTAGAAGTCTTCATGCTGAAACAGGTAGGAGGCTGCAGAAAATGTGACTTTCTTACCCTTTTGATGCCCAGAAATTTTGCTTTCATTTTGGATGCTTTTGCCTGTCGTTGGCAATGCTAAGATTGGGCAGGCGGCCTGCATGTGTAAGGCCAAAGGAAGCGTCTCTGCTTGTCTCCGATGCTTCTGAGGTCATTAACCTCCTTCCAATAAGCAACGCCCACTGTTCCTGGCAAATCTTCATTACAGCTGGCTCCAGGGAATTCCAGGGACAACCACGCAGCGCACCGGGAAGCAAAGGCAGAGCTCCCTGGGTGTGAAACACAACACCAAAAAAGCTGTTTTGTCCTAGGACAGGCATGAGCCCTGATATTTTTATTCCACCTTTACAGTTCAGAATTCACTTTCTAAACTCCTGTTTTGTTTCCTGGAGATAGGCTTCAGATTCCCTTAAAAATCTAGTAGGTGAAAAATCAGCAGCAAATTCCCAGGCAACCCCCAAATTAATTCAATATATTGCTATGAGTCTTTGCATAGAAAGTTTTAAGAAATGTTGACAGCTTCTTCCATCTGATACCCCAAGATCAGAAGGCTCACAGTGTCCATTATCTCTACATGTTTTGTGTAGAAATTTGAAGTCTGGACAAATGACATCATCTCCCGTCTCATTCTTGGAGGTCTGAGCCTGTAGTGGGCATCTCTTGTCCTTGTGTGTTCAGTATTCCCATTTCATTTGGGGTCCTTGTCTTCCTTCATGCCATATGGGTCCTTGGGGGGCTGTCCACTGTCAACTACCTTACCCTGTCCTCTCTTCCCCCGTGCACAGGGCTGGGGCCTGTGATCCAGTCTGGACCTTTCTTATTCGATAGAATAGTTTGGGAGGGACCAGTTCTTCCCTGCACACCCTGCCCCCAGCTTTATTAAGGCATAATTGACAAAAACTACTTCTCTTCTGCAGGGAGGATGGATAGCTTCGGCTGCAAGCAGGTTTCTCATTTATTAATACTATATCGAAAGAACCAGGCTGCAGCATGGAGAAGGGGAGACATGCAGAGCCAAGAGACAGAGCCTGATGATATCATCTGCAATTCTAGACTCAGGCATGTTTTTCCATTTGCATACAAATGGTAGCCCGGGATAAACACAGTTCTGCACTTCAGATTTTTTTTAAAAACTGAACATATCCTTGAGATTACTCTGTATCAGTGTAGAGTGTCGTCCCTCATTTGTAGAGCTACATAATACTCCACTAAGTGGCTGCACCAATAATTGATTCAACCACCTCTCTATTGATGGGCATTTGAGGTTGTTTCCAATTTTTTGATATTTCAAATGCATGTGTCACTTCATATGCCCTTTTGCTAGGGCAGATAGTCTCAAAAGTGGGAATGCTGGATTAATGAGTAAATAGCAGTGTGATTAGCTAGATTCAGACAAATCCCTCTCCATAGGGGTTGCTTTTGTTCTCCCACCAGCAATGTGGGAAAGTCTCATTTCTCCACTAACTTGCCAACATTGTGTCGTCAAACTTTTGGCTTTTCCTTCTCTCCTGTAGTTTTTAATCCTATTCTCTCTCTCAAGTTTTGCCCTCTTTGGAAAGGCAGTGCAGTGGCTCACCTCCAGCCATGGTAATGACTTGGTAAGACTCTGGAACACTCTCAGGGGATATGTTTTAGAGATGCTGGTGAACAGAATCTATAGTCTAGGGAGGAATCATCTGTGCTTAGGATCAAATTTTGATGTAACCAATGATACCTGGGGAATATCCTATAGAACTAGAATATTCCATTCCAAAAGGGGTGGGAGGAGGGGGAGTGGGTGCAATGGGGTTTGCATTTGGGGAAGGAAGATGGAGAAAATTAGAGAAAAACATAGGATGTTCATTCACCATTATTAGCTGAAGGAGTTGGTTTTTTTTTTTGTTTGTTTGTTTTTTTAATAGAGATGGGGTCTCGCTCTTGCTCAGGCTGGTCTCGAACTCCTGACCTCGAGCGATCCACCCGCCTCGGCCTCCCAGAGTGCTAGGATTACAGGCATGAGCCACCGCGCCCGGCCCAGGGGTTGGTTTTGTTATCTCAAGTGCTAACTAATAAATTGTGAAGCCACCACTGGTAATTAAAGAGGATTTCCATTATGTGAATCTTTTTTCTCTTTTTCAATATATTCCCCTACACACACACACACAGCAGAAAGCTACTTCAACGTTATTCGTGACATCCTTGGAATTGTTAGTTGAGTCATTTAATGGCTTTGTTTTGGTCTTTCTTCTTTTAATACAAATAATAATAAATGTAGAGAAAGTAATTTGGAAGCATCCTTTCAAATTTTATTAGTGGAGCAGTAAAAGAGTTCTAAAATGAAAAAACATATTTTTCATCTCTTAAATTAAGTAGAGATTTTTAGGCTATGAAAGAAATTATCATTTTTAAAATAAAGGACCTATCAAAATTGTTAATTAAAGCTGCTGTTGTAGAATTTCTGCCACAGAGTTGAAGGACATCCTTTATTTTGCTTCTGGAAAATGAAAATGCAAAGGAAGTAGGAAAAAAACAAAACATTCCCTTTATCTACCAAAAACTTTAACTCAAAAATAATTGCACAATTTCAACATCTAGAAAAGTATGGACTAAAATTTACTACTGCACTTCTTGTGGTTTGCTGAATAATGGCCTCTAGAGATATCCAGGTCCTAATCCCTGGAACTTGTGAATGTTACATTATGTGGGAAAAGAGACTTTGCAGATGTAATAAGGATCTTAAGATGAGAGGTTATTCTAGATTATGTGGGTGGTTTCTAAATATAATCACAAGTGTCCTTAATCCGAGGGGGGCAGAGGGAGATTTGATTGCAGACAGAAGAAAGCAGGTGACCGATGACCTCAGCAGAGAGGAATCTGAAGATGCTACTGGTTTTGAAGATGAGGGAGGGGTGGTGAGCCAAGGAATTTGAGGAATTCAGCTCTAGAAGATGAGGACACTGATTCCCCAATATCATGACCTCCAGAGAGGGCAGAGCACCTTGGTTTGGCCCAGTGATCCCGATTTTGAACTGTAAACTCCAGAATTGCAAGAGAAAAACATTTCTGTTGTTTTAGGTCACCAAGTTTGGGGTAATTTGTTACAGTGACTGCATGAACTAATACACTTCCCAATTTCTAAGAAATAAGACCTTGGTGTTTGAATTTAAAGTTCATTAAATGAGTTAGTGGGGATGAATAAGAACATCAAGATATTATTGAAAAGAACAAATTTGGCTGTGCTTCTTTTAAGCAAAAAATCCCCTAATTGTATTAAATTTCCAGTGCTTCATCTGTAAGGAAAGCCAATAGAACTTCCTCAGCTGGCATTGTGGTGGTCTAGCTACTGTGAAGGGTCTTCCCTGCTATAAACCATCCTAACTTTTAAAATATATTCCTAGGCTTGCAGTAAGCAAGGGAAATTCATCCCTGAAGGTCCTATATATTAGTCAGCTTTGGCTGCTATAATGATGTGCAGCAAAAATCTCAGAATCTCAGCAGCTATGACAATAAATATGTATTTCTAGTTTGCATTGCATTGGCAGTTGTACATTGGGTGACCCTGCTCCAGGCTGCAGGTCAGGTTCAGGTCTGTTTCATGTGTCTTCTCATTAAGATTGAAGGAGCAACCCTTATCTGAGATGTGACGTTCTCATGGTGGAGGACAGGAGCACAAAAGAGGTGGCAGAAACTTGCAAATCATCTCATGATCTCTGTTTTGAACTGACCACACTGCCACTTCTGCTCATATTCCATTGGCCAAAGTAAGTTACATAGCTAAGTGCAGTATCACTGGAGAAGGAACATTTACTGGAGGTAGGGGAGTGAATATTTGCCCAACAGTAATACAGTCTATAATACACCTGGAAAGAGTTAGCTAAAACCAAAGACTGATGCAGTAAGCAGCAAATAAATGCTATATCAGTGCTGCAGTAGAGGGGAGACTACCCCTTCCAGCCAGTGGCTAAGCCCGAGACTTCCATATTAAGTCCAGACTCTCAAATGGGCCTAAAGTGGTCCCAGAGTGGTAGTGTTCCCTGGCTCTTACTTAGCAGGAGCAAATACAAATTCACTTTGGCTTCCCATAGACTAGGATTAACCAAATAAAATCACAACCAAATGAATTCCCAATAAACACACATAGGATGAAGTTGCTATGAGTGAGAGTCAGCAGAAACAATGAAGACATATCCCAAACTTTTAGATACTAGAATTAGCAAAATATAAAATAATTAGTGATGAAATATTTAATGAAATAAAATTTGAAAACACAAAATAGGAAACTATCAAGAAGAAAGAGGCTGATTTGAAGAGAATGAAATAGAACTTTTAGATGTAATTATTGAATATAATTATTGAATGAAAAACTCAGTTGATGGATTAAGCCGAAGAATTGATTCAACTAAATAGTTATTTAGCAAAGTAGAAGAAAGATTTGGAGAAATCACTCAGAATGTAACACAGACAGACTGGGAGAGAGAATATGTGAAAGAGGTTAAGAGTTACAGAGATGAGAATGAGAAGGTCTAACCTATAATTCACTGGAGTCTCAGAAGGTCAGAATATATGGAATGGAGAAAAGACAATCCTTGAAGAGATAACAGCTAAGCATTTTCCAGAAATGATTCGAATCCACAGATAGAAAAAGTAGAAAGTATATTAGACAGGATAAAGCAAAGAAAAGCCACCTGTAGACAAATTATAGAACCTTTAGAACACCAAGAACAAAAAGTAGCTAAAGGCAAATGACTCACAAAGGAACAATAATTTGACTAAGAGCTGACCATTCACCATCAGTGGAAGCCAGAAATCAGAGGAATAATGTCTTCAAAGTCCTGAGAATCAGACAACAATTTTACCTTGGATAAGATGATTGACTATTTTTTCCTAAGGGGTGTTCTGTTCCTTGGCACTCCCAACATAAGTTGATTACAAACCTGAGACTTCAGAGTGATAATGGCTGTGTAAAACTGATCGATGACACTAATCACATTCAGAACACTGATTTACATCCTGCCACATTCCACAACAGCTTGGAATCTGCTTCTAATATGTAATTTCACTCTCTGTCATGGGTAAGGGTAGGTATTTTCAGATAAGCAAAAACAGAGAGTTTATTACCAATGGACTTTTACTAAAGGAATTTAAAAGAATGTCCCTCAGGAAGAAGGAAAATGATCCCAAAGGAATGTCTAAGAAGCAACAAGGAATCCTTAGGAAAGAAACTGCAAAACATATTGGTAAAACTAGAAGAAATCGTATAACAATAGTAATATCTGATTTGGTGGTCAAAAAAAAAAAGGACAAAACTAGATAGCAATATCAAATAAAAATTGATAAAAAACATTTTTTAAGCTTCTTGTGCTGTTCAGATGGGAGGTTAAGATATTAACTTTTGATTTGTTATGTTAGGCATTGTTAAAAGAAAAACTTTAGACAAATTAAATTTAACAGAGTTTAACTGAGCAAAGAATGATTCTTGAATGGAGAACCCCACCCCACAACCAGAATTGGTTCAGAAAGAACCCCACGCTGTCATGTGGTGATTTATGGCAGGTAAGAATTCTACCACTGAAACACCAATGCAAGATTTATGGACAAAAAACGGAAAGTGACTTACAGAAAACAGAATTGAGGTACAGAAACTGCTGGATTGGTTACAGCTCGATGGTTGCCTTATTTGAATGTGGTTCAAACCTTTGATTGGCCAAAACTCAGTGATTGGTAGAAGAGCAGGTTACAGTCTGTTTACATATCTGGTTAGGTTACAGTTCATTATGTATGGAAAAACCTTTAGGTCAAACTTAAAATATGTACCGAGGCAGCTTTAGGCTAAATTAAATTTAACAGCATGCATGTAAAATGTCAAGTGTAACCTGTAAAAGAATAGAGAGGCAGTGATTAACATTTCAGTCATAAGAAAGAAACAAAGACAATAAAAAAAACAAAGAACAATAACATTATGCAATAAAAAGACTCACTAAAAAGCAAGAAAAAAGGACATAGTAAAAATAAATCCAGATATTTTAGAAATGGTAATGATTAAGAAAAGTTAAATCGTGGCTGGGCACAGTGGCTCATGCCTGTAATCCCAGCATTTTGGGAGGCCAAAGTGGGAGGATCACTTGAGATCAGGAATTTGAGATTACAGTGAACTATGATTGATGGCGCCACTTCACTCCAGCCTAGGTGACAGAGGCAGACCCATCTCTAAAAACAACAAAAACAAAAAACAAAAACCAAAAAAACCCCAAAAAGGATAAATCACTAATATGGCCAGTTACAAGGCAGATATTTTGTCAGACTGGAAAAAACAGAATCATATCTGTATTTTATGTAATATTTTACTTTTAAAGCACTAAAATAAATAGCACATAGGTATTCAAAATGTGTTTCTTAAAAAGCTTAGCCATTTTTATACAAAAAGATGAGCTATTTACAAGTCATTCCTTGGTACTCGCCTCTACATTTGTCAAAAACATAGAGATGGGTAGCACCTTATATAATCATCAGCACCTTAAATTTGTGAGATTTCTTTATGCATCAAGGAATGTTGCTAAGTTCCAAGATGACACCAATTTTACAGGTACGTGGACATCTTTCAAAATGTCTGCTTAATGGGCTTTCTTTTTAAAGAACACAAATCACCAACAATTGAAGAGAAAAATCTAGTGTTATTTATGTGAAGCTTAAACATGTGACATTATGTATTATTCTGCTTTGGGTACTTCCCAGATGTAATTATGATACACGGAGTTTTGCTAAGACAACACAATAATTTGTAAAGAAGCTTAGCATTAAAATGTTCCCTATTTGTGATTACCCATTGTACTTTAAAATTGTTCTTGCTAATTTTTCATTTCTGATGATCTAAGTGAAGAGTATTTGCCAATGCCCATGGTATCACATCTAATATGTTAAAGGCAGCCTCCAAAGGGAACAAAATGGAACAAATTCTAGAGGAGAATCTACAAGTTAAGGTTCTATATAATCGTTGGGTAGATGCAAAAGTGAAGAGAGGAAACTGATTGCTTTGGATAGAACTGTTGCCCTCCCCCACCCCCAAAGAAACTGGATTATTTAATCCGAGACTTCAGAGTGGTAGAAAGTGGGTAAACTGATTATACTAGTCACATTAAGTATATTTGTTCACATCCTGCCTCATTCCACAAAAGATTTGAGTGTATTTATAATATATAATTTCCTCTAAATTAAAAAAAAAAGAATAAAAACCAGGATCACAGAAAATATATAAAGAATGGAAATATAAATCTGGGCCAGAGGTCCCTAAACATTGCAGCGCATTAGGATCACATGGGGAGCTTTTATTTTTTAAAATTTTTTAGAGACAGAGCCTCACTCTGTTGCCCTGAATAGAGTGCCATGGCGTCAACCTAGCTCAAGTCCTGGGCTCAAGTGATCCTCCTGCCTCAGCATCCTGAGTAAGCTGGGACTACAGGTGCGCACCACAATGCCCAGCTAATTTTTCTATTTTGAGTAGAGACAGGGTCTCGCTGTTGTTCAGGCTGGTCTCAAACTCCTGAGCTCAAGGGATCCTCCTGCCTCAGCTTCCCAGAGTGCTAGGATTACAGGGTCAGCCACCCTGCCCGGCCACAGGGGGAGCTTTTGAAACTCCTGATGCCCACCTGGCACCCCATACTGATTAAATCAGAATGTCTGGAGTTGGGAGGCAGAGCACAGTAGTATTAAAGATCCCTGGATATTTTTACATGTAGCAAAATTTGGGAACCACTGACCTAGGTTGATGTTCTCAACCTTACATGCATATTAGCACCACCTGTGATGCTGTCGCAACTACTGTTGTCTGAATTGATTAAATCATGGTCTCCTGTGCTGGCTGCCGGGCACTAAGTCTATTTTAAATCTCCCCAGATGATTCCAATGTGTGTCCAGGATAGAGAACCACTGCATTGGGAGAGAGTTGATACATAGTTACAAAGGGGATTGCTTTTTTTCCTTTTTTTAAAATGGGTTCTTTTATGGCTTAAGGTCATAAAACTGGTTCTTGAGTTTTCTGGTGGCCAGAGTAGATAGGAAAACACAATCAGTTGAAATAATTTTTGTTATCCACAGTACAAAAGCTTACAAGCTTCTTGAAAACAAGCAAGCTTTTCCTCACAGGTCTGAAATACATGTCTTGTTTGAGTCTTCTCACAGGGGACGTTCAATGAGGTCATGGATCACGATTTTATAAACACCCCACAATGACATATGGCAAGTTTCGTATTGTATCTAATAACCATCCCTCACGGAAAGCCAACAACATGACCTCATAGTTGGGGAGTACAGGCTGTGGTGGCCGACATGTAGGAGCAGGTGATAAAGGACAGGAAGAGGCACTGCCACACCCCTCTACAGGTTCTACATGATACAGCATCATCCGAAGGCTAAGCCTGGAACTGTGCCTCTCCTGGGTGTAGAAGGGGTGTCCTGTGTAATCAGACATTATAATTTTCTACCACGAAATTTTTAGAATCGATGACTTCTTTTATCTTTAAATAATATAAACTGTACAAATTTGACAAAGGCCTGCCCAGGGAGGGTACAGAAGCACTGATTCCCAACCATAGCAGTGATAGGCAGGGCGAAGGGCATCTTAGAATTTTTGTGCGTCTGTATGTGCGCTTGTGCCTTTTGTTTATCAAAAGAAAAAAACTTTAGGTTTGAAAAGCTTGAAAAACCTTAGTGTGGAAAGAATGAACAGAGAGATCTGACTTCTAAATACTGCTCCATAGAGATTATTTTTTTTCTCAGTTGGGATTTTGTGGCATCTAAGTACTGCGGACTTAATGGTGCAGGATTTTTAGAGAAGGCTCTTGAGTACGGTGTTGACTCCATGGGGCTAAGTCTTGAAAGGAAACACATTATATGGTACACAATTTAAGCCAGTTATGTTGCAGGGAGGCAAAGTAAAGCTTAAGTTAGGATGGCTGTGCCCCTCTTTTCTTTTGAACGTGACCTAGCAGGGCCAAAGGCAGATTTTTAGTAATGGAGCTGGGGACTTGCAAAAAAGACGATTCTTTTGGGTCACGTGAGTTCTCTCTTTGCTTCCTTGAATGAAAATCCTAAATGCACCCTGATAATACTCAAATGGGCACTTTGATGTTTTCTTTTCAAAGGCAAATGACATATTCTGCGTCTGTTTTCTTTTGGAATTCACAAATGCACTTAACTGTAAATTTAAGGAAAGATCTCCAAGAAAAAGTCGAGTGACGAATTTCTTTCACTTATTTAAAGTAGTCTCTTGCATTCCTATAAATCGGAAGGATTAAATGAACTGTTTGCTAGAGAAACAGCTAGGATGTGGGAGGAAAACTACGGTGGCTAATAAGACGTCTCAGTCGTTTGCATATGTAAAGGATGACCTTAAACTTGAGTTTGATATTTCACGTTGCGGCTCAAAAATGAGTTGCCTTTTATTCAAAGAACCACGCTGTCTGTTCTCCAGTGGGTGGGTGTGTACTCAGGGCGGGCGCTGTGTTGGTTTTGTTCCCTGCAAGGTTGACAGAGGCAATGGCGACGCGCGGCCACACCGGGGCAGCCTCTCCCCGGCTGGTGGCCAGGCCAGGCGGATCGTTCCGGGGAGCTGACAATGTAGCCAAGTCCGGCTTGTCGGGGCTGCCAAGAATTTAAAGGGGTCTAGAAACATCCATCGTTCCCCCTTTTAACAATCTAGAGTGAGCTCAGGGATCTTGGTTAAAAGACCACAGGGGGAAAGAAACGGGCAGGGTGTTTTGTTGTTTGGAAAATGCCTTCATCGCCCCCAAACGTCCAGCCGCCCCTTCCCCAGAGCAGAGAGAAACCGAGAGAGGAGGGAGGGTCAGCGGCGCAGCCAAACCCGCCCCGGCACGCCTCTGCGGACCCGCCCCGCGGCCGGGTGACCCCCGGAGTGCGGCGCTGGCGGCCGGGGGTGGCGTGGGCGTGGGCCAGAACTCCGCCGCCCCCGCAGCCCGCGGCCCGCCCCCCGGCCCGGCCTGTGATTGGCTTGGGGGGCGAGTGCGCCCGCCCCGGAGAGCGGGGAGGGTCCCCGAGCGGCGCCGGGTGGGAGGAGGCGGAGGAGGGGCGGAGAGAGCGGGGGCCCGGACGGAGCGAGCGAGGGGGCGGGCGAGCCGGGTCCTGGGGATCGCGGAGCGAGCTCGGAGAGGGGCGGAGAGCGGCGCGCGGGCGGGGAGGGAGGCGCGGGCCGCGGGGAGGGAAAGCCCGGCGGGCTCCGTGCCGCAGCTGCCGCCGCCCGCTGCTCGGCGCGCTCTCGGGAGCCGCCAGCCCGCACGTCCCGCAGCCTTCCGGGAGGAAGCGGCGCAGGCAGCGGCCGGGGCGCGCGCGCGCGGCACCCTCACCTGCCGGTGCCGGACCGCTCCTCCGCCGGGGCGCGCGCAGGGCCGGGCGCGGGACCGGCGGGACCGGCGGGACCTGGAGGCAGAGTGAAGCCCCGGCCGCCCGCGCCGCAGCACAGCCGCCGGCAGCGCCTCGGGCCCCGCGCGGGGCACTGGCTCCATGGCGACCGGGCTCGGGGAGCCGGTCTACGGACTTTCGGAAGACGAGGTGAGTGCGCTCCCTTCCCGCCCGGCACTCCCCGGGGAGTTCCTGCTCCGCGCCGACAGGGGGAGGGGAATGGGGCTACCCCGCGGTGCTCGTACCCCGCGCCTGTAGGGGAGCCCCAAACACGGGAGCGCCCCGGAGCGGGGTCGGGAGGGGGCGACTAGGGTCCTCCTCGTCGCCCAGCCGGGCGCATTGTTTGTAAATGAAGCAGCGCGACGCCCTTTGGAGTCGGGGTTCTTTCCGCCGCACCCTGCTTTTGGGGAGGGAGCGGGGCACGCGCGCCTCTCTGTCCCTCTTCTCCAAGCCCCGTCTCTCGGGGCTCTTGGGCAACTTTTCGCCGCTCGCCCCTGCAGCCCGGAGTCCATGCAGGTTGTCACGTCTGGGTCGCGGTTGGAGACCCGTGCAGCGTGGGGGAGCCGGGGCTGCGGGGGAGTCTAATCGTCTTCCCTGGAACTTTCTTTCTAATGGGGGTGTGTGTGTGTGTGTGTGTGTGTGTGTTACCAGCAGGCGCTCTGAAGCGTGCGTGTGCTTGTCCCGGTGGGAGCGGGGGGCCCGCGGGGAGCTAAGCTGCGAGTGTCCATCCCCCAGTCTTGCAAAGTCTAAAGCCAGGATTGGTGGGGGGAGGTGGTCCGAGGTGGTGGCAGGTGCTACTGGAAACTTGGGAAGGAAGCCTGCCATTTTTTTCCTCCCGAGGATTCAAAGCCCGGCACCTCCGGGTTGGGAGGAGAGAGGAAAGCTCAATTGATCCCTTTTATTAATAAAGCGAATGAATAAACCACGCCCCCAGGCGGTCGGTTCGACTGGAAAGGGCTTTGTTTGTCACCTCACTCTCTCCTCCCCGTTACCCACTCCCCGCTTTTGAAACAATCCTGCTAAATCACTGCTTAGCCCTCTCCCGACCAGCCTCGCTCGGCTCTTATTGGTGTGTTGCACTGCCAAAAAGGGGGGTGGGACGCCTGTCGCGGGCGCGGCGTGACGGGCAGGCTGGATGGAGCAGGTAGGAGTGGTTTTGCCATCTGGCGGGGTGCGCGCTCAGGTCTGGCTCCCCTTTCGAGAGGTGAATTTACAATCCTTGAAGCATTACTCAGCAGGGAGGTATTTCCGATCTTGGTTGTGCATTTCATGAAAAGTTGATGCCTGGCAATTCAGGCTTTCTCGATTCCTCTTTATTCTCCCTCCTTTCTTTTTCTGAGATCCCCGCTTTCTCTGGCGATGGGGGTGGGGTTGGACGAGACGGGCTATTATCTGAGACAGGCTCACGTTATGGCTTCGCTCTCAGCAGCTCTCCTACTCTGTGTATGTGTGCGCGCGTGCATGTGTGCTACGTAAGTGTGGAATGAAATAGGTGTCTCGGGGTGGGGAGGGTGTTTGGGGCATGACTTTTTTTTATGATGGTGCTAGGCAAAGCTTGATGTGATATTTTATCAATGATCACAATGCAAATAATGTGGGATTTGTGGTTTTGATTATTTTGCCACGCTGTGCTGGTGTGAAATAATTTCTCCCTTTGTGTGGCTACCTGGGGATGGGTGAAAAGTAGCATTGTTTCATTTACCCTGGGGATTCTCCTCTCCCTCCTGGCTTCTCTCTTGCAGGAGCTTTCCTTTGCATCCTCTACTTCTCTATTCAATTAGCGGCAATAGAGGGCGGGCAGTGAGCTCTTAGAGGTGTGGAGATAGGGACATTCCTGAACAAAGGGGCTGCTTGGGTCGAGGTATTGTGGGGGATGAAGACAGCTGCCATTCATCCTAGGTACTTTTCTAATGTTGCAACCAAATAATTATTTTTAATAGCTCCCTGAAAAAAACATTTTAAGAATGTTTTGGGAAATGCAACTGGATAAATGAATCACATGCATGTCACTGTTGTTTGTGCTTTGTTTACACTGGCAGTGTCAGAATCTACCTAGAGCGAGCACATCCTGCCATTTTTGTCTAGGTGACTCGATCTGATCATCTTAACTGGTATCTAGTGTGAAAGTGGAGGATGGAATATAAACAGAATCTGAGTGTGTGTGTCGGTATGTGACTGGGTTCACTCTTGCGTGTTGCCACTCCCGCATGTTGCTAGAAGAGTATTTGGGGCTGCATGGGAAATAGCAATAGGGTGATGAAGATACCTTTTATTACTTATTTATTGCTATGTTGCTGGTACTATTTAGTTCCACACACATTATTATTACACAGGACTAGTCCCTGTCTTGCTTTTTCAACTTTCTTCTACCAGTGAAAAAATACACCAGGGCAATTTTGATGACTTCACATTTCAGTGGTATTTGCTTTTTATGGGTGGTTTCATGCTGCCAGGTTATTCTTTGGAGAATTAGGGAATGCCTTTGCAGCATATTAACAAATTGTTGAATCCGGACTGCTCGTTTTTGTCTCCCTGAGTTAGTCTGTGTAAGAAAACGGATGGAAGATTTTAAGACTCTGAAAGTAGAATGCTTGCTGCAGTCAACAGCAGGATTGATTTTCCAAGGCAGGTTAAATATGGGTGCACTTCAGTTTGCAGACTTGGTGTCTGCAGAATATCACACGTGAAGATGTTTTGATTGCTATTTAGAAGAGTTACCTTATAAAACTCTTAGCAAAATAGGCACCTCTACCTAGCACATTTCTTAAAAGTAAATTTGTATTTTTATTTGAGGTTGATGAAAAGCATAATATGTTTGGTATACACTTAGTTATATACCATCTCATAAAGACTGTTGAGCGTTCTGTACTGTAATGATGAATGAAGAATTGCATTAACCTAGAAAATAGGGGGGTGCTAACACATGGGGCACCACCCTGTTCCTTGGATGATCAGCCTAGGTCTTTCCAGTTTGTAGAATGAAAAGGATTAAGATGGGAGCTTTGCTTGCATGATGGTATATGCTGTTTAATTTTTGCTGTGTGTTTCAGGTTGAGGTTCCTCTGGTGAGATAGAATTCATACTTAACCCTGATTTAAATCATGTCACATTTTAGGTAGCCAAAGATGAAGGACTTTTTATTGGAGGGATTAGCAGTTTGACAAAACTTAGGATTCATGGCCCAGGGTCAGATTTGGTTTGGAATCAGAACAGTTTGGACTACTTTCTGCAACTGGCTTGAGTCCTTAGTGGTTTTCTTTTTGTTTTTTGTTTGTTTTTGGCAATCTGCAGCACAGTTGGTCATAGTTTACTCCTGAATATTACTGTTAACTTTCCAAAAGCTTTTGTTATGTCTTAGAAAGATATCTTTTATTGAGAGGATTTTTCACTACTTTCAACACTAGGTGAGTGAAGTACTAGGATTTGAATGGCAGCCTTCTTATAATGGTATTACATATGGCATTTAAAATTTTTTTGGTTAAAATGAGGCAAATGGCATAGAAATGAAGGCCAGTTAGACGTTGGATTGTACTTTTGACACCTTCTTTCCTTATTCCATACAAACAAAGATAGCTGGCTAATGTTTCCAATGCTTCCTCTGCACCTTGCTATCTCATTTAATGCTCATAAGAACCCCGTGAGGTATGCTGCGATTTACAGATAAGGGTTGGAAAGCTCAGAGAGATTAAGTGACCTGCCACGGACACATGGCAAGTAAGTTAGGGAGCCAGGTCTGTTGAATCCAAAGCCCTAGTTTTTATAACATGCTCAGTAATCCTCCCTTTCTTCCAAGTGTCTTAATAGCTAGATTATTCAAGATAATGTAAAATAAACATCACGTGTTGCAAACTGGTGGCTTCCTGGCCAGGTACATCCAGAGGCCCTGCTTAGTGTAGTCTCCAGACTATTTTAAAGCTTGGAAACTTCATGAAAATGTTTATCTGGTGTAAAAAGGCGATAAGTGTGGAAATATATTTTGGTAAGAAAGGATCTTGTGAATTTTTTGTCCTAAAATGACTGGTTTGACCTGGGTCGTCACCTGGGGAGACTCAGCTCTGACTGACCCCAGTTTGGCCACGAAAGAGAAAGGACAAAGTTTTAGGCATGTTTCTGTAGATGGTCTGTGCAGGTTGGGGTAAAGTTTGTAAAGGAAATTTATGAAGGAATTTAGTATGTGATCCAGTTGGCTATAATTAGAAAGAAAATTTTAGTTTTGACTTTTTGTTTAAAACATTATTAATTCTCTTGAACTTTCAAAAGCCATTGAAGTAGTATTAAGTAAATAGCAAAGTTATCTCCAGGATTTAAACTATTAAATTCCACCAGGCCCAACTTTATTTCTCTTCTCTAGGCCTAAGGGCTATCGAAAAAGAGGTGTATAAAAATGTAAACCCGATTTCAAGAGATAAAAATTAGTAAATTCGGTTTGGTTCCCTTGTCTTTCTCCACCACCCCCACCTGCCAGCAATGGAACTCACTGGATGGCTTCTTAAAGGGACTGCAGCACTTACAGCCTAAAGACTAGATTTTTACTCAGGGATTTCCCAGAACAATTCGGGTCTCCTTCAGTTTTTTTTTTTTTTTTGAGACAGAGTCTCACTCTGTTGCCCGGGCTAGAGTGAGTGCCATGGCGTCAGCCTAGCTCACAGCAACCTCAAAAACTCCTGGGCTCAAGCGATCCTCCTGCCTCAGCCTCCTGAGTAGCAGGGACTACAGGCATGTGCCACCCCATGCCTGGCTAATTTTTCTATATATATTTTTAGTTGTCCATGTAATTTCTTTCTATTTTTAGTAGAGATGGAGACCAGCCTGAGCAAGAGCGAGACCCCAACTCCTGAGCTAAAACAATCCACCCGCCTCTGCCTCCTAGAGTGCTAGGATTACAGGTGTGAGCTACCCCGCCCGGCCCTCTTCAACTTTTAAATAATTCTCACTGTTTCCACCACTACAGCTAAGCTTCTGGAAATCTCGTCCGAGAGTCATCTCTCCGGACTCTAGCCTACAGGCCCTCCAGAACCTGCCTCCACCCACGGTGAGCTCCTAAGAGTCCAGCCCATCAGGGATACCAGGCTCCGATAACAGATAACATGCTGTGGTATAGACGGCTCCATATCGTGCTTTGCCTCCTCCAAATACTTCTCGTGTCTCTCCAGGGAAACCCCATCCTGCCTCTAACTTCAAAACCGTGCATTGTCAACCCCCTCCCATTTAATAATTTAAATGAACTCCATAAAAAGGCCTGTACACCCCTCCTTAGCAGGAAGTAGCTACAGAAGGAAGATCTCTGCCCATTTTCCCAACTTCTGAGTTCATTTTAAATAGAAATTTAATCTTAACAACAGAAAGGGGGGAATGTTAGGGCGGCCTTGAATCTCCTAATTTTCAAATAACAGCTAAAGATGAATCTTGAGCTCTCCCTACTCT
>CM052443.1:12959966-12992767 GCA_028533085.1 Varecia variegata | reverse complement strand
CCCCTCTCCCCTTCCTAGGGGTGTATTAGGCACAGTAACCTTTTCGAGACCCCTAGGGAGACACAGGAATGAAATGCAGGAGGGGAACTTGCTTTCCTTATTCCTCCTGGTTGTTTGAAAAGAATTTACTCCTCCCAGAAAAACCCTCTATAAAACCCAAGGCTCTCCCCTTTTCTCTCCTGGATGGCTTTTTCGGGTTCCACCCATCTGCACCCAGGTGCTCAAAACAAACATTTTGCTACACATGAGACTTCTTGTCTCTCTCTCTGTCTCTCTCCTCCAGACCTAACAAATGCCTTGCCTTTGGTGATTTCACCTCTACTCGCTCTCCAGGCTTCTTCTGCTGGCATAAACAAGCTACCGTTAAGATGGCCAAACCATGTTGATAGTTTAGGTGCATACTTTAATTGTACTGCTTCTTGTTTAAGATATAATAAACTAAACTTTTATTCAAAAAAAAATGTTTATCTGGCTTCATTGGGACCACATTCTAACCTAGCCACCATCAGTGGCTTTTCATTATTTCCCGTGAGATGTGGCAGATGTGCTGTAGCCTCCCCTCATCACTGCTCCCTGTTGTATCAGGGGTCTCTCATTTGCATATAATTATCCACTTCATAACAAACATTTAAGGTTAACCTTTGGCATGGATACCATATTTCTTTCTTTTTAAGATATGGTCAATTTTAAGATGCACCATTATTTTATGTACCACTAAGAAAGGAAAAAAAATTGCTGTCAAATTATGATACACTGTCAATTTTATGAAGTATCCTTATTTCAGAGATGTTGATATATGGAAACAAGGGTGTTTTAGAATTGGTGAGTTAGTGATTAGAAACCTGATATGGGATGGGCTCTCATGCCTGTAATTCTAGCACCTTGGGAGGCTGAGGCAGGAAGATCACTTGAGGCCAGGAGTTTGAGACCAGCCTGAGCAAGAATGAGACCCTGTCTCTACTGAAAATAGAAAAATTAGCCCTGTGTTGTGGTGTGCGCCTGCAGTCCCAGCTACTCAGGAGGCTGAGGCAGGAGGATCGCTTGATCCCAGGAGTTGGAGGTTGCAGTGAGCTATGCTGACACTGCTTTCTGTGCTCTAACTCCTGGGACAGAGCAAGACCTTGTCTCGAAAAAGAGAAAACCAACTGGAATACCTCCGAGCCATCAGTTTCAATATGTCCAATCATTCAACACTTTTAAGTCGACTAGTAGTCAGATTTCTGCTTTTCGGTATCTGAGAAAAGGGCCAGAAGAAGGGGATTGCTCATAAATGGGCATTAGCAAAAAAGAAACTGGTAGCCTAGATGATATGTGCCCTGAATAACCATCTGTAAGTGATTAAGAATAGTTGTTAATTTAAAAAAAATTGGTACGTTTGTGTTTTCAAGAGATTACTCAGGAAACCCTGCATGCCATCTTTGCAGCTGTGCAAAGGGGTCAGGACAAGATTGCTTTCAGAAATTACAGTTTAGATAGTGTTTGGATCTAAAGGTGGATGCAGCCAGGCGGTTTTCTAAAGAAAGATATGGCTTGCCCGGTCATGTCTGGCTTAGCAGGCTTGAAGAAGGACAGTGCACCCAGGACATGACAGCCAACATTTGAGAAACAAACTCAAAAGGGCCTAGGTTTTATGGTGACATTTAAAATCAGTTTTTTAAATTGGTAGATATAATGCATTGTTTTAAATTCTACTGTAATGAGTAAAATTTATTTTCTTCAAAGTCATGTCTGTAGAATCTGTAGACACTGACATTTTTATTTACATTACATTTAGTTTTATTAAGTCAAAATGTTTATTTGAATTGTTTATTTTGTTACTGAAAAGCAGTTTCTCTAACTTAAAGGAATAAAAATAATTTTGTTCAAAGGGTGAGGACAGTGACAAAATGGGAGTCTTCAGATGACTGCAATTTCTTTAACCACTACACAGAGCACAATTTAAAGGAAAGCCATTGCATGGGACTCGGGCATCTCTTCAGTGTACTGGGTGCCCACATCAGCAGGAAACTTTCTTGGGAAAGTTTGTTTTAGGATTCTGGGAAGCCTCAATATACTTGATATTAATATATTCAGGAGAAAAATGAAAAATATCAAGGGAGAAATTCCTGTGAATATACTAAAAGCCATTGAGTTGTATACTTTCAATGGGTGAATTATATGTGAATTACATCTCAATAAAACTGTTTAAAAAATTAAGAATGATTTTAGAATGTGACATTATTGCAGCAATACATTTGAGTTCCTGCTAAATTGCTTCTGTACACATTTTGAGGGGAAGAAACTATGTTCCTTGTTAATTTAATCACCTTTCTGCCTTGTGCAGTGTTTAAAATGGCATCATGAATGCATGGCACCATGTGATAGATTGAGAACATATTAGAATTTTATATTTTGAGTCATAAGATCTGTATTAAAGAGATTTTATTGGTGTCCTTGAATTTTGGGTCTTAGACAAGTAGTCGGCAGTGAAAAAAAAAAAATCCTGACTTAAGAGTTTTTAAACTCTTCCATGTTTTGGGTATTTGAATAAGTTTGTTTGTCTTACTGAAATATATCTTAATTGTTAACAAAGCAAACTATATATTGATCTTTAGACAATCCATGTTAAAAAGTATCAAAATAATATACAAGTAATACGATGATAGTGTTAGAGTAGTAGGATTAATGAAAGGTGTCAGAAGTATAACAAAATGTTACTTTCTATTTTTGTATGATTGTTTTCCAGGTCACTGTATAAACAAATATATTTCATTTTCTGACTATAGGTGGCAATATTTGTACTGTTTAACGTTATTTTTGGCTTGGGTGTTGCTTGTTGGTGGATTATGGAAAAGAGAGCATGATTTAGAGATGAGAATGAAGAAACTAGTTTTAGAAAACAATATTTTCCTACAAACTTAAAAAAATAAATTATTTAATAAAAACACTTGAAGAGATATTTCTCAATATGGGCAATGTCAGGAACCGTCAGTTTTCCAAGTTTTCAACCTTGAGCATATACAAATTTGGGAGAGAGGGACAGGCATTTAGATTTGGGGAATGGAATCCCTGCAACATACACACTCGCAGAAGAGGTCCTTTCTCTCACAGTCCTTGGGTGTGTAGGGACTTTGAAATGATTTTAGTTCTGCAGTGTGGATCCTTCTGTAATTTGCTGTTGACTTTGAGAAGTAATGAATTATTATCACTTCTCCCAGTGTTTGCTAGAGACCCCCCAGACAGGGGTCTTGCTCTGTCACCCATGCTGGAAAGCAGTGGCTCAGTCATAACTCACAGCAGCCTTAACTCCTGGGCTCAAGCCATCCTCCTACCTCAGTCTCCCAAGTAGCTGGGATTACAGGTGTGCAATACCACACCTGACTAATTTTTTATTTTTATTTTTTAGCAACAAGATCTTGTAGCATTGCTCACTTGGTCTCAAACTCCTGGCCTCAAGCGATCCTCCTGCCTTGGCCTCCCAAAGTGCTAGGATTATAGGCATGAGCCACTGCACCCAGGCTGGAATGTTTTTGATTCCCGATGTAAGATTGTGGCTCAAGTTCTAGCAGAGAACTTGGTGGTGTAAAGATCTGGGCCACTTATTTCATGAACACACAGGATCTCATTAGAGTTGTAGTAGTGTTTTATTCTGCAGCTGTTTTATTCTGCAGCGGTCCAAATGCTATTACTGTAATGCCTTTAGGTGAGAAAAGCCATATTACGTAATCGTATCTGGGGTAACTAGCTAAAATTTGACACTTCAATCGACGTTTTGTCCCTGACTCCAGAGTCCTGTATTGATTTACAGTTCACCAGGTTTAATGGCAAAGCTCTCAGATTCCCTCGCTGTCATCACATCCAGTGTTTGGTGACTTCTTGGCAGGCAAGCATCCACCAAGAGATTTTGTATTCTTTTCATACTTCCTATTCACCAAGAGAAAAGGGCCATTTAACAGTGAGTTTTTTTTTTAAAGTGTAAAAAGCTGTAATGTGAAATCCATCCTGTGAAAGTGAAACTTGGAAAAGCCTTGTAGGGGTTGTGGTGCCATGAGGAGAATGAGCAAGCCGAGGGAACTGCCCTATTGCTGGTTTGGGGGATACCCCATCTCCTGTCTCTTGGCTGGGGCTCCAGTGGGCCGTGGTCTTGGGCATGCTGGGGTGAATGTTGATGGATTGCTCGAGTGGCTCCGGCAGGTTTCCACCTTCTGTGCACCAGGTGGAGGTCGTGTTCCCTGTCTGGAGGGGACCTGGTGGCACAGTCATGGGCCTGACTTGCATCTCTAATTCTTGGTCTTGCCTATGTTAACAGGTCTCACATTCCCATTTCTAGCCTGACTCAAGTCCTGGCTGTCTATGTCTCCTTGGGTACAGTTCTGGATCGCATTGTATAACGTGTCTTTTAAGGCGTGTTGTAGAGCTGGAATTCCCATTGTGATAGACAGTGAGACTGTTGTAACCGTGAGAAGAGGTATGGTCGGCAGCACCGGCCAACATGCCCCAACCTGACGAGAGGTCACACTGACTTGTCCCAATTGAATGTCTGTTATGAAACAAGTGTTCTAAAATGCAAAGTTAAACAGTTTTTTAAAACTGACTTACATGATTTTAAGTTTTATATTAGCGTTTTGGCACATTAGAAACCCCCAATGTGAGGAATCTAGCGAGGGCAGGCTCTGGGCCAGACATGCAGGAGATGAAGACCCTTCTTTTAATTTTCAGTGTTTGATTGAAGATGTTTGTATTGTCTAGATTAGTTTTATTTACATGTGACTTTTTTTTTTTTTTTTTTTTTGAGACAGAGTCTCACTTTGTTGACTGGGCTAGAGTGCTGTGGCATTAGCCTAGCTCACAGCAACCTCAAACTCCTGGGCTCAAGTGATCCTCCTGCCTCCGCCTCCTGAGTAGCTGGGACTACAGGCATTTGCCACCATGCCCGGCTAATTTTTTCTATATATTTTTAGTTGTCTGATTAATTTCTTTCTATTTTTAGTAGAGACGGGGTGTCCCTCTTGCTCAGGCTGGTCTCGAACTCCTGACCTTGAGCGATCTTCCTGCCTCGGCCTCCCAGAGTGCTAGGATTACAGACATGGCCGCTGTGCCTGGCCGACGTTTTTTTTTTTTTTTTTAAATGCTGGAAGTCACTTTGGTCTGGTTTTTAAGCAAATGAAAGCAAGCCTAATCTATTGTTACTTTGCTTAGTAAGTACTCAATATTAACTATTTAACAATAGGAAAAAAAAGTGTGTGCATCGCACAGAATTATAAGCTCCACATAGAATCTTCTAACTACCCTTGGAACCTGAGAATGGGAGTCTGGAAAATCCTGTGCTTTCTTTTTGCCCTCAGTTAATAAATGAGTTGTCTTTGGGTGTCGTCATAGTGCTGACAGCATCTGGCCTAGGGTGGTTTGGGCAGAGGAAGGAGTCTGAGGCTTTAAGAAGCAGCAAAACTGAAAATCGGTTTGCATCCTTTTATCCTTCCCTCTCTCTTTCCTTCGGTGCTTCACGCATCATGTGTGACAGATATCCACAACTGCAGTCAGCAAGTTGGTTTTTAAGCTTCCAACTGTCCATATTCCCTCACCACTGGTTAACGCCAGAGGCTAAGTGAATATGGCTCTAGGATTGAGCTGCATCTACAGGGAGCTAAACTCTCTTTGTTGATTTCGAGTTCTAGAGTACGTTTATGCTGATGCCTGAGACATTGGTATGTGCCGCACAGGCCACGCCTGCCTTTGGAATCGGTACTTTAATTTTCACTGAATACTGTTAGTGAAAGAGAACACTTTAGGCTAGAGTGAGAGCTTCTCCTCCTCTGCTTTGAGAAGTGAGATAGAGAAGAGTAGATGCAGATGTAGCCATGGGAGTGATGGGTGGCCTGGGAGACATTGAAGAATGTTTAATAACATGCAGATGTCAGTAATATAATATTAAGCAGAAAAAGTAGGTTATAAAACTGCGGGTGCAGTAGAATTCTATTGTGGTTAAAAGTGTTTACACCTAGAAAAAAATGACTAGAAATATATCCCAGCATGTTAATGTTGGTTATCTTTGAGCAAAGGGATTACAGGTAATTTTTTATTGTTTCTTTTTTTTTTGTTGCTTACTTGTATTTTCTGTATTTCTGTGATAAACATTCTTTTTCTTAATATAAAAGGAAGTTAACAAGTGAGGTCCAAAGACACCCTCCAAATGCATGTGCTTCAAGCTTCAGGTAAAAGTTAAATTACTTGTCCAGTACAAATGGTTGATACAGTGTTTGTTCAGTTGCACGTGTGTTTATCAAGGGCTCACCTTGTGCTTTGTATCTAAGAATACCAAGGTCATTGCATTGTCACATTAGGAGCTCACCACCAAGTTGGCAGGTAGAGGGGTAGAGCAACAATTGAATATTTTTCAGAGGAAGGGACTGGTAGATTGGATTTTTTTCACTTGTAGCTTACAAAAATATTAATAGATGTTTCATTTTTCTCTACTATGAACACTTACAATTTGTATTTCCATCCTGTGCATAAAAGTGATTTACATAGTAGTGTTTTGTATCCTCTGCAATTTTTTGTGTGTACTGTGAAAATTGTGGTCTGTCATCAAATTCAAATCTTTCTCTATATTTTTGTTTTCTTGGGTTTTGAGTTAGAGATCTTATAATTACCCAATTGCTGTTTTGAATAATTTTAGATGTCAAAATGATAGTTGTGCATAGCCGTACTCAACTGTATAGATGTCTAACTAGCTGTAAGCTCTTCATTTTATCTTTCAGCTGACTTGTGATGTCCAAGTTGGGTGTGACCTAGAGTATGTCCCTTCCCAAACAAAAGAGTAGAGTTGACAAATACCATGTTACTTCTAATTGGAGACATGTCTTTGTTCCCTACCCCCCTAGCCTTATAATATTTCTGAACTAGGATGCACGTTACAGTTGATGTGTTTAATGTGTTGGTGGGTTCCTTACACTCACACCATCCTTTCCATTCCTCTCACTTCCCCAAAATGACAGCTGACAGTAGTTGATGGTATCTTAGAATTGTGGGGCTCGAGTTGACCAATCTTGGTTTGTGTTCTATGGTGGTACTGGGATAGATTATTGATAATTGTCACGGGGACTATACCTCATCTGGCTTGTTCAGTTATGATGTGTCAGTTAGGAAGTGTCCACCTAGACAGTAAGGAAATGGGCCAGCTCAGGGGTGTCATCAGGAATCAGGTTTGTTCTTTTTTCTGCTTTACCATGTATAGTCTGGCTCTTTTGGGGCCTTATTGGTCCTAGGGCGCTGCCATTGGCAGTCAGAGCTGTGCTCTTTTTTTTTTTTTTTTTCTATGTACTTGAAAAGGAAAGAGTGTCCTTCTTTGGCTTTGTTTTAAGATTAAGGAAATCTTACTCCCAGAATCACCCAGGAAATCTCTCCTTATGTCGCTGTGGCCTGCAGAGGCTTAGGTCTGCTTGTCCCTCAGCCAGCATGGCCAGCAGCCGGTGGAGTGACCTTTATTGCCTCTGCCCCTGGAGCCGGGGTGAAGTTATACATGATGACCCTTGGACAATTCATCCACCTTCAGCTACATTATGCCCCTTGAGAAATGCCCTTGGCTTCCTGGAATGCACATGCCGCCTTTCCCTATGGAGGCAGCCCAGATATTCATCTGAGTATTGCAAGGATCGCAGGTGATGTATTGTTACTTCTCTTACTCCTGAGAGGAGGTTCCTTTTTTTAATGATCTGGTGACTTATGACGGAATAGGTTATGTTCCTCACTGCATCCAACCTACAGAGGGGAAGAAAGAACAAGGTAACTACAATAACCTTCCGTTTGGAGAGCGGAGCTCTGGTTCCCCTGGACATAGCGTGAGCTTGTCCCTTGGTCAGTGTCCTCTCCAGCTGCACCTGCGTGGGATGGCACTGGCCAAGTTCCTTTTCCTGGGTCCTGTTTGGCATGAGTTTGGGGCTTCAGGATTGATTGTCTTGAGGTTGAAGAGCCACCGGCTGTGGCAGCCAAGCTGGGACTTTGTTTGGTAAAACTGCTTCCGTGAAAACTTAGGTTCCCGGTTTGTTTGCTTCTAGTCAGTTCCATGGGCCAATAACCACAGCCAGCGAATGATCTTATGTTGATGAAGTTGCTGGTTCTGGGAATTTCTGCGTCTTAGCCGCAGGTCTCAATGCCCTGCTCATCTCCACTGCTTCTGCCCTGAGGCGATTTTAATGGCCTGGGATGAAGGGGCACACAGTTTAGCGCCAGCAGACAACAGGGCAGTTGAACTCACTCTGCTTTTGCTCCCACGTATCATAAGTGACTGTGACCAACTTCCCCAGACTGTGGGACTCACAGTACCCTCCACCCTTCCCTCTACTCACCATTCCAGTTTTTAAAAACAATTTTTTAAAATGGTGGTAATAGAGACATAACATAACATTTGCCATCTTAACCATATCAAAGCATGCGCATTGTTGTGCCAGTGTCACCACCATCCGTCCACAGAACTCTTCATCTTGCAGAACTGGCAACGCCATGCTCATTAACCAGCAACGTCCCCACGCCCAGCCATCCCTGTTTCATTAGTAGCACCTCCTTTTGATACAAAATCTGTGATGGGGTTCTTGATTGCAAGCAACAGCAACTGATTCTGATGAATTTAAACAGAAAGGGAATTTATGGAAGTAATTTTGGGTAGCACAGAAGTACCTGTAAAGTTGGGGAGCCAGGCCTGGGAGTCGGACACCAAGGAAGGCTGGGCATCTGGAATTGTAGCTATTAGCATATTTTATTTTTATTGAAAACTCAACTCAGAGGTCACTGTTCAAAGCTGGGCACTCTGTCTCTCCACTCTTCCATCTTTATGTTGCAGACTCAATGGCACCTTCCTGCATGGTTATTTCTACTGGCACTTCACTGACAGCAAGGAAGGCTCGTTTGTTTATGTGCCTGTCTGAGATAGGTGAGACACCTCCTCAGAGCCAAGGCCACTTCCTTTGGTCTGTCTCCAGGCCCAAGCACCATGTCGGCCCCCTGAGTGTTTACTCCATTAAGTGAAGATCTCAGATAAGATGATCTCATGAGATCAGTTGGTCAAAAAAAAAAAAACAAAACCTTTTTAAAGATCTTTCTGAATTCTAATTTGTTTATGTAATGTAGAGTACACTCCTGTTTTCTAGTCTATTATTTAACTATTCTCTTAACTGTTCTTCCCAGAGTTCTAAGAGAAAAGACCTCCCTCCTCTCCAGACCCCAAGAGAAGAAGGGCACAGACTTATCTTTGCTTGTTTTACAGCATTTCCCCCCCACAGATTCTTGACTGGGCAAAGACTGTCAATGCCAGAGCGTCTGCTTGAAAGCATCGTTGCATTTCAGACTCAGGATTAATGCTGCCCGGCTAAGCAGGGCAATGTCCTTCCTTGTTGCTCAGGTGGTAAGCCATGACAACAAACCTGGAAAACTGAGAAGTCGCTTCTCCCCTGGAGCAACAAGGGTGTTATGAAATTTGGGATCTGCCAACCCAACCTCCTCCTATCCACAGAATTGTCCACGTGCTAGGTGCGGACATAAATGTGTTACAGAAACTAACCTATTGTACAGCATGGTGACCATACAATAGGTCACAATAGGTTAATAACTGTATTGTTGTCTTGAAAGTTGCTAAGAGAATAGATTTTGTGTTCTCACCACGAAAACATAGTGAATACATGTGGTAATGCATAAGTCAGTTAGCTCGATTTAACTGTTCCACAGTGTATGCGTATTTCAAATTGTGGTACACAATAAATACGTACAATTTTTATTTGTCCATAAAAAAACTAACGTAAATCTTGACAACGGGCCTTTGAGGTAGGTACTATTGTCTCCATTTATAGGTGGGGAAACAGCGGTACAAAGCGGTTAAATAACTTTCCCAGGGTTACAGAACTAGTAAGTGGCTGAGCTAGGACTTGAACAAGCAGTCTGGCTCCAAACACCGTGAGCAGGACCGTCGCCCTGTGGCGTGTCAGGGGGCTCTTCAGACGTGAGGGGTGGCAGGGAGGGCAGGGCACAGCCGAGCCTGGGCGGCACGCTGTAAAAAACCAAAGGAAGAAGTGGCTGGGTGTGCGCAGCTTTGTGGGCCTTATCAGGGACCTGGGACTTGATTGTTTGAGGCCCTTTGAGAGACCTGTTGACATCCAGGCTTTCCTAAAGCCCGCCGTGGGGCACTGGCGAGAACGGGTTTGCACTGGACGGCCCTCCAGGTCACAGAGCTGTCCAGGCAGAGTCGGTGGTGTTGACGGTGGAAATGAGCTGGGGGGGATAAAGGCAGGAGGTGTTTAGGAGGTGATTCTTTTGGATTTGGTGACTGATTGGGTGTGAAAAAGGGAGGCATCTAGAATAATCCTTCAGGTTTCTTGTTTCAGAGGACTACGTGGATGAGAGGAGGGGCAAAAAAACCTACATTTATTAAATGCCTAGTAGAGTAGTTCTCAACTGGGGGCTTTTTGTCCCCTTCTGTCTCCCCTAGGGGACATTTGGGAAGACATTTTTGATTGTCACAACTTGGGAGGTGCTACCGGCATCTGGACCGTGGGGGCCAGGATGCCGTGGACCATCTTACACAGCACAGGACAGCCCCCACAACAGTGCCCTGGCCCCAGATGCCAATAGTGCTGAGGTGGAGAGACCCTGCACTATTACCCCCTCAGTTTTACATGGTCGTCTGATTTAATCCATGAACCAGTCATGTGAGATCACAAATAATATTTTTCTTGTTTTTCAGATGAGAAATTTGAGGCTTAGAGAGGATGGGTCACTTGGCCAAAGCTACGTAGCTCGGAAGTGTCAGAGCTGGAATTTGAACCCAGGTCTTCTGTATGTCACAGAAGGGGCCAGATGTGCCCTTTCTGTTCACCCTGCCGCTTCATTTGTCACCGTGATGCGAGGGAGGACACGTGGTGGATTGGGAGGTTCTTTTTCTGCGGTGGTGGCTCCAGACTAGAGGAGGCAGGAAGGAGGGTGGCTATTTATAGTCAGCTCTGCATAGGATCGAATTTTTCAATCCTGAAGGACTTGCAGCGGGTAGTTCAAAGAAATATAATCATTTAAAAGTTGGCTTTCCCCCACGGATAGAAATATGGGAACATTTACCATCTTTTCCCTTTAAAAAAAAAAACTCTTATAATTAAGGTAAGATAAAAATGTAAAAATTATAAGTTAAGACCCTGTTTATTCCCTGTGGATGTGAACTATTGCAGCCTTCTCTCATTAATTACTATCTCTTTGGGAAGGAATGAGAGGAAAAAGGGAATTTGGAGGATCATATAGAAACATTCCAGATTTAGAGTTAGTTGAATTATTAAAAATATTTTGATTTGCTAGAGGTAAGGAGCCCTTTTGAGATTGATTTGTTTCAGTTTAGTCTAGAAGGATTAGAGGCTTTTGGTAGCTCCAACTAGAGTGTGGAGTTTATATTAATACTTCAGCTGCTCTCCAGTTTTAATGGTTATTATCCAGTTCCTGGGAAGATTTTGGATGTATATAGCAGCCTTCCTTGGTGACCCGTGATATTGGAGCTTTAGGGACAGAGTCTTCCCAGTTGAACTCTTCATACTATCTCATTACTGGCATTTTAAAAGTTACGTATGTCCTTTAAGATAGTCTTTGGATGGTGCTCTGAAGGAGGCTGCTTGATTGAGATTGACAGAGTTGTTTTTGTGGGTGTGATTCTAGGTGTAAAATAAAGTCTTTTTGTCAGTTCCAGGTCTTATTTTTTGCCTGATCCCATGGTGCCCTGGCGCACTTGGGCTGGTGGGACCTGGTGTGCATGAGGTTTCTGTTCTTTGTCTGTAGAGTCAGTTGTCCTGAAAGGTGTTGGGACTCCACCACCAAGGCAGTGGTTCTTTGGGGGAAACTTGTTTTGCTACACCTTCTAATCTGCTAGGAAACAGATGTTCGAAGGGCATTTGGGGATAGGGTCTAGTTGTGGCGTTTGGTAAGCAAACAAGGCCTCGAGCTTTTGTTGGGAAAGATAAAGACTGAGTTTATGTTTTAAATATGGTACAGATTAATACAAAATCAGATAAAAATACGGAGAAAAGGAGAGCTTAAGACTTTGCTCAGGTATTGCTGCTGTCTGAGTGTAGCTAATAGCCAGCCTGGATTGTACAACAACATCGGACTCAAGGTCAGCTACTTCTGTTAGGTTCCTTGTTGTTTAGATTTACAAGTACAGTGTGAAAAGAGTAAGGGAAAATTTTGACTAATTGAAGGGTTGATAAATTAAAAGAACACTTCTAAACTTAGCCCAGTAATTGAAGGATAAACATAAAAAAAAACAAATGTTTATCTGTTATGTTAAGGTTACTCTTACTCAGTGTTTGATTGATTGTGCTTGTTTTTGTCCCTCCCCCCAACTCCAAAATTTCCCGTTGAAGAATATCTTATTCTAATATTGCTTTCCTTGGGAAGAGCAATTAGTCGTGTGTTTCCTTTTCTGCTGTGGGAAGACAGCAGGCAACATGATACAGTACAGTATTTTTTTAAACTTGAATAAGGATGACCCCTTTTAGAGAGAAAATGTCAGTGGGGAGCCATGTGTTGGCTTAAATTATTTTTATTATACTATTCCTTGAAATATATATCTGAACATAAGAAGAATAAACATGTTTATAGCTGGTATATCACCGTAGCTATTGCTATACCACCCTGACAAACATAGAAATGTGTTACAAATCTAATTCCCAAATGAATACGGTTCATATCAGCAGCATGACTTTAATGTGACGCTGTTTAGGTGACGCTGTTTTGTTAAAACTACATCTGTCATCTATGCTCAGGAAGTCCAGGCTGCTGGGACAACTTTTCCTTTCTTGACCTGTCATGTGCCAGGTGTGGTGGTGACTTATTGTTTTCCTTTATTTCCTTTATTCAGACTTCTATTCTACTATGTGCTGAAGCGTGAAGACATCATTGCCCTAAAGTCATATTAGCTGGAGACACAGTAGAACTACTGTTGCCATCTTGATCGTGAATACAAGGATGATAAAAGCCCCGGAAATCCTGGGGGAGTACTCAGTTACCTAAGGTGGTCAGGTAGATGATCTAGAATATGCTTGTATTAATGTATTAAGATCATCATTGCCGGAGACTTCCTGTGCCAGGTGTGGTCTTTGCTCTCAAAGAAGTCATATCCAGCAGGGAGGGAATCTTCACCGGTAGGGAAGCCTCTTTGGACGGCTTGTGTGTTTTGTTTGCCAGCTCTACCACTACACAGCTATGATTCCTCAGAATACCGATAACTATTACCTGGCCCCAGTAACTTATCTGCATTGAGATTGTCAGTTAGTTCTAAAACGTCTTGTGCATTTGTTGCTCTTTGATCTTGCAGAGATCTGGTCTTTTAAAGACAGTTTGGTACTGAAAATCTCCTTGGTAAATTAGCACAATTCATTTAGTCTCTCATCTTTCCATTCCTTAGCAACCCTTATTCCATTGTCATTGTTAGGTGACCTTGCTGATTTTCCAAGTGGTAATTGCTTTTGTTGTATTTTTCTTTTAAGGCAAACAAAAATCAATTATTATTGGCACTGGAGTGTCTGAGAAGGTAGAGCTGAGAGCTTTGTGCACTGCTTAGGGTGTAGCTGGTGCCTCAGCTACTCCACTTGTAGTTGCACTATTACCTGTCTAGGTTTGGTGTTCCTGTCTTTCAAAAATTCTTTTTGCTTTTTTAGCCAGGGATGACAATAAAATATGGAATGACCTATTTATTTTTTTTAAGAGCTATGCTGGATGTTGCCCATCTCAATATGCATTGCCACTCAAAGGTGGCTTCTTGGGAGCATTTACTCTAAATGGGGTGACCATGGGTCACTGTATTTTTTGGTTATCCTTACTCTGTAAAAACTGCTGCCTTAGCCAGGTTACAAGCCATGTTAGTTTCATTACCTTATGATAACACCTCGTTAAAATGGGCCTAACTGGGTTGAACACTCATCTTAGTTACTATAGTTGGCTTCGAAGCTGTTTTTAGAAGTGAAATTTATACCCTTGGAAAGCACACTTGCCCATCACTCAGTGTTGGACGTAGAGAGATACAGGCTTCAGTGGCAACTACTCCAGCAGAGAAGGTCTAGGAAGGTATTGAAAGATGACTTAACTGTTGAAATAAGTGTTTAGGGTCCTAGGGTGGCTATAACAGCATGCCAAAGTTCTTAGCGTTTAAAGAATATTCAGAAAGAATCAGTCACACTCTTTAATATTCATGTCTTGTGGAGTTAGCATCAGGAAGGAAACTTGGTAGATCTGACTGTAGAAAATAATAGAAATTACTGGTGAATTTCTGTACAGTAGAAATGTATACACATTTTCTTATTCCACCCACCCCTCCAGTCACTTCAGTTGCTTGTCTATTTCTTGTTAACATCTCATGACATTTTTTTGGTGAACTCTTTTTTGAAGCCTCTGTTTTCAAAGAAGTTAGGTGGTGTGGGGCTTTGCTTTTGGCATTGATTTCTAGGCACTAGGAAATTAACTGGCTGAGAGATTTTTCTCATCGAATACTGCAGCTTGTTTGGGGATTGGGTGTGTTTGTGTGCTGTTTATAAATCCCTTCATACAATTCACAGTGTAATTCAGAATTCATCATCTTTAAATATTTTTAAATATGCTTATCAATTTAAAGGTTTTAAGCCCTGAACTCTTTTAAAGTGAACTTAAACGAGTTTTGGGTGTTGGCAAGAAAGAACAACAGTAGAACAAAAATGAGAAGTGTAGTAACACTTAGCTCCACAAAAGCAAATCGATGTGGAAAATTATGTTACTAGTTTATGGTTTTGATCAGCTAAGCAGATTGTAGTCTTAGTTTAAACCAGGTTTGGGTAAAAGTCCAAATTCAAGTAACTTACTTAGAAGTGTTTGAATCTAATTTTGTCTAATACCATGGTGACTTCAGGCTTCGAAGGGTGAAAATCAAGGGAAGTGACAAAGAGTCCTAGTTCAGCTGCTCAGCTCTGTGATGCCCTTTTGCTGTTCTCACATGAGAGATTATCAGGGAATGAGTTAATTGGACGTTTTAGCTTAAAGCAATGGTTGGAGTTGGGGCTGGGGTGGGGAGAGCCTGCAAGGGCACACCTGGGTTACCTGGTACAGCTAGCACACCTGGTGCTCCTATAGATCCCGTGGAATTGGATATCAGCTAAGAAATGGAAGTGTGAGCTAGGAAGTAAAAGGAGTGGCTCTCTGGGGATGTTGTCACATTTTTAGTGCTTCTGTAGCTGCCATATATATTGTCCTTTCTAATGTATAATTTGTGTCCCAGTGGAGCTCTTGAGTGGGAGCTGGAGGAAGGAATGTTGTGCAGTGTTGTGCAGGTGGGATGGGAAGTGATCTGGGAAGCTGGCATGTCTTAGCTGGCCTGGGAATGCATAGATCTCAGATGACAGCTGGTGGTGGCAGCGGGGTTGGAAGTGGATGCAGGCCAGTCTGTGTCAAGGTGGGGAATTGGGCTTGGAGAGGGATGGAAGTTCCTGAAGGCAAAACCGGAGTGCACTGTTTGGCAGCAGGGCTGCAAGTTCTTAAACACGAAGAATAGAAACATCTCTATCTCTGTTCTCAAACATGATTTGCTTTTAGTCTCGGCAGATGGAGAAACGATCGTTACTTGCAAAGTGAGAGAGCTAGATGAGGAAAGAGAAAGTATGATTCTGGGCCACTCAGAATAAACTGAGCACATTCTCTAAATTACTATCTTGTGTTAGGTGTTAGCCATTGATTCACAATTGCTCTGTAGGGTGGGAGAAGCTTGAGCGGGATGTTGGTGAGGTGGATGGTTCCAGCTTTGACCCTGAATGGGGGGCAATACTCTGTCATTGGGGGGCAATGCTGGGCCTGTGAGTCTTTTATTCTCCTTTTGAAAGGATGTGTTCTCCTGTGGCTCCCTGTTACACACTCTTCTCTAGAATAGTTTGTCATAAGGTATGACTAGCTTTGCATGCCCTTCCTCAGCAGGTGTTAACAGTGTGATGAACACAATGGTCAAAGCCTGTATTTCTACAGCTTTTCATGTAGCAGAGCACCAGCAGTGACAGAATTGAAATTGAGGCCATCTCACGAGGAACCAACTTTCGGGTGTTGCAGCCAGTATAAATTTAGTAATGTGGGAAACTTATTACTAAAAATATTCTGGATTCTAATCATTTTTCTCTTTGTTAGCTCAGTTTTAGGGAGCATTCCCAGGGAATCCCCTGGAAGAACGTTTGGCTGGATACAGGGCAGTGATTGTGAATTTTCTAGATTCTTCTTGGACTGTTTCTGTTGTTAAAAAAAGGAGTGGTCTCTTGGGACATGAATAGGAAGCATTAATGCTGTACTGCTGTGTGACAGTAATCCTGAGTTTAAAGTAATGGTAAGTATCTCCTTAAAATTTCATACAGAAACAGAAAGGCTTTGGAATTCCAGATAGTGGATAAGGGCATGTGAAAATGTACTCCATACACAGTAAGAAGAACACTGGCAAAATCCATTAAGATCAAGTTTTTCAGAACTCTGGAAATTAAAGACTTACAATAATCTGAGGCAAACACTGAACTCTCAGTAGGAACACTGAACCTACTGAGTATTTTAACTTGCCCTAATCCCATTTTTCCTCTCCCAACCTCCTTGGTGGCCTTGAAAACCAACAGCCTCACAACCATGGCACATGTGAAAACCAGCAGTCTGGCAACCAGCGGATGGGAAGAACAAAACTGGAGCACCCCAAAATGGACCATCCCCCAAGAAATGTCACTATGTGACCTGCTTGGCAGATCGCTTTTAAAAGCTCCTGAGGGCTTGGCTTTATTTGACCTTACTCAGCTCACTTTGTGCAAACAGCTCTACCCTCTGAGCACTTGTTGAAAACAATCAGTGATAATTGTTTAATCACAGCTGCCTGAGGTGGTGGTGCTATTTGAGGCCTACAGGTGGCTGACCAATCAAATGAAAAGAAAAAAATGGGGAATGAAATGTCCATTGAGGGTTTTGAAAAGTTCCCAACATATTCCTGGGAATCTAGAAGGCTCTGTGTTTACCCAGGAAAGACCTGAGAAGGCCCTAAGTTCTTACCTCTGCCTCACCTTGAGGCTCTATGCAAGCGGGAAGTGAAGACTAAGGTAGAGTTATAAACCATCTGGCAGAGTGTTGAAGGCATGTTCCTCCCACCCTCACATACATACACAGAAACCCTTGATAAAGGCTGGAAAATTTGTTAGTTCAAGGCATTTAAGGAAATCTCTGTCCAATCATTAGTGACTCACTAAGCAGAAACTTCAGTGGCCACACGTGACTAAAAAAAGAAAAGTACAGACTTTATAGAATTGATTCAGGAAAGTTACTGAGTAAACAGCAACAAAACAAACTCTGGGGCAGGGGGAGAAATCTGATTTTCAGAATTGACACACTGTATTATTTAAAATTTCTGGGTTTTGACAGAAAATTAGAAGACATCCCAAAAAACCAGGAAAATATGGCTCATACACAGGAAAAAAATCGAGTTAGTAGAAACTGTCTGTGAGGAAGCTCAGATTTGGGGCATACTACATAAAACTTAAATAAACTATGATAGATATGTTCAAAGAACTATAGGAGAGCATGTTTAAAGAATTAAGTGAAAGTATGGACTGATGTATCCCCAAATAGAGAATGTGAATAAAAAGATAGAGATTATTAAAAAAAAGAACCAAATAGAAATTCTGGAGTTGAAAAGTATAGTAACTGAAATGAAGAATTCACAAGAGGGGCTGAAGAGCAGATAAGAACTGACAGAAGGAGAAAAATCAGTGAACATGAAGACAGTTCCATTGAGATAGTCCAGTCTGAGGAACGAAACGAATAGAAAATGGAACCTTGGGGCCTTGTGTGACATCATCAGGCAGACCCATAATGGGAGTCCCAGAAGAAGAGGAAAGAAGTAAATGGGCAGAAAGAAAGTATATTATCGACAGTTGTATGCCAACAAATTAGAAAACCTAGATGAAATGGATAAATACATCTAGATATAAATTACCATAACTGGCTAAAGAATTTGAAAATCTGAATAGGCCAATAACAAATAGAGAGATTGAATTAGTAATCAGAAAATGTCCCACAAAGAAAACACTGGGCCCAGATAGCTTACTGGGTGAATTCTGCCAAGTATTATCACAAACTTTTTGAAAAAAAAAATAGGCAAAGCTTCCAGATTCATTCTATGAAGCCAGTATTAACCTGATACCAAACCAAAGACATTACAAGAAAATAGCAGACCAATATCACTTATGAATATAGATGCCAGAAATCTCTAATCCTAGCAAACTGTATCCAGCAACGTATAAAAAAGATTGTACACCATGAGACAGTGGAATTCATCCCAGGAATGAAAACTCATTTTAAAATATGCAAAACCACTCAATATAATAAACCATATCATTAGAGTAAAAGACAAAAACCACATGATCATCTCAGTAGATGCAGAAAAAGTATTTAATAAAATTCAGTACCTTTTTAGGATGAAAACAGTCAACCAGGAATATGAGAAAACTTTCACAATTTGATAAAGACCATCTGTGAAAAACCCACAGTTAACATCATACTTAATGGTCAAAAACTGGAGGCTGTCCTGTAAGATCAGGAGTGAAACAAGGGCAGTCATTCTCACCACTTCTATTCAACATTTTACTGGAGATTCTAGCTAGAATAATTAGTTAAGAAAAAAATAAAGACCTTGAGATTGGAAAAGAGGCAAAACAATCTCTTAGTCACAGATGAAATGATCTTGAATATAGAAAATCCTAAGGCATCCACACACACACACAAACTTGTTCTAATAAATGAGATCAACAAGAGTGCATGTACAAGAACAATGAAAAATCCAGAAATTTAATAAAATAATTCCATGTACAGTGGTATCAAAAAGAATAAAATACTCAGGAAGAAATTTAACCAAAGAAGTGTGCAACTTGTATACAAACTACAAAACATTGTTGAAGGAAAGTAAAGAAGACCTAAATAAATGTACATCGCATGTTCATAGATTTGAAGACTTCTATTGTTAAGATGGCTAATACTCCCCAAACTGATCTGCAAATGGAGTGCAATGCCTGTAAGATTCCAGGTGGCTTTGTTTGTTTGTTTGCATAAATTGACAAGCTGATTTTAAAACTGACATGGAAATGCAAGGAACCCAGAGTAGCCAAAACAATTGTGGAAAAAGAAGAACAAAATTGGAGGACTCAACTCACACTTCTCAATTTTAAAACTTACTAAAAAGCTACAATTATCAAGACAATGTAGTTCTACTATATGGATAGCTACAGGGACCAGTGGAATGGAATTGAGAGTACAGAGATAAATCCTTACATTTATGGTCAGTTGTTTTTTGACAAGGGTGTGAGGACATGAATGGATAAACAAGATGTGGTAAATCCATACACTGGAATATTAATTCAGCCATTAAAGAGTGAAATTAAATAAGTGCTATATAACATGGATGAATCTTGAAAACGTGGTAGGTGAAAGAAGCCAGACACAAAAAACCACACATTTATTTGAAATGTCCAAATAGGCAAATTCTGGGACAAAAAGTAGGTTAGTATTTACTAGAGGCCGGTGGGAGGGAAGATTAGGGTGTGATTGTAATGGGTAAGCAGTTTCTTTTGGGGTGGTGAAAACTTACTAGGATTAGCTAATGTTGATAGGTACGTAG
The DNA here is from genome assembly GCA_028533085.1 of Varecia variegata. NCBI lineage: Eukaryota > Metazoa > Chordata > Mammalia > Primates > Lemuridae > Varecia > Varecia variegata. The sequence goes on along the minus strand of CM052443.1, from coordinate 12,973,122 downwards.
CTTTGGGAATATATTGAAACTCAAGAAATTGTATGCTTTAAAATGGTAAACTTTATGGTATCTAAATTCAATCTCAGTAAACTGTTGTTGAAAAATAACAGATAAGCATTCGGAGCACCCCTCCATTCCTGAGATAAGGAGGTTAAGAGGGCAGTGTGCGCTCTAGGGCCACAAGTGCCATCTTATCTAATATGTGAGCATAAATTTCCATTGGTGGACATATCAGATGTTTCCTCCCGTTCTCACTGTTACTTGTACTCTGTCGTCTTTTACTCTTAATCCTACCAAAATTATGCTAAGATATCTATATATCTGTATATCTATCTATATATCTATATATCTATATATATGTATATATATATATATTAAAGTAACACAATGAGGAAAAAAGCCATATAGATGATCTTGGGCAATTTGAGGGTATCCCAAAGCGTCTGCCTGGTACATGGTGTGAGACACTAGAGTGAAGTGTATGATTCCAAAGTAAGGAAGGATAATCTGTTTTGCAGAATAAAACAAATTACAGTCTCTGATGGTTAAGTCGAGGGAAAGAGAGAGTGCTACATGTTAAGACAAGGTGACCAAGTCCAAATGGCAGGGAAATGGGAGAGCAGATACACTGTGCATCTACGCACAGTGTTGGCAGTAAACGTTTTAGTATGTGAAAGACAATTGGCTCAAAGGAATAGGACGGTGGGAAATGCAGAAGAGGAATTGATAATTCAGGAAGAGGAATTGATAATTCAGGAGGGTGGTGAGTGAGAGAAACTTCTCCATAGGGGAAGAGTTGGATGGACAGTAGTTGCTAGGAAAAAATAATAATAATAAACCTCGGTGTATCTCAGATGCTTCTGTTATAGAGTCATCTTATTCACCATTCTCTTGGGAAGGAGAATGCTTTGCACAGATCCAATGTAGGATAGAGTTTTAGGACCAGAGAGCATCATAGTAGCGGGGACTTTTTGCTCCTAGAGAGCAAAAGGGAAGTAGTTTTAAGACCATATTTTTTCCTGTGACAGCTAGAGATTATGTATTAATATTTTGTTACTGATTTTCCTCTGGTTTAGCAGCACAAAGTAATCATTAGGTCGGCACAAAGCTGTGTGGGGAATAACCCTTGCTGACATCAAGAGAAATGCTTATGCCACTTGGTAAACATAGTGAATTGTATTACTTAAGAATGTTTCCCTTAATTGCTTGAACCAGGGTTCAGTGGAAGTGCGACCTGTCCATTCTTCTATGGTCAGGATGTTTTGAGAAGCCCGCAAGTATGCGAGCTAGAAGGTGGTGTGTTCTGGGGCTAAGCCAGACTGCGGTGGGGTGTTAGTAATTCGAGTTGTATAAACTAATCTGGGGAGGCAGAGTGGGTGGCCAATGTCACATGAAGAGCAAACCCTTAACTTTGTTCATAATACGTAACAGGGCAGTTTTCTACCTAACACTGGGTGCAGTAAAGGATAAAAAATCCTTAGTAGCCTCTGAAGGACTCTGTCGCAGGCCTGGCACTATTAACAAGAAAAACCAAAACAAAATTAGACAAGGTGGTAAGTTTTTATTTGTTGTAATGGACTGTTAGGCTATAACGCAAGTGATAGCAGGGCCAGCAGACTTTTAAAAAATCCAATTTGAGGTTTGGATCCATTTTCTTGAATTTCTCGCTCTTACCTCTGGGTAACCACATAATGGGTAAAGTGAGAACTCGGCGAGATAAGCCCGCTGTCTTTCAACCCGGGAGGGAGCTGGAACTCCTGTTTCAGTGGTTTCAAATCCTGCTGATCCTCAGAAATGCTCCGGTGTTTCCCCCCAGTGTTTTATAATGACAAATTTCAAGTCTACAGGAAAGTTGAAAGTACAGTGAGCACCTGTGTGCCCCCCGCTTGGACTCTGCAGTGAACGTTTCCTGTACTTTGTCATGTATTTATTCCCCCTCTCATTCCTGGGTGATGGATCCATTCCCTTGCATCCATCTGTCTTTTTTTAAGATACATCTCAAAGTATGGTAGACACCAGTACCCCTCAGTCCTTAACCCTGCATGTGCATGTTACTAACTACATGTCAGTATTTGTTTGTGGGTCTCTTCCAGGAATTTTTTCCAAGTTTAAATTCCAAGTGGCATCAGAGAACTTCTTAGTAGAGGATGGGGCAGGCCCAGGAATCTGTACTTGGAAAAGCTCGCAGGACTGTGTTGGGATCCTCTGCCCTGGGAGTGCTTCTGGTGTGGTTCTTGGGTAACCGTAACCTAACATGCAAGGCAGGATTATCACCCTTGATCTGACCGTGCAGCTCTATTTTGGGCTTTCTTGGAATCTTTTGCTTAAAACAGTGGTTCTCAACTGGGGGCACTTTTGAGTGTCAGGAGACTTTGGGCAATGTTTGGGGACATCTTGGCTGTCACACCAGGGTGCAGGGCTGCCACTGGCATCTAGTGACTAGAGCCCCGGGGGTGCCGTGCAATGACCTGTGATACACCCGGCAGCCCCTACAAAGAGGCCTTATCTGGACCAAAGTGCCGATAGTGCCCAGGCTGAGAAACTTTTTTTTTCCCTAGAAGAAATTGCCTAAAAGGAAACTGTAACGTAAAGTAAGTTTTTAAAGCACTGAATGGGCCCTTTAGTGATCATCTTCTCAGTACCTCCTTGGTTTCTGCCAAAGGCAGATTTATGCTCCAGCAAGTGCCTAATTTCAGTAAGCTGATGTTTCTAAAAGTTAGTTAGAAGGTCAGTGATCTCAAATTTTGAGCAAATTCACTAGAAAAAATAGTGTTGCCTGTAGCCTTTAGTTTGTTTTAATGTATTTTAAAATATTATAATGAAAAACAGAAAACAGTGCTTTGGGATTGCAGCAATTAACATAAAACACTAGTCTCTTGCAGGTAGCTGTGTTCTAGGTCCTGTCCTGCAGGTGGGCAGAGATATGCTGAGGAGGGTGAAGGAGAACCACAGAGGGCGTGTCTTGGTAGTTGTTCCATGTGGAATGTTCCAAGGGTCCCCCGAGAATGGGGCCGTTCTTCACAAAGTCGCATTTGACTCCACAATGAATGGCTCTCCTGTCTCTTGATAAAGATACATTTCTAGTAATGCTCTGACTACTTAATCCACGTTATACCTGTTTTTAAGAAAACAAAATGGAAAAGGGAATAGAAAGCTTGAAAAAATGGGCAGGTCTTTTCTTGGGGTGAGAGTGGTTGGCAGGAGCCAGTGGGTGACGGTTTGCTCCAATCCTCCAGGGAGGAGGAAGATGAAGGTGAAAAAGTGACACTGGTCAGACCTTCCCTTGCTTGGCTGATTTCAGGGACCCGATGAGACATGATGGTGAAAACAGACTGTTGGGTTGGAGCGGGTCAAGCTGGGCTTAGTTTGTGGATTGGTCAAGTCATTTCCCATCTGACGTCGAGGAAAAATAATAGCTTGTGTGGCTGCCGGAAGATTGAATGATACTGTGAAGGGAAGAGTGTTGATAAAGTTCACTGTGCGGTGCAAATGCTGGAAGGTGTTCTTGTTCCTTCTGGGTGTGGCGATCTGAGACTCCTGTACCTGCAGGGTGTGTGTAAGGTGGACACGTATAACTCAGGAGTGAATAACCCACGAGTTACGCCACAGCTAGTGCTGATGAAACCATCTCTATGGGAGCCCTGGCTCGGCTCTGGGGGTTAATTATAACAAATCCCTGGGCAAGTTGCTGAATGGCTCTGATTTAAATTCCCGTCATTTCTTCATATCTGAAATGAAAAGAGGTACCTGGGTGATCCTAAGGGTTCATTCATCTTTAGCATTGTCTGCTTCTGGTGTTGAGCGTTCTGGAAGAAAGGGCTTCTGGGAGCCAGGATAGCAGTAGTGATGAGTGTGGTAATAGCACTGAGCCTCCACGTCCTCATTTATTTGACGTGACATTCACAGAGCACTTACTGTGTTTGAGGCCCTATCCTCAGGAATTTAAAAAATACTCACTTTTAATTTTCATAACAACCTATAAGGTAGGTAATGCTGTTGTCCCCATTATATAAATGGGGAAACTGAGGCTCAGAGAGGTTCATGATTTGCCCCAGGTCATAGCTAGCAAATGGCAGACCTCAGTGGGGTGCAGGCCACCTGCCCGTGGGCTCTTAACCACCGGGCCAGCTCCTTGGCTGAGGCCCTTGGGAAGGCCACACGTGCCACCTGGAACTGGGACGCTTGTGGGCTTCAGGGGTGAGAGTTGTGGGGAGTGTGTGTGAGGCATTGGAGGTGCCATTTCCCTGCGGGTGGGGTTGTGGACTAGCTTTTTCACCTGGGTGAGGTATGAGCGTGGGAATACTGAAAGGAATGTTGCATGGGGACAAGGGGGGGACTGTGAATGTGGACCCTGGGGTGGTGGGGTCCCGTGCTCATGGGGCAGTCCCTTTAAATGGGGAAGCCACCTGGGCAGGACACCAGACATCTGGCTCTGACATGGGCACGGCTGTTTGAAACAAGCAGTATTTTACACAGGTTTCAGAGTTCTGATAAAAGCTTTAGGTTTGACATCTCCCCTTTGAGGTTTTTGGTTCTCACAGTATTGGATAATCTGAATGAAGCTTGTGGGTTGGATATGGGCAGTAAAGTGGGGTTATTTCTGCTAGATACCCTTGTTCCTTAGAGACATTTTTGGCCTGGAAAGGTGAGAAGCTATATATTCATTAGCTTGAACCACCTCATGGATAATTTGTTGGAGGAAAAAAAAAACTATTGGGAAAATATCTGTTGCTGTAGAGAGCGGAGCCGGGTGAGCGAGGCACATGTCCTTTATTCCTGCACCTGCTGCTTATAGGAACCTGTCCCCACAGGTGGAGATGTGTAGCCACACTTGCCTGCTGTAGATAAGCACTGCAGGAGGGTGGTGTTTGTTTTAACTATCAAGTATGAGCAAGCAAGAAAAAGACAAAAAAACCATCGTTAGTAACTGACAGAGTGAGTATTGGTGCTTGGGAGATGCCCCAGGTGAGCTAATGTGTCTGAGGTGTGACAGAAAGTTATGCTAGTGGCTGGCTTGCCTTGTTGGTGGAGACCCTGGACAACTGTTCTTTTTCCTGATGTCCCCTCAAACCCTAGCAGGAAGATAGAGCAGCAGTTCCATAGAGCAATCCCTTAAGCTTTTTTTAAAAAAGCTTCATTTGGGGTGAGGAGAGGTGGTAGGTGGGTGGGTAGGGTACCTGGTCAGACAAATGTGAGCAGCCAGCATCCTGAACATCAGAACTCCAGAAATAAAAAGTTGTCCGGGTCTTTTAAAGCTGCTCTTTGATGATGTCACCATAACAGTGTTCTCTTCTTCTCTTCTCTTCTCTTCTCTTCTCTTTTCTCTTCTCTTTTCTCTTCTCTTCTCTTCTCGACAGTCTCACTCTGTGGCCCAGGCTGGAGTGCAGTGGCATCATCATAGCTCACTGCAACCTCCAGTTCCTGGGCTCAAGTGATCCTTTCTGCCTCAGCCTCCTGAGTAGCTGGGACCAAAGGTGTGCCGCCCACAACTGGCTAATTTTCTATTTTTAGTAAATGTGGGATCTCACTCTTGCTCAGGCTGGTCTTGAACTCCTGAGCTGAAGCTATCCTCCCACCTTGGCCTCCCAGAGTGCTAGGATTACAGGCATGAGCTACATCCAGCCCTCTACTACTTTCAATGAATAAAAAACATAGCTACATCGTGAATTAGTAGACGGTTGTGGACTAGCTTTGGAAGCTCATTTTCTGTTTGGGCAAAGGCATTCCAAATTTCAAACTACTAGTTTACAAATGAAATTTTGGAATACGACCCATTTTTAAAGCAGCGAATTTATTGTTATTTGCACAAAAGGACTTTGAACACTGGTTGTTGGAATTATCTCCATCAAAACAAAACACAGAGATAAACTCTATCATCCCCTGCCCCGATGCTGGACCACAACCTGGGTTTACTTTGTTTTTCTACCCCTGCATCTGAGCCTGTGTGGTGCAGGCTGGCCACTTGGCTCTGCCTTAGAGCATTTACCTTAATTATTAAAGAGACAATTAAGAATTGGCTGACTCTGTGCTGAACTTTCTGTTTTTTTCCAGGCAATTTCTCCATAACAAATGGGTTTTGCACAGAATTGAAATTTCTTATTTCCCCCAATGACAGCATCCTTATAGTTGATGGTAACTACCTAATTTACTAATCTCTCATTGTATTTGACAGGGCTGTTTATTATATTTCAGAGTGAAGTAATGCATTTCTTTCATTTTTAGAAAGAAATGGTACAGAAAATGATGTTAACTCAGGACCAAATATGCAACTTGAAATCTTTTTTGTTCTGGTTGTTTTCTAATGAATAGTCTTTTTTACACTGAGATAGTACTGTTTATGTGTTTTTCACGCTACCTTTTCAATTTATAAAATCAGCATTTCCTTTTTTTAAAAAGCGTTAGTAAACATTATACATGATTGCAAAGCATTCCATTGTGTGGATGTTCACTCAGTTACTTGTCTGATACATATTTTTGGACTCTCTGGTTGTTTCTAATGTTTCCATATTATTAATACAAAGAAGTCTATGGGAAACATTTTTACTCATCAAAGTCTTTCTTTTTAAATGTCCCTTGGTGTCAGTTTCTCTTAATGAGTCAAAAAGCGTCTATTAATACATTTTTAGTAGGAACTTAAATTCTAGGCAGAAATCTTAATAGATTAAGATTTATAAGTGAAAGTACCTGTTTTGTTAGCAAAAATATAGATCTGGCATGGTGCCCTAATACAGTAAAGGCTCAATAAATGTTTATTGACTGACTGATAACAGTTTTGAACCTTGATATGTGTAAATGCATCAATGTAAAATAAGGTAAATGAAAATATATATATGTCCCATTGTTGAAAAGATGTGTAAAATGTGATTGATACTGCCTTCACTGTGCTCTTTTAGTTAAACAGCTTTCATAGCTGTCCTCCAAACTGAATCTTTGCAACCAATTCTTTCTTCCCCCCATTAACAGGGGAATCTTTTACTTTGCACTTTTAATTAACCACAGAGTCCCTTAAGACACTTTTCAGGAACCTAACCTTTGGGGTTGGATGGAGACAAATGTATTTGTTAATCATTTGTGTTAAGTCAGATTATACAATTTTTAACAGATTTTATGGCTAATTATTATTTTGGCCAAGGGATGGTTGGGATTCCTGCTAATTATTATTTTATAACCATTAGACCATGGGAGTGTACTCCTTGGTTTGAGTAGATTTTGCTTAGAGATATTGAAGTTTGAGTTGTTGAATTTCATACATATTTTATTTTGACTTTTGATCTTTTGAAACATTCAACTCTAACTTCATTGAGCTCTGTAGAACATTTATTGTCCAGATCTTTGTCAGAAAATAGAGCCTTGAATGGACAACTCACCAGCTGATTTAAAAAGATTCCTAAGGTACAGAATAGGGTGTAAAATATACTACCTATTGTGTCAAAAGGGAGAAAATAAGATGAGATTTTCATATTTGCTTGTATCTGCAGGAAGAAACTTTGGAAGAATTCCTAAGAAACTAGCAATAGTGGTTCTGTGTGGGTGTGGCAGGGGGTGGGGGAGACTGGCCAGGATGGGTGGGTGAGAGAGTGATGCTTTTATAATGTATCTTCTGATTTTTTTAACTATTTGAATATATTATATAAGAAAACAAAATTTTACCTTCTAAAAATGTTAGGGAAAAACTTTTGAGTCCCTGGTGTTTAGCTATTTGTTGTTGTGAGATATCACATAGGGCAGGTGGTTACATGCCTGATATATTGTAAGTGTAACCAGGGCTGTTCGTTGGCTTATTTGACTTTACTCTTTTCTAATCAAAACGTTTTTTTCAATCCAAGGGAGTTAGAGGAATAATTTTGAATCTCTCTGCTGTTTTGGGAAAAAAGTATATTATCAACACAGTAGTTATCTAATGTGCAACAAATAACCTCAACATTTAGCATTTTCAAACAGGAAGCATTTATTATGTCACACATTCATCATTCCTGTTTGATGAAAGTTAACTTACGTTTCCAGCCGTGTAGATTTCTGATTCTGAGCCAGTGAGGTTCTGCTGGTATGATTCTTTTACAAACGTTGTGGGTGTCCTGTGAATCTTTTTGGGGTTCACTTTATTCGACAAAAGCCACATCCACAGATGTCTTCAAGATAAGCCATTCTGTACATTGGACTTCTGCTGAGGGACAGCCCTCTTGCTTCTTAGGAGCCTTTTTGTTTGCCAGAATGGGTCTCTGAGGCACTGCTTTGGATTTTTTCCTGAGTTCTTATTAACAAAGGATTTCACAGATGGCACCTTCAACACTGTCTGGAAATCTGCTTAGCTAGATTGGCCATTTTATTAGTTATGTTTTCCACCTTCCACATTGTAGTGGCAACAGTGTTGGTAGACTTTCTGTCGTGAAATAACAAAGGTCCCTTTTCCAGTTCTCCAACACCATTTTCCTTTCTTTACACCGTCACTCACAGCCTCCTGCAAGGCCGTCGGCGTCCTCAGGCTCTTCCAGGCTCTGCCAGGTTTTGCTAACACTCTTCTTAAAGTCCTTCCAGCTTCTGCCCATTGCCACTCACACATTTTAGGTTTTTTGTATGTATGTTTGTTTTTTATAGTGGCACACCAATCCCCGTTACTAAAATCTGTTTCAGTTGTTATATGTTGCCATAGTTCACATTGCCCCAAAGCTTAGTGGCTTCAAACAATGAACGTTTATTATCTCTCACAGTTTCTGTGAGTCAGGGACCCTAGAGTGGCCCAGCTGGGTAATATGGCTCAGGGTCCCTTGGGGGGCTGTTGTCATTATGTCAGCCAGGACTGCTGTCATCGGAGGGCTTGAATGGGGCTGGAGCACCTGCTTCCAAGCTCTGCCTCACTCACATGCCTGGCAGGTTAGTGCCTTGTTGGCAGGAAGCCTCAGTTTCTTGCCAGGTGGACCTCTCTGCAGTGTTGCTTGAATGTTGTCACTAGGTGGCAGCTAGCTTCCCCCAGGACACACGACTCAAGAGGCCCTGTGAAAGCTGCAGTGGATTTTGTCACACTCTCAGAAGTCACTTCTGCAGTATCCTATAGGTTACATGGCAGCATTACTCAGTGTGGGAGGTGACTAATAGGGGTGTGAGTCCAGAAGGCAAGAATTATTCGGGGCCATTCTGAAGGTTCAGTTAACAAAATTTGTATGACATTTAGCGACAGACCTCATAACTGATTGTGACACACCACTGTGTTGTAAAACTTGCAAGAGAATCTTGCCTTAAAGACAAGCCATCCATCTAGTGTCTATTCTTATGTTAAATTGGGATTGCTGTTTCATTACCATTTGGCCCCGTATGCAAAGCTTTCCATAGAACAGGTCTCACTGGGTTGAAGTTTAATATTATGTATATGCGCTCTGCTTGTATTAATAGATGCTACTGAAAGGACTGTATGAACTTTATTGTTGCATTTATGTGTAAATGTAGCTGGGCACATTGTTTTATTACTCAATGTCCACTTTATAAATGTTTAGGGAAATGTTCCCTCCCCATCCTCCCGCAATCAGTATGAGCAAAAGCTTGGTTTCCGTTCTTGCCTTGGCTGTGAGGAAGCAGACAGTGAAATTTGTAGTTGAAGCGTGTCAAGTATGTTGATCCTACTGACTGATACATTTATATTCTCTTCTACTTGATATTTTCCTAGGAGATGTTCCAGTTTATTTGTGGGAATAAAAGGCAGATATTCTTGATGCAACAAATATTTGTTGAACTCCACTTGCTTGCTGGACACCGTCCCAGGTGCTGTACTCACAGCAGTGGACAGGTAGATGAGCGCCCCACTCTCCCACAGCTTGCAGCCTGGCAGGTAGAGAACACCTTAGCCTTTGCCCCCGTGTGCAGAAGACTTGGCCTCAGGAAAAGCCTGATTCGTATATTACCTTCCTATCTTGCGTCTCTTCAGTCTTGATTTTGTAATTCTGTAGTTTGCTCATAGAAAAAATGGCTGGAGAAAATATAGCTGATGTGAGTTACTGATTTTGGAGAAAGCTTTTGGAAGTGGTTGATGGGCATTGAATGAAATGGGATGATGGGAGGGTTAAAATAACACTCGAATTTTTGGATTCAAATACATCTCAGAAAGCTGAAAGGTGAGTGGGCAATGCTGCATCCCTTGGGAACAAGAGCTCCTATGAAGTGTGTTTGTCAGCCAGGGTTGACTTAAGTGAGCACCACACACTGGGTGGGTGGCCTGAACAACAGACAGTGTTTCCTCACAGTTCTAGGGGCTAGAAGCCTGAGATGTAGGGGTTGAGTTTCTTCTGTGGCCTCTCTGCTTGTCTTGTAGATGGTCATCTTCTCCCTGTGTCTTCATGTGGTCTTGGTTCTGTACGTGTCTTTGTCCAAATTTCCTCTTCTTATAAGGATACCAGTCAGGTTGGATTAGGGCCCACACTAATGACTTCATTTTAACTTAATTATCTCTTTAAAGACTCTATCTCCCAATGCAGCTACATCCTGAGGCACTGGGGCTTAGGACTTCAGCATATGAATTTGGAGCCCAGGGCACATGTTGGCCCATAACAAGGAGTTGCTGGCCTTTTGGACATGACCCTGAAACTTTTGGGGTGTTTGTGCTTCAGTTCTTGGTGTGTCCTCTGGCCATGGCTCTCAGTATCACCTTTCATTCTCCCTCCTTTTGGTGTGCGTTTATACCTGGTGGTCTTTGTTTCCTGCTCTTGGGGAAGATTTGTTGAAACTGTATGTGAATAGTTTAGGAGTGCAGGAGAAGGTTTTACTGTAAGTGTAACTTAATATGGGATTGGGAGGGGGGAGCCTAAAAGTCCTGGATGGTGAGAGCTATTGAGCACAGCCTGCAGTCCCTGCTTGTGTTCTGTGGCCTGTGAACACCTGAGTTTTTGTTGGTTCCTTCCATTTTCTCCAGTGAATTACACTTTCCCGTCACATTGATATTGTCCAGGTAACACTCAGGGTTCATTGCATGTGCGATTTCAGACTTTGTCGTGTGTTCTTTCTGTAGGAAGTTTTTCATAGAGGCATGCTGTTTCAAAACCTTCTAGTAGTAGACTTCTAGCCTGGATGAGAGTCTGAAGGTGTCTGAGTCCAACATCCAAGCGGGTCACCTCTCCATAGGTGCTCATCTGGCCAACACCTGGGTGTCCCTGCTGACCGGGAACTTGCTACTTCCTGAAGCACCTTATTTTACCCTTGGGATAGTAACATGGATGAAAAAGTTCTTCCTTGTTTCATTTACTGACCTTGCTTCCACTATACAAGCTGAAAAAGAGACAGGTTGAGCCTGTGATCCCAGGTCAGCCTTTCCCAGATCTCCCGCTGCCATTTCCCATGCTCCCTGCTCTCCACTGACTAGGTTCCAGAACCTCTGTATCTTTAAAGTGTGGTGTCCGGAATCTGGCATGGTGAGGGAAGGTTCCAGAGCCTTCCGGTACAGCAGGTGGATGCAGCTCAGGCTTTGGAGTCTCTTAGATTTTGAGTTGATTTGCAGTTCTTGGTCCGTGGACAAATGATTAAACCTTCTTGGACTCTGATTCCTCATTAACAAAACGAAGGTGAAATCAAATGAGATAGGCTATGTAAATTACCCGGCAGTGCCTGTAAGTGGTTGGTGCCCAGTGCATGGTGGCTCCTCGTGGAATGGTGAATCGCTGTCACCTGCTTCCTTTACTGAGCGCTTCCTCTGTGCTGGGCACTGTTGCTCAGGGCTTTACATGGACATACTTGTTTCATCCTCTCTCCGGCCTGGAGTGTAGGTATTCACTTTAACCCCGTCTTACAAATGAGGCATTTGAGTCTAGAAGAGGTTTCGTGACTTGCCCACACTCATGCAGCTAGTACCAGGAGGAACCAGGGTGTTCATCTAGGTAGAGGTCCTCCCAAACCTGCTTTCTTAGCTGCCATGCTGTGTTCTGACAACAGACGGTGGCAGGAGACTTTGTGTCAATGTCAATACACGTCTAATAGTTGCCGGAGACCATAGCAGCTCCTTTGACAGTCACATGCTGCTGGGATCTCATTTTACGCTTTTAGAAGATTCAAGCCCATCCATGCCCTGGGAGCTGTGTTGCTCCCCTACTGCCCCTACACTCCTGCTTTTCAGCTCTGAGTTTGGGATGTCCCATTCATCCGTTAAGTGTCATCTCTGGAACTCAAGTTTCTGTCATTACAGATACTAGGTTTTTTTATAGCTTTGTATCAGCTCCAAGCCTGGTAAGCACAGATGTGAGTCAAAGATGAAATGGCACAGGGCAGAAGTCAGGGCAGGCCCTGTGACTCACCACCAGCATCCTCTTTTCATGTTGAGTTATCTCAATCTCCACGCTAGCTGGAGGGGGTTGGCAATGTAAGAGATAAAGGCCTGGACAGATCGACTGAACATCTTACTCTTTCTCCGATTTCGCATAGAAGATGGATGATAGGACGTTAGATTTAGGTCTGTGTGCATGTAGTTGGGAGTTGTGGATGGGGGGTTGTGTGTGGAGTACAGGAAAGATTGCTGAGCAACTCTAATTTGGAATGGAGGATGGAGGAGGGTCTGGTGGGGCGGCATATTCCGAGCCCTGGGGCGTCCTAGGGCCATAGCAGAGATCACAGGTGTTGAACAGGCAGGTAAAAAGCAATCAGCAGGGGATTTCTGATCAGACTCTGATATGGAAGGTACAAAAAGTTTTACAAGGAATGTTGCTAAACTGTCTATAATGAATGGAGCTGAATAGAAATTGCTGTTTGTGTACTGACTCCACAAGCCACTGGGCACAGCTCTGTACCTGCTGCTACGGAGAGGAGACAGGTAGACGAGAACATTCTCGATCTAGAAGATCTGTGACTTAATTTAAAAGCATAAAAGCAATAGCACTTGAAATGCAGTGGAAATGACCAAAATTTCGATTTATGTGGAATTTTAGATTCACATATTTAAAAAAGAGAAAAAATTCTGTCCCAGGTACCAGAGGGGAAAGATCCATGAGTTCCCTCTTTTGAGTGGTGTTTCAGCAGTATGTGGACAGGTTGTTTTTTTAAGGTAAATGGTCAGGGGTTTATAAAATGAGTGTCCCTTATGCAAAAGGACATTTGAATGAAATGGTGATGGTGGTAGGTTCTTTTATAGCTTGTGAGCTCTTGGGAGCTTGGGTTTTGCTGAATATAGTGATTTTTAAATTTTATGACATCTAGC
>CM052443.1:12938486-12959466 GCA_028533085.1 Varecia variegata | reverse complement strand
AAAAAAAAAAAAAAAAAAAAAAGAAATTGAATTTTTTTAGAAGAGTGATAGGTAAGATTTAGCATAGGTTAAAATTGGAGGAATTACAGTGTCCATTATAAAATTGGATCCATTCTTTAAAAGTTGCTTTATGCCCCCAGGAAATGCTAGACAGAGACACAGGGCCCTAGCCCCGCTGCTTCCAGAGTGATCGAGGCAGGACTGTGACACGGCTTCCTGAAGCCTGACTCCTTCTCTTGTCACTCCTCATGCTGCCACAGACAGTGGCAGATACACCACAGATTGGGACAAGCTACTCTCCACTTCCTGCAGAATAAAGGCCCGGTTTCCTGGTGTAGCTTGCAAAGTCCTCACCTGCAGGCACCCCCCCCCCACCTTAGCGACTTCCCCTCCAGTGACTCCTGCACCCTTATCTCTGGCCATCCCGGCCTGCTGGGCAGCTGCACCCATTTGACCTGGTGCTCTTGTGCCCAACAGGGCTCTGGCCATTTCCTCCGCCTGGAATACCCGTGTTCCCCCGTGCCTGGCCCCAGTGGGCTTCTGCTCATCCTTAATCACACTTCAGAGCCCTCTGGCCTTCCCCTTCTCTGTGCACTCCTCACCTGCAGAGTTGTTGGCTCCACCATCATTTTGCCAAGGAGTGCTAATGCCAGGCATCTCGTGGCTGGAGCCCAGCCTGGGTAGGGTGGCTGCACCTTGACAGCCTTGGAAACTGGCATTTGGGGTCCAGGTAGGAAGGTAGATGTGTCTGAGCTATGGTGAGAAAAGTGTAGGCTGTATGGCTTTGTGGCTTCTCCCTTTTCCATGAATGTCTAGAAAGAACACTTTTAAAAAACAAAGAAGGGATTTCCCTGTTCATGACCTGTGAGTTTAAAAACAAACATCCAGTGTCATTTCATTTAGGCATCATTAGCAGTTTCCTGACCACCGTGTCATCAGATTGGATTTAGGTGTGTCGCTACGATTTCGGATGCCCATTGATTATATATTCACCTAGACTTTAGCCTTTTTCTGGATGTTTTATAAGTCATGATGTTGTTAAGAGCTCAGTATTTTATTCTGCATGTTCTTTCCGTCCACCCTCCCTGGTGTCACTCATCTGTGTTTGGTGCCCCAGTGTGGGTTGGTTGTCCCCTAGTATTTGGGTTGCGAGCATCGCTTGGCACCCAGGGCCATGGAGGGGCACATCTGTTCAGCCAGTTCTTGCCGAGGGCCTGGGTGCCAGGTGCTTGTTCTGGAAAGGTGCAGACAGCATAGATGATGGCTAAGGCTGAAGGGGTGCACCATTTGGGGACCCTCTCACCTGTGCCTGCATACCCGTTGTTACCTCCGCACGTGCAGGCACGCGCACACACAGTTTCTCATTCCTTCACTCAGACTTTGCCCTCTTGCTGTTGCTGCCAGGGAGGGTGGGAAGGAATTCGAAAGGTGAACAGATGGGGGCAAGCCAACTCCAGGTAGTAGGAGAGAGTGCAGGTGTGAAGGCCTGAAAGTTGTTGCTCCGACTCCAGGTGAGTCATTGAATTTGTGGTAACAGAGAGAGAGAGGCAGTAGTGGGAGGCTCTGGAGGGGTGAGGGTGGGACCAGAATGCTGAAGGCCCCCTCGGGCTCCATCTGGCCGGAGGGGCAGGGCGGGGCAGGGGCAGGGGCAGGGCGGGGCATAGGGAGAGATGCAGTGTCCACCTCTCTTGGTCTTCGAATGACATCCCTTGGGTGTGAACATCTCTGCCCGTGCCCTGTAATCATTTCCACAATTTCTTCTATTACTTAGCATGAACATTTTCCAATATTTTTATTTGAGCATTAAAAAAAAAAGGTGTGCCCACATACTTTAAATTCTGCCAGAAAGCTTTGACTTACATGATCTAGAGTTTTAGGCCTTAGCTTTTAGAAATGCCAAATGTTTACATTTTGGGGCTGCTTCTATTGGGATGAGCATACTTCCTAATCAACTCCTTGCTAGAAGCTACTGTTAGTGTATGGCTCTTACTTTTCATTTATTTTTGTTTTCATTTTTTTTTTTTTTTTTTCCCCTGGAGACAGAGTCTTGCTCTGTTGCCCGGGCTAGAGTGCCGTGGCATCAGCCTAGCTCACAGCAACCTCAAACTCTTGGGCTTAAGCAATCCTTCTGCCTCAGCCTCCCGAGTAGCTGGGACTACAGGCATGCACCACCATGCCCGGCTAATTTTTTCTATGTATTTTTAGTTGTCCAGCTAATTTCTTTCTATTTTTAGTAGAGACGGGGGTCTTGCTCTTGCTCAGGTTGGTCTCGAACTCCTGACCTTGAGTGATCCTCCTGCCTCGGCCTCCCGGAGTGCTAGGATTATGGGCGTGAGCCACCACGTCCGGTCTATTTTGTTTTCATTTCTACAGGGTACTCTATAGCCAATAGCTATGACTCTGAAAATGTGGGAAAATTATTTTTGAATATTGAGTGACCTTTTCAGAGTGGTTTGATGATAGAAAGTCATTCAGTGGTCATCCTGTCTAAAACTAATCCACTTTAGTGTGACTCTAGATTTTATATTTTGAGTTTTCTTTAAAACAAGGAACATCAATAGGTTCAGAAACTAGTTCCATGCTTCCACTTGCTATAATGGATTTTTCCTTTACAATGGAAAAATACCATTGATCTGTCAAGAAGGCCCATAAATCATGGAATGCATTGTGTTGGGATGTGATTTCTTTTTAACCTTGCAAAATCCTCACGATTGTGGTAAATTGACATGTGGAAGAAGGGCAGGTGGCAGTTACAACTTTGGGATTTTTATTCTCTACAGATTTCACATTAGCCATTTAAGGTTCTGTTCTTCAAAGCATTAAAGTCAGTGCTTCATAAAATTTCAAATCAAACTTTGTCATCTCAAGAGGCAAACCATTTGGAATTCTTCCTTAAATTACAAAGAGGGAAAGGAAAAAAATGAATGCATGAGGACTGTTTTGTTCCTAAGACTTAGGACACAGCCCTCCAGCTCTGTGGCTTTTCATTCTGAGGGGAAGGAAATGAAACCATTGTAAATTACTGTTCAGAATAATATTTTAGTGCCAGCTCTGTGCCAAGTGCTGTTGAGAACATAGAGAAAGCAAAGAAAGTGCTTCTGAATCTTCGCCCAGGCCGCAGTTTGTAGTCAGGCCGCAGGGTCTATTCCAAGTGGGAGAAGCATTCCATTCCCAGGACGGGTAAATACAAAAGCTAAAACAAACACGTGTTTAGTTGAACTAATACAGCACCAGGCAGAGGCTTCTGCTTTTAATTGGTGAAGGACTTCACAAACCGAAGGTCAGAGCCCCGCGTTGCATCCTCAGCCATTTGTAGCACAGTAGCAGGAATCCTTAGTTCTTTACCTGGGTGAGTTGGAGAGTATGTCAGGCCTTCTCTAAAGTTTAACGTTGATCGAGTCCAAGGACCTTAACTTCTGAATAGACACACACAGGACGTGCAAACGGAGCCAGAAGAGGTGAATGGTTTCAGATGCTAACTTGGTACAATTGCATGCTGGAGGAGATTTAGAAGACTTTAGCAGTATTAAAAAAAACTACAGTTCCAGAGAGTGGATTTTCCCCATTAGTTTTGTCCAGAAAATTGTCAGAATAATGGGGAGAAATCTGGCAGTTGGCAGGAAGGGAGGAGAGTTCGAGCTTGAGGTCAGGGCTGAGCAGAGGAGGTGGGACCGGAACTGAAAGGGGATCCCTCTCCCAGGTTTGTTGAGAGGCCCAGACGCTGTTGCACCAGCCTGCAGGTGTGGGAGGACCCCGCCAGGAGACACCTGGCCGCTGCCTTCAGGAGCTGCTCCCACTTTGCCTGATGAGGGTCAGACTCTCGGCCTGGCCTGCGAGGGCTCCTGAGGCCTTTCCACCCCTCCCCTCCCTCCCTTCTATTTCCTGTCATTTTCTAAGCACCCACAGCCTCCAGGTCTTTGATCCTAGGGTGCTGCAGAGACAGGGGCGTTGTCCTGCGAGGTTAGGAGCAGGGTTCCCAAGGCCATCTGTCTGAGTTCGAGTCTGGGTTCTGCCACTTTCCAGCTGTGTGACCTCTCTGTGCCTCGGTTTCCTCATCTGTACAACAGGAATAGTGATGGTCCCAATTTTATAGTGTTGTTGAGCTGTGTAGGTGTTAGCTATTGCTGTTGCCGTCGTCATCGTCATCATCATCATCATCATCATCTCCTCACATCTTTTAGGCCCAAACTCTCAAACACTTCCCCGAATCATTTCCAGAGCCCCTCAAAGGGAGTTGATCTTTATTTTAAATTCCTGTGGAGGCACAGAGGGATGCTAGGCTCAGAAGGTGATGAAGCACAATCATCGCTCTGTACTTACTAGGTTTGAAAACATCAAATCGCTTACGCCCCTGAGCTTCAGTTTCCCGATGTGTTACAGAAGGATGGTGATACCCTGCCCGTCTCTCAGGGTTTTGTCAGTTAGTGCCACACCATACCATGAGCAGATGTTCTCAGCAGGTGCCAGGTCACTGTCATTATACTACTTGCCCTGACAAGTTTTACTTGCCACCTGGTATTATAGCTGTGATGACTACCCTTTTTCCAGCCCCAAATTGGGACACGTGAAATGATGGAGTCAAACTTATTTGTAGGTACTTGAAATTGCAATTAGGTTTGACTATCTGGTACCTGCTTTTGTCCAGATTCCAGTTCTTTTGACTGCCACTCTAGCACCTTCAAAGCAGGCTTCCTGGAGGCCAGCACCTGGTATCTTACCTCGTTTACTTCTCTCGCTGCACCTAGCATGGAGCCTTGAGCGTAATGGGCATTTGGCACATGTTTGCTGAATGCATTTGTTATTACTTAGTAATAAATACCACACCTTTTTCGTGGAAAAATAAACAGGCTGGGGTTCTCATGCTCATGAGTGACATTTGTTGAATGTTTGCTGTGTACCAGCCAGCAGCTTTCTTCTCTTAGTGTTACTCTTTATTTGATTGGGATAGTGACATTTCAGGTCCTCTCTTGACCATTTAGGACAATCACTTGTTAAAAGGAAATTTAATTTATGCACTAAACAAGGCCACCATGTTGTACAACACCAGGGGGTGCTATCCACATCATAAGCAAAAGGCATGCTTAATTGGTTATTTGGTATATTGAGAGAGTTGGAGAATCTGACCCTAAGGGATGTAAGGCTGGCCCTTTGGTTTTGAGATTTAGGAACAGTGTGAGTGAATGGCAGGTACTACTTTAGTGTCCAGACCTTTAATAGAACACACACAACGTGGGGAAAAGTAGCCCCAGGACAGATAGGTAATGTTCCATTTCTATTGCTTTATTTATATTCTTCCTGTTTTACAAAATAATCTGAGACAGCTTATAATAAAAGTGAAGGGCCAGTAAAATGAAAATGATTATCATAGACTCAGAAAGGAAGGGATAAAAATTGGATTTCAAGGAGACAGATGGTATCTTTGAGCTTCCTGGCAGCCAGGACAAAGAAGGAAGCTGGCTGGGATGGTGCATTCTCAGGCTCCTTAAAGGAGGCAAGGGCCCCATCTACTGCTGCGGGTTAGTGGAAGTGGGTGCTGAAGTGTTTTCCCCACCTGGAGCTAGAGGGGCATTTGTCTGCAGTAGGGTGATGAGGGGCTCTTGGTCAGTAAGGCCCCTTAACGCCATGGCTGATTGTGAAATCCCTCTCTGAAAGCTGAGGTTTGTGATTGATGGATTGATTGATTGAGACAGAGTCTCACTCTGTTGCCCGGGCTAGAGTGCTGTAGTGTCAGCCTAGCTCACAGCAACCTCAAACTCCTGGGCTCAAGCGATCCTCCTGCCTCAGCCTCCCGAGTAGCTGGGACTACAGGTGCACACCACCACACCTGGCTAATTTTTTTCTCTTTTTACTAGAGACAGGGTCTCGCTCTTGCTCAGGCTGGTCTCGAATTCTTGATCGTCCTGCTTTGGCCTCCCAGAGTGCTAGGATTACAGGGGTGAGCCACCGCGCTTGGCCGAGGTTTATAATTTAGACTGTAGCTTTCTGAAGCCATTTCTCCTTGAGGGCCAGAGTAAGGACTGAGTGTAATGAACATTATCTGTCACCTTCTTGTGAGAGATAATTGGTGGTGAAGGGACTTTCCCAAGGTCATAAATCGTTGCTTTAGTGAACAGACCTGGAGGGCAGGTCCCTTCTCTTGACCTATGTATGCTCTTCTCCTGCCAATGTTATCTTAAACCCGAGTTTTATGAGTAGGATTAATACATTCTTTGAGCACCCTTCCCACATTGAGAGCATAGGCTGGGTCACAGCTTAGCTAAAATATTCCAGGTCCCTCTTCTGGGCAAGAGATTTTGACTCTTTTGTGAGCCATTTCTCTCTGATAGTGGGAAAGGCCTTACAACAACAACAACAACAAAACCACCTTTTTTTTTTTTTTTTGGCTTGCTTTCCCTGTGAAACCTGAAGGACAAAAACCTACTTTGCTTATGTGGGAGTTAATGGAAATGGATGTTGGAGTATGAAGCCCCTTTTAGGGGGCAAAAAAGAAATAATTTTAAATTAAGGAAATTTAGCGATAGCTTCAAAAAATGTCAGCAGGAAATGCACATCTTATTCTTTTAGGTGAAATTTCAGTTTTCATCTAAGGAGAGAGAGCTAACCAGGAGGAGGAAGAATACTAAGCACAAAGACTTTGGTCAGTGGAAACGAACATTTCTGGGCTTAAAAGGAGCATTGCTTCTGGAATATTCAGCATGGCCCAGCTGTGTTTCTCTGAGGGTGATGTCCTCCTCAGGGTCTGTGAAAGGCTGAACTTAGAACAAGGCTTTTGCAATCTGCGCCTTCTGAATACGGGTTTTGTTCTGTTGGTTTAATTTGCATTTGGTGTCTGGAGTGCCTGGTCATGGAAAGAGCCCATTCTTTGTTTTGGGTAATGAGGGCTGAGGTTTCCAATAAGTATGTGTCGGTTTAGTCAGTGTGGAGTGTCATTTGAGTAACAAGTGACTGTTGCTCATTGCACTGGTCCTGTGGGCCTCCAATTGCACACTAAGTTTTTGCACACCCCCCATTTAGTAGATTATAGAATGACATCATGAAAAAGAAAAACCTATTTGCAGATGGAAATTTTGTCCCTGTTTTGTGCATTTTTATTCTAGGGCAGATGCCTTTTTAAGCCTCTTCACATGATTGGTTCTGGCCTTGTCTATTACTTCATAGAAGTTGTCAACTGTACACCAAGAGAAAGGAACAAGCCGGGATGGAGAACTTTTTTTCTGTTTAATTGTCGGGTGCTTCTTGGAAAGTGGGTGAATTATTCATGATGAATGGGGGTATTATTTTAAATTAGTATAGAAGCAAACGGTTAGCAACCCATTTATTAAGATCCTAAAATTGACCCGGCACAGTGGCTCACGCCTTGTAATTCTAGCACTTTGAAAGGCTTGAGCCCACGAGTTCAAGACTAGCCTGGGCAACATAGTGAGGCCCTATCTCTACAAAAAATTAAAAAATTAGCCGGGTGTGGTGGCGTGTGCCTGTAGTACCAACTATTCTGGAGGCTGAGGCAGGAGGATTGCTTGAGCCCAGCAGTTTGAGGTTGCAGTGGGCTGTGTTGCATTCTAGCCCAGGCAACAGAATGAGACACTGTCTTAAAAAAAAAAAAATCCTAACGTTGATCTGGCTACTAGGAAGCTTTAAAATCAAAAAGAGCCAATGTGTTGTGTTCGTTGCTTGATGGGGTTTTTTTTGTTTGTTTGTTTGTTTGTTTTTGGAGACAAAGTATCATTCTGTCACTTGGCTAGAGTTATCATAGCTCACTGCAACCTCTAATTCTGGACTCAAGTGATCCTCCTGCCACCCGAGTAGTTGGGACTATAGGTGTGTGTCACCATGCCCAGCTAATTTTTTCTATTTTTAGTAGAGATGGGGTCTTGCTCTTGCTCAGGCTGGTCTCGAACTCCTGAGCTCAAGTGCTCCACCCGCCTTGGCCTCCCAGAGTGCTAGGATTACAGGTGTGAGCCACCGTGCCTGGCTGGTTGATTGGTTTTCATATATCAACTTAACTCCTAGCCTAGTTTTATTCTTTTCTCTGTTTTTCTTTTTCTAAACTTTTTTTTTAAAGCTCTCTGGTAATTCATTTTGGAATAAGTCTGGGTGTATAGTTTCCTTTTTCTTCCCCTCCATCATCTGAATACATTCCTATTATGTGAGAGGCAGCAATGGATAAAGTTTGGTTTCTAAGGTCACAAGGAACAAGAAAGGTTGATGACGGCAAACTGCGTAGTTATGTGACCTTCTTGTCTGCCACAGATAAACCAGTATAACATTTTACAAAATTGTCAGACTGAGAGGAAATTGGCCAACAGAAATAAAAGTGCAGCAAAGAAGCTAAAAATGATAATGCTGGAAGTGAAACCAAAACCTGCATGGCATTTCAGAAGAAATAGCTGACTGTCGGAGTGTTGACGGTGCCTCTGCCGGGGAGACGACACCTGCAGCCCAAGGAGCACGATGAAGGTTCATCCGCATAAACAAGGAAGGTGGTTGTGAGGAAAAGTGTAAAGGTGTCCTAGAGGAAGTGACATTGGCAAAACAAACTTCATGTTAAAGGAACTCTCAGAGCTATTTCCCAGCATAGAAAATGCAAAGGACAAATCGTGTGCTTTTCCAAACTCCTAGCAGCAGCTCACAACAGCTGAAAGGTGGACAAAACCCGCTTGTCCGTCAGTGGATGGGTAGATGAACAAATAGATGAATAGATAAACAAGTGGATGAATAGATTAAAAAATAGATGGTGGTATATCCGTACTGATGGAAAATTAGTCATAAAATGGAATAAAATACTGATACATAACTACATGTGGACGAACCTCAGAAGTACTATACTAAGTGAAAGCCCAGACGCAAAAGCTTACGTAAGATTGCATTTATATGAAATATCATAATAGGTAAATCCACAGAGACAGAACACAGATGGATGGTTGCTAGGAACTGGGGTTGGGTGCGGGAACTAGGACTTACTGCTTAATGGGGACAGGGATTCCTTTTGGGGTGATGAACATGTTTTGGAATTAGATAGAGGTGGTGGCTGCACAATATTGTGAATGCACTCAATGCCTCTGAATTGTTCACTTTAAAATGGCTAATCTTATATGAATTTCATCTCAGTAATAAAAAAGTATGACATTTCACCAAGACACAGAAAAGATGCTGCTTTTGTATTGTCAGTTATGCAACAAGAAGGCAACAAGCACTTTTAAACTATTCTTAATAAGTTTTTTACAAAGAAATAAAACACTTTAATTCTCTGTATTTCCAGTGTTTTAAATGACAGTGTGCTCTTTTGCTATTTTTTTCATTTCCCTATACATTTATGACTGACTGTAATAGAGTTTTTAATGTGTTGACTAAAATTTTTAAAGGTCATAGAACAGTTGCAGTTTTTTCCTTTGATTACTAAGATTTCTTAGCACCAGTTCAGCATGTATGGTCATTTTTATGGTTTTGTGCTACTGCACAAACTGGTGACTGCCTGTGTACATACATTTCACCGCACACATTATCCGTTATAGCACATGGTTGCAGTGTGTACCATCCACTCGGCCAGGAAGGGTCTCTGCCGTAGAAAAAGTTGTGCTGGGCTTGCTGTAAAAAAGCAGAGGAAGTTATAGGTGGGATATTAGCTGTTAGATTGGTGGAGCCTCAGCTGCTTCTAGGACAGAGAAGAAGATCAGTGGGCATTTGAGAGTGGTGGCATCTATGACTTACAGGTGTGGTCAACATCAGAGTTGCGTGTGGGGATTGGCTGTCAGCTGCGTGTCCAGCAGCTGGAAGAAAGTGGCGCTGGATGTGTCCGTGCTTCAGGAAGAAGAGCACAAGAGCCGAATGCACAATGGGCTATAATGACACTGTTTAGCGTGAATTTATCTGATGCTTTCAAGCATCCATCCCCCATCTCCCCATTCTCCCTGCACGGTGACACAGGCCGTGCTGGTGTGCCAGTTGGGCTGGCGTGTGTTCTTGTCCCCCCAGGCTGCACGATGACACGGGCTGTGCTAGGATTACAGTGTGGCTAGCGTGTTCTCATCCTCACCACACAGCGACTTCGTAGGGTAGAGAAGTGTGTGTTAGTCATTTTGGAGGCTCCTATGCCTGGCAGTGCATAACAGCTTAAATTCTTATTAATGAGCATAATATAATACAAAAATCAAGATTTTAATCTAAATCTTTTAAACTACCAAGGGAATCTGTTTGTTTTTGCCTGGATCATTGGTAATGTTTTCTGGCCAAAGCTGCTTTTTTTCTGAGCTGTGTGTTTATTTTCCATTCCTCTCTCTTATTTATATTGTGAAAATGATCAAGAAAAATAGGTGGTATGGATCATGGCCTGATATCCCAAGTCAGTGTATTACTGTGGAGCCAACTCCACACATAATGGCTCAAATCCTCTGACTACATCTTATTTTTTTATTAAGCTAAAATTGAATAACTCTAGGTTTTCTCCATCAATGTTGCTTGCATATTTCAAATGGTATTTTTAGAAAGAAGAAATACAAAAGCCAACCCACAAGAAATCATCTGGTGGAGGTCATAGTCTGTGATGGTGGCTCAGTTATCTTGTACAGCACACTCTTTGCCTTTTCAAGGGGCCAGCCTTCTGGAGTGTTTGGATTTCAGGAATTGTCTTGAGAAAAGGAACGTTAGCATACCCAGCAGCTAAATGGCATTGTCAGCTAGCAGCTCAGCCAGGGCCGTTTTGCCCTGTGGAAAGAAATCATTATAGGGCCAGCTGTTGATGTGTCCACGGAGAGGAGAGACCTTTCTTTCACCTGATCCAGGTATCAGATGACTCTTATGTAAGCACAGGTCCTGTGTGGGGACGTCCCTGCTGCAGGGGTGGCCCAGGATCCTGGGGCACTGCCCAGATTATCTTTCAGGCTGAGAGCCTGAATTGTGGTTGGAATTCATTCTGGGGTTACAGAAGTTCCTTTTTATCCACGCTTAAGTTTTCCCATTTCAACTGTAGCTCAGGTTTTTTAACCCTAGTAGAAGCCTAATGTATCTTTAGGGATTTAAGATAGTTTTGAAACGGTTGTTAGTGAGAAGGTACTAAAAACTAAAAACTGCAGCTCACAGATCTCCTTTAATGTTTTTTATTTGTTTGTTTGTTTTAAATATGAACACATTTCCTGGCAAGGACAAGGCAGAAAGCATCTTTGAGCTTTTAGGGCCGTGCTCTCTTAAACAACTGTCTGAGTGACCCGTCCATAATTAAAATTCATCAACTAAATTAGAAAATGTGTTTTCACAAGTTTCTAATACTCAGGCAAATTTGTTATTTACGTTGGAAGCTGAAGTGTTGCTTCTAGTGACAGTTTTGCTGTTGGGCAGCATTTCTGTAGTGTAAAGGTGTTTTTTCTTCTGGAATCCATTGGGGGATTTTTAAAAGCCTTTATCTTTTTCTCTCTTGCTTTTTACTTTTTCTTTTTTTTTGTACCACGTGAAGACACAGCAACATCTCTTCCTTTTCAAAATCCAGTATGTCTTTGTGTGGCACTTGACACTGATTGGCAGAAGTCATTCTAGCACATGGAGAAAGGAGCCGTAGACTTTCTGCACCATCCAGGGTAGATTTCCTGTGGCTTGCTGTAACAGATTACCACAAACTAAGTGGCTTAGAACAATACGGATTGATTGTCTTGCAGTCCTGTAGTTGAGGAGTCCAGCATGGGTCTCACTGGGCTAAACTCAAGGTGTCACCAGTTTCTGCTGAAGGCTCTGGGAGAGGATCCCCTCCCTGCGTGGTCACAGGCAGCAGAGTAGCATCTCCAGCTGTCCTTGCTTAGTCACATCCTCTCCCCTGCCTCTCTTTCTGCTTGCAGGCATCCGTGTGGTTACATTGTGCCCACCCGGGTAATCCCAGATAATCACCCTATTTTAAGGGCAACTGATTAGCAACCTTAATCCCCCTTTTCCATGTTACCTAATATAGTCACAGGTTCTGGGTAATTAGGATGTGGGCATCTCGGGGCACCATTATTCTGCCCACTACCGTGGTAGACTAAATCTTAGGTGTTTATCATTGTGAACCTGGCTCACTGGCCTTTGTCTTCTCATTGATTCCTATTGGTATTTGCATGAGATTTTTTTCTGATCTGGGCACACAGTAAGTGCTTTAAAATCACAGCGTCGATTTGCTTTCTGGGAATGTGTCTGAGCCCCACTGGAGTCCGTGGTAGTAAATGGTGGAGGTTTTTAAAGCAAATTTAGGCAAGATGCAATTCCCCGCCCCTTGGGGTGGGGAACCTGTGGCCTTCTGATTTCAAGAATGTTCTTTTTGAAGCACCAAAGGAGACAAGAAAGGCTTCATCTTTCTGTGATGCACACCTTTTAATAAAACAACTTGTTCTGTAAAATTTGGATTTAGTCAAAAGGCAGGGCTTAAGGACCTAGAAGGCCACATGTAGCCTTAAGGCCTCAGGTTCCCCACCCCGCTTTGTTTTTTCTCATTAATGAAGGATATTAGCATATTAAGAGGGATGCCCAGGAGTCCTCCCAAGATGAACTTAAGTTTGTCATAGTGGTAGAGGTTGTTGAGAAATACTGGCTTCTCATTTCCAGTATTTGGTGGGGAATGAAGCCATGAACACAGTCTGGAGTAAGAAAGGGAATTAGGATTTTAGGACTTTTGGAAGAACGACTCGCGCTTTCCTTGTTAGTTCTGTTTAATAGCTGCTTAAATGGAGAGAACGTGTGTCCTGGATGTGTTGTACAACATTGTAATAGGGACAGTTGGGACGTGAGCCAGACGTTGACAGATGGGAGCAATTCCTTGAATATTACTGATACAGAGTGAGTTAAGTTTTAACTTCATCTTTTGTGCAATCTTAACATTATAGATCTTGGAATAGGATTATTTTTCCCTTGCTAGGAGGTTAGAAAAATCAATGCAGTGTGTCTGTTTGGCAGGCCCTAGAAAACATTCTGCATTTGTTAACTTTAAATTTGGGTTGGAAATTAAGGTTGTTGGAGGAGCGATGTAGGTTTAGGCCTAATGATTTTTAGACAGCTTGGTCATGCTGAGTCCTGCCAGATTTCCCCTCAAATTACTGTGTCCTTCTCCGGGGTTCCTGTGCCTCTGCAGGGATCATGCACACCCCCAGTGCGCCTCCTTGGGCTGTGGCTAACTTGAGCTGGCCCTGACTGAATATAGTGACCAACTGGTCATTTGGCTACAATTCCTGTTCCAGACAACATACTCGGAATTGCATTTCTCACTCGTAGTCTTCTTGCCCTGTGAGCATTTTCTGTGGATCACCCAATCAACCATAAAACTATTTAATTTTATGGAAATGGAAAATCAGACTTACTTTTAAAATACTGTATTCTTTTAAGCTCAGAGGTACAGAGAGCCACAAATTTTTCCATGCTTTCTCCAAATGTGGTTTTGGTTTATCTGAGGTGGTCCCAGGTGTAGATTTCCGAGTCCTCCCCAGACCTGCTGCATCAGAATTCATGGGCCTGGGTCTTAGGAGTTTGCATTTTAAAATAGCCTCTCCAGGTGAGTCTTAGACACTCTAAATTTGGGGCCAGCCCATGCATAGCTTGTGAACACTTTTGCCCTATATGGTAACACAGTGCCTGGCATCTGGTGTCAAAGGGGTCCAGTAAATACAGCCCACCAGAGAAGTAACAGAAGAGTTGCAGAGGGAGACCAAAGTATCATCTTCCTAAGTGCTAAAGCTTGACATAGGAGAATGTGGCTTGTATGGCGAGGCCAGTGGACTTTGTAATACAGAATGTGGATGGATTTAGGCAGACTTAACACCCCCTATTGTCTGCCCTGGTCAAGCCAGTGTGGGCCTGGGCTGCCTCCCCACGCAGAGGGTCCATCCTCGGACTGGCCTCCGTAAGGAGGATAAAGTGCAACAGGAGGAAGGGGCTTGGCTTGCCACAGCTGGTTCTTCATCCGAACTCGTGCCAGGCCTGGCCTGTTCTTTCTTAACCTTGTTGGAGAAAGGCCGGAGGATTGTGCTGGCCAGAGCTCCCTCCATCTAGAAGTGAATTTCAGAAGTAGGAAAGAAGCATCTCCCAGCATACCCAGGATAAAGCAAGAGCTTAGTAAATAGTTGAAGAATGAACTAAGAATTTTAAAACAGATTTTGCTAGTCCAAAGCATTTGCATAACTGCCTCTTCTTTGTTTTTTTTCCTTTGGATACATTTAAGGTGATGATCCCAGATGCTAATTTAAATCAGCACATATATTATTGAGGATATAGGAATATATCCAGGCCCAGTGGCCTTGGAGCAGGAAAAACAGCCTATCCTTATTACCATCTAGAATAATTTATGTCCAAGATAATATGCAATCAATTTATTTTTTATCATGTTCAAATTTGATTTGAGTACATTTTTGAGTTTGGATGTCAGCCACATTGCTCCTTTGCATTAATCTTTATTTACGGGAATAAAGATTAATAATAAATGGGAAGCAGTCAGCCATGTTTTGCTGTTTATTGGAAGCCATATGGTAGTGGAAAAGGTAAAATCCTAAGCTAGTGAGACTGGGTCTGTAAGTATGAAAAACTGTCCTCATTGCCCTCCGGTCAGCTTTGCATGTGTTTCCCTGGAATTGTTTGAAATGATGCAAACATGGTTCACAGTAACCTCGACATGCTTACCCGTGACATGCAGTGTATAGAGCATTTTCCCGTCTTCCTTGTTAATGCTGTCAGGAGAAGCCTTCTCTCTCCTAACCTCTGGGAAGTGGCTGCCTGTGTTTTATGCAGGTGGTGGTCTCATTTTTTAGAGTAGCTGCTCCAAATGCAGGGCGTGTGAATGCCAACCCAGCAGAAGGATTAGGTATCTGACACTGGAGGCTGCACAACCCCACAGCCCTTCGTCTCCCCCAAGATGACTTAACCAGCTCGCTTTACTTCTCTTTTCATTCCTAAAACAGTCCCCGAAGCTCAGCAGAATTTCAGAGAAGTTCAATGAACCTTAACGTTTATCTGACTCATAATTCGCACGTGCTCCATTAGGGAGCACACAGATTTGTTCACGGACGCGTCGTTATCAATATGTGCGTACTCTCCTGCATTCTGCCGGATTCGGCTACATCATCACAGGCGTGGGAACCGCTGCTTTGCAGGTGCTTACGCGTGTGATGTGAGGCTGTTGTCGCAGAATTCGTGGTCTAAAAATTTATGAGTAGATAAAAGTGGAACTGAATTGGTGAAGCAAACTTGTGGCTTTGCTTATTTTTGCATCTCGTTTACTTGTATAACTAGAAGTTCTGCTTCATCAATGATTGTGTTAAAACAATTTGTTTACAAAAACTAATTGATTGAAAAAAAAAAAATCAGTCTTAAGGACTGATCTGCCAATTTCCAGGCCTGTTCACCACCCTAGGAACTTGTATTCCTCCACTTCTTCCTCCTCCTCTTCTTCTTCTTTTTTTTTTTGTTATCATTTGGCCAAATAGTCTTTTGTGCCATATCTTTGAGAATGTCCTGAAATGCTTACCAAACCGTAAGCCATTAGAGCTGAAGGGAAGCCTGTCTGGCTTCTTTACTTTCCAGCTGAGGAAGTGGCTGTCACTTCCACCTAAAATAACTGTCACCCGAGGACACGCTGTCTTCAGTGGAGGCCGCTGGTCCCACTGTGGGGGGAGCTGGCCTCACATTCAGCACTGGTGCTTCTTTCTTGTTCCCTGGGTGGGCACTGACTCCAGATTCTCGTTGGCCCCTCCATCCTGAGGGGAATTTCTTTTGAAGATCTGACCTCAGCTCACACTACCTGCACCCACCTTTGTGGGGCGACACCTCAGCATCTGGGTCTTGGTTTTTGTTCTTACCCGGCCCCCAGGTTATGCTAAATAACCCTGTGGGTCTATGTGGGCATATCCCTGTGGGTCTGCTGCTAGTATACTGGCCTCATCCTTTCTCGTTGTAGTAAATCCAACAGTGTTTCTTTCCCTGTAGTCCAAGCCTGTATCTTAGTTGGTAATGCTTTACCTGTGGCACTTAGACTCTGCAGTCTGCCCTCTCTGATCTTACCCCTGTGTCCTGCCTTCCTGTTGTCCCCACCTTCCCCTTCTGTTCTGTGCTTCTCCTGGAGCAGGGATATCTGAAGCATCTGGAAGGACTTTGCTAAATTCCAGTTGCCTACTCACGGTGGCCAAGGACCAGAACAGGACGAGAGGGAGAGGAAAGGGGTGGGTGCCTGTATACATCTGCATGTTGAAAGAGGTCCCCAGGCCATTCAGATGTCCCTCCCTGGCCCCAGCCTGGCCCCTTGGCCTACCTGGACCTTTCCATTCCAGCGGTTGTGTTCTGGAATAGCTTGTCCCCGTATTCAACCTGGACGCCTTCATTAGCAGCTGCCACAGTGCCTTTGCACCCACACCACGTGCTTTTACCCCTGATCTTTTTACTGACCTGCTGTCTGGATGACCCTGGTGTCCTCCTAGCTGCAGAAAATTACTGGTGAATGTCACCAAGCTAAGCTGTGTGGCTTTATGACAAGTGGATGCTCCTTAGCTTGGGCTGGACGACTACTGAGAGTTTGCAGTCGAGCCTGACCCTTGTTGCTGTCCAGTCCTGGCTGTTGGTCTGGCCCAGTGGTTCTCAGTTTTGGCTGCACATCTGAACCTCCTGGGGGAGGTTTGAAACCTCACCAGTGCCCTCATGCCTTGGGGCTCACACCCAGAGAGATGCTGTTTTCATTGGTCTGGGACCACCATGCCTGGCCATTGGCAGGTTTGTTTAAAACCCACCCAGGTGGTTCTAAAAAGCTCTGGCTCCCCAGACCTCCCTGAATCTCACCTTGCAGTAGAGCCTTGCCCATCACACCGTCGCGTGAGCCATCCTGCTTGTTGGATGAAATCTTTGAATATCCTCCCTCTGCCTGTTGATCATCTTCTTGCCAAAGTCCCCCTGCCCGTCTCTGGGTCTCCCCCTCAGCTGCTCTCTCTGCAGGACCCTCGGCCTGTGAACCATCTTGCTGCCTGCCTTGACCGTCAGCCAGGCGAGACGGCGCAAATAGAAACGCTGGAATCGTGTCAAGGCCAGATGGCCAGGAGGGGAGGGCTGGGGAGTGAGGCGCAGGAGCCAGAGTGAAGGCAAGGCCTTGCTCTGTGCCCAGCCGCTCGCAGGTGTGGCTTAGCCGCCCGCCCCCATCAAATCCTGGTTCTGCTGTTCACCGGCCAACTGTGCGAGGTTAACTATAGTTACCACATTGTGTTCTGTGAGCATGGAGTGAGGTAGTGTCATGTAATAAAAGACTCTTAGCACAATGCCTGGCTCAAATGTCCCTCCCTACCTTCAAATTCAGGAATATTTTCTTTAGTCCATGAGATGTAATCTACCTCCCGGTCCCCCCCCACCCCCATATGAATTTCTCTGTACTTTTTGGGTGGTCACTACCATGTTCTGCTTGGGCTGTTTTTATAAACTGCAGATAATTTGAAGATACGTATTAGGTAGGTGTTTAGTATTTATATTCACTGATTGATGATGATATTTTCTATCAAGAGATGAACATACCAACAGATATTTGTTAAAATTGAATTTAACCCGGGGAAGACATACCGTTTCAGGTACATGATCTCATAAGTGTCTTTTCCTCTGTGTTGGGAAGGAGCAAAAGGGCAAGAAGAAAAGAGAATGATATTGGAAAGAGAGAGAATTGATAACTAAATGTCAAATGCTAACGTTTTATTGTAATAGAGGACAAAACAAAGGATTCCCACGTATTGGGATCCAGGATGAGAGTTGGGTGTTATTTTAATTTTGCCTGTTACTTGAGCAGATTAATCTTTGGGGGCCTTATTTTCCTCAGGGACAACACATAGAATTAGATGAGGTGGATATTAGATCCCTTCCCAGTGCTGCTGTTTGGAGATTCTGTAGTGAGTAGTGTGTCTGTTACTTTGTTTCTAAAGTTTCATTCAGTGATATGTTTTCTATGTATATTGTATCTTCTGCTTTTTAGTGTATTTTAAAATGATGCCAATAATACGTGAACATCTGCATTCTTGAGAAACTCTGCAACAGCACACAGCACGTGGGCTAAAAAGTGAAAGTGCGCCGCTGCCTTTGTGTCCCATCCCCCTCCCGCGCCTTCTTTTCCCCAGGGAGGAGCCGCTGTGAGCAGTTTGGGGTGAAGCCTTTGAGAGATCCTATTCTCTGCATGCCCCATACACATGGTTCTCTTCCTGCCTTTTTTATAGTATTATTTCAACTTAAAAAATGAACTGAGTTTTTGAACTTGAGAGAAATTTCAACCCGTGTCTGCTCGTGCTTAGATCTTTGTTCCACTAAAATCAGCGTCTGGGAGTTGCTCTCATCTTTGGGCTGTGTCGCCCTCTCGTGGTGGCCGACTTTGGTTTCCAGCCGCCGTCCTGCTCTGGGGCCGGAGTGTTAAGTGATGGTTGTGTGCTGAACACAGCCAACCCAAGCTGATGACAGGGTTGGCTGTGTTCAGTTGCTGACAAGTGTCTGCAACACAATTTAGTGAGCTCTGGAGTTGCTGTTGCCTTTCTCCCTGCAGCTTGTCCTTTGTAAGAGACTTAAACTCTGCGTCACTTTTCAAAGGAGGCATATTTAGGTACCGCTGAATTCACAGGGCTGTACTCGGATGATTTATTGTTTGCCATCTAACCAGTTTTAAAGCGGTGTCCACCCAAGGTGATGACTGTTTGCATCGCTGTACGGTTCTTTCTCTGTGCCCTTGGGGTCCCCTGTCTGTCGTGGGCAGAGTCTCCACGTCCCTTGCCTCCTCTGAATGTTCCATCACCATCTGGCTGTGATGCAAACGTGGCTGACTGTCCCCCGAAGACACTGCTTCCCTGCTAGTCCCCTCCAGGAGTGCCTGCCCAGCACCCTGCCTCTCCGTCCGTGAACTCTTCCTCTCCAACCACCTTCCTCCACCTCATTTTGGCAACCTTCTTTAATCTTGTTGTCCTGATGAACTTCCAGAACCCTGACAGAAAGCATCCCACTCCATATCTTCTGTTCCCTTCCTTCCTACTTGAGACTCTCCGAAGCTTTGCAGCTCTGAGGACCGGCAGCATTTGCACCAGCCTCAGGTGCCCTCGGGGCCGTGTCTCTGCAGCCCAGACCTCATGGACCCCCCTGCAGACAGTCAACCTGCCTTGTACTCACTGAGGAGGCCCCAGCTCTGGTTGGGCACCCAACCCTGGAGAAACCTATTTTCTCAATGATTCCAAAACTGCCAGCTGGACTCATGTCACATTTGTGACCATGTCCTTCAGGTGGTCTGTCATCATCCTGTCAGGAATCTTACAACACTTTTCGAGCAATTTCACCAGTCGGAGAAGACTGTTTCACACCCTGTGCACTCATCAGTTCTCCACCCTTCCCTCCCCCTTCTCTCAGCTGATGACTTTACCGGTGTCTCACGGAGGCAGAGAGGTGCCCTCCCCGACTCACCTCTGCCTTTCCACCTGCCTCAGACCCCGCGCCTACTCCAAGACACCTCTCTGCGTCTCAGGGATGCCGCTCCTGCAGCTCACCCTTTTCCTCCTGCATTATTAGTTTCTTCCTTTCTTCTAGCTCATTCCAAATAGCTTAAATGTAGGCATTTCCTTTTAAAAATTTCCTTAAAATTGCCGTCCCCCTTCAGCCACTGCTTGTTTTGTGCCTCACTCTGTAGAAAGCAGACCTTGAGAAAACAGATCCTGCTCCCTCCCTGTCTACCTTCTTATCCCCACTCCAGTCTTGGAACCGCATCTGTTCCTGCTTTGCCAACTAGGGTGACCAGTTGTCACTTCTGAGAGTGCCAGAGGGTGTCACCCTATGGGACACGAGATATCAGTGCCCACTTGTGCTGTCCTGGGCAGTGTGTGTCAGGGATCCATGTCTGGTCACACACCCATGTGCATGGTCTGTCCCCTTCTTCCTCAGCCCTTGGTGTATTTGAGACTGTTGACTCCCTCCTTGCAGCCGGTTGTCTCCCAGGTTGCATGGAGATCTGTTCTTCCTCTGCCTCGGCGGCCATGCCTCTCCAGTCCTGCTTTGGCTCCTCCTTCGCTCTGTGCCTGCGGATGTTGCCAGCTCTGGCTTCTGCTCCACACTCTGTTCCTTCTTCAGTCTGTCTGCTGATGTTTCATCCAGCCCAAAGCTTCAAGCACTCTCTGTAAGCTGAAGAAGACTCCTTACCTCGCACTCCACATTTAGACAGCCATCTGTCTGATGGGTCCCCTTGATGACCAAAAAGAAGCTCAGACTTCACAAGGACTGTCCTTCCCAAAGCTACCCCACTGCCATGTCCTGCCCGTCATCACTGAACAGCACCATCTCGTACCCAGTTTCTCAGTTAAAAACCTGATTTATCTTCTTCCCTCTCAATCTCCATCCGATAATAATAATGATCACAGAACATTTATTGAGTGCTTACTCTGTGCCAGACACTATTCTAAGCATTTGAAAAAGAGTGTCTTAAACTGTATGAGGAAGGCTGTTCATAACCTATTTTGTAAACGAAAAATCTCAGGCACGGAGAGGTTAAATAATTTGCCCAGTCACTGATTTCCTAAGGGTTGGGGCTGAGATTGAAATCTAAGCAGTGTGATCCTAAACCTGGGCTCTTAGCTGTAACACTGTCCTTCCTACATCAGGAATGGTGTGTATGTGCGCGCGCGCGTGTGTGTGTGTGTGTGTGTGTGTGTAAAATCTCCCAAATCTGACCAGCTGAGCCATCATCCCTAGCCAGGACCTCCCAGCCCCACCTTCCCTCCTCCAGTCCTTCTCCACGGCACCGAGTGGTCTCTGCATGGGAGAAATGAGGGCACATCACTTCCCCAATGGGCCACCACGATTAGGACAAAAGCCTACCCCAGTCTCTAAGCCCTTGTAGGGCCTGCCCTCAAGTCCCCAGCCCACAGCTAGCCCTCCCACTCTTCTCTGTGCTCTGGCCTAGGGCTGCCAATAAAACAGAACACGAACCCCAAACACCAGCCACACGGGTACTGCACCTTTTCTAGTACTTCCATTAAAAAGTAAATAACAGGTGCAC
>CM052443.1:12869101-12937986 GCA_028533085.1 Varecia variegata | reverse complement strand
ATTTGAGAAACTAACACTTGGTAAGACTTTTCTTGGTGGGGGAGAAGGTTTTACCTTCCTGCTGCATTCTAAAACTCTAATTCATCCATAATCATGATCGCGTTATGTCACCTTATTACCTGTAAAAGCTGGATCTGTTATTAATAATTCATCTTTGACATAGTTGACCTATTTTTCTTCTTTCTTGAAAGATTGTGTTCAAACCTCAGGGTTTATTTAGGAACAAGTCTAAATGGGGCTGATTGGTTTTCTTAAATGGAGACGTTGCTTTGGGAAATAAATTAAGAAAACGAATGGATTTAAAATGTATGAACACTGGGATGAAAGTTGTGAATTTGTTTTCTTTCTGAAGGGAAAAGAAAAATGGGTGTCTGTGCATGTTTCTCTTAAATCGTGTAGTGGGAAATGAAGCTTTACTGTGGAGAGTAATTTATTTCTATGTAATTTGCCTGAGTAAGGCGCCTTTTGGGATTGAATACTGAGTAGGATTGTTAGATTACTTTTGGAAGAAATGTGAGCTTTCTCTTAAGTTTTATATTTCTTAGTTGCCTGTTAAAAGGATTTGATGAAGATTTCCATGTAATTAGCCGAACAGCACAGCATTCTGTATCCTGGGAAGGGGTGGTGCCTTTTAATTCTAGAATCAGTACATCCACTTACCTGCTGTTTGCCTGGCTGGCCTGAGCATTGACCCTTCTGTGCTTGATAAATTTTAATTACTGGTTTGAAACTTTTGTTTCTAGTGCTTAAAAGGAAAAAATTAAAAGCACTAATGATTTGGGCTAAAAAAATGCATTTTAGATCTCAGATAGCTAGATCGCTTTGAGTGTTTCTTTGCTGAGGAGTAGGGCAAAGAAAGACCTGGAACAACTCTTCTTTTCCGAGAGGGGCACCACGTGTCCCTGCAGGTGACTGTCGCTCTGTGAGCTGTGTTGGTTGTTCTCGGGGTGGCCTGCTCTTGCTGGCTGCCTTTGCCGTGGTGGTTGGGTTGGTGGACACCCTGGCCGGGGCGCTGTTTTGCATACTGGGGGCCTGGGGTGGTGTTTCCAGTGACTCCCTTCTGCTGTGATCTTGCCTCACCACCCCAGGTAAGTTAGTGGAAATCCTTGACTCCGCTACCTAGAAAAGAACTTTGAACTTTGACTCAGTTGGGACTTCAGGCCACACTTCAACCAGGCAGAGAGATTGGAATCTAACCTGCTTTTGAAAACCTCTACAGGGGATTTTATAACTTTCCTGAGTGCTATCTCCTGGTGACTAACAACCTTGACTTTTTAGAGTCCTTCCTTTGCCAAACATGCATTCCTCAGGTACTTGCCTTAAAATGATCCTTAAAAATATGCCTGTACGTGGATCTTCTGGCACGGCACCCTGGGGTGGGGTAGACGGAAAGACACGTGCTGCTTCTGCCATGAACGAACATGCACGGGAGGAAACTATTAATATTTGAGGACGGCTCTCCACGTGCTGGTCGGCCTTGTCTTCTTTGTTCTGTTTTGTTCTCGTCAGTGTTTGGCCGTGTTTCTTTTTTCTTTATGGGGCTTTACCACTCTACTACTCTTATCTCCATATACTTGGATGTTCTCGCAGCAAGGGGAGCTTCAGGAGGTCACAGATGAGTTGTAGTCATTGCAAAATTTAAATTTCTGGTGCATGGGAGGTGCTCAGTAGCATTTGAGAAATGTGAGGGTGAGGATCTAGAACCAATGTGAAAATACAGAAATCACCACTGCCCAGGAGTTCATGGGTGGTTGTGAAGGATGGGGCTGTGTGCTAAGTGGGCTGCTGCCTGGACAGAGTATTGTGTGTGTGTGTGGCGTGTGTGTGCATGTGTGCGTGTGTGCATGTGTGCGTGCATGTGTGTGTGTGTGTGTGTGTGCGTGTGTTGCCTGGAGAAGGGTAACTGGTGTACTAAGTAGTGCTGGACACGCAGGGCTGAGTGCTAATAGTAAGTGGGGTGAGAGAGCAAAGAGGAGGCTGTGGAAGGGGAGGGACTGGGACAGTGCTCGAGGGGAGGCCTGGACTGAGGTGACCAGCACTGCCCAAGTGGCTTCAGGTCAGGACAGGAAGGGAATGTGGTTATTGCAGCGGGTGGGGTTATTCAAACCTATATGAA
Source organism: Varecia variegata (assembly GCA_028533085.1). Classification (NCBI taxonomy): domain Eukaryota; kingdom Metazoa; phylum Chordata; class Mammalia; order Primates; family Lemuridae; genus Varecia; species Varecia variegata. The sequence goes on along the minus strand of CM052443.1, from coordinate 12,935,870 downwards.
GTTGTTATTCACATGTGTTTGAAATGAAGTATCAAATAGTACATACCATAGGATCAAAAGATAGGCAGAATCAGCAAGATTTAGTAAAAATTGGATGAGACAAAGTGGTTCTGCCTCTTCCCCATGAAAACTATTTCATTTCTTATTATGAAAGCATAGTCCGTGCTGTTTGGAAAAATAGTAAGACCCAACCCAGACATTATAGAAAATCATAGTCACAGTGAAAACATTCCTTCCTGCCACTATCCTAAAATAACCTTTGTTAATGTTCAGTGTGTCTCTTCATGAAGAGGGATTCTGGATCAGAATGACTGAGGAGCCACAGGGATCTGGAACCAGAGGGATGAGGGGCATTGTCTGAGGACCTGCTCAGTTTTCTGCGTAGATCCAGTTCTGCCCAGCGTCACTGGCTCTGAGAGAGTCACGTGTTCAGGGCTGGGGTGCTGGGGAGGAAACGGGGTAGGCTTGGGGATGCACATCTGGGAGTCGTCTGCATTTGGAAATTTTGTTTGCTCTTCTGGTTCATTTCCAGCCAAGTTTTTTTGGGGAAGAGGGGAGTGAGCAGGCTCCCTGCAGAGGAGTCTAGCGCAGCCCTGTTGCAAATGTGAAATGTTAAAGAAGTGTACAAATGGCATATTTTGCACCATGGTATTTGCTTGTTTGTTTTAATAGAACATTGTTTCTCAAATTTTATTGTGCTTCAAAAAATCACCTGGGCACTTGCAAACATAGATTGCTGGACCTGGGCCCCAGGGATTCTGATTCTGGAGGTCCAGGGCAGGGCCTGAGAATCTGCATTTCTGCCAAGTTGCCAGGTGGTGCTGGTTGTCGGGGATCCACACTTTGAGAACCACCCTTCTGCCCACCAAGACTTCCAAGAAGATGCTCCGTGCCAGTCCTGTGGCTCCTTAAGCATATCTTTTGCCATAGATGCTTGAAGGGAACCCAGTACCTGTCCAGTGTGGGAAATCACAGGATAGGCATCAACGTGCCGTGATGATTGACAGTCACCTGTGGGATGGCTGATGCTTGTCCTGTGTCTTCAGGGCTTGGTGGGGAGGGTAGTCACAATGAACGGGTCCAGGTTGTGGGAGGAGCCAGGCTCCGATGCCCAGACACCTGATCCCAGGCTGGGTCACCCAGATTCACCTGTGGAGTAGTTATTGCCCTGTGGGTGAATCATTGGTTCCTGTCTTTCTACAGCCTCTCATTTGATGATAATTTTTTTAAAAATCACCCTCAGAAACATAACAGACTCTTTGTAGATAGCCCTAAAATACAGCAGAAGCTTTGTAAAAAGGTACAAAACATGTCGCAGGGACTGTAGTTGAAGAGATTTAAGTTGGAAATGGGAAGAGATTGATAACTTGTGTCTCCCTGGGGTATGTGTTTGAAGATTCAAAGGAAAACCAAGTTGGTAAACTTCGTGAAACATTGTCAAAACCAAGTACAAAGTGCTTGACATTAAGCTCAAACATTAATTTCAAGTTATAGAAAGAAATAGCATTGAGTAGAGGTTGATCTATTTAAAAAAAGAATAAAATATTCTGTAGAAATTCCTTAAAAATAAAGTAAGAAATGGACATGTGATATGAGACTAATAAGCCACAAGTCCAAGAAAAGTTCCCTAAAATGAAAACTAAACAATCCTCTCTTTGCGGGATTCCCTGGCAACTGAGCTCTCAGGGACTGTGCAAAGTGAGGACTGTCTGTATGTTTACCAGACTGTGTAGAACCTTCCACGTCTTGGGGTAGAACTTGGTTTCAAAGAGAGAAAACTATGAGGTGAGGAAGGAAGATCTGGGATTGGGTGCTGTAACTCAAGGGGCTGAACTAGGTGACAGTGACAGTTCCTTTAACACCTGCTGATCCCAACCTGCCCTTTGGAACCTGTGAACCTCAGAAACTGCTTCCAGTGCAGGATTGGTTAAGCCTGAATATTATTGAAAACATGCAGTTATTCTTCAAACGTTTATGGGGCCGTCCTATGTTTCAGACGCTCGAGATGCAAGAAAAATGTGTGTGTGTGTAGATAGAAAAACAAAAGCAATGTTGAAGGAATTGCTTCTGTCTTTTTGCAATATCCCCCCTCCTAGATTATGTGAAATCCATATTCTGACAATTCAGATACAACCAAACTTCATAAGATATTACCTGTGAAAGAAATAAATATTTAAAAATGTATTTATATGGTCTTTCAGAAATCTAGTCCATTGAAACAATTGAGCATCCTGCACCTGCCTTAAAGAGTACCTTAACGTGCTTGTTTGTTTTCCTCCCAAAGTGTTCTGTTGGAAATAACATTTGTCATTTTAGTTTTGATATTTCTTAGTTATACACTCTTTTGAAGCAGTTCACACCCACATAGGAATTGAGGTTAGACAACTTGACTTTGATAGTTTTAAGTTTAAAAAAAAAAACAACACTCCAAATGAAATCCTTTAGTCTCATGTATTTTATGAGGAAACTGGAAAAAAAATAATTTAACGGATTTATGTTTTGCTTTTTAAAAATTGCATGATTCAGAACACAAGGCACAACCCCTATAAGCTAGGGAATAGAGTTTTTCAGAGTAGTTGTATAGCTAATGAGTTGTCGCTAGGAGTTATGTCTTGGTAATAAAATGGTATTGCTGGATAATGAAGCTGAGCTGAAATGTTACAGCAGATAATGGACATTTGCACATTTTAAGGACAGAAAGCTCTAGAGGCATGATTCTGGCCTGCGTGAGGTCAATAGCACGTTTGTCTCCTTTAAGCAAGAAGCCAGTGAGTGACATGGATGGTTGGTCTCTGTTGCACAAGTGCCTGGTACGTAAATTAGAGGTGGCCACCACTCACCGTGTGCGCTCAGCTGCATGCTTTCCAGCGTTCCAGCCACAGAGATGATAGAAGGGAAGTGAGTAATTGGGGATGGGTTCAACGTATGAAGTTGCTTTGGGAGTCTCTGGCCAAGTGCCTTGCACACATACTCATCCTCGCCACTCAGCATCTTCTGTGCGGTGGTTGAAGCCTGCAGCTCTCCTAGGTTTGTGGCACTGGGCCTCCTGGCTTCTTGATGTTTCTAATGAGACAGCTCAGTCCCCTTTGCAGCGCTTCCCTACGCCAGGTGTGTCTTCACTCCCTCATCCCAGCTGGTGATCCCGTTTCTCAGTGGAAACTGGAGCTTCACTGGAGCTTTTGTGCAGGATTCAGGCGGGTCCTCAGCCATTCCTTGAACCAATGACCTCTTCACTTTGTTACCTAGTCCTTCCCTTCCTGTTCTTATATCTTAAAACTACTCCAGTTACCAGCCCACTGTAACAGGAGTGTTGGTGTTCTTCCTAAAAGGAGTTTTTTTTTAAACATCTCTTGTAGAGCGGGATAGCCACCATAATTTTTTTGAGGACTAAGATGCAATGGCAATAACAATGAACGGATCCCCCCCCCCCCCATTCTGTTTACAGATTCTGTAATTTTGGTTCTATCAGTTATTGCGTTCTCGATATTTTGAAACTGATTGCAAACAGGAAGCATTCTGATGGATGAATAATCTGCATTTCAGTATGAAGGAAATGGGAATTGTGATTACTATTCCTGTGCTTTGTCTTAGAGAAGTTACATACACACCTGCGTTGTCGTGTGATCTTGCACAATTCTTAGACTGAGTCTTTGGTTCCCCATGTGCAGGTCTTCTAAAATCACAACATCCTGGAGTTGGGCAGGGACTTCGGGGACCATCTGGTTCATTCTCCTACCCCCTCTGATGTTCCTGGCAGGCCGCCAGCCTCTGCCCCCTCACCTGTGCTCGCCGGCCAGCTCTCGCCTTGCCTCGGAGGCCACCTGGTCCGTGTTTGACTTGGGTTAACGGCCGGAAGTTCCTTCCCCTCAGTAAGGCACATCTGCTTTCCTGCAGTTTCCACTCTTTGGGTGAGGTTTGCCCTCTGCACCCTCATGACAGAGGATGACTTTGCTTCTCCTGCCACCCTGTCCTCAATGAAAGAATCTGGTATTTTATTTTATTTTATTTTATTTTTTTCTTTTCTGACCAGGTTAAACATTGAAAGTCATTCGTCATGTGAATTTTGTTTGTTTGTTGGTTAACTATCCTGGCTACTTAGAACAGTTTCTTTTGAGTTAGGAATACCTGTAGATGATTTTATATTCAAAGGATGAAGAAAGCTGTGTAGTGAAAAATCTTCCTTTTTCTTAGGCACTTCTATGCCCAGCCAACGAGTTCCTGTCCCCAGAGTCACCACTGTCACCAGTTTCTTGTGTCCTTGTAGAGTTTACGTTAAGCACATGCAAGCAAATATTTGTGTCTCCCTCCTTCCCCAAACACTCACACCCTTCCTTCCTTTCCCTGTTTATGTAAAGCCTGGCATACCCGACAGAATGTTCTCTCTCGTCCCTTCCTGGGACAGTCTATCTTGGATTTTCAAACCTGTACATACAGAGCACTGTTATTCTTTCCAATGGATGCTTATTGTTCTGTTGTTTGGATTTTGTCCTCTTAAACAAAGCAAAACCACAACCTCCCTCTTAAATCATTCCCCTTGGGTTTGTAGGTAATGCTGGCCTGGGGTATGATGACATTGCTTGCTCTGGGCTTTTAACAATGCAGGTGGTTTATGCTGTCACTGTTCAGTCATATTGAACTAGAGAGAAAATAAAATCTTAAAGGTTTCTTCCCCCACTATTCTCTCATCCTGTTTCCTATCCTGGTCTCCTGCATGGACTCAGGCAGCCAAGTGTACACAACACCATAAAACCCCATCCTGGGCGATTTGGCCCATCACCCAGTCTGATGAGATCTTTCTGGATTCTGATTTAGTCATCTGATATCCAATTGTGTATATTTGCCATAAATTGGATTAGCCTTCTATCAATATCCTCAGCCAGATTTTCTTGGCTCAGAATGTTGTAGAGAATGGAGCCAATAATAGAGCCCAATAACATAACCCCCAGACACCTCCCTGTAGTCTTCTAATGATTATACTTTGGATAGGAGTTAGCAGCTGGGCACAACTAAGTCCTGCCGAACTTTACTATCAGTGCATCTTCACGTGATCATCTTGTCTGAAAAAATATGAGTGTGCCATTGGTGTTGCCATCTGGCTGGCCAAAGTCTACATACACTATGGATGCAGCATATCCTGGAACTATTAACTTTATCAAAAAGGGAGATAAGTTTGTCCGTGTGTCTTATTTTTAGCAAACCTTAGCGGTAGATTGTTCTCCTTTTCTCTGTGCTCACAAACTATTTAGTCGTTCACTCTACAACTTTGCCTTGGGTTGATGTCATTTATTCACTCCCCTCTGAAAAATATTTGGGTTCCCAGGTCTTTGCCAGAGTCTGAGAAGTCAATGTTGAGCAAGCTAAGGGATTGCTTTGTGGCTTTCTGGCCGTGAACGGTTGCACATGTCCCATTGTCCTTGTCACTCCCTGTGATCTGTTGTCCAGTCCCTGCCCTCCGAGGACTTTGTCTTTGGGCACGACAGCTAATTTAAAAAGCAGTGACACCAAAGGGCAAGAGGAGAACTGTAGGGTACTGTGGAGCTGATGGCAGGAGGACTTACTGGTCTAGGAGCCCTGGAAAGACTCTTCAGTGAGCGTGACGTTTCGGCTAACGTCTAGCGGACGAGTAGGAGATCGGAGCAAAATGAGCAAATTGGTGGTTCTGGCAGAGAGAATAACTGCTGTCATTTCTTTGAGTTGGAACATTTGTCCATCTCTGTAATTCCTCTGAGATGAGCAGCAGTTTCTTTTGGTCATTGTGGGATGTGACGTGGTAGACCCAGGCGTAGAGCCGGGTATCAGGTACCATGCGGATCCCTTGCTGTTTGGGGGCCTTAGTTCTCTTTGTCATCGTCTTCCAGTGCCCTCTGATGTGGTCAGTAAGTCTCAGTGCAGGGAAACTTTTCAAACTGCAGCCCGAGAGTGGATAGTTATTTATCAAGAACATCATGCCTAGCCAGGAACTAGAAATAGTTACCTTCTGGAGGATTAGGCTAACAGCCAATAAGGTATTGGTGGAGGTAAAATCTGTAAATAAGTGACTGAAGAATTCGAGAACATCCAAAATGCCAATGGAGGTGACTTGAGTGAGATCTGCAGGAGGTGGGGTTGGGATTTGATTGCAGTCTGGGGAGGGGAACATTGTCCATTGTGCTGCACTGTCAGGCTAGAGCCTAGGGGTGGGACGGGAATGTTTGTTTGGAGATTAGGAGGTAGAAGCCTAGAGGGGATTCTGTCTGGCAGTGCCCTTCGAAGGCTCACCAGGTCCAGGGCCCGGGAACGGCGGAGTCTCCCTGCTGTGGGAATGGGCACAGCATGGGTTTAGTGATCAAGCTGTGCTCTAGTTCTGAGTGCACACTCACGATGCAGCAGCCGTGGAGTGAAGATGTGAGTCATTGCTCCTGAGCCTTCAGATCCATGCAACAGGCCATTTCTCATTGTAAAATCTATGACTTGACAGTTGTCCGAGTGTCCTAAGAGCTTTGTTCTTGTGTGTCCTGTAAGATGCTGGGAGCTGTTGGCACATTGACACGAGCCCAGTGTCTGATCCTACTTAGTAGGACCCAGAACCAAAGGCCCCAGAACCAAAGGCCCCTGGCAGGCCCTGCCTCACGAAACCCAGACCTCTATTCAAACTATCCATTCCCTCCGAAAACCAAGCCTTCAGTTTATTGTGAGAGGTCAGAGTTACAGTTGCCTTGAAAAATCTAGAATTTTAAACCGTGAGCTATGATTCTTGGCTTTCAACAAAGTGCCATTGTTTATATGATCATTTTTAGAACTATAAACACACGATAATTCTTAGGAGTCTTGGAGGAATTTAAAAATGTTTCCTGTCTTATGATTTAGAGATTTAGAACAAAAGAACCATTGATAAATGGATTCTTTGAAGACCTTTTTACAGGGAGTTTTACCAACTATTCTGGTAAAAAGAGAATTTTTAATTAGCAGAATAGGGTGACTATGTCCTTTGAGTTGGAACTCTTGTCAGCTCATTTATCTCATGGGCCCTGCTCAATGACAGCCTCCTCTCCCGTCCCCGTAATCATTGCATTACTGCAGGTTCTTGGCATGTGAAGGTTTAACATCTCTCATTGAGACCCACTCTCTAAAAATCTATCCACTCATGGAAGAATTTGCGTCCTTGCTGAGACACACATTTGAGTCGTGTTAGATGTGAGTTCGTGGGAGTGAGCATGTCCCTGAGTACGAGACTCACTCAGCCTCGCCTCCACCCACTCCTAACCTCTCAACCTGCCGTCCCCCTGAACCCACCTGCTTATCCATCTCGTCCTAGTGATGCATTTTACGAGTGAAATCATGGGGGGTAGTGACATCCACCAAGAACTCAGGAAAATCACCTGGAATGCTCTATTCAAGAGTCAGAAACAAAGGCATCTAATGTCATTGAAAGAAAGAAATGTCATGCCAGAACTTTTACGGGATGGGTCAGAACAGTATTCAGTTACCTGTGTGATTCAGTGCGAGCCGTGTGGAATTGGCTCTTGAATTGGTAGAAATCTTACTGGGTGCTCGAGTGCAGTTCTTTTGGATTTCAATTCCCACAGCCGCCCTACCTTTCTGGAACTGGAGGGTGTGGTTGTGTCTGCTCTGCCAGCCCCTCACTGGACAGATGTCATTGTTAGAAGGCCTTCCTCCTCCCTTTCTCTCGCAGTTGGCTTCTCCTCTGGGCCTAGTAGGTGCTAACATGGTGCCCCAGAGGCAGTTTTCTAGGTGGTCACCCACTGCTGTTCCTTCACCTGTCCTCAGTTAACTGAGTTTCAGTTTCTTTTCCTACCAGCCTTTCCTTCCCCCCTGAATATTTTCCACTGTGCCAGTGGTTCTCCCAGAGGGCCCAAGAGCCCCCGTTGGGATGTTGCCTCTTTTCTTGCTTCCCGAGTACTGTATCTGTGAATGCTAGGGAGGATTGAGCAACCTTGTTAATGCTTTTGGCCTCCGCTGGTCTCTTCAGAATCTCCTGGTGTATTAAGCCACCCTCCCTGCTATTGCTGTATCTGTGTGATGATTTTAAAAATATCGAGATGCAGGAATACTGTACTACGCTATGCAGTATTTGCTTTACTAGACATTACAGCCATTAATTGATAGACACTTAATTTGCATGCCGGTATTTAATATTGCGGAGGAAATACTGACCCTAGAACACGTGAAGCCTGTCTCGTTTCCAGGTAGCTGAATGCACAGGATAACTCTTCTGATGTGTTCTCAGTTATAATCGGGCTAAGTATAGGGGTCCCTCTCTCCCTCCTTCCCTCCCTTCCTCTTTTCCCCTTTTCCTTCTTTCCTTTCGCAAGAGGTTATTCAAATCCTGCTGCATCGAAACTCAGATCTTGCATTGAGTTAGTGCCCTTAGAGTCGCATTGTCCAATAGAGCTTTCTGGATCATGGAAATGTTCTCTGCGCTGTCCAATATGGCGCCTGCCAGGCATATTGAGCATTTGAAATGTGGCTAGTGTGTGACCAAGGAATGGAATTTTAATTTTAATTGACTTTAATTAAATTTAAACAGCCTTATGTGGCAAGTGGCTACGCTGTCAGACAGTGCAGCAGTAGAGTCTAGTTGACGAAATAAGACTTAACCTCCAAGAAAAAAAGACTGCATTGATTTATTGCCTAAGTGCCAGAATCAGTGGCAGGTCTGAGCACAGGCCCAGACACGTAGCCAGGCCTCCCACACTGGTGTCTGTGTCTGATCTCAGTTCTGAGCTCGGGTTTCTGACTTCTAACTTCCTCTCGGACATCTCTACCTGCCCACTGGGAAGATAACCTCAAATCCAAGAAACTCACATTTTTTTTTAAATTTCCCTTCGCCTAAGACCTATCCTCCTTCCTTTATTTTCTACCAGCTGATAGCAGTAGCCCCCACTAACACTGAAACTGCACACTTGAGCAAGGTTCCCTTTGATCTTGCAGAGCTGTGCTGTTCCCTCGGGAGTAGCTTTGGAGCCAGCCCCTCATCCTCCATCCTAGAGCCACCGTGCTCATCTGTCAGACAGTGGAACAGGTCATGTGATTAGTGTCCGTCCTCTCTCCAGGCTCACCCCCCTTATGTCTGCCCCCGCGCTTCTCATTCGGGGCCCTGCACCAAGGATGGAGCCAGGTGCAGGCCCCTCTGCTGCGCCCACCCCTGCTTCCCTGCATGCTGGCCCCTCCCCACATATCCTCTTTCCCCTCTTCCCTCCCTTCTCCTCATTCTTGAAGGTCTGGCTCAAATGTCCAGTGGTCTGCGGCTGTCCCCAACTCCCCAGCCTCCCTCCTGCTCCCCAGCCCTTGCATGTACGTTAATTTCTTCCTCCTCCGGTTTCCTGCAGAGCATCCTCCATGCCTGTTGTTAAACCTGCTGTCTCATGTCGTGATCACTTGTGTATATGCTGTTCTCCTGGTGTATAGGAAGTAAATTCCTGCGGGCTTGAACTCTGTCTTACTGGGTCATTGTTCCTGTGCTGTTGTCAGCACGGAGCGTGGACTTGAGCAGACCACGGGGGATGGACGGGTGTTGGACAGTCAGGTACTGGGAGGAAGAGAGTTGGATTCTGGTGAAGAGCATGGGTTGTTCCTATAGGCAGCAATAAAGCTGGTCGTGGTGAGCCTTCCTTGCCAGACCGAGGAGTTTTAGTTTGATCCATTCCTTCCTAAGGAAGCTCTACTACTGGGATGGTGAAGAGACAGTTTAGGAAGATTGGACTAATGTGGCAGTGTGGGAATTAGGATGAAGAGAAGCTGCCACACATCAGCAGCAGCTACTCAGAGCCTGGCTCGGTAGTTTTTGAAAAATGAGCAAATGAGGTTATGCTAATGGCATAATGGCAGGTGTTGGACCTGCCTGCTATTAGTGGTAACATGAACTGAGGCTGCAGAATGGAGAAGGAGGGTGAATTTAGAGTTGTTTCAATGGCACATGGAAGTTTCTCAGCTGTTCTTTACTTTTATCAGCATTCTTGGGGTTTTTTCAAAATTTTATACTTATGAAATAATCACATATCCTAAAGTTTCTGGAGTTGCCTTCATTTCAGAAATTGACTGTAGTTATTAAGGTATCAGGTTCCATATTTCTTAAAAATAATACACCACTGCACGTACATTGAGCAAGTCACCAAGCTCTGTTAATTCTGCCTTAAAAATGCCACTGCTTTTACATGGTAGAAAACACAGGCAATAGTCTGTTTTTCTCACTGGTGTCTTTTCCTTGTTTTGAAGCATCATCCTAACACAAAGGAAAATCTCAGCTTAGCAAAGAGATAAGTTAGACTCTAATTATTACATGGGATTCTCCACATGTGTGTTAGTTTTACATTGCTATATAACAAATTATCACCAAACATAGCAGCTATAAAGCAGCAAACATTTATTATCTCACAGTTTGCATGGGTCAAGAAATCAAAAGTGGCTTAGCTGGGTGGTTCTGTTGTATGCTTTGCATAATTATGGCATATAGCAGGCAAGGGACTCTCATGAGGTTGCAGTCAGGATGTCAACAAGGGCTGCCATCGTCTGAAGTCTTGACCAGAATGGCAGGATCCATTTCTAAGATGGGTCACTCAGGGCTGGCGGCTGGAGGCCTCAGTTCCTTACCACATAGAACTCTCCGTAGGGCTGCTTGAGTGTCCTCACATCATGGCGGCTGCTAGCTTTCCACAGAGTGATCTGAGAGAGAGGGAGGAAGGAAGCCACAGTGTCTTTTATGCCCTTGTCTTCAAAGTCATACACTGTCACCTCCACGTTCTGTCTGTTTGAACGGAGTCGCTAAATCCAGCCCCCACACAAGAGGGGGAAATTAAGCCCTACCACTAATAGAGAGAAATATCAAGGATTTGTGGATGTATTTTATAACCACACAGCATAATTTCTTGAAGTTAGAGTCACCCTGTGCATTTAAGTTATGATTCTGCTCTGAAGGTTCATCTCTTTGCTCTTTCCCATTTGTTAACTTTTTTCCTGCTTGACATAATAATGGCCAGTATCTAGTAGGGATTGAGAAATTTAGGTTGCGCAGAATCCTTTGTTCTTGCAAGTTTCTCAGGAACTAGTATTCTTTAGAGTTGGAGTTGTCTAGAATGTTGTAGGACTGAAACTTGACCATGTGTCGTGTGTTGGGCTGACCATGGTGACCAGATGGCCACGGCAGGTAGCCCTGTGAGTGGGGCTGTTCGTTGTCATAGGTCTTATCTGAGCTTCAGCTGGACCTGTAGTCCAGGTATTAGGCTACTCTCTTTTTCTACCGTATGTATTTGTTCTCACTGCTCATATCTTATGCCTCTTTGGATAAAAGGCAGTTTTGCACGTGTCTAACCTCCACAGCTGATTGCAAGCTCCTGGGGGACAGAGAATAATGCATCTTGTTCAGCTCTGTGCTCTGTGTTTGTTTTTGTTTTTTTTTCTAGCACAATGCCTTGAACACAGTTGTCACTCAGGGCATTATTGTTGAATGTGTAGTTAGATGGTCATTGTGGAGAACTGAGAGATTTTAGTAGGGGTAGGAGCAGCATAAAGTCAGGGGACCCAGCAGAAAGGGAGGGAAGGGTTTAGAGGGCAGGCATTGCGGTGGAGAAGGCAGAAAGTGAGGGAGATGGGATCTAGCAAGAGTAGTTGGAAATGACAGGAGTGAGTGGAATGGGCAGGCGATAGGACTGTGTGGGAGATTTAAAAAAAAAAATGCAGGTAGGGGAGGCATGAGTAGGCAGAACACAGACTTTTAGGGCAGTGAAACTATTCTGTGTGATGCTATAACATTGCACATTTGTCCAAACCCATAGAGTGCACAACACCAAGAGTGAGCCCTAATGTGAAATAGACTCGGGGTGACCATGATGTGTTAATTGTAACAAATGAACTGCTCTGGTGCAGGATATTTATACTAGGGGAGGCTGTGCCTGTGTAGGGGCAGGGAATATATGGGAAATCTCTGGGTCTTCTGCTCAATTTTGCTGTGAACCTAAAACTGCTCTGAAAAACCCCGAAGTCTTAAAAACTGTATGAAATGGGATACTGTCTCAGGGTTGGGGCAAGAATAGGTAGGAATGGAAAGAAGCATGATACCAAATGTGTAGCAGGCACACAGTGGGCATGGTCCATATGTTACCTTATTTATTTTTAAAAGCAACTAAAGTTAAGTGATGTATATATAACTTACATGTTTCTGTGGTCCAAAAAAATGTTGGTCATCTCTTTTAATCCAGGGAGCGTTACTGTGAGTCTGGAAGTCTTATGGGTTATAGGTAGAATTATAAATATACTTTGGAATATGGAAGGTAAATGCATAAATTTATTTAGCAGAGAATGACCAAAACGTAGAAGTCCACGACTTAGGACTTCCTTGTCCACGTGGACAGCTTGTGTGTGCCATACTGGGGTCACAGTGGCTCCCTGTGAGGAAAGAACACTATTTCCCAGCCCACATGTCACCTTTTTTCAGGAGAGCAGCTGCCATTGTGAAGAATAAAGATAAAAAATAACAAGTCACCTTCTTAAGACAGAGTCGTAGGAGGAAAGGTAATTCCAGTCCCTTGAGTTTTGAGTTGGAGCTTGAAATTTATTTTACCATAGGAATACTTGTGATAGATAATGTATTTCATAGGCTCTGTGGGTGGGAATCTAATAACTGCTTATACATGCACAGTTTATATGAGCCAGGACTGCTGGAGTCCCAAACAACTGTCTTACAAATGAGCCTTCATAATATCACTTGTTTCTCAGTTTGGATACCTTATTTGTTAGTGTGCCACTGTCATTTTTGGCTTGGGTACCTTATCTTGTTCTATGTCTTGATAAAGAATTAGAAAATTCAGTGGAAAAGAAAAGCACATGTAAAATACCTAGAGTCACTGCTGTTACACAATAACAATGCAGAACAATAGATTAATAACAGAAAGAGACCCTGAAAGTTATGTTTGGCCTAGCCTGTTCCTTCTCTGCAGTTGTACAGTCAGTCAGTGAATGATGTTTTCATTGTCTAAGCCAAGCCACCTTAGTTAAATATTTATTTAATTCTACTGGAGTCATAAACAAGGTTCAAAATATCATGCATAGATTTTATGAAAGCAATAAAATGCTTCACAAAGTACAGTTGCTTGGCCTGCGGTCCATTGCGCCTGATAAACTTTGTCACACACCTTGTCACGTGCTTCCTTACAGAATGACGATGGCTGCTTTTCTGTGTTTGAGCTTGTCATTTGGAGGAAACAAAGATAAGAAATTTTTGCTGTATCTAAAACCAATTTGTAAAAACTGTTTTTATAGAGTAATGCTCTCTTGCCTCCATCTTCAGAGGAGTAAAATTTCCTGCAACAGCTGCTTGTAAATAGTAAATGCTCAATAAAGGCCCTCTCAGCTCTTCACCTCCCAGCTGTTGCCTACGTATTTCATCAGAGAACCGTTTCACATCTTCCAGGCATGTGGCTCTATGCCATTGTTGGTTGGCTAAAAAATAACTCGTAGGCATGTATTTCTTATGACAAAAGTAGGTTTATTCATTTTAGGAATACAGCAAGCCTGGATGGTGCCATTGATTTACCAGTGATTTAAACTTATTCCTTTGTTTTTCTTATGTATTTTCTGAAGTTTCTATGAAAGTTTAGCTTTCAAACAAAAATATTTAATGTTTCAAAAGGAAAAATGCAAATAAGCACTATTAACAGCATCCTTGCCAGGCCTTTTCCTTTGCACATATATCATTGACTTTTTATTTTTTTTTTTGAGACAGAGTCTCACTCTGTTGCCTGGGCTAGAGTGCCGTGGCATCAGCCTAGCTCACAGCAACCTCAAACTCCTGGGCTCAAGCAATCCTCCTGCCTCACCCTCCCAAGTAGCTGGGACTACAGGCATGCGCCACCATGCTCAGCTAATTTTTTCTATATATTTTCAATTGTCCAGTTAATTTCTTTCTATTTTTTTTTTTAGTAGAGATGGGGTCTCGCTCTTGTTCAGGCTGGTCTCGAACTCCTGACCTCGAGTGATCCTCCTGCCTCGGCCTCCCAGAGTGCTAGGATTACAGGTGTGAGCCACTGTGCCCGGCCTAAATTTATTTTTAACCATTAATTCATATAATGTTGTCTGATTTTGCCTACTTTTGGAAGGTAGACTTGCCAAATGTAAGAACATTCACCTAACATTAATGTAAATGTCAGGGAACCAGGTATTAGTACTTATTCCTTCAAAGCCAGTTCTGGTTTAAATGAGCCCACTATCAAGTTTTTGGAATGTCCGATTCTACCCAGGATTTCTGAAATTCCAAGAAAGAGACAGTTTCTCACCAGAGTTCTCATCTTATGTGCTGTGACTTGTGAGTGACTGTACCTGGATTTCCTTCCTAGACACAGTGGCTTCTCTGACTCCTTCTGATCAGTTACAAGTACGAGACTAGGGTGTGCGGACAGAGCTGCTGCTGGATCTGAGCTGGTCGTAGGCAGGACCTGGTGCTTAGCAGATACCCCAGATTCTGCTCCTTAAAGGCCACGTCAGCCTTCCTGCGGCCAGATCAGACATCTGCTGCTCCCTCGGCCAGCTGGGAGGGTTGGCCTGGAGACTTGCCGCTTTCCTTCAGCAGTATCCACCCTCTGTGGGTTGCAGTGGAATTCCCCCCTGCGCAGTAGTAGTTGGCAGAATTGCTGGTTTGAAGTATCTGTGATGGCGGGAGGGGTAGAGAGTGGAGGTGGGGGAAGTAGGAAGACAAAAATTAGGTGCCTCTTCTCTAGCAGTTTCTTGTTGTCTTTGCCCATTTTTGCATTGCTGTAAAGGAATAATTGGGGCTGGGTAATTTATAAAGAAAAGAGGTTTATTTGGCTCATGGTTCTGCAGGCTGTACGAGAAGCGTGACACCGGCATCTGTTTCTGGTGAGGACCTCGGGCAGCAGGTGACGGGGAGCCCGTGTGCACAGAGATCACATGGCGAGAGAGGGAGCAAGAGAGCGTGAGGGGAGGTGCCAGGCTCTTTTTAACAACCAGCTCTGGCAGGAACTAAGGGCAAGGACTCCCTCATTACCTCGAGGACAAGGATGGCACCAAGCCATTCATGAGGGCTCTCCCACCAGGCCCCACCTCCAACACTGCGGATCAAACTTCAACATGAGGTTTGGGGAGACGAACACCCAAGCCGTACACCTGTCATCCATTTCTTCTTCGGAATGAGTCCTCATTCCCTCTCAAGTTTGAGCCCCTTAGCCTGGCCGACAGGGGTTTTGTTTCAAGCCCTGATTTTCACTTTCTGTGCTATGGGCATGAGTGGGCCACCTACTCTTCTTATGTGTAACAGAGAACTCCACTCAGGTGTGTTTTCAGGTTTTGAACTATGTATAGAAAACAATTTCAGTGTGACATCCTTTGAGCTGAGCAGGCCATGGGAGGCATCAAAGGACTAGCAGCAGGGGACAGCCTGCTGTGAGGAACAGAAAAGAGCCGTGGCATCCAGTGCTAAAGAAAGAATCCCCAGTGACCCGCCTGCGAGTTTGCCAGAGATGGGTGTCCCCGCGGTGCCTCAGAAACCGAGGGGAGAGCTCTGTAACCCGGCGCTTCTGCAAACACCGAGGTGCTCTTATGCCACAGTAAGGTTGTGTTTCAGTGATCCCTGCCTTGGCCGGTGCTGCTTTTCATCCCTTAATCCTTTCTCGAGGGCTGCCAAACGTTTCAGATGCTGCCGAAGTTGAGTGCAGGCCACGTTTGAGAGAGCGTAAGTACACACGCGTTGAGCGCCGTCTTCACCGCGTCCGTGTGCCTCACTGTGTTTGTACGTGGGCGGCCGGTGTCAGGGCCACACGGCTGGAGGGAAGATTCCCAGAGCGTAAATCACCTCAAGGACGTGCTCCGCTTGTGTGTGTGCGTGTTTGAACTGTGCAGCGAGTTGACAAAGGTCCACCCTCCTGTTCTTGCCCCGTTTTGTTTTGCCCTGTCTTTATCTCCTTCGACGTTACGTGATCACTTAGATTTTCTTTCCCTCGCTGGGGTCTTAATTAAACGTACTGGTAGGTGGATTTCCTGTTACTTCTCTCTGGCTGCTCAGCACTTGAGCTCTCCGAGACTCAATCCCTGCCCATTTTTCCTTCTCACTCTTCTTGGATAATGTTCTGCAAACCTTTAGCTAGAACTGTCAACTACCAGCTCCACACTGATAACTCTGAAGTCTCTGACTCAAACCAGATGTTTCTCCCGATCTAGCCATCTATTTTCCCCCATCTGGTTGTTCCTAGACACCTTGGACTCAAGCCTCTATTTCAGTTTATGTTAACAGTTTGTGATCCGCACTGGAAGCTTAACAGTTACCCCAGACTCCTGCCTACCGCTCCTCCTGAGCCATCTCTGCTACCCTGAATGTCTCAACCCTTAAACACTTCTCTCACCCGTGCCCTCTGGCATGGTGCTGTCATGGGGTCCTGTGGGTCTGCCTGTCACCTTCAGTAGCCCCAGGAGCATTTCATGTTGACATTTCAAGGCCTAGTGAAATGGGTGAATGAATGAATGAACAAATGAACAGTTGACCGATTTCTGAGACACTTGGGATGATTTCCATTTACGATAACATTTTTTTAATTTCTTTTTACTGGAACTACGGAATTATTTTTGCTTGCTGATGCCAACATTTTGAAAAGCACTGTAATTTTGAGGAAATATTTTACCATATTAAATTCCTTTCTATCCCAGGCCACACATACAGATATATAAACTTTGAAAGGAGGAATTATTTGTTATATTCATGCTTAACTTGTTGCATTTGGACATTTCCCTCAGTGGTTTTATGTATGTGATTGTGCTCTTGGTGCAACTGGGAAACAGTTCCGTTAAATGTCAGGGAGAATTGATGTTAATAACCTAGTTGGAATTAAATTTGTACTTAATTAACCTGCCTGCTGTAAGTTTCTAGAGTCGAAGAATTTTAGAGCTGGAATGTTGTTTTTTGAACTTCAGTGTAAGGAGAATTGCTTATGCTTGAATTGATTTGTTCTGTTTCCAAGTACTGGGCTGAGTAAAAATCGTTGAATTTAATATTGGATGAGAGGGAGCCACTGAAGATAAGTTTTTTTAACCTTTTTTTTTTTAAATTCCCATCCAACAGGGAGAGTCCCGTATTCTCAGAGTAAAAGTGGTTTCTGGAATTGATCTCGCCAAAAAGGACATCTTTGGAGCCAGGTATGTTTGCTTTGTTTTTTTTCAGTGAGTGCTACAGAACTTGGCAAATATTCATCAAATTTAGGTGGGCATCAGAATCCCCTGAAAGGCTTCTTAAAATGAGTTCACTGGGCCCCACCTCCAGAGACTCTGATGTAGTAAGTGATGCTGCTGCACCTGGTCCAGGGACCGCATTTTGGGGAGAATGGGGGATATGGACGGTTTTGCATCACAACAGTGGTTAACAGGTTTGTCCTTCATATGGGCTGATTTCATGAGGAAATTAGGTTCTGGTGGGTTTTTTTTTCTCAGTAGAAAAATAATAGTGTGGGGGCCGGGTGAAGTGGCTCTCATCTGTGATCCTAGCACCCTGGGAAGCCGGGGTGGAGAATTGCTTGAGCTCAGGAGTTTGAGACCAGCCTGAGCAAAAGTGAGACCTTGTCTCTACTAAAAATAGAAAAACACGCCTGTGCCTGTAGTCCCAGCTACTCAGGAGGCTGAGCTGAGGAATTTGAGGTTGCACTAAGCTATGACGATGCCACTGCACTCTAGCCAGGGCGACAGAGTGAGACTCTGTCTTAAACAAACAAACAAACAAACAAACAACTTGATTGGTGGTTTTTTTTTTAATCAAACTCTTTCATTTAAAAAAAGAAAGTAAAATTGATTCAGATTGTATTTCTCAGCCTGTTAAGAAGATACGAGGTTAAAATTGTAGAGGCATTGGGTTCCAAACCTTTGAAGAGGCAAGCAAATTGAGCCTTGAGTTTTGACTGTTTATATGATCGCAGGCAGGTTCATTTCTAGGGGCCAGGGTGGAAAGGAGTTATCCTTCAAGATGTTAATTAGAAAGATAAGTGGTGTGTGGCCTCACTGACCAAGTGCCAAAAAATGAGTCAGAAATTCTGAACGCTGGTTCTGTTCTTCATTTTCTTAAATTAATAAATAGACACACACACCCTTCCCCCACCTGCCTCTCTCAGCCGTCAGCCTCGTCAGCTTTCTCTGAAGCGCCATAGCTCTCTAAGGACCCACTTGCCGGTGGGTCTAAAATGCAAGGGTGATTGGCGGTGTAGCTTAGTGCCAAGTTGGCTTCTCATTCTGGGGTGTCACCGCCTTATAATTTTGCCAGATGACTTTCATTCTCCCTCCAAGTTATCTTGGGCAAATCCTTTAAAACCACTTGTGTCCTGTCTGTGAGTATAAAACAAGGATAACAGTTTCTTCGTGACTGGCGTGCTGGAGTCGGGGAGGAACCCCAGAGTGACTCTTGTGGTCTGCAGCTCTGTCATGTTTTAAGGTGGCAGTCACAGCGTGGGAGGTTTCATAGTGTTTGTTCTCTGCCATCCCCCATGCCCTGCAGAGCCCCAGGCCAGCAAACATGCCTTCTCCCCGAGCCTCCTCACTGAGTGTCCCCTCCAGCACTGTGCCTGACCGGACACCTCATTCTCCCTTGGCAAAAGAAAGGCTGGATAGGAATTGGAACCTGCAGACAGGATAATGGATGGGGAGGAAGGGCAGTTTTCATGAGGCATGGTCAGAAACTTTCACGTGGTGGAAATCCTGTAGACGTTGATGTGTTTAAAGACAGGGGTTTATGGTCTGTGGGGCTCCACCTCCTTTGTCTCCAAAGGAGGTCGCCTGGGTCACTTGGCCTAAGTGACGGGGGGCTGGTTGGAGGGGCAGAGTGAGACGGGCCGGCGATGGTGGGTGGAGTAGAGCACTTCTTCTCTCCCTGCCCCCCTCCCCCAGGTGAAGACAGAAACTGCCTGTGGCTGCAGCTCAGGGGACTGGAGTTGGGGGGGCGTGGGTCCTCCCTCCCCACGGCAGTTGGCGGATCACCAGCGGGAGGCCTGTGCCTGAAATGCCCTTCTCCTTTTCAGCCTCTGCCCCAGGCCGGCGCTTAGGATACAAGATCGTTTTTCAGCTCCTTCCAGTCCAGTCTCACTTTATTAAAGGAACCTTTGTTCGAAGAAGATTTGATAATTGAGCTGTTGCTGCGCTCGAACATTTGAGCAGTTGGCCTACGTGGCAAACAGCAGCGATGGAGAAAGATGTCTCCCTTTGGACCATACCTTGAGGTCGAAAAAGGGCAGTCATACAATCTGTCATCTAAACTGGGACACTTTTGTCTGGAACAAATGCTAAATCGAATGGGATGTCAGGACATAAGATGTAAATTGAGACTGTGGTCACCCTGGGTCAAAGGCATCCGGTCTTTATTATCCATACAATGGAAAAAAAGGCAATGTGATTTTTTTCAAGATGGTTTTTAAAAAAATGCTGAGCAAAAGAAAGTTTAACCTTTAAAAAAGCGGGCCACGTGTAAAAATGCTACTAAGACTCGAAAGGGAAGTGAAACCCTGCTCAAGACAAGCCTACATAGGGTGCCCCCAGCACACCCCTGTTTGCCTGTGCGTGCTCTCCTGAGGGTGCACCCCACCCCAACCTCACCCAGATCTGGGGGCTCATTTCATAGCTTAATGTTTGCTCGCTGGGTCCCTATCTCCTCCCTTACACAGGCCACCTCCCCGGCCCCCAGCAGGCTGCGTCCTGTCTCCCAAGTGCCCGTGTTGCCTGGGAAGCACTGTGCGTAGTTCCATCAGTGGGCTTGACTTGTTCCATCGTTTAGAATTGTTTGTTTCTCCCAAAGTAGATTTTTAACTTCTGCTGGCTAGGATTATATTTTATTTACTTGTTTTTTATTTTCCTTGGCCTAGAACAGCACCTAGCACCTAGCACAGTACTCAAGAAGTATTTACCAAAAAAGTGCATGAATTGGGACCAGATCTCCTTCCTTCTCCCCTTCTCTTCCTACCCCTTCACTGAAAACGCACATTCTCTGCATGTTCCATGAAGTTGCCTTTGCTTATGTTTTCCCCTCTGCCTGGAACCTGCTCACATCCTTTCTGGCAGCTACTTACTCATGTGTCAAGGCCCAGTTTGTGTGGCCACACACCTGGTAAGGTCTCCCCACTCCCCCATCATCCCCAGCCCAAGAGGACAGACGCCTGCTGCTCCCTGGGCTGTAGGGGTTCTGCCCGTCTCCTCCTTCCTCCAGCCCCTCGTCTCTGCAGAGTTGGGAGGCTCAGAGTCTACAGCCCTGTCTCACTACTGTCTGTAGGCCCAGAGATCTTGGCACGTGGCAGTGGCCCAGTCACTTGACTTGCATTCTTTGAGTGGAATGTCGTGTGTTATGCTGTGGCACAGGGTCACCAGCCTGGAGGGAGGGGCACCTTTTCCCTTCCCCTGGAGCTGCCAAGTGACCCATCTAGCATCTCTCCCAGCCACCCAAGGGAGGCGCTTTTTTCTAATCCTTAGAAAGGCTCTGTGTAGACCAGCAGAGGAGGCCCGCTAGGACTTGGATAAAAGATGCGTGCAGAGAGAAGGTTAAGGGAAGTGAGCTCCAGGCTGGGGTCAGAGGAAGGACTCTAGAGAGTCAGTGGGATGGCAGGAAGGGAAGGGGGCTCTCCAGCAGTCGGGGATGGGGCTCAGCGGACCCCTCTGGGCCCAGCCGGCTTGCCTTTTACTCACTGGGTAATGGGGCAGGGACCAGTTCTGGTGTTTGGCCACAGTGACATGTGCAGTAAGGGGTAGGTGAGTCGTGCTTTCTTAAAGTGGGGTGTAAGGAAGGAGGGCAGTGAGTCACACAGTTCATGTTTCCTGAGCACTCACTGTGTACCGGTGTGGTTGGAACTATTTATGTGGGAGCTCATTCGATCCTCTGCAGCAGGTACTGTTGTTCTTTCTACTTTGCAGATAAGGAAACTGAGGCAAAGCTGGACTTCATTGTAAAGTCTACACCCCAAGTAAGTTGTAGAGCTGGGAATTGATTGAGCCAAGGCCTAGGCTCTTAATGTCAATTAGTCACGGACTGTGATTGGAGTGTTTGCAGGTTGCCGGGCAGTGTGCATGGAGCCCAGTGTAATGTCATCAGATTCTGCCTAAACTTAACAAAGAAGGAAATTGTCTTTGATAGGTGAGGAAATTGAGAGGTTGTCATTCAGCCCAAGATCAAACAAGGATGTAGGGAGCGGTAAGAACAATTAAACTCAGATTTATGTGACTTCTAATGCCACACTCTTTCCAATGATAGGTTAATACTCTTCTTGGAGGATAAAGATTCAGGCATTAGGTAGGTCACTGGACTAGATCAGTGGTCCCCAACCTTTTTGGCACCAGGGACCGGGTTCATGGAAGACAGTTTTTTCACAGACCAGGGATGATGGGGATGGTTTCAGGATGATTCAAGTGCATTACATTTATTGTGCACTTTATTTCTATTATTATTACATTGTAATATATAATGAAATAATTATACAACTCACCATAATGCAGAATCAGTGGGAGCCCTGAGCTTGTTTTCCTGCAACTAGACGGTCCCATCTGGGGGTGATGAGAGACAGTGACACCCAACGTGTGTTGCTTATGTCCAGTCTACTCTGTAATCTTGTTTTGGTTCCTGTCACTGCAGAAAACCCTGCTTCACAAAGATAGGATGATGGAAATGGAAGCAGGCTTTTCAGTGCTTTTGTGGCAATCTCAGGGATATTCCATCTTGACTTTAATCCAGAACGTATGGAGATTTGAAGTTGTCTCAAACATACTTGTGAGGCCACCGTCATTTGTGATCTCAAACAGCTGAACCTCTTCTAGCATGGACAAAGTCGATTCACCTGTCTTATTCACTAATGGGTCAGGGATCCATTCCTTCTCGGTTTGGGGGTCTTTGTGGGTGGGAAGTAATGCTCAAACTCTTTTGAAAGCTGAGATGGGTGATCATGCACCAGCTGGGAGACAGAAGGCCCTGGCTTGGTCTCTTTCAAAACCTCTGCTAATGTTTGAAACGTGTCAAAAATCCCAGTGTTCACTCGTCACCCCCATAATTCCAGTTTGGCTCTGATTGCAGCCACTTTATCTTAAGCCAGTTTGAACACAGTTGTTGTTCCCCCCAGTAGTGACAGATTGAGTTTGTTGATGTCACACAAGTAAGCCAGTTTTGTGACCCGTTCTGTGTCACTGAAATGTGCTGCCAGTGGTCACTGTTTTTCTAAAATAAATCTCTGGAGCAGCTCTTGTACCTCAGAAACTCTGGCCAGTGATCTACCTTTAGAAAGCCACCTCACTTCTGTGCATAAGAGAAGACTTGTGTGCTCTGTGTCCATCTCCTCACAGAGCTGCATGAACAGATGTTAAGTTAAGGGCATGTACTTACAATGTGGTTGATAATTTTAATCGCATCCTGCAAAACATTGTTTAGCTCAAGTGGCATTTTTTGGCTAGCCAGCATTTCTCTATGGGTGACTCACATTCAGAGCGACCTGCTTGACCCAAGTAATAAAACCAGAAAGCCGTCCAGTCATAGCAGCCGCTCTGTCCGTGCATACACTGACACAAAGTGACAAGTGCAGTTTTCCTGATATGTGATCATTCAAAGACTTGAATAGTTCTGCAGCTGTGGTGCTGGTTGGCAACGAGAGTGCACATAACATATCCTCATCATGCACATCCTCCTGAAAAGTATATCGTACAGAAACAAGCATCGTTGCCTTGTCAGCAACATTGGTAGACTCATCATCCTGGATTGCATACCATGGTGACTCATTAATGCTCTCTAACCATTGTGCTTCAGTATCCTCTTCTATTTCATCATTTCATCTAGTTATGGTGCTAGCCAAAAGAGGAACACATGCCGCCTTTTGAACGGCAGCCCTCTCCTAAATGTTCATGGCAAATGTCCTTAGCAGCAGGCAGGACCAACTCTTCACCAATAAATAGTAAAGGGCTTCTTAGCCTTAGCAGTGCTGTTAGCCACTAAGAGTGATACTTTCAGTGCAGACACATTTGGTGAAGTGGTGGCCTTCAATAATTATTTCTGTTCTTCATGTCCATGTTTTTTCTTTTGAAAAATTCCAAAGGTTTGTCTTTTAATGCAGGGTACTTGATCTCCATGTGGCAAAACAGTTTTGAAAGTTTCATGGCTTCATTGGATAGCTGGTCAACACACATTATACAAACGGGGCTTGGAGAATGTGAATCACCTGTTGCAATGAACCCATAATTTAAGTGGGAAACTTGGTATTTTCTTTTAAACGCAGCTTTCATTTTGTGGCAGTCTTAGAGTATTCTGCTGTCTCATCATTAGGTCTTTCCCCCTTTTCTTTTTTCTTCTTCTTCTTTTTTTTTTTTTTTTTTTTGAGACAGAGTCTTGCTCTGTTGCCCATGCTAGAGTGACATGGCATCAGGCTAGCTCACAACAACCTCAAACTCCTGGACTCAAGCGATCCTCCTGCCTCAGCCTCCCGAGTAGCTGGGATTACAGACACACACCCACACCCAGCCCGTTTTTTCTATTTTTAGTAGAGACAGGTTCTCGCTCTTGCGCAGACTGGCTGCAAACTCCTGACCTTAACAGATCCTCCCTCCTTGGCCTTCCGGAGTGCTAGGATTACAGGCGTGAGCCACCATGCCTGGCCTCTTTCCCGCTTTTCAAAGCACTCTCCAGCAACGTTAGTGTTTTACTCATTTGTGCTGGGCTTAGCTTGTGGGCTCACCAAAGCTGTGACTGAGACAAGTGCGCAGTGAGGGAAAAGTGGTGCAGATGGAAGTGGTGAAATAATAGGTGGGCCACGCGTGAACTAAAATACTAAATCACTGTCAGATTCTGACTTAAAGCCTGCCACCAAATGCAGCCTAATTGTCACTTGCCACTGACTGATAGGGTTTTGATATGAGTCTGTAAATACAGGTGAAGTTTCACTGGTTTGCCTGCTACTCAACTCCTGCTGTGCAGCCCAGTTCCTAACAGGCCACAAACCTTACTGGTCCTCAGCCCAGGGGTTGGGGACTGCAGGACTAGGTCACTATTAGTGTTCCTCCAAAAACCTGAGATTTAATGATTGGGCCCCTTTTTTGTTAGCAGATTTAAAAAACTGGCCATTCTGTTTGATGGTAGCTGATTAAACTTTTGAATTGGAGTGAATATCATCAACTATGAGATTTAGAATAAATGCGTTTGCTAATTAAGATCTTAAAGTTTTCCTTTTAAAGTCAGGATAGTTTTTCAAGTTTCAGACTATATTCTTTTTCAGTTAAGCTTGCATCTCAAGACACTTAACCTTTTGCCATAGGCTTAAAGCAGTCATTGAAGAGAGTCATTTAAAGGCACGTTTTAGATTTAATCTCTTTCCCTTTTCCTCCTTAAATTTTGATCAGTGCCTTCATTTGAGATTATCTTGGATGCATTTGAGACTCTGAAGCTGCTTTTTAAAATGTAGCAATGCTGGCTGAGACAACCCAGCTCTAGAGTGTCGGGCTTCCATACGGAAGGTTCCAAGACACTCCCTGTGCAGTTGCCTCTTCATTGTGTACAGTGAGCCATCGACATCTATTAGTATCTGTTTGGGTTGCTCTCATTTTGTCTTTTGTCAGCTGGTGATTCGAAATTTAAAACACGCATTGGAGGGACGTGGCGAAAGTCCTTCTGTCTGATTGAGAGTGATGGATACTTGGTGCCATGTGGGGACGGCTCCCTGACGCCGGCCTTCCTCAGCCTCCTGTCCAGATTTCTTAGCATTTTACTGCGTTTGCTTCCTCTTTTTTCCCCGGAAGTATTCAGAAGTGAATTATAGACATCATGACATTTCGCTCCTAAATACTTCAGACCACATCTCTAGAAAACAAGAACATATTTCTGTGTAACTACAGTACTGGTTTCACAAAATCAAAAGTAATTGCCTAATGGACTCTATTACCTGGTCCATTATCTGAATTCCCCCAACTGACCCTAAAATGGCTATTACAGCTGGGCCGTTTAAACTGGAATTCGGTTGAGAATCGTGTATTGCATTTAATTGGTTGGTCTGTTAAGACTCTTTTAATTTAGAATAGAGGTGGTCTCACTTACCACATTGGATCATTTCCTGGTGGTATCATCGATGAATGAATTAAAGTGTCCTTTTTTCACCCTGCGTTACCTGTGCAGTCCTACCTATTAGAAGTTGTACCTAAAGGCTGGATCAAATTTAGTGTAAACATTTGGGGCAGGGATGGTTGCTGTGTGTGCATCCAGAGGGACACCACGTCTGATTGTGCCGTTGTCGCTGATGCCAAAGTTGATCCCTGGGTTAACGTGGAGTCAGTCTGACAAATTACATTTTCCTCCCAGGTGACCAGAAAGTAATTGGTGAGGTGATGTTTTGGCACTGTATACATGTATATTTTAAATACTGGTTTACTTTTTCTCCCAAAGGATTGGAAATTCTGTGTTTTTTTTCCCCTTTGCTTTTTAAAAAACACATTGTACAAAGTAAAGCTCCTTCTTTCTCTAATAGAGAAACCTCAAGGCTGTTGTAAGGACCTTGAAACTCCCTTGCTCACCTGTAAGCACTTCTGGGTCAGCGATCAGACCAGAGTTTGCAGACTGCTGTCCCTGTGGACCAGACTGAGTCCTCAGATGTGTCTGTCTGGCCTGTGGAGGACTAAAGCAAAAAAGCACAAATCCTGAGCCGACGTTTGGGCGACTGCCTATTAAAAACCAGGATTTCTAGGTTTCTGGAAGATCGTGGGCCTGTGTCCCTGTGAGGCCGTATGCCTAGAGGTATGTGATGTAGGTGGGACCGTGCCCTTTCGGCCACCATGGATGCCACACCTCCTGGGGTATTCTGATGTGGCTGTGAGGCCCCTTGAGGCACGGCCTACATTCGGTTTTGTCCCCTGGGTTTTGTCCCCTGCGCTGTGTTTCTTTAGCAGTTAGAAGTGACCTCTGCCCTATGGCAGAGCAGCACCTTACACTGTGCAGCCACTGCGTTTGTGATCTGCAAGCTCCTTGCAAATCTGCATTTCTCTCTGGAGGCCTGCTTCAGCAGCCTTAGCTGTCTAGGGCATTGCTGAGAATCACAACATCCACACTAATGGCCTCTGGGCCAGAATGTGTTTGTCTTAAAATCCCTGCACCGATAGCTCATACAGTTATTCATGTGAGTGCCCCAGAGAACCTAACTCTTACACTCTTTGTTCTAGTACTCCTCCCCACCCCGCAAAGCCAAAATGAGATAGTTAACCCTTTTCCCCCAAATATAAATAAAACCCTTTTTGTTCCATAGCAACCACACAACTGTTTACATTTTTGTGTTTACCTCTGCACGCGCCCCCTGCCCCACCCCCACCCCCACCCCCTTGGCCGACACCAGCATTTTTATCCTGGTGCCTTCTGTTTTTCTCACCATCTTTCTCTGTTTTTTGTTTGTTTTTTTCCCCCCTTGGGGGGAGAAAGAGTGTAAGAAGCTAAAGTATAAGGAAAGGAATGTTGCCAACTCGAGATGAGTCAGAAATGAAAGCAGTTCTGAATGTGTAAGACAATGAGGAAAATATTTATTTTACGAAAGCTGAACTAACAACCGAGCCTTCAGGAACAGAGCGAGAAGGTGCTGGTAGAGAGAGGTGCTGTTAGGATGGGGGGGACTGCTGCTGGTCCCCTCCCCCCAGCAGGGGAAGGGAGTCCTTTCTCTGCCTGTCAGTGGTTCCCCTGCACCCCTGGGGGCTGGCTCTGCACCCCATTCCCAGTGGGACACCTTTGGGGAGGCCCTGAGAATGGTGTTCCTGGAACCCACTAGGCATCTGTATTGTTGAAGGTGAAAATGTTCCTTATACCTGAAAGTCATGCTTTTAAGCATGCACAATCCCAAATCCATTTTGGAAACATATCTTTGGAACTCCAAAATGTTAAATTTTCAGATGTACATCTCCCATCTAAGAAACATTTTCATAGACTTCGTAAAATTACTTAATGTTAATATTTGGGGGAGAGGCCTGGAAGATAAGATTTTAAAGACTCTTTTATAAAGAGTGATCTGGAAGGAAGGTTAAGTGAACTGGAAGGTTTTTCAATGGTAAATAAAACCTTTCCTAAGTGCTGTAGGTAGTTATCCAAATCAGAGCCAGCAATTTTTTTTTTCCCCCTATAAAGGACCAGGTAGTAAATAGCCGAGGTTTTGCAGGACTTACAGCTCTGACATAGCAGAAAAGCAGCCGTGGGCAGTATGTAAACAAATGGGCATGTCTGTGTGCTACTGGCCCATGGGCCACAGTTTGCCAGCCCCTGACAGCATAAGCCATTGATTCTCTACAACGCATATATTTAGAACTAGGAGTATCAGTATTATTTGGTCACGCTTTCCAGATTAAAGTCTCTCATAGAGCTGCTGGTTGGTCAATGATAGACAGTAATTCTGCTGGTATTGACTTTTGGGCTGGGGGAATGGGGTTCCTAGATAGTGTGGTAGCTTTTTTTTTCTTAATCTGTTCAAGGGCAGCATGCTTAACATATAGCTTATGAAACTTTTAGATACGCACTGTGAATTTTAAGGTCTACAAATGGATGCAACTGTATAATGTTTTTGTCTTAGAGAAAATTATTCCCACTGCTTTGCATATAAATATATGAACAATAAATAACAATATATATGCATACGAGCAGATGCAGACACATAATTTAAATGAAGGTATTGCAATTAAAATATTGCCTGCTTTCCCTACTGAATACTACTTAGACTTATGACCTTAGTATGAGAAATATTTAATCTACAATGTGTAACTCCCCAGTAAATGATTAAAAGAACTGGCATTCCTACTGTAAAATATCAACACAAGTGATATAAAATATGCCTCGATTGTTAATGAATGTGTGCTAACATTCCTTCTGGCATAAACAGAGGAATGGGTAATAAATATACTTCAAGGGTTGTTTGCATTTTCCTCCTTCCTTGTTGTGGGTACATTATTGTACTTCCCCTATTGAAGAACTGATTATTGTTTCAAATCACTGTTATTTTTAGATGCTCAAAATTAGACATTCATGCTGGCGAAGTAGAGAAACATTTGAAAGAAACACTCTGTTTCGAGTGTGGGAATGACTGGTTGAGAAATCAAAATGGGCCAATCTTATACTTTATCATCCTTTCTTTTTCTAGTCAGAAAATGATAGTATTGTTTGTATATTATTTCAAAACTTTCTCTCTTATACTGACTTGAATCACTTGGGAGTTCACTGAGAATAGAGACTTTCACTTCAGTGGTGTGATTTTAAACGTTATCTAATGAGTGTCTGCAAAATAAAAATTTGCAAACTCCTTTCTTCCAGGATGGTTTACTGGCTCCCCTCGTGTAATTGTATTTTCTCTTGTTAGTAAATATATTGTCAAATCATCATGTTCTAGAAATGAGATGAATCACTAGTGAGGCCAGAATCTTTTGTTTGCCCTGGTGCAGTGTCTTCGCCTAGAATGTCAAAATATCTGAAACTGTTCTTTCTCTGGAAGGATCCGTCAGCAGATGGCTTCACTGTCTATCCAGGCTGGGGACCTGGGGCTTGTCCTCGCCTCTCTCATCCCTCCTGCCTCCATGTCTGGTTCCGTGTTTGTGTCCAGGGCTTCTCGAGCAGTGCCTGTGTCTGCCTTGTTCTCTCTGTCCCTCTCCTTATGTACAGAATTCTCTAAAACATAAACAGATGGTCTTTTGCCTGGCGACACTTCAGTGATAGCATGAGGTCGTCGGTGAAGCCCTGCGGTGCATCCCTTGCCTTGGGCTTCTCTGAGCAGCCACACTCGGTCCTGTGGTTCCCCAAGACCGTGCTGTCCCTCCTCGGTGCCCAGAACCACCACCGTCTTCCTCTTTGTGCAGCTGACCTGCTTCTTGTCCTTTCTTGGGCCAGTGTTGCTGACCCTCGGCCACCCTGCCTAGGTGGAGAGGACCTTGGCTCCCCTAGGCTGAATTTCTTTTTCCTGCTTTTGTGCTGTCCAAGTGATTAATACATGCCCTGATTTTCCTTACCCTATCATTTCATTAATTTTACTGTTTTATTATTTTATTCTATAAATAGGTATCCTTAAGAGCCTCACATTCTTCAAAATATACAGGTTATACATTTTAATAATATCAAAATTCTCTATCAGTGAACATCAGATTATTTTTCTCTCCTTTCTACTTTAAAGTTAACAGAGATGCCTTTATTTTTAAGGGAAGCCTCACCCGGAGGGGTCTGTGCCCATGTGGCGCTCATTAGAGGGAGGTTTTGTGGAGCATGTGGAACTAGGAAGGTCTCAAGTGGCTTTTCCTGTGTGGGTCCTGCTGAGGTGTAGTGGGGAGTTACAGCTCCCTCTGGTGGCCATATCGTTGGGTGCATTTTTGTTCTAGACAATAAAAATGGTACACAAATCTAATAGTCCATCGAAGTTTTTTCTTTTCTTTTCTTTCTTTTTTTTTTTAAGGACATTGTTAATTCAAATCGTGTTTGTTTTGGCAGGTATCTAATCATGCCCAAAGAGCGACACTTATGCAGAGGAAAGAATGGTTTTACTTTAAGCAATTCCTACTTTTTAAATAGTGTGTTTTAAAATAGAAAATACATAGTATTAAACTCTATTTCCCCCTTTTTACTTTTTTTTCCTCTGTCAATTCCTAAACTTTTAGAATGATCAGAGTAAAATGGCACTCCGCAAAAAGGAATAATTAACTGATACTGGGAAGAAATTCTTCAAATGAGGAGTAGTTTATGTATTCCAATATGCTTTCATAGACAAAATGAATTATAATACATTTTTAGTTTCAAATTTTTTTATGGGTCATAACTTGAACACTCTTTCACATTTCTTTACAAAGGGAATTCCAGACTGATATACTTCATATAGAAAAATATTGTTATAAATGGTCGCCTATGTCCATGGTAATATGGGAAACAGGTGTGGATCATGTCAAAAGTATTTATATTTGGCTTTGGAATAAAACATTTTTTTTCCTTTGCATATGGTCTGTCTGAGGTTGTAGGAGCTTTTATTATTAAAGAGATGTTAGTGAAGCAACCCATGACATGGGAAAAACTCAGAAGGGGCTAGAGAGGTCTTGAAAACATTTTTTCCTATTGTCATCTCTTCCCTGTAGCTAACTGTGTAATAATGCACGTAGACAGCATTATTTTTCAGTTTAATGTTAGTGTCCCTGAAAGAGCCATAGCAATAGCATTTTTTAATTTTAATTTTTTAAAATGCAAGTTTGAGTCTTTCTTCCTGGCATGCTTGAGTTTTGTTTTTTGATAGAAAAATTCTACTAGGAGCAGAGGAAAGAGCCCGGGGAGTCTTGGTGGAAGAAACGTGGGCAGACTGCCTAAGTGGGTATGTTGCAGCGGTGGGCTTGAAACAGAATAGGGGGTGCTTAAAACACCCACAGAGGACAATGGTGTGGGGAATTTATCTACTCATTTTGCAATAACAGCCTTCCCTTCCTTTGCCATCTCTAAATGTCTGCAAATACTGACAAAAACAAGACGAAAGCCATGCATATTTTCAATGAGACAAAATTGAGGAGGCAGGAAGAAAAGTGTCAGTTTGGGGTGATGTTAAAATAAAGTTTATTTTCTTTTCAGTTGCAGACATTAAGATTTATTCTCAGGGCTGTTAGGACAATTATTGCAGCTCGCTCCAGGGGCCTAGACATTGATACATTTTGATACTTAGTCTCCTTTTATTAGAAGATAATTTGTTCTCATGAGACAGTGTTGCCCTGTGACAGCCGGATGGTGTTAAAACGCTATATACATACAAGGTCTTATTGTTCATTTTCTTTAGACACCTCCCCCTGACAAAAGCAAACCTCCAAAGCAAGCAGATGAATGGACAAATGAAAATCCTAAAACAATCTCAGCTGAGACCTTCCTCTTTGCTTGACTTTATCCTCCGGGGCATTTGTGTCGCTCTGAGGCTTTCTCTGCAGAGTAAACTGTATAGAAAGTGTTCCTACGAGGAGGGAAGGGCTAATACTGCTGCTCTGCTTGCTGAGGCTGTAAATATTGTAAGCCAGCAAGGCCTAAAATTGGGTTGAAGTAAGAATGTACATATTAAAGAAAATAGTTTGATCGTCCATTGAAGAGAGACCAATTCTGTCCCCTTCCGCACCCCCCTCCCCAAAGAAACAGCAGTGCCAATAAGCAGCACGTGGTAGATCCTTTTCCAAATTACTTTGAAATTTACCTATTTAAATATTGAAAATGGTGCATGTTATTGTGAAAATCTCATCAGACATGGATGAGGCAGGAAACAAAAGCTCCGCTAGGCTCTCCACCCCTAAGCTTACTTAGCTAGACCCCTTTGAGAATAGCCCCCAAACCTTTCTCTGTGGGGGGGGATAAGGATCACATTAGACAGTCTTATTAACGTGTTTTTAACTGCTCAGTTCACTGTGGAACTGTTTCTGGATCATATGTATATCTGTCTTAGAGTTTTCTGTGGCTGCACAGAGTTCGAGAATGTTCAGAAGCCACTGTGTTAAAGGGCAGTGGCCATCCCTTTAGATCCTAAGCTGCCAGGACTTGGCTTGAGTGTGTCCTCGTAGTTTGTTTGGTCAGAGGAAGTGACTGCTGCAGCTGGACGTTTACTGTTTGTGCCTTGATTTTTTTTTCAGATGTATTTTGAACCCGTAATGTTTTGTGCACTGTGCGAGGCACTGGGCAGGGAGGGGACGTTAGACAGGGTCTCAGCCTGCTCAGGGCTTAAATTCTGCACCCCCTTCATCTTTTAAGTGTTTGGCCAACTACAAAGGAAGCCACTTGGGAAGATAATCCCTCTCTGCCTTTGCACCTGGCTCCCCTGTGGTGGGAGACCTGGCTAGAGCAAGCTTCCTCCTGGTAACCTGGGTTGTCCTGGGAACACATCTTCCCGTAGAAATCGTGCTCTAGGTGAAGGTTGCCGGTACTGTGCCGGCCATCCTTGGTGCAAGCACTTGCCCAAGGGTGGCATTTGTGCTGGTTCTTAGAGCATTTATTTAGCTGGGCTGCATCATTCCCCCAGCATGCTCTCTGGCTAGGTAGGATGAACTCTCTCACCTGAGCTCTGAGCCACAGCTGCTCACCTGCAGGCCCCCTCCTTGGCGAGAGCTCTTTGAGTTGTATGTTATTTGGTTTGATTGGGTGTTCATTTCAAAGCTCTATGTGGTGCTCACGGGCCTATTACCTACAGCTGAGTGCATCCTGCACGCGTGGGTATCATTTAAGATTGTTTCATCAGATTCCATTTACCCAGGTTTTACTTAGTTTGCTGTAAGTTTGCAAAAAGATTTTTTTTTAACTTAAAAATTGCAGGTAGAAACATTAATTTTGAATCATTTTTATTTATCTTCTCTCTTCCCTCTTTATAGCCTATTTTATTCATTTTAACTGCTGGTGTCCAAAGAGTTCCAAGTTCATTTATAGAAAAAAAAAGTTAATTATCAAAAAAGAAATAACAACCTAAAAGAAGTAGGCTTGTATTTGCAACCTTAAGGATTTAATATGTTGATAGGAGGGACTTTTAGAAGGAGGGTGTCCTGGTGTCTTGGTAGGTATGTCTGGCTCCAGTGTCACCATTCTCTTAGGAATTGCTCTGTTGGGAAGTCGCAGCTTGTGGAAGGGTCTGAGGTCGTGGGTTTCCCCCCAGCAGCCTGCCCGGTGTGGTGTTGAAGGTGGAGAGACCTGGCTGGAGATGCTGCCGGGATCCTCCCAGAGGCCTTGTCGGGCATGGGGGGTGGCGGGATGGGGGGTTGGTGGCTCACAGAAGTTTTCCAGAGGAGCTGGACCCATTCTTGAAGTTTCTCGAAAGGATTAGCACGATGTAGTTCAGAAATGTTTTTTCATGGAGTCGTGGTTTTGGGGTTCAGAAAGATGTTTGTCTGAACCCTGCTCTCACCCTTCTCCTGGAACACAGACCTCACCCTGAGCAGGAGAGAGCACCGGGCCGTGTTTGTTTAATCAGCACCGGGAATGCCCGGCCTTGGTCATGGTCCTCCTCTCAAGACTCTTGTACCATAGGGACGGTGCAAATGTGCAGCCGAACAATGAGCACAAGTTCATGCTAAATGCTGCAGGAATGACAGGGAGGCCTTGTGACCAGACTGTGGGGGTCATATTATGCCAAACTGTGGCTCTCTTCGGTGTAAGCTTCTGATACAGAGCACTGTTGCTAGGCCCAGAGTCCAAAAGGAATGATACCTTTTCCACATCAAATGCTTTAAAGCTATCAGCGTCCACACACTTTAGTTTTTAAAAAAGAGGTTTAAAGTGGTTTCATCTCAACAACAACCCAAAATTATGGAAGCTATAAATGACCAGACTGATGAATATGTCTTAAAAAAACCATAAAATTAAAAAAAAAAAAACAAATGAGAAAATATTGCCAGTTTCTATCACAGAGAAAGAACTACTTTCCTTAATATATAATGAGCTCCTGCAAATCAATAAAAAGAACAATAACCTCTCATTGGAAAATGATTATCGGAGAATACAAATAAACAGTTCAGAGAATATCAGCAATTAAACACACTGAGATAGTATTACTTATAATAAAAGAAATAGCAATGAAAACGCCAGTGAAATGTC
This sequence comes from Varecia variegata, assembly GCA_028533085.1. Classification (NCBI taxonomy): domain Eukaryota; kingdom Metazoa; phylum Chordata; class Mammalia; order Primates; family Lemuridae; genus Varecia; species Varecia variegata. The sequence goes on along the minus strand of CM052443.1, from coordinate 12,902,359 downwards.
ACTTTCAAGTACCAAATTGTCAAAAATTAAAATTTTGATAGCACTCTATGTCGAGAAGGGTGTGAGGAAGCAGCTGCCCTTAAACTGTCGTTGGACAGTGAGTAAGTGGGTACAATTTGTAGCTATGTGGGAATGTTTATCAAAATGACAAATGCCTGCACTCTTAGACCCAGCACTCCTGTTTCTGGCAATTTATGTAACAGGTACACACGCACGTGTGTGCAGTGACAGCTACACCAGAACGTGCATTCCCTGCTTGATGCAATCACAGAGATTAGAAACAACAGGGGTGTCCATTAAACAACAGCTGAATCTGGGCTGTGACGTCAACATCCCGTCTTCCTCTCCCCGCTGCTGGTCGGAGGGCAGCTCCAGGCTTACATTCCCGGCAGAGAGAGGCTGGCCCCTGCAGCGTTGAGGGCTTGTGTTTTATTGGGCTGCCTTGAGTCATCCTGATCTGTGAGGAGGAGAATGGGATGTTCTGTAAATTGGCCTACAGCCAATCATGAATTCATGTATTTTTTAAGAAAAAACCCAGCCCGTGTGACTCACATTCCCTCCTGTCTTCATTTCCTCTTCACAGCCCAACAGATCTCTCTCCCTCCCACCCCCCCAGCATTTTGTAGATGAAGCAGCAGAGGCTGAGATGGGCATTTCGAGACACTGTAGCTTTATATGGCATAATTGAATCATAATCACCCATCACTCCTATGATGTGGGAATTATTATTTGCGTTTTCCAGATGAGGAAAAACTGGGGATCAGAAAGGGTAAGGAACTTGCTTAAAGTCACAGCAGTAAGTGGCAGAGCTGGAGCTGGATTCCGGTTTGTTTGCATAGACTGTTCTCATGCCCACTGCACGTGCCCATCACGTGGGGTGCAGCGGCCTGGCGTCCCCACATCCTGGTCTGCTCATTGGCGTTTACAGCGCCCAGGTGCTGGGAGTGAGAGCTGGAGCTGGGAGCCCCTGGGCTCCACCACCAGTAAATGATGAAGTCCTCACTTGGTCATTTCAGTATCCCTAGTGCTCTGCTTCCAGGCGGAGAACTCTTATTTATCTTTTTTATTGATACATAATTGATGTACATATTTTTAGGACACGTGATAATTTGATAAATTCATATAATGTGGAAAGATCAAATTAGGGTAAGTGGGCTATCCGTCACCTTAAATATTTATCTTTTCTTTATGTCAGGAATACGTGTTACTCTCTTGTAGCAATGTTGAAATCTACAGTAGATTATTGTTAACCATAGTCACCCTACTGAGCTGTCGAACACCAGGTCTTCTCTCAGAATATCTAACTATATGTTTGTACTCAGTAAGCAGCCCAGGCTGGGAACTCTTGTTCACGCAAGAAAGGGATCTTTGAAATCGGTAATAGGTGCTTGCAAAGAATTTTAGCAGCAGCCAGTGGACAGGGCCGAGCAGTAAGGACTGGCCGTGGAGCCTGGTGCACCAAGAACTTCTTTAGTCTCTGTGGCTGAAGGTCTTCCCTGGCCAGCAGTTGTGACTGAAGGTCACACGAGGTGGCTCTGGAGGGACCTGGGGGACCCCAAGGAACTTTGTGACAAACTGACATTTGTCTTAATCTTCTGGGCATTGGCTTTCTGCACTCATTGCTCACAGGGCTGCTAAACCAGGCAAGGTGGGCGACTGGAGGATGGGAGGGGGAGAAGGGCACCTTCTGGAAGGAAAACCAGCAGGGGTGAGGACTGGGGAAGAGGGATTAGGAAGGGGGAAAAAATCTTTTGGTTCTTCTAGATTGGAGGAGCAATAAAAAGGAAATTTAAATTTAAAAAAAACTATGTGATTAGGATTTAAATCCAGTACGCTTCATCACAATAAACCTTTGACTTTATATTTTCCATAGTAGATAAAAGTAGGAAAAATAGGACTACTTTTGTTTTCTTTCTCTTTACATGTATTACTGAGATTTTTTTGTGTTCTTAGTACATCTTAGGATTAATTATGAAAATCAAATTACCAGACACTGGAAATAGAAAATATAAAATTAGTAATATTCAAAGATGGTTAAATGCTTCATTTCCTTTTCTCATGAAAAAAGCAGCAGACAGAATTTATATTCTGAAAGCAAATATGGAAATCACATTAAAAATCAGAAAATCCTCACCCATGTGGGTTTCGTTTATCTTTGGTCTGATTTAGAGGCAGAGAGAATTTGAATATGCTGCTAGCTCGGGGCAGCTAAGTTCCTTCTTTCTCAAGAATTGGGTATACGTGTGGGGCTTATTTGATCTCGTTTGCTTTTTTGCCACTTTGCTTCCATTGAATCCAGAGGGAGCTTCATGGTAGGGACTTGACATGTATTTTGAGAGCTAAAAGGAGGGAGTTTGCGGATGCACAGGCCGGTATTCGGAATGTGAAGGGCGTGGAAGCAGAGAGGCCCTTCAGGAGGTTGTGTGGTCTGAGGCCTCAGCGTTCAACTGTTGTCCACTGAGACTAGGACCTGCGTGTGACATGCAGGCTGACCCATGGGACTGTCCTCCAGCACATTATTTTCTCCTCTCATGACAGGTCTTCACTTGCCTACTGGAAAAAAAATAAATATAAGTCAAAACGTACGTACAGAAGTCTTGAGCTTAAGAGACCCCAGCGCTGGTGGTTCTCCAGCCTGACTTCGTGTTAGAGTCACCTGGGGAGCTTCAGAAATACAGTGCTGCCAGGACTCACTCTGGAGATTGTGACTCAGTTGGCCTGAGTGAGACGTGGGTGGCCAGGCTCAGGGAGCACTGGGCGAGTCCAATTTTGTAGGCTGGGAAACTGAAAGAGAGGTTGCCTGTCACCTCAGGGACCCAAAGTAACAGGTGGAAACAGGACTAGACGTGGGCCTCCTCACCGAGGCTGGGCTTGTGTTCCAGTGTGCCACGGGTACCTCCATTCTGAATCTTGTCCCAGCATCTCTCAAGTTCTCTGTTGCTCTGGTCTCATAGTCTCTGCTCTTGACCTTGCAAATGACAGCCATCAGTGGACAGGGCTCTGCACCCCTCTGCCTGCCTTCAATGTTATTTTTGAATAATGGAATTTAAGCAAATGCATATTTATGCCTGTGTTATGGAGAAGACTGTCTCTTTTCCCAAGGCATCTGTAGTTATTAGTCTTGCAAGTGGGGCAGTTCATTGTCCTCCTAGTGAAAGCGGTCGCACAGCCTGATATTCTTCTAGTCTTTCTGTGTGGCAGAGATAGAAGCGGGGAGTCATTTCTCAGCTCCTATTCAGCGGCTGCTTTCGTGACTCGGAAAACCCAGCCTTGACCTTCTCTCCCAGGCTGCTTTGTCATGAGCAGGACTCTGGACAAAGACCTTCCCTTCACCTGCCCAGGGCGCCCTCTCTGTGGGTTTTGCACCCCCTGACTGCTTGGAAAGCCTTTATCCTCATCTGATATTTGGTGAACAGCTGACACCTCCTGGGAATCTTTAAAATTGTTCTCTGAAGAAACCATTCTGCCTCAAGTGCCTATTTTTAGACTTTATAAAGCCCACGTCAAATTGTTGCTGCCTTTCCCTCTGTCTGCTAAGCCTGCTGTTTGAAAGGCAGCAACAGGATCTTTTGTCTTTAAAAGTTCAGCCCCATCTAGTTCATTCCACTGCCTTGGAATGCTCAGGGGTATATCTCTTCCCTCATTCTGACCAAAATCAAAACCCAAACCACAAGCAATAACCTTTACACCGCAGGAGTTGAAATAATACAACCGGGGAAGAAAATCACTTCCAAACAATGAACCTAGAGTATAGATCGCTGTGTCTTAAAACTCTTGATTTGCTCTGGTCATATTTAACCTATTTGACTAGAATGGTTTGCGCTTCAGGCTCTCCAGTGGGCCGTCCAAGTTCAGAACAAGTACATCGGATGGTGACTGGCTGAAGGGGCTGGCAGCTGTCATGTTCCATAATGAACTGTAGGAAACAGAATTCAGGTGTTCTGGGGGGGCCTTGAGCACCTCTTGCTCAGCCTGGGGTGAGTCCTTCTTTGGCCAGCGGTTTTGGCTTTTGTTTCATTACATGGACCTTTTCGTTGTCACTGACAGCAACTTGTGTGACTTTAGGGGTGGTGAGAATTCATAGCAAAGCCCGTGACCCAAGGCAGTGCCAGGAGCAGCTGTACCCCAGCACGACTTGATCTTTCTCTTTCCCCTCCATTTCCCACCTTTCTCTAGTCCTACCTTCATCCCTCCCTCTCTCTATATTGGCTCGTACAACAGAAGTCAAGTATCTTTTATTTTGTATTTTTATTGAATAAAAGTTTTAGGATCCATGCTATTAAATTTAAGATAGGTAAATGGAATGGTTTATATAGAATCCTCTAAAAAAAAAAACAAACAAAACTCGAGTAAAACCAAAAACCAAGTATTCCTTTAGGCAAAAATTAAAAAAAAAAATAGGATTTTTTTTGGGGAAGAAAAGCTATCTGTAGTTAAAAAGAAGATTAGAAAGGGTACACAATAAAATATTAACATTATGTTAGGGTGGCAGGAGTATGAGTTAATTTTGCTGTTTGTATCTCCTAAATTTTCTTCAATAAATATATTATTCAATGTTATCAAATATATGAAGAGAAATGTACGTGCCTGTTGATCTAGCAAACACACGTCAAAGGAATTCATCCTAAGAAAATAATGAAGACGTATTATTCCTTATATGTCCAAAGGATATGTGTGTGTGTGTGTGTGTGTGTGTTTGTGTGTGTGTGTGTGTTTGTGTTTGTACACCCCCATATACTTGAAGAATTAGCTACAAGGATGAAGCATTGTTTATTACAACAAAAAACTTGAAACAACCTACATTAGCTTAATTGTACATCTTTATAATGGAATAGTATAAAGCTGTTAAAATGATGTTGCAGGTAAATATTTAATGATATGGATACATTTTATAACATAGAATGAAAAAGTAAGTTGCAGATTGGTTCGTATCATTTGATCCCGTCAAAGAAACAACACAGACATAGAGAAGATCTGAAAGGGTATTAATGCCCTAGTGTGTTAGTAATGTTACCTCAGAGAAGGGGTCAGTGGGTGTTTATATTCTTTGTGTCTAACTAAATATGCATGCGTGCCTGTACATGTGCATATGCAGTTTTCCTGTGAAGAACCTGTATTGTCTTTATAATAATTGGAAAGGTTTATTTTAGATTTAAAAGATAAAGTTACCTCTATTTGAGTGAGAACCTATGATTTATACCTCATAGTTGACCTTTTGCCTCCATTATTTAAATGCATCTTCTACCTTCAAGTAGAAGATTTAACAGTGATAAAAGAGCTTACAATGACAAACTGATTTCTGAATGGATGATTGATAATTATAATGGCTGAGATTTTAAATTGCCATTTATAATCAGTTAGTGTTCCCCCCTCTTCTGGTGTGTCTGGTTGCAGTAATGCTGTTTGGCCCACTTTATTGCAGGTTAGAAGCCTGATCTTGCAGTGGGAAGCTAAATAATGAAGCTTGTTCAGAATTACACTACAGTGATTAATGCAGCTCTGAGCTCAAGGGCCTGGGATTTTGTGGCTGCAACTTCAGAATTCAGAGCCTGTTTCTGTTTATTTGAGTTTTATAGCTAAGGTCCTTGGCCTGAGGCTGTCTGAAGGTTCGCTCTGATGTAATTGGTAAATTGCTAAGGAGGACACTGGCATTACTCTGGCATTATTTATTGGTGAGATAGGGTCATTACAGAACAATCACATTCAGCTAGAACTTGGTGTATAACCAGAGCGCTAAATTTGTATGCACAGATGACAGGCATTGATGACCTCAGAGAAGTTGACCTAGATAGCCAATGAGAGGCAGGTCCTGACAAGGTCTTGCATCCGGGAAACCCCAGTGCTGACAAGGTAGCCGGCACAGGGTAGAAGTTTGATGAATACTTGCTGAATGAGATAGTGCTGGTGCTGGCTTTTCAAGTCTGGGCTCCTGAATATGTGAGCCTGGAGGATAAAACTGCAGGACAAGGCCGGGCGCGGTGGCTCACGCCTGTAATCCTAGCACTCTGGGAGGCCGAGGCGGGTGGATCGCTCGAGGTCAGGAGTTCGAGACCTGCCTGAGCAAGAGTGAGACCCCGTCTCTACTAAAACTAGAAATAAATTATCTGGCCAACTAAAAATATATATAGAAAAAATTAGCCGGGCGTGGTGGCACATGCCTGTAGTCCCAGCTACCCGGGAGGCTGAGGCAGTAGGATTGCTTAAGCCCAGGAGTTTGAGGTTGCTGTGAGCTAGGCTGACGCCACGGCACTCACTCTAGCTCTAGCTGGGGCAACACAGCGAGACTCTGTCTCAAAAAAAAAAAAAAAAAACAGAAAAACCCTGCAGGACAAGGAGCTGTCACCGTAACATATGGGCATTCTGAAACCAAGAGATTAAATGCATTGTTCAAGATCACAAATGATTCTTCAGTTCTCAGGCACTATTAACTGCATGTAAGGTGCATTATTAATTTAGTAACAAGGGGGACAATGGCAGGGAGGTTCCTTATGTCTTTTGTATGAGAGGCTTGCTGATTTCTGAAAGGTTAAGATGTTAAGTTGTCGTTACATCAAGCAAAGAAGGTTGGGGACAAGTTAGGGCATCATTAGAATTAGTTTTTCGGTCTCCTGATTCTTGGCGTATCTAGTTTAGCGATTCATGTTGGCCCTTTGACAGTTTTGCACTCACTTGAGTGCTTTTTACTAGCTGCCTTGACATGCTTTTCAATGCTTGTAGGGTTTGTTTCCAACCTCGCTGAGCACAAACATCAGTGCCTTCTGCTGGGTTAGTTGGTGGTGATGCAGCCCACAGGTACTTGTCTCTCTGCCTTTCAGTGGGGTTCAGCAACCATCTATTTATGTTGAAAGGCGCTGTACTGGGAGACGGAGAACGCGGAGTTCTAGGCCTCCAGGCATTTATCATCGCTTGCTAATTTGAGCTCAGCCTGGCACTTGAACATGGGCCATAGATTTCCAGATGAAAAAAACAAAAGGATCCTTTAATGTATAGAGTTGTCTCTGCCTGCTTGCTTCATTTCTGATCATTTTGAACAATCGATATCCAAGTTGGATATTGTCATGTTGCAACACAACACAAGCCTGTGTGGCCTTGGGTGTGCACTTGTGCTGGTTGCAAAGGTTTTTAAAGTGAAGTGGCTAAGAAGAGAGCAAGGCCAGTGTGTGTGTGGTAGGGGGTGGTGGTGAAGTCAGATGTGAGCACTGTTTCTTGCTACAAGCTATTTTATGTATGAGCTATTTCTTTGGATTATTTTATATATGAAAATGTACATCTGATTGGAAGACAGAAGGTACTGAAATTTACCTCTTGAAATTGTTCTAGGAAAAATTAAACTCAGTATCAATCAGATTCCTAATTTTACAGTCTTGCAAATAATATAATAGAATAATGTGGGTAGGAGTATCTTTTATGTGGTATTAAGTTTTGATAATTCCCATCTTCCTTCGTACCTAAAAGCGGCACCCTCTTCTGTCATACTGCAAACAGATGCTGCTGCCACATGCAGACATGATTTGCCAGCTGTGGCACAGCTGGTCACCCAGGCCTTGTTACATACAGCTGCCTGTAAAACCTGGATTTAGTGTCCTCCCCCTAAGTACTTTCTTAGAAATCACTCGTATCATTTTAGAGAGTATCCCAGTGTCACTGCTTAAATACGAATCTTCCTGGGCCTTCACTTCCTCTGGTAATTTCTCCCTAAGGTTGGCATCTGCTTTTGAGACCCTGCTGGGCCTAGATGTATTCACTGGCAGTGGATGAAGGCTTTGGGGGAGTGAAGTGGTTGGGAACATTTCTGCCCATGTACCTGGTGGGTAGCTCATGATTTCTGACCTGATTTACGGCACATTCTCTACTCTAGCCGCACAGAACAGCTTTGCCTGAGCCCAGCCAAGGCTTGTTCACTGCTCAGGGCCCAGCTCAAGGGCTGTTGCTGCTCCGATATCGCCTGGGTCTTCAGCTCTCTTCACTTCACTTGGTGGGAATGCCTGCCTCGTGGTTTTCAATAGTGTTGGTGGTTCTGTTGCTGTTACGTTCTGGCAACACACTATTTCTTTGCTTCCCTTTTCTCCGTGTGTCTTGGGAACTTCGTTCTTTGTCACCACCCAAGGTGGGTGGGGAGGAGCAGAACTTTTACCCTCGCTCATGTATTTAGTGGCCTGATCAAAAGTCTGTGGGGACAAAATGAAGGTTTGAACAGCCACACTAGCTGTCAGAAAGCTAATGTAATAAAGGCAGGAGTTCCGGCGGCTGCCCCTTGCAGAATGGGTTGAGAAGGGTGCGGGCTGGTGAGTGTAATAGGCAAGAACCACCACCAGGTGGTGACGGCGGCTTCCTGGCCCAGGTGGGACTCTGGGTCTCCCCCTCCCATGGAAGGTCACTTGATAAGCATAGTGTTGCACCAGTAACCCATGTCCTCCTCATTCTTATTAAAGAGTGGTATTATAAGTAAGCCGTGAATTCCCATTATAAGAAATAATTGCTTTTTAGAAGGAAGCATTAAGGACCTCTAGCTCAATTAAGATCCTGTTCTTTTCCTTAACACTTCTGGCTCTTAAAGCCAAAAGTGCTTGGCCTTGAGATGGGAGTTTACATGGAACTTTGGGCAGAAACCTCCTCTGCCTTGGGCTGCAGCTTGTCCCTGGCAGGGTTTGGGCTGAGGCATTATGGGATCTGTCTCTTTGACACTGCTGCATGCAAAAATGACTTTAAAATTAGCCTCCCTAACCTGTTGGAGACATTGGTGAAAAAGAGAATAGGACAAACGTCTTTTGCTGTTGGATATGCATTGAATCAGTTTTTAGCCAGGGGAGGCTGACAGGGGTGACCGTGGTGGATTTAGGACAGTACTTTTAGAACCACAAGCTACTGAAAGGTAAGGAAACGCAGAAGGGCCAAGGCACAGTAATTGCAGGACTGTTGGTCTCTAGAACACCTGTGATCTCCCAGATTCCTCACAACAGTCCATGAAGGAGGTTTCAGGATCCATTTCTACAGATGTGGAAGCCAAAGGTGGGATAGGTCAGGACATGTCCTCAATGTCACTAAGCTAGTAAGGTGGTGGAGATGGAACCCAAAGCTGGTCCTGGAGGATGAGAAGGAGGCTCATTCCTTATGTATGAGGACAGTGGAGCAGTTCAAACAGAAGTGTCCAGAGGGGTTTCCTATTCCCTTGAATATTCTTCCTTTTAATATTGGCACGGACATTTAGGGGAAACTGCCATTCATTTTCCCAACGGGGCATTCCGTATGCCTTAGGGACCTCCGAGGTTCCAGGGTCACCTTGGCCAAGCCAGGTACGCACACGTCTCGCTGTGAGTTGGCTGCTAACTTTCATGATGTTTTGCCGCGGGGGCAGAGTCGTGGGGCCGTGGTTTGGGTTGGTTTTTGTGTGTCTCCTGAATACGCAAAGTTCCTCCTATAGTCATTGGCTGGGCTGCTGCCTCCGAGGAGCCTCTTCCCCACACTTGAATCTGCTCCCGATTCCAGAGAGGCAGCAGCTTCCAGCCCAGGCGGGCTTCGGCTCAGCATAAGCCGTGCAGCTCGGGGGTGCCGGGCTGGGTGGCTGTGTGCGGGGGTCACCTGGGTGGTAGCTGCTGCGGAGCCCTCCCTCCCCTTGCGACTCTCCCAGCACGGCACCTCCCGCTCCAGGCTGTTAATCACCTGGAACTGGCAGGGACCAGAATTTCTCTCTGCCTTGCTGTTGTTAGGGGAAACGGACCACCATCTGCATCCAGACCTGCCGGTCTCTTGCCTCTCCTCTTTCAAACAAGCTCTTCCTGCCTGGAATCTGGTAAGTGCCACCAGAGGTTCCGTTTTCCTTCCTTACTCGATCTGTGCCTGTAGCATCAAGAGAATATTCTTACATAATGAGTACATTAGCTTTAACTTAAATGTACCAGGATTTGGGCGATTATTTGAATTCGCTTGCTTGCTTTTTTTTTTTTTTTTTTTTTGATGTCCATTAAACATTTTTTGCATGCTTCAAAAATCAAAAGGTGTACAGTGAAACATTTTAATTCTTTATGTGTGTTTAACCTCTGTCATCTTGTGTGAGACCTTTTCAGGGTAGTGCACTGAAAAATTACACAGCTAATGCTCTGGTGCCTCTCCCCTGCCCCCTTTATGAATAAATTCCTGGATTTGTCATCACTGTGTGCCTGAATGTCAAAAATAGACACAGTGAAGGGATCTGTCATGCAGAGTTCAGAGATTTGGTACAAAACCCCAGGTGAAATGAGGACAGATCTTTTATTTAAAATTTTTTTTCTTTTTAGACTTCATTGTGTGCTAAGTTCAATTTAAAGAATAGCTAATGCAGCCAGCCGGTGGGTCACGATGGGACCAGGTGTACTTCTTCATTGTTTCAGACTCACCTCCTGGGATACGCACACCTTGCTCGCTTGTTTTATAACCTTTACAGGAAATACCTGGGGATTCGTCACATGACTCCTTACTTTAGTTTTCACATGTGTTCACACAGATAAATCGTTTTGCTCTTATATGGGTAAATGTTCAGTTAGGAACTTCTAAAAATTGTAAATGAGGTGCCTGCCAGATCCTTATTCATTCTCAGCCTCCAAACGTATGAACTTTTATTCCCTTTAAGAGAAAATAAAACTGGCACTTATATTTTAAAGTAAAGAGTACTCATGTTCATTGTCATTAAAAAACATATAGCAGTTAATCTCCAGGAATAACCTTAATCTCTCTAGCTGGGATGGTGTGACTTGACCTTTTCTTTTCTTTTTTCTTTTCACATCAGTTACAAATAATGCTCTATGGTAAATATATAATTTGAGGAAAATTGCATTATGTAATACTGGAATGGAAAACCAGAGAAGCGCCCGCTCCTTTGGGGTGATTCTGTAAACCATGGGAAACTCTCGGGCTGCCGGAGACAAAGGCTGAGACAGGTGCGCCTGCTGGCTCGAGGGGGACTTTCGTGTGTGGGGGAGGAAGCTGAGCATGTGTAGCAACTTGAAGCATGTCAGAAAGAACATTTGTCAGGAATCTTCAAAACCGTGGCAGTTTGTAATGTGTGAAATTGAACTTCTGACCCTGTTTGCTTGATGGTGACTTCTTGTTTTGCTCGAGAATTGTGTGGTATTGGGCCCCTGGGTGTGGGAGAAAGAGCAAAGCGGTTTGGTGAAGAGGGAAATGCCATCATTTTTGTGTGTGACTTGAGACGGGAGAGCCTAAACCTTCACCTTAAAAGGAGAAGTTTCTGTTGGGAAATAGAAAATTGGCAAGGCAAACACCACAGACCTTACCTGTAAACTGCTTTGCAGGGAGGTGATGGTTATGCCTCACAAGGGATAAGGAAGAATAGAAAATAAACCCGAGGGAATGAAACGCAGCTACGTGTGGGCAGAAAGAAACCTGCACTATTTGTTGCCCCCCGACGCCCAAGCAAGACACCACCCCTATTTGGTTCTGTCCCTCCTGCACCATTGACGTGCCCTTCTCCTGAAATGACCCACACCTGTGTTTGACAACAAGAGGCTGCCACTTCATTCAAATGCATTTTTTCAGCTAATGAACTCTCACCTCTTGCCAAGGGGCCTGAGTGCCTGGTTAATGATCTTTAATGTAAGTGATTCTCTGCCTTGATTAACATTGAGCTTGGTTAGTACCACACAGGTGAACTCCGTGATCCTCCCACGTGATTCATTCCCTGCCAGCCACCTCCACACCTGTAGGAACTGGGCATAGCCGGTTCTCTCTTTATGTGCGCTCTTCCCCTCCGGTGGAATTTGGGCTGAGACAGTTGAGGTGGAACCCGGCTGTTCAGCAGAAGAGCAGCTACAGAGCGGTCTCTTTGGTGGAGGACTCGAGGGTGGTGATTGGGTTCCTCAAATCCGAAGACCTTCGGGTGAGCCTCCCCTGAGCACGTTAGGGAAGGTGCTGCCCTGCGCTCTGTCCAGGTGGTGGTGGGGGGGCTGGGTGATCAGGGTCTCCCAGCTGCAGGTGCTAACTGCCTGGGTCTCTCTCAGCCACCATGGCAACCACCCGCCTTCTTCACCGTTCTGCTAGGACACCCCTCAGCCCCCCTCCAGAAAGGAAGGAGCTGTGTGGATGGCCCTGCAGCTCGTAGGGTAGGCAGAGTTAGCCATTTTCTCCTGACCCAGATACGTGGTAGTGGTGATTTCTGCATGTACACGTTGATACCTAAAAAAAGATGAGAAAGAGCTTTCATAGTTGCAAATATGAGAAATGTCCCCTTTTATGATTTTAAGGGACAACAGTTTTTATAAAGAATTGGATGGCCTCAGCCTGCAGTGTCGCAGATTTCCCTTGAGAACTTATTTATCCTGTTGAACTGTTGATTATTAAGGTATTCCTCACCACCCCTGTCCCAAATTACGCAGAGTGACGTATAAGAACCTGAGGACGTTAGCCTAAAGCATTTACTAGGTACATCCTTCCTAAGTGGATCTTCCCTTTTCCCTGGCCTTAATTTTCTTCTGGAGAACAGGGCCTGTTGTAATGGCTGGTGCCGCGCGTCCCTGGTCCTCTGAGGCGGGATGTGGGTGAGTTTGGTGGCACACGTCGGTCATGACTTGCCCGTCTTGGCCCCTTTCCCAGACCGAGTTCTGCTGCGGGCTTGATTGATTCGGCTGCTGGTGGTAGAATCTGATGTTTTAGAATCCAGGGATGGAAAGGATTAAGAATGATTTCCGATTCGAATTCCTTGTTTCTAGGGAATTACTAAATCTATACATTGTATTTGTTGTTTTAAAAAGTACTAATTTGTAACAGTGGAGGGGAAGAACTATGATTTTGCTTCTTTGATCTCCCATAGTGATCATATTTTCTGAGACAAATACTGGTTTATTTTTTTTAAAGTCATTTAATTCACATTGAAATCTTCTGTTGCTATTGAAATCTTATTATATATGTCACAAATCACTTAAAGGCAGTGGTTCTCAGCCAGTGGCAATTTCTGCTCCCTCTCCCACTGGACATCTGGCAGCATCTGGAGAGGTTTTTTTTGGTTGTCCCAATTTGAGGGGGAGGGGCGGCGGGTGCCCCTGGTGCCTGGTGAACGGAAGCCTGGGTGCTGCCCCACTGTACACGGTACAGGTAGCCCCCGCCACGCGGAAGTACAGCCCGAAGTATCGGTAGTGCCCAGGTTGAGGACCTTTGCTTTAAAGAATGTACAAAATAAGAAATGCCGTGGAAAATCCGAAGTCTCTGGGTAGCCTATCCATAAGGAGTAAATGTTTGTTTGGTTTTTTTGGTACAAGTGCTCAATTGAGCCTGGTTGAATTAACAAATGAGTGGAGCATGTGAATTCTATATCAGAGCTTTAGTAAAATACATATTTCTTTCAAGTTCAAATTATCGGCAAAGTATGTTATTTTAACATAGCTAAATAACTAACACAATGGAAGGCTACTTGATCGTTTGCTAGTGTCCACTGCCTGAAGGGCGGCTTCCTTTCAACCGTGGGGCAGGAGAAGCTCTCCGTGGGAGCCCGGGGGAGACTTGGTGGGGTCCTGTCCTGGAGTCCTGTAGCTGAGGACAGGACGTGGGCTGATTTCCTCATCTCTGTAATGGGGATAGGGTAGGGGTATCTCTGCTGCTTACCTCTCTGCATTGAAGGCTGAAATGTGGAGGAATTGTGGAATTTTAGAAACAGAAAGGGAGATCTCAGTTAATTTAGTCTCATACCTTCTCTTTGGAGATAAAGAAACCAGCCCAGAAAGGTTAACTTTCCTTTTCTAATCCATTCTGATGGGGTTTCTCCTTCGTTTCAGTTCTTAAGGCAATTTTTGCCTATTTAATTCAGTTTTCAGTTAATCATGTACTCATTTCCGACACCTTTCGTTGTCATCCTGCCTTGCTCTTTGAAATCTTCTAGGTTAACTTTTTATGTGTTTACTTCTTGGCCCGTTCATCAAACTCTAGATGAAGCTAACTTTGGCAATGGGATGATGACTCCACACAGCTTTGGGTCCTGCTAGTGCCCGGAGAAGAATTTTATAAGTTTCGGACCCCAGGAAGGTATTTGTTAATCTGAGTTGAATGACACACAAGCTTGGTGTGACTGGGCCAGTGTGAGAATTAGAACAGACATCCAGAGTGGTTGTCCTCATGCCAGGACTCACCCGCTTTTCACATGGGGAGACTTGTTAACATATTTGAGAAGGTGAAGTTCTCTAAATTGGTGGTTCCTATAGCTGTAGGTCAAGGTTGGTTTGCTGAAGCACTGACTCTTGATGGTGTTTCATCCAACATTGGCATTTTTCTTTGGCTTTGGATGCCTTTGAGGAACATCATTTTAGTCTTCTAGGCTTGGATTTGTTATATTAGCTCTAACAGCCTTCCTATGGTTAAGTTTTAAATGGGGGGGGGAGAACAAAATTGCATCTTGGAACAGGAAAAAGGACATTAGGGAAAAACTGAGGAAATCTGAATAAAGTATGGACTTTTGTTAATGATAAATCAACCTTGATTCATTAATTGTGAGAAATGTCCTGTACTAATGTAGATTTTAATAATAGGGGAAACTGGCTGCAGGGTACGTGGGAACTCTTGTGGTGTCCTTGCACTAATTCTGTAGTCTGAAGCTATTCTAAAGCAAAATGCTTACTTTAAAAAGCACATGTTGGTGTGGATGCGGAGAGGTAGAAACACTCATAAACTGTTGGTGGGACTGCGAACTAGTACAACCTCTGTGGAAAGCAATATGGAGATACCTCAAAGAGCTACAAGTAGAACTACCATTTGATGCAGCATCTACCCAAAGGAGCAAAAGACATTCTACAAAAAAGACATCTGCACCCAAATGTTTATAGCAGCACAATTCACAATTGCAAAGATGTGGAACCATCCAAGTGCCCATCAATACATGAGTGGATTAATAAAATGTGGTATATGTATACCATGGAGTACTATTCAGCTATAAGAAACAATGGTGATCTAGCACCTCTTGTATTATCCTGAATAGAGCTGGAGCCCATTCTACTAAGTGAAGTATCCCAAGAATGGAAAAATGAGCACCACATGTGCTCACCATCAAATTGGTTTCACTGATCAACACCTAAGTGCACATACAGTAGTAGCATTCATTGGGAGTTGGGCACATGGGGGAGGGGGAAGGAGGGGATGGGTATATACCTACCTAATGGGTGCAGTGCACACCATCTGGGGGATGGACACACTTGAAGCTCTGACTTGGGTGGGGCAAGGGCAATATATGTAACCTAAACATTTGTACCCCCATAACATGCTGAAATAAAAAAAAGAAAAACACAAACAAAATTGCTGCCATTTTCCTAATAGATACAGTAGTACATTTTATTGTTTTATTTTTCTTTGAGACAGGTTGCTGTAAAGTTGTGTTCTGTGTTTGACATATCAGCTTTCTGGTCAGGATAGCTATCAAAGTGCCCCTTTCCAAAATGTGCCCAGATAATTTTGAACAATTTCAAACCATAGTATGTGATTTAAATTTATTTGCCATTGCATTTACTAACTCATTTGTAGATGGTACATTCAAAAGACTAGACATAATTTTCAGGTTTAAAAAGTTATATCAACCAAAGTGTATTTGTAGATGACATTTGAAATACTATCAGCTGGTAATGCTACCACCAATGTGCTAGTTGGAGAAATGCAATGTGTCCCATTTTTTTGCTGGGCCTCCAAAGGCATTTGGGTGACAGATATCACTGTCTCTGGGCAGGCTGGTGTAATTCAATGCCTCTGAAACCAAAATAAGGAACTTTGGTTCCTGGGTCCATAAAGCCACAAAACACATATGGGCCTATTCTATTTGATGGTATGTCGCTAAATATACTATTCTTTGTATTAAAACAAACATGGACATATTATAGATTATATGGATTTTTAAAGTACTGCTTGAGATTGCTGGCTTTAGGTTCATGGCCTCCACCCCTACCTTACACTCCTCTGTTTCTGTGGCTACCAGGGGACAGTATGAAAAGCACTGGACTTGGAGATAAAAGAACTTGAGTTTGAATCCATTTGAGTCACTTATCTTAGCTGTTAATGGACAAAATAGTCATCCTGTGCCATTTTGTTGTGAAAATAGAATGAGGTAATAGAAAATGTATTTGAATACAGTGAGATCTGTACAGATGCTGAGTATATTACTTTGCAGGAGTTAGGTGTACCCCACCCCACCCCCTTTTCATCTACTTGTGTGGTAGATCTTATGTTGACATTCACCTTGGGGGGAGGGGGCTAAGGTTGGCTTTGCAGATCTATGTTTTCTTGCATTCGTACTCAGGGGGGTGTGTGTTAGTGTTAATGTTAGATGAAGATTACTTGGAAAGTTTGTTTTTATTACTCAAACATACACAGAATAGCATGATAGCAAGCAGCAGGACGAAACCCCACCCCCAACTTCTTTATTGCTGCTGAGTGCAGTTGAATGATTCTTTGCAGTCCTTTTTTTATTTAGCATATATACCATTTGGAATGACAATGAAAACACGTTTCAATGTCAGCTAAATTAATGTTTCTCTATAGGTTCACCACTAACTTGATGTTTGAGTTTGCTTTTTCTAAATTTAATTTTCTTTTTAAATTAGATAAAACGCTGACCAAGTCATAATAATTAGGTATAAGTCTACCTTTCATCCTTGACCCCCTATAGGTGACTGTTTTTATTAGATTTGGGGTTATCCCTCCATTGTCCTTTTTGGAAATAATATGACTATATTTGTATTTCTTTTACTCATTGAGTAGCACATGCTACATACAGTTCTGAGCCCTGTTGTTTTCACTTAGCACTGTATCCTGGAGCTCGCTCACTGTCTGCGTACAGAGGACTCCCTTGTGATGTTTTATAGCTCTCTGCTATGGGGGCACTGTAGTTCAGTCAGTCAGTCCCCTACTGGTGGACACTTGGGTTATGCCCAGGCTTGTCTTTGTGTGTGTGCACGCATGCACATGCACAATAAACTGCCCTGGGCATGTGTCATTTTGTTTCTATCTAGGCATTCCAATAGGGATAAGTAAATTCCTCCTTTCTTGCCTTGTAGATGGTGTAGCTACTCAATAAACTTTTATTCTCTCAACCTCTTGTCCTGCTCTTTACCCCTGATAAGAAGTGCAGCTCTTTAGTCTATAAGCCTTTCTTCCTGCCCCAAGTTTATAAAGTTAGAAAGGAACCTTAGAGATGGGCTTACCCTTCTTATTTTACTGATGAAAGACCTGAGACCAGGAAATGAAGGGAGAGCCATGAACTTAGCTCTTCTCTTCCCCACCCCGCAGGTGACGTTCTGTCTGTGAAACTGTCCTTCCCTCTGCCCGCTGTTGGTGGGCGGTGCCCTAGGGCTGTGCTAACTCAGAGGTTTGGTCCACGGACCAGCAGCATCACCTGAGAGCTTGTTAGAAATGCAGGATGTCCGAGGGACTGAGTTAGAATTTGCTGCTTACTGGGTTCCCAGGTAACTCACACACAGTCAGGTTGGCGATGTGCTGGTGCTGGTCTCCTCCAGGAGGGATGCGGCAGCCGTGCGTAAACAGGAATGTGCATAAACAGGAATGGCGCAGGCTCCTGTTGAACAAATAGACTCCTCCCTTCCTCCTGATGCCCTCCTCCAGCCTGCCTGTCTCTGCTCCGTCCCTGACGGGGCCCAGAGTGGATCTCTTTGGGGCTGGGATCTTTCCTCGGTAGCTCTGCCTTTCCTTACTGCTCCATTCATTCAACACAGCCTTCATCCCTCTCGATTTGTCTTGGATGCATCATATTCCTCTTGTTTGGCAAGTGCCCTTGCTTTATTTCAGGACTCTGTTCATGCTAATTTGTACATTCATCATGTGTTCAATTTATTATGCATTTTCTCATCACTGATGTTAAAGACCTTAAAATGCTTTTGTTAGCATACATAGCACAACGTAAGAATTACTAGTTCCATTTCTTTGCTTTACTGCTGCTGTGGTGTGTGTGTGTGTGTGTGTGTGCACTCGTGCAGGCGTGCATATCTGCGTTTGTTAGTAACTGATAACATTAGGCCTCAATCCATACTTAAATAAAAACTTAATAGCGAATTACTTCTTAAATTATCCACAAACTGTCTTGGCAGCTAAAGTGACTATAAGTAGTGAAATCATTGTCATAATAAAATCCTTTACTGTTAGATTGAGTGTTTCTAGTCTCTTAAATTTCAATTTTGGAAGGTCAGTTTTGGGGACGTGGTAGTAATAATCTAAGTATTAATATATCTAGATGCAGTGATGAGGTTTAGTATGCTATAGGAAAGATTTTAGCATAACAATATGTAGTGTTAGTAAATGTATGGGTTTTTTTTTTTTAAAAGACAGCTTTTTATACTAAGAAACAGATGATGTCTTTTTCTAAAGCATGTTAGCTGCATCTGAATTAGTAAATGTTAAAATAACCATGACTGGTTAAAATATTTTGCAAATTCTTTTTACTTTTTATATAATTAAATGAAATTCTCCATTTGGTAGTTGAGCTCGCAGATAAATTAAGTCTTGCCAGACAGTCTGAGACGATTAGTGATTCAGACCCTAAAAACGTGTAGCATTTGAAAAATAACAACTATGTACTGCAATTTATAAAGGCATAATTAATTAAGGAAACCTTTTCAGTATTTTAAGATTTGTGCTAGTTAATCTTAGCCTGGTTTAAGTCAATCCAGTTCAAACCAACTGTTATGAAAAAGCCATTGCTTTTAGCTACAGAAAATAACCAGTTTCATAGAATGACTTATAATAATAATTCACCTTTTTTTACTTCAAAAGCCTAGCTGACATTATTACCAGATCTGTTGTGGTATCCATCTATACTTCACTTTGTAGGCACTAATACATTTATAACATAGTTAATGGTGATTTCATTTATTCACAGTAAGCATTTATTTTGCCTTAGGTGTATATGTGACAAGGTGGGCATGTGGAATACAAAAAGGATTTCAGGTAAATCCCTTGACATCAAGATGCTTACAATCTTTTTTTTTGTCTTTTAATTTCTTCTTTTTTGGAGACAGAATCTCATTCTGTCACCCTGGCTAAAGTGCGGTGGCGTCATCATAGCTCACAGCAACCTCAAACTACTGGGTTTAGGCGATCCTCTTGCCTCAGTCTCCCGAGTAGCTGGGACTACAGGCACGCGCCACCACATTTGGCTAATTTTTTTTCTATTTTTTTTCTGTTCTTAGTAGAAATGCAGTCTCACTCTTGCTCAGGCTGGTCTTGAACTCCTGAGCTCAAGCGATCCTCCTGCCTTGGCCTCCCAGAGTGCTAGGAAAGATGCTTACAATCTTAATAGAAACCTTGAGGTTTGCACTGGGGTAGGGTTTTCTCGGGATCACGCCAGCCAAATGAATGAGCAAGTGTCTAGGTAAATGAAAATAACACTTCTCACCTTATGGATACTTACATTTTGTTGACTGGTATGACTTATGGGAATTGCTTATGTTTCGGAGCCTCAATCTTTTAAAAACAGGTTTGGAATTTCCATAATGTTAAGTATTGTGTATCTTTCTGAAGGTCACCTATTTGAAAGTTTAAAAGAAAAGGAAGAAGGTGCCATGAAAACACTAAAGAAGACATCAAATAATTTGTGAGAGAACATGAAATTCTCCAACTCTGAAATCTCACAGAGTACAGTGAAGATAGGGAAGAAAAACAGATTAAAAAATAATAGGCAGGAAAGAGGGGAACTCAGCATTGTAACGATAATAAAGTAGAACATGTATCAGATGCAAATATCCAATAGGCCACAAGCACCTCGGTATAAGATGTTTGGGTTGAGAGTTAAACTCATTGACTAAATATTATTTTATCAGCAGCCACAAGATATCCTAAGATCTACCAAGGATAGTTAGCAGTGTAGAATCCATTATAGGTATCCTCTTTATTCACGTCCTGTTTGTGTTTCCTGCAGTTTTTAGATCATTCGTCCTTTTGACTCATTCCTAATGAACTAATGTGGTTTCATGGTCACCAGCTTCCAGCTAGTCCTTGGACAGTAGTGGGGAGGAGTGTGAGCAGTAAACCCTGAACTAACAAGCCTGGTAATCTGTTGTGTTCACAAAAGGCCAAAGGGATAACAGATTAAGTTAAAGAAAGGTAAATATAGTCACCTGGCAAAAATATTTGCCCTTTCTAAAAATTATGTAAGTTCTATTTAGGAGAAATGTTTTTGGTAAAAATATTTGAAAGTTTGTTTTATAATCATAAGTAGCTTGGGTTCTTTTGGCCAGAGGGGGGTGTGTGTTGTGTGTGCGCTCCTGGGCAGTGGGGAGGGAGGCAGCTGGCAGGGACTCGAGCATGTCAATTGGGAGAAGGAAATGAGATGATGAAGTTAACTGGCAGAGAGTAAGAATAGAAAGCATGTAGGAAGGAGAGTCCTGAGATTTCAGGGCTAGTCTTTAGTCATCAGTTGAAGACTTACAGAGAAATGATGGAAACCACCAGTAATTAAGAAAGAATTATTGTGAAAAAGGGTTCCAAACCCTTTTCCTGGTATTCAGGTAGAAGAATATGGTTCTGGTCCAACCCAGTTTCCCTCTCACTTCCTTTTCCACCCACCGGTTGTAGCCACACTGAGCTGCCTGCCTTCCTTGTGTATGTTCTGATGTTGTTTCCTCAGAATCTTAGTGACCTGGCGCTGCCGCCTCTCTGTGTGTGTCTGAACTGTGCTTACCTGGTGAGATCCAGTTCGGATACCAGCTTCTGTATGAAGGCTTCCTTAATTCTTTTCATTCCTCGTTACTGAAATAAGGCTCTTCTAGAGAAATGAAAGATGCTTCCCTATGTATTGGGTACAGGATCCATTGAAACTTCCAGCACGAGCATGGTGTGGTTCATCTCAGCAAAGTGGTTTGAAGATTACACCAAGTTTTCCAGGCAAACGTAACCAGTTTACAGAGCTGTGTTTGCACTGGGTCCCTACCTCCTGTCCTAGGGTGTTAGCCCTTGGAGGGCAGCACACTGCCCAGAGAGCACATGAATTCATCTTTGCCTGACACGGTAACTTACGCATAGATATCTGGCATCATAGCTGAAGATAGGTGGGAGAAATAATACACAAAAACCAGAACTAGCACAGGTGAGAGAGAAGAGGGAAGGGGACAGGTATGTCACAGAAGTGACAGGTAGCAGAACTACTGGCTGAGGTTGGAGGCATTAAGGGTGCGGATGTTTGGGGGAGGCATGGTGGTCTACCTGTCCTTGACCTCATTAGGCAAATACTACAGCACTAACATGCAGGCAGGAAGCAGCTGTATCCCCACCTGGGCGCCTGCACAGGTCACCGTGGTGCACCATTTATTGCATCAGGACGGAATTTGGGAGGATCCAGAGGCACTCAGTCCTCCCACCCATCCTGTGCATAAGAAACAGCCCCTTGAAGTGTCTGTGTCCACTCTTGTCCTTGGCATTATGAAAGTACACATTAGTTCTACTGTCTCTTTCCTTCTCTTTAAGCTTCAGCATGTGGTTATTTGCTAAGAATGGAAACAAATGTGTCCATCAGAAAGTGAAATTTAAATGCTTCAAAAGAATATTATGAAATATCTGGAAATTCCAACTGGCCCAACCAGGTTATTTATTAACCATGACAAGTAGCTGACTGTTACTGAAGTTTGGAAAACAGATTATTCCTTTTAAATTTTCACAGATGAAAACTAGAGTGCCATGTCGGGGGTGAGGGGGGAGTCAACCAATTACCCCATTTTAAAGATTTTTCCTGGGAAATTGGAAACAATGATTGTTTATAGCCAATATGGGGACTTGAGTATGTCTGACTCCTAGTTGTGGAGTGTGTTGTCCTCCCTGAGGAGCGGGTTAAGGTAAGTCGGGTTATGTGCGTAGATACAGGGGGGTGGGTGGGTTTTGGCAGGGATTGTTACTGCTAGTACAGTAGGAATGTATTAGGTACTTGGGTTGCTGCCTTGTGCAGAGCCAGCCAGTGGATTCTAAGAGACTTGAAGGCTTAGAGCCCCCAAGCCCTATTCCACCTTTTTAACGTTTCTGTGACTTATTAATAGTAGCAGGAGTACCCATGCCCACCCCTCAGTGATGTTCTCAGGGTGCAACCACACCCTTGACCTTGCCTCTGCACTCTAAAAGAGTCTGATATCAGGATCTATAGATTGCTTAAGCAAGATACAATTCAGTTTTTTTTCCCCATGTGAGGTAGAACTGCACTTTCTCCAAAAGTGTGCACATAGCCTACAGGGAAGGGGTGGATTATTTCCTCACTGGTTTCAGATACCCTTGGGAACATTAAATGGTTTCTTGCCACCAAAGAGTTCCTGTTACCATGGGGATTTAATAGCAATATTTTACTTATTGGGATCCACTAGGGAAAGTAGTCAGGAACAAAGTGAAAAAATTAAATATAGGACATATTAAAATGTTCATTTTGGTTCTGGTTCTTACAAGGACTTAATGGTAGCTACCCAAATAGAAGTATGTGTTTTAACCAAACAGATAAATTATTAGCACGTTGGTTGTTTACATATGAGTCAGAGCATCTAAAATTTGTTCCCATAAGTAGGTTGACCCTCCTTCTCAGCCTGTTGTCATAGGGTCTAAAAATGGAAATGTGAGTCCAAACTTTTTCCAGCTCATAAAAATAATTCTGAATTAGTAGAGCATAAATGAATGTGATTTTATTTGAGTGTCATTTTCAAGTTCCCCAGGCCAGGTTGGGACCTTTTAAGTCTTCTAAAATTCCCTGTAGTGAGGATTAAGAAAATAGTAGCAGCTTTGCTTCTGGCCTTAGGCAGTTTTCTAACTAGGTCAGAGCCTCTTACCCTGGGATAAGCAGATTCTCTTTGCCCCTTAAGCATCCGTTTTTGAGAGTTGCTGTTTGAAGCTATCACATAGACAAGGTCACTTTTTATAAAGATGGTTTGCTGAACCCAGAAAAGGAGTGGGATCTGAATGACTGACTCTTCTGCTTACCAGGGTTATATATCAAATCTGTGCTGAAAATGCTCTTCCAGTGTATTAGGGCACATTTGTGCCTTAGCAAGATCCTTTGGTGCCTTAGCTTTGGAACACTGTCTTGATTCCAGATAGAAGTTTAGGAATTAGGCTAAATGTAGTCTGACTGCAGAATTCATTCTGGTGGTAGGTTTTTGTGTGTGTGTGTGTGTTGGTTTGTTTTTTAAGCCTGTATATGAACCCGATCATTTTTTGTCTCAGAAATGTGAAATAAAGGGTAAAAACCTAACAATTCAATAAGGGAGGCAGATAAGAGATGAGAGTTTAAACTTGGCCTGTACTCAGGAATTGGAGACAACTCCTCTCCCTCCTCTTTCTCTTCCTCTTGTGGCTGGTTTATTAATCCCCTTTTCTTAGAATACCAGCTAGCCTATTAGTCCCATTGCCAAGCTGCCTTGTAGCTCTTAACGTTTTCATCTTAGGTATTTTTCTTTCTTGTTCTTTGTAAAAGTTCTAAATATCTAACACCATATCACCTAGAAAGGAAGAGCTGGCTTCACTATTAAAGAAGGTGAAAAATAAAGGAATTGATTATGCATCATAAGAAATCAGAAAAAGTACAACTAGGTAAACAGTAAAACTAGGATGGAGGAATTAAGAGATGAAGTTAAGATTTAAAGGTTAAATAAATACAATAGCTTGTTATTTGACCAACTAAAATAGACTTCCTTTCTCTGAATTTAGGAAAAAGGAGAGCAGAAATAGATAGTAGGAAAGGAACTAGAACCAGAGATGCAGGGGAGGGATTAATAGACTTTATAGGAAAACATTTCATGCAACCCAGCACATTTGAAACCATGGGGCTAATTTTTAAGTAAAACACAAATTGCCAAAATTGATCCAAGAAGCATGGAAAAGTTGAGTAGACCAATTACTATAGAAGAGACAGGAAAGGTGATTAAAAATCCATTGAAAAAGGCACCAGTACTCTGTGGGTTTCTAGCAGAGTTTTATCTAGCCTTTAAAAAAATAGAAAATTTGAGTGTTCTATGCTATTCTGGGACATAGTAAAATATGGAAAGGTTCCCCGTTCATTTTATAAAACCGGCAAAATTTTAATATAAAAACTTGATAAACTTTATAAAAGGATAGACCAATATTATTTATGAAACTAAATGCAGAAATTGAATTTATTAAATAGACTTTTTAGTGCATCAAAAGGGTACAGCACTGTGATAGTTTTTTCTAGTAATGCCAGAGCGATTAACTCTCAGGAACTCACCACTGTCATCCATTGTTGCACCAACAATTGAAGGAGAAAGTTGTGTGACCAGGTTATTAGAGGCTAAAAAGCCATTTGATTAAATTTAGCAGCCATTCCTAATGTAGTACAATCTGAAAAAGCAAACTAGGAATAAAAATAAATCATTTAAACATAAAAAAGGCCATATATACATATACACACATACCCAACAGCAGATATTTCCTGAAAGGGAAAACACTAAAACTACCAATTAAAATTAGGAATCATTACTTCTGACACCAACTACAGGTAAAAAAAAAATAAGTAAAATAAAATTAGGAATCAAAGATGTCTTGTTTTACAATTATTAATATTATTTAATGTTGTCCAAGAGGTTCTTGTGAGTGTGATAAGACAATGAAATGTTTGTATGTCTAGAAATCTCAAGAGCCTATAGTGAAAATAAAAATAAAAAATCAATAGAAAAAACTGTTAAGGTTGCTGGATAAAAAATACTGTAAGTCTCTGGTATTATTCCTCTGTTTTGAAGATAAGCACCCAGAATGAAAATTAAGTATTGCTTTCACAATAGCAACAGATAACCTGGGAAGAAATTGAACTAGTATCTGTGTCCTTCTTAGTGAAGGATATGAAATAAAATCTAGAGAAATACAATTATGTAACACATGAATATATCATATTACAAAATTATAAGTAAATATATTATGATTCTAATTAGAATTTCCAAGTACAAAATTATAAGTAAATGTATAATGATTCCAATTAGAATTTCCAAAGTGATGGGAAATTCTTTTTTCTTGAATGAAATAATCCTAAAGTTTTAGTAGGAGAATAAATGCATAATACCTGAGAAGCACCACGATGAATAGGAAAAAGAAAAGCAGCGATGGCAGATTTGGCTCCCAAGTGATGACAATATGCTAAGAAGGTCTTTGTGACCAAAGCAATGTGGTATTAACATAAATAGTTCAGTGGAACAGAATAGAGAATCTAGGATTTTTATCTCATTAAGTAAGGGAATAAATATGTAATAAGATGATAGTTAAATACTACTAAATAGTATGTTATTTAGTGGATGGTACTGGCATAACCATCTCTCTGGGGAGCAACACAGACCTCTATGTTACACTATAATCAGAAATAAATCCCAGAATCTTCAAACACTTAAATGTAAACAAGCAATCCAATTTTTACAAGAAAATATTAGAAACTACTTCTATAATCTTGGGTGAGGGAGGACTTCTTAAGCAAGATTTGATACTCAGAAGCTATCAAGAGACACAGATAAACGTATATTCTAAAACTTTGCTGTAGCAAAAATATGTGGTTAAGTCAGTAGATTGAGGGATATTTATAACATACATGGGGTTACTGTCTGTAATATACAAATAACTTAGGAATTGGCAAAAAAAAAAAAAACAAGGGGAAAATGGATTAAGAATATTGATATGCAATTCACAGAGAGCAAATGTAGACAGCCAGCAAACCTATGAGTAACAGTCCATATTTGTTAGGGAAATGGCAGATTAAAGCGACGAGACATTGTTTTAAACCCATCAGACTGGTAAAAATAGAGAAGAATCATCTTACTACCAAGGATGTAGTAGAAGTGGTCTTCTTTCTCATAATACTGATGGAAATATGAATTGTCATGGCTTTATTTGGAAGCAGACTGGCAATGTATAGTAAAAATAATTATACCTTTCTTCTAAACAGCCTTCATCCTGGATGTTGATCTTTTAGAAACAAAAGCATACATAGTCACAATATTATAGTGGCAAAATACTGAAAATATGAATACTCTTGGTTGAAAAATGGCTAATTTATAGAATATGTGTACCATGTAATATTATGAAAAAATTAGAATTGTATCAGAGTTGGTTTCGGAGGGGTTTCTGTGAGAACTTGATGAATGAGAAGCAAGGTATGGAAAAGTCTGTAATATCCAGTTGCCAGACAACCATTCCCCTATCTATGCCCCTGTGTGTAAATGTGTGAGCGTGGAGAAATCAATGAACACCCTAATTTTCTAAGTTAAGAGTGGAGTGGAGTGGAGTGGAGGTTGATGCAGATATTGGGGGTGGGGGCGGCAGGGGTTTCCAAGCCACCCACCAGTGATGAGTGTTAACCGCTTCCTGGTTTTTCCTGTGGGGGAAGCTGCAGAATGCTGTGGTTTGAGGTTAAGAATCTTGGCTCCTTCTCTTAGGTCTCCAATTTTTTTTTTCTTATTCCATTCTGTTCTTGTTTGGATGCCCTGATATTCTCTTGGATTTTATGAGCTTATTAATTAATTGTATTTAATGTCTTTTGTTTGTCCTAAGACCCTGTGTGCTTGTCCCTTTCGTGTCTTTGGCGATTCTTGGTTGTCTGGGATCCTTCTCTTTGTGCCTCCTGGGTGCCCCTTTGTTCACTGGCATGTGCCAGGTCCAGGCAGTGGAGAGGGCTTGGTGGGATGGGCCAGGAGGTGGCCTCTCACGTGTGGCTCCTGCATGTCCCTCTCTGTTCTCTTGAGCCGCCTGCATTTCCGGTGTTAGGACCATACTCCTGCCTTGGCTGCATGAAGTACAGGGTAGCAGTGGGAGAAGCGAGAGGTGGTGAAGTTTCCTGGTAAATCATCAGGCTTCTTGCCCCACCAGCAGTCCCTCCCACCCGCCCCTTGGATCTCAACTCACTTCTCCTGAATTTCTGGCATATGGAGAATACTTCCACCTGTACGGCAGCTCTCCTGGATTTGTTTTTCTTTCAATCCGCACCCATCCCATTTCTGTTCAATTGATGATACTTTCCCACTTTCCCAAGGACTCTTACGGATGTGATATTTAGTCTGGATAGAAGAGAGAGAGACATGTGCACTCAGAGGGCCATCTGGATAGAAACTTCTGTTGATCTCCCCAAGCCCTAGTGTGCTTATCTGTACAGCAGGGATAATGACATTGCCTATCTGGTGCTGTTAGGGTTACTGTGAAGATTAAAATAGGTGATGCTCTTAAAGGGCTTCTAGAACAGCGTCTGTCATGCAGTCAGGATTCCATAACCGTTAGCTGCTGCTGTTTTAAAAAATGAGATCATGCTGGGCATACTAGATTGCAGTGTATTTTTTTCCCAGTTAATAAATCTAGGAAATCTTCAGACACCTGTCGTGTTTCAAAAGCTCTGTAATGTTTACTGATATATCTATGCACGAGTGTTTCTGTAGCTAAATTCTCAGAGTTGAATTCCTAGATCAAAGGACAGGAATGTTTACAATGTTCATAGACACTGGGGAATCGCCTTGTCTAGTACTGCACTACTTTCCACGGCTCCAGTAGTACACTCGAGCACCAGTTCCCCCATGTTCAGCATCACCCAGTTTATCAGTGTTTTCATCTTCAACAGTATGGAAGGTAAAAATACAATATCTCATTTTGTGTCTTTTGTCAGTGAGGTCAACTGTCTCTTCATATGTTTGTATTTTCACTTTTATGAAGTGCTAATTCAATATCTTTGTGTCCAGCTTTCCTGTGGGTTACTAATTTTTCATTGATTTATAAGAATTCTTATAAAATAGGAAATTTAACTCCTTACCTGTCTTGTTTTATTTTATGTCTCGTGTAGCAGCTTTTAATTTTAACATTGTGTTTTTAAATGTCTTTTCTGTGGTGACTTGGAAAGCTAACAACCATTTATAGTATTATTTCTTTGTGTTAAAAATAAGGGATTTTTGCACTTTAATTGTGAAAGTTACACATTTTTCTAAGTCTGAAAAAAGAATTAGGGGGAAAAAAACTATCAGCCACAGAAAGAATATCAATCACTCTGAATATTTTGGCATTTTCCTTTTAGTTGTCTTTGCTACGGAATATATTTTTATATGTAATTAGCATCATAACATAGACATAGCCTTTTTTCATATAGTCCAATATGTGATCTATGACATTCCATTTTCTGAACATGCAATATCTTTTTTTTTTTTTTCTTTTCTTTCGAGACAGAGTCTCACTCTGTTGCCCGGGCTAGAGTGAGTGCCGTGGCATCAGCCTAGCTCACAGCAACCTCAAACTCGTGGGCTTAAGCGATCCTCCTGCCTCAGCCTCCCGAGTAGCTGGGACTACAGGCATGTGCCACCATGCCCGGCTAATTTTTTCTGTATATATATTTTTAGTTGGCCAGATAATTTCTTCCTATTTTTAGTAGAGACGGGGTCTCGCTCTTGCTTAGGCTGGTCTCGAACTCCTGACCTCGAGCGATCCACCCGCCTCGGCCTCCCAGAGTGCTAGGATTACAGGCGTGAGCCACCGTGCCTGGCCTGAACATGCAATATCTTATTCATGTCTTTTTTGTTTAAGTTTCTAGTTTTTCATGTAAGAGAGAAAAGGTGCTGGATATATCTTTGTGCAAAAATAAATTTTTTTTTTTAAATTTGGACTTACGCTCTTAGGATACCTCCCTAGAAATGGGGTTACTAAATCAAAGGGATATTAGGATTTAAATACTTTTGGTACATATTGCCAGTTTGCTAAAGTGTGGTACCAGTTTATGTTCCCATCAGTGTGAAGACTGATGACCTGCCATCAGAAGAGAAGGGACAGCCACCCTGAAGATGTGGGGGAAAAGCCTCAGAAAGAGGGTCTGGAAGTGAGTTTGAGAGGTTTGAGGCATAGCCTGCAGGCCAGCCAGGCTGGGCAGAGAGGGAGGGAAGGGGAGAAGGTGGAGGTGAGGATAAGGAGCCCGCAGGAGCCAGGGCTCATCAGGGCTCATCAGGGCTGCCTGGGCCACCAGGAGGAATTTGCAGTTTACACCTCAGGTTATGGGAAGCCGGCCTGGAGAGTTACAGGAAAGGGGAGTGGCTTGGTGTGACTTACTGTTGCAGGTGAGTGAGAGTGTTAGGAGGCTGTTGCAGCGGCCTTGGTGAGAGAGGATGATTAGAACACCGGGGTGTAATAATCCAGGATGGGAGGAGCAGGTGAGGCCGTCTATTCTAGCGATGGAGTCTAAGGCCTGCTGATGGACCCGGATGTGGTGGAGATTGAGAGTAGAGCAGCATCCACGAAATTCAACTTACACTGCCTTGTGGCCACCGAGAAGGGGAGGCCTAGCTGGGGAGCAGCATGGAGGCTGAATCAAAGTTCCTGTTAGGTCTGAGGTACCGCTGAGATCTCCAGGTGAGAGGGATGATGATGGTGGTGGATGAGGATGGTGCCCCAAGGGGAGGCCAGTGTTGAGTAGGCATTTGGGAGTCATTTGCATTTAGATGGTCTTTGCAGACTCAGGGGCTGGAGGACATCACTAAGGGTGAGGTATTTCTTCCTTGTGAAAATGCATTGGGGATCCTAAGGGCCTAAGTAATTGAAGGTTAGGAACACAACAGTATGATGAATTAGGAGCTGTCTGTAAGCTGCCAGCCTGTAACTGCTTTGAGGATATAAATCCTTGGGTTTTGTCTAGCGCTTTGAGCAGATGATACATGATATGATGGTTACTAAATGATGAGTCAAGAGACCTTTTCCCCTTCTTGATGAAGCAGTTTTCTTTTCAGGTGCTTTGATACAGTGACTTCATTGTATTAACTTAGGAAGCATATAAACCACACATTGTCCCTTTTTTGTAAGGTATTGGAAGAAAAGGCTAACTAACGCAAGTTAGGAGGGATTTGTTTTAAGACCTTGTGAGGAACTTCAAGACTTCATGTTATCATCACCAACTCTTGCCTGTGTTATGTAAAGACTTTCGCCTGTGTGATGTCATCCTTGTTTTGTTCAATTTATTCCTCCCCCTCCAAGCGTCCTAGTTTTTCCTCTACTGTAGCTGCTTTTGAACAAAACAGAGACACTTGGTCCTCCCCACCCTCCCCTCCAAGCACTTGGATTCTTTTCATTTGGTGACTCGTTCTTTTTAACTGATAGCTTTGTTAGCAATTTTTAAATAACTTTTTATCTGATTATAACAGATTGAGACATTGGAAAAGATAAAATATAAAGCAGTGATCTTCCTGTAAATCTACATAGGCAGAGAGAGGTAACTGGTTACCATTTTGTTTTATTTCCTTCCAGTCCTTTGGCTATATTTATGTTTATGGAAATAGTTTATGAATTTGGAATAATACTATAATATTGTTTAGAATGATGCTTTTTAGCCAGTATTTTATGGTGAGCATTTTATGAGAGCTTGTAATATTGTTTTTAAAAACGTGCTTTTGGAGGCTACATGGATAAATTCATGGTAGCTTTTCTTTTTTTTTTTTTGAGACAGAGTCTTGCTTTGTTGCCCGGGCTAGAGTGAGTGCCGTGGCATCAGCCTAGCTCACAGCAACCTCAAACTCCTGGGCTTAAGCGATCTTCCTGCCTCAGCCTCCCGAGTAGCTGGGACTACAGGCATGCGCCACCATGCCCGGCTAATTTTTTCTATATATATTTTAGTTGGCCAGATAATTTCTTTCTATTTTTAGTAGAGACAGGGTCTTGCTCTTGCTCAGGCTGGTCTCGAACTCCTGACCTCGAGTGATCCGCCCGCCTCGGCCTCCCAGAGTGCTAGGATTACAGGCCTGAGCCACCTCGCCCGGCCTATGGTGGCTTTTTAAGGGGGAAAAAAAAAATCTCAAGATGATCTCACTAATTGACAAATCCTTTTAAGATTAAAAACAAGAGCAAACAAAATACAAACACTGAGCCATCTTTGGAATACTACTATGAAATTCAGATTTTATGTTCTTAATAAAATCTTGTTTTGGATGAGGTCAGTCTTCATGCTTTTCTTATTCCTTTTGGTTATGTTACCTAAAAATTGAATTAACTGTTTTAATATACTCCGTCTGCTTTCCATTGGAACACACTGATCCAGTGTGACTCTTTGTGGTATTTGGTAAAACCCCACCCTGCAAAGCAATCTTCTAATTGTAGTAAACAGTATTGAGCAATTTTTTTTTTTGGTAATATGTCAAAAGTGCTAGGAGGTATCCAAAGATTTACATTTAACTGTAAGTAATATACAATTAAAGGAACATCATGACTTTTTAACATTGTTTTGAAATTTGAATTTAGGCAAAAAAATTCCCAAGGATGCAAGCAAGACTGAACGCAGCTTCTCCTGTTGCCAGACGCCTTGGGGCCCCACCCTCGGTCATGCACAGGTGTCCCTCCCGTGGCCTCTGCTTGGTCAGCCAGGTCCAAGGGGAATTCCCAGGGAGGCCACTCTTCCTTCTCCTATTGTGGTGAACTGCGTTCTGCCCAGAAGAGTCTGTGTTAAGACACCAGCAACTTTCTGGTCATCGAATCCAGAGCCTTTTATATTCTTGGCATGAACCTCTTCCACCTTGATGAGGCTCTTGGCCCTTGACTTTGTTGGCCCCCAGCTCCACCCCCTTCCTCTCTAACCTCTCTGCTTCTGTTTTGCCTTCTTCTCCAAGGCCCTAATCACATTTCTCTTTTTACCTTGGAAATGGAGAATAAGATTCAAAAATTATAAAAATGTAAGCATATTCTTTTTTTAAAATTGGAGATGTTTTACATAGTTCTATAGCTTACTGTATTTTTTTTTTTTTTAACATGTGTTTCTCCACGTTTTAAAATATTCCTTGAGGACATGAACATATAGATATCTATAATTTATATTCTCTGTGATCAAACATTATGGTTGCTTACCCTTTGTTTTGCTGTGTTTTATTTGTTTGTTTGTTTTAAAGAGACAAGGTCTTGCTCTGTCGCTCAGGCTAGAGTGCAGTGGTGCCATCACAGTTTACTGTAACCTCAAACACCTGGGCTCAAACAATCCTCCTTCCTCAGCCTTCTGAGTAGCTAGGACTACAAAGTGTGCTCCACCGTGCCTGGCTAACTAAAAAAAAATCTTTTTTGAACAGACAGGTTCTAGCTATGTTGCCCAGGCTGGCCTCGAACTCCTGGCCTCAAGCAATCCTCCCTACCTTGGCCTCCCAAAGTGCTAGGATTTCAGTTTGCTGCACCCAGCCACTTAATGTTTTTGAGTTTTGTTTTCATAATGCACTTTTTGGTCTGTATCACTGCACTTGTATCCCTGATTATCTGAGGGCTACTTCTTTGGAAAACAAAACAAAATAATAAAGCAGCCCTCAGTTGGGGAAATACTGTAAACTCCCCTTCCCTCTCCCCTTTTCCTTCCTGTCTACAGCAGCGCGTGTCCGTCCTCCTCCCACGTTGCTTCGGAAGCGGCTTCCCTCCTCCTCTCCAAGGCCTCCGATGCTTTTGCTGTGCATCGGGCCCTGTCCTTTTAAATCAGTGGTCCCTCAGCTGGGGCAGTTTCGTCTCCCAGGGGACACTTGGCAGCATCTGGAGATATTTTGGTTGTCATGCCTGGAGAGAGCTGCTACCTAGTGGGTACAGGTAGGGGTGCTGCTAAACATCCTACAAGGCACAGGACGGCCCCCACAACCAAGGGTCACCCCACATGTCAGTAGTACCGAGGTTAAGAAAGCCTGTTTTGTTTCAGACATACTCTCAGACTCTGGCCACCCTTCACTGGTTATCTGATTTCTGTGTCCTTGTCTCTTTTCACTATAGCCTGAAGGGTGGCAGTTTTCATTTTGGGATACGTAGGGGATTAGAACAGTTCCAGGCTCACCGCAGTCAATAGTGTATCGGGGGACAGGTGGTAACCACTGGGTTAGGGCTCGGCGTTGGGGATGAGGCCACTCTAGCGTCCATTCCTAGGTCATGTTGCTGCGGGCCCTAATTTTCTTCTCTAGACAAAGGGAATTGAACTAAGACTTCTAACATCCCCTCCAATGATAATGTTTCTTAATTTAGTGCTAAGATTGTCTAGTTTCAGTTGCATTTTAATGCGAGTTTGGCAGAAGCTGATTTCTGTGGGTTAGGGAGAATGACGTAGGTGACGGGGAAGTGGATGTAAACCCCTTGTTCAATAAGTTTGACTAGAGTGGAGGTGGCAGAATTGCAGTTGGAAAGGTCAGGTGTAGCCTTCCCTCCTGCCCCCATGAGGTTTTTCTCTGCAGCTTTTGAGGCAGAGCCTCACTGGATATGGAGGGAGTAGTGAGCGTACTAAAGTGAAGTGTCTGGTTGTAGGAGAAGGCTTATTAATCAGACGTTGGAACTGTCTGCATTTTTTTAATATTCTTGGAAAGAGACAAT
>CM052443.1:12851403-12869001 GCA_028533085.1 Varecia variegata | reverse complement strand
AAAAAAAAAACAAAAAAAAAAAAAAAAAAAAGAAAGTAGCCCAGTTTGGGTGGCTCAAATACTGCAAATTTATTTTCTCATAGTTCTAGACGCTGGAACAAAGTGTTAAAAGGTTGGTTTTGTCTGAGGCCTCGCTCCTCGGCCTCTCACTGTCTTCCTCCTTACCTGTCCGTGTCCAAATTTCCCTTTTATGAGGACACAGTCATATTGGGACCTGCCTTAATGACCTCATTTTAACTTAATTACCCCTATAAAGACCTGTGTCCAAATACATCCACTTTCGGATGTATTGAAGACTTCATCATGCAAATTTTGGGTGAATACAATTCACCCCATCACAGTCAGGGGTGATGGGCAGTATAGGTGCTTTTTATTTTTAAGGGAACAAATTGTTAAATAACTTACTCAATTTGTTCAGGGGTATTTTCTTACAGTGTGTTGTGTGGTTTTTTTTTCTTAACCTTCTAGCCAGCATGTAAATCTGAAACGTTGTGTCTTAAATTTTATAATTTTAGATATAATCAAAGAAGATGGAATACCTATTCTTAAATTCAATCTGCTTAGCACTTGTGTGCCCTTTACCCGCTAAATCCTAAAAACTCAAGGTGTACCCCTTGTTTTGAGAATTGGACAGAAAAGGGTCGGCACCGCCAGCCTGTCCGGGAGGGTGGGTGTTTCCAGTTGTAACCTGGTGCCCACTGGCTCCACGTGGCTGTCAGCGATCCTCCCACCCTCAAGGGGTGGTTGGCTCCCCGGGTGAGCTGTTTGTTTTTGTGCTCTTCTGGGAATCCCAGCCCTTGAGCGCTGGGGGGAACTTGAAAGTCTAGTTCACGTGGTTTCTCAGCTGACATGCCAGGAACGCTTCATGAGTGACCATGCCACCAAATAGAAGGTGGAAAGTTAGCTTTTTGCTACAACTGGGGACACTTCCTATTCGAGCCACATCTGCTGGGGTGGGGGTAGGTGGTTTCCTGGCTTAGAGAGGAGAGTGTGACTTCTTCAAGCAAAAGGAAGGAGGAGTAGCCTCATGCCAGTCACAGCCAGGGAGAGAGCACATACTTGATTTACACTTGGGAGTTCAGCAGAGTAAGGGTGGTCAGGTTGCCAGACTACCCCCAAACGAGGACTCGGTGCTGCATGTACTAGGGTTGAGCTCTACTGGCTGCCTGCAGTACCCTCGACAGCTGGGATTTTGAAAACTGGGGTTGCACACCAGGATTGTGGATTTACAGAGTGGGGCTGTCTCTCATCTGACACTGAATCCTCCCCTGTTGATTCTGTGTTGGGTTATAGTTTGTGTCATAGTTATTTCTGTCCCTGCCTCCTCCCCACCCCGAGACCGTAAGCGCTTTGAGGGCCAGAAGGCCTTCAGTGCAGGAACCGCATCAAAGCCCAGTTAGCTAGTAAAGGGTGAAGGCTGACTTCTGTCTGTAATGCCACAAAACTCTGGTGCAGCTTTAAATATGCAAAACAGCCCAGCCAAACCCAGAGTCATTCACAAAACCTTGTGACCCCTGCTTATTGCCCAACCTGTGCGATAAGCCCACTGAGGGCTGTCATTTGGGGAAAGAGACTCCCAGAACAACTGCAGGTAACTTTGAGATAAGGCAGGGTGTGATGATGTAAGCTAATTGCGGAGCTGGGTGGAGTTACCTAATCCTTACGATAGGGGTGGAGCTTGACTCTTGCTAGCTGTCATTGAAGTGAATCATCAGTATAAGTAGCAAGCTCTGTGCATTCCTTCTCAGTTGTGTTAAAACTCGCTGGTGTTCTCGGAGTAGCCACAGAGGTGTGTGTGGATACTGCTTTGAAACAGGGAAGGAAGACGCTGAGGCCAGGGAGCCCCAGGGTTACCAAGGTAGATTGCCAGCAGGACAGATGCCTTGTCTTTCGTGAGGCTTGAGGAAAATTATAGGTAAGAACAAAGACTCCTCTGTATGTTCGTTATATGAATGCATAACATCTACTCTTGGCACGGAGTTTGATTTTGGTGTAATACTGTTTTTATCTCGGCATTATTCTAGCACATACCAAGATTTTCCATTATAAATGCTCTTTGGTGTTCGGAATTAGCTATAGTTGGTCAATTTTTGTTCTCCTTATGTATAAAAAGGATGGTAGGCAAAGAATGAAACTGGAAAAGAATTGTGATCTGAATTCTGATTCCCTATTCTTTGCTTCTTATCTCCGTCTTGGTTGTTTGGAAAAATGTGCAATTTTTATTTTAAAATGAAAGTAATAACATGGATACTTTTTGTTTTCTTTTTGAAAATAATGGAAAATGGAGACCACTTAAGTTCTGTGAATATTCTCTGATTTAGAAATCTTGGGTTTGGGAGGAAACAGTTGTGTTTTTCTTCTTCTTCTGTTTTGGGTCTCGATTCTCTGAGTATTTCTGACTTCAGAGCCTCCCTGGAGAAGAGGGGGGATACCAGCTGTATTTGGTTTGAAATGAAATACCATCTTAGGTCATGAAATGGTTTGCTGGGAAAATTTGAATTTTTGGTTAGTAGCAACACATGATTATGCTAAATGCACTTTGTTGTTGTTGTTGTTGTTCAAGAGAACAAAAATCAGAGCCCAGAACATATCCAGCTAAGTTTTTCCTTTAGGTTTCGTTACCATTTTCCCACCCATACTACTCATACATGTGAATTTACTGTGTGATTAACACGTGACTTTTCTGTTTCTTTACTGTCTCATTTGATGGTGAGTCATAAACTGTTAGTTAACTAGTTAATGTATATCCATATGTTGCCAAAGCTTGAAATGAATTTGAGCGTGAGCCACACCTTCACATTAATGAGCCAGGTAACTTTCAATAAAGTATCTCTAATGTCCTTAAATGCTAATTAAGATGTCTGGAATCCTAAAAGGATAAAAATATATCAACAATGTGAAATATCAAGGCCTACAGTCAAATCTGAGTATTCTTTAATGGAATACTTTGTCATTGAAAAGTACATTGCTACATGCATTTGAATGGGATCCTGCCAGTCAAACCACAAAAGCAAGCGAATAACTATAGAAGCGGGAATTTAAAGTACCTACGTGGTACCCCCAGGCTGGTGCGTTTATTAGCAATGAACAGGAAGAGAAAGAGTGGCCACGATGCTGCGTGGTGGGCTTTTTAAATTTTTATTTTAGACGTCTGTGCGGAGGACAAGGTGAACTTTATTTAATTCCTTTGGGAATCTGAGTAAAATGACGTTGAAGTCAAGAAGTGAGGAATAAACAAATGCTTTTTATTTAACTAGACAAAAGAAAAGAAATGGGAATCATTATCAGTTAAAGATGTTAGGGCTTTCTTGAGATTTTTCATTGCTGTTATTTTCATGAAAATTTGCCTTTTTAACTTAAAGATGGTTTTGGAGTGCAATATTATAACCAAATGTTGATTTAAAACGTGCTCAGCATGTTCTCTCGTCATTGTGGAATATAGTAAAAAGATATAAAATGAAGGCAGGAAGGGAGTTACATGAATTCCATGACTTGCGTACAGAAGTTTTATTCTAAAAAGGTTTGGCGGATGTGGTAATGGTGGGAGGCCTGTGTCTTTGGTATCATAGAGGCAAGTGAGAGAATAAAAAGCTTTTGTGGTTATGATGGTTCTGTTGGGATGGGAGGGGTGTTTTGGTTTTTTAATATTTCATTCCAGGCAGTGTGTGTTTTGTCAGTCTGTTAGGGCTTTATCAAATCAGTTATTGGGTGAAGCGTTTACATACCATTTCTTTCACCTTGGTGGAAATCTTTTCCTCTGTGTGTTTTGAGTTGGTGTGAGCGCCAGTAAGGTCGAGGGCTTCCCTTTCTACAGGTGGGCTGAAAGCGAGCGCTCACCTTGGAACCCCAGCAGTTTCTGAGGCCGTTTGCCCTCGGGGTGCTGGCAGAAGCACGTGTCCTCAGTTGTTTTCAGAATCTGTCTTGACTGCGTTCCCAGTGGCTCCGAATTCCACCGAGGGTCACTCGGCACACCCTCGCCTACAGTAAATATTTGTGCTACCTCCGTGCCCGGCCTGGTTTTCTCAGTTCCCAGGAGCACAGGTGGGCAGGGGGGTGTGGGCAGCAGCTCCCAGGTGCCATCCGCAGGTGCCACATAGAGCACCTGGGCACCGCCTGCCGACAGCCACTGCCCACCTGTGCCCCTTCTATGCCGCACGTTCAGACTAGGTGGAAACACAGGTACCGTAGAGTCGAGTGGAGTCAGTGAGGCTGCGTATCACAGAAGTCCGTGGAAAAGCGCGGCTTGCCGTGATGGGAGCTGTCTGGCTCACTCCACTGTTACTCATTCGGCCTGCTGCGGGCGAGAGGATCACATGTAATTATAAACAGCCTCCTCTGACTAAGGCAGTGACTGGAAACCCCGTCACGTTATCAGAGGGCATTTGGTCACAGATTCCTGGGCAGAGGCCGTTTAGAGTCCGGGGGTGTGATCTTTGGGAGGCTTTGCCTGTGCAGGGATTTTGAACCTTTCGGTTCAATTCACAGGGTCGAGGAGTTTATGTTGGCCAAGATCTGCCACGCTAAGTTGACAGACTTGAGACCCGAATGAAGTCTCTAGCTTCGTCACAGGCAATGGCAGCGCAGGCGTTAAGGCATTTTAATGTGTGGCACTTCTCTCTTGCCCTGTTTTGCTGAGGTTTTCAGGGGCCTGATTGTATCTGAGGTTAATCACTGAGTGATTTATCTGAACAAGATTTATTCTCTTTGGACACTGTCCTATGTGGTATTATATTTGTGTGACTATTCCTTTTAATTCATTAAAAAGGTTACTTAAGTCACTTGCCTTGTTCATTACTTGAAAGCAATTTGTCTTGTTATTCTGAGTTACCAAATATTTATTTATTTTTAAAAATCTACCCAAGATAGTACCTCACAAATATTTATTAAGTATCTTTTGTGATAGACACTGAAGGGGACTTGTTTTTCCATTTCACTTGTCAGTTTTTGTTGAGTTAAATTTTTCTTTAAGGCCGATTTGATTTTTTCCTCTCTTATTCTTGTTTTCACTTGATTTGTTTATTTATTTCTAATGTATCCTTTAACAGCCTTGAAACATTGGGCAGAGTGAGGATAGTGATCAAAGACAAGTAATTGATTTGTAAGATTAATCAGACTGGGAAAATGCTCCTTAATTTTGTTAAGCTGGTTTTTAAAAATTAATTTTCTTTTTAATTCTTTGTTTATTGATGGGAGGCCACTTACCCCAGGCAGAATGGTTTTCCTTGTGTGTATGCCAGGGGAACTCTCTGTTTCTGGGAAAAACAAAGAATGCAACAGCTAGAAAGATTATGAAAGCTGGAGGGTGTGAATGTCAAGAGGGGGAGTGGGGGGAAGAGAATGAGAAGACAAGACACAGTCAGGGCCCTGTCACCTGTGTGGAACTGCACATCCCTGGAGATGATGAATTTATCTCCTTGTAGGGAGATTGCCATTAAAATTCGACTTTGAGCATGACACAGGACTGAAAGCTTTGATGACAAAGCCAGCATCTCAGTTTAGCAATAACCAGTTGAGGGAATAAAAAACATTACAGACTCCACAGTGAGATTCAGCAGAGCAGTGTGGGCGGGACACCCTGGGCAGGGAGCAGCCCAGCCTCTTCATCTGCCTAATCCTGGGTCTTATTCTTGTCACAGTTAAATCGCCTCTTTGTTGTGCTTGTGTATATCTATATTTGGCTCTGCTGCTTTTTGGGGGGAGGGGAGAAGTGTGGGCCAATTTGCAAGCTCCCAAGTGGAGAGTGCACCAGTTGGAGTCTGATGGCCTTCCAACCTTAAGATGAAACTCGTTCGTTTACTTAGCAAATATGTACTGAGCCCCTCGGGGCCACTGCCCATCTAGGTGGAGACACCAACATAAAGAGGAGAGGCCAAGTGCTCACGAGGGCCTGGGCCAGTGACCTGCACAGCCACCTGTGGCTACCTGCCTCTCTGCCTGCAAGGAGCTCCAGCCTGGTGAGGGCCACCCATAATGACCAAGTCAATAGCTAAACTAATTAGAGATAGTGTTAGGGTCCGTAAAAAAAAAAAAAAAAAAAGGAAATCAGGGTAAGAGAATAACAATTGCGTGGATGGGCAAGCTTTTGTAAGACAGCACACTTTTGTTTTCTTCTGCTATCATGGGCTCTAACATTTTCCAATGTGGCTGTTTTTGGTTAGCATGGAAGTTGTAGATGACATGAGGTTGAGGTTAGTGTTTGAAAAAAAAAAAAAAAACAACTTTAAAAAGTCTTTTAAAACATCCTTCCC
Source organism: Varecia variegata (assembly GCA_028533085.1). NCBI lineage: Eukaryota > Metazoa > Chordata > Mammalia > Primates > Lemuridae > Varecia > Varecia variegata. Next base: position 12,862,753 of record CM052443.1, on the reverse strand, counting down.
ACAGAAAGCTATCCACTGTTATGCCTAGCAGGGAAAAGAGTCATTGATCTTGGAGCAGAATGAAAGGCTATTTCCTGGAAAAAAATATTTCCACTCATCCAAGATGGCACAAGGATCATCTCGTCTAATATTGGAAGCTGGGAATGTCTGTGCCTGTGGAATATCCTCAGAGTGAATTAGTTATTCTGCCCTCTGAGGGTTGTGGTGGTTTAGGTAAAGGGTTGAGCTTGAGGCTGTACCACTGGCAGCCAGGGGACCCTTTATCTCCCAGTTGCGTCGTTTGCCAAATGGAGTTGCATTGGATTAAGTGACCTCCAATAGCAAGGCTCTAATTTTTCTTTTTCTTTTTTTTCCCAAGTCAAGATTCATTGTAGTGCTCCATCAAACCAGGCCTGGTAGATGGATGATGACTTTGCAACTGTAGGGTAAATACTGCGGGGGAGGGGTGAGCACGAGCACACGTGCAGAGCAACACGTTTGTGAGACTACTTGTTACTTCCCAGGCCTCTTCATTCAGCACCACTGAAAGTAACACTGTCTTTTTCTGAGTTTCTTAAGTGAGCAAGAGCATGAGTTCCTGTGCTGTGCCTGGGGCCAGGGGAAGCCAAATCTGACCGGTGCTGACAATCACCCAGGCTCACCAGGTGCTGGCCGCTGTGCTGGAGCAAAGGGCGTGCGTCCTCTCATCTCACGGAGGCCTCACTCTTGCAGCTGAGGGAAATCATGACACCTGATTATTTCAAGTTGCTGGTGGCAGAGCTAAAAAACAAACTGGGGTGCATCTCACCCTAGAGTGCGTGCCCTCAGTGATGCTGATGTGTTACCCTAAATGAAGTACACTAAGGCAGCCATTGCAGGAAAAAGTCCGATCTTTGTCCAATGTCCAACTGTTATATTTTAGCTAGGGTCTGCCCCTCCAGTGAGTGACATATTCCTTCACGTTTGCTGCTCAAAATCACAGATTTCACAAAACCAGAAAGGTCCTCTGCAGCCAGCGCCTGCCTCCTGCACCCCCCAACATTAGTCCTCCTGGCTTTGTTTTTTGTCTCTTTAGATCTGTCATCTTCTAACACTATAGACACTACTAATTTATTCTGTGGTGTTTGCTACCTGTCTCCTGTGGCTAGAATGTAAACTCCACAGAAGTAGGGAGGCCTGGTCTGTTTTCCTGCTGGCTGTTTGTCAAGTGCCTAGAATAACAGGCCCGCCAGGTAGTGGTGCTGGTTGGTGAGAATTTGCTGGAGGAGGGAACAAGAGAAGAAAGCAGACCCCGAACCTTAGGAGGGTCTGCGAAGGGAGTCTCTGGGTGGTCTTCCTGAGGATGTTCACAGGGAAGGACTTCATGATCCTGATTTTGGTTATTTGGAGGCTGTGGTTTCCTCCGAGCTGTCACTCCTTGGAGGCGGGATGTCAGTAGGCCACCTGGTTCCCGTCTTTATGGATTAGTAAAATGGAATTGGCTGGGCGGCCCTCACTCCTTTGAGGTCAGTCTAATTGCCAGACGTTCCTACCTGCTGTGGGGCTGGACTTTGCTCCTCTTACAGGAAGATCTGTCCACAGGGGAGTAGTTTTGTGAGGCTCCTTACAGCTGTTGATTGAGGTTACGAATGTTTTACCCATTGTGGGTTTTTCCCACCTAATTGCCTTTCCGATTTTCAGTGTTCAACATGCTGCAGTTACGTGTTCTGTTGTGGTTTCACTTAGCCTTAATCCTTTATTAATTGCCTCTTGTTCAAACTCCCTGAGAGCAGATTATCCTTCACTTTTCGACTTCTGCTCCATTGCCATTGGATTTCTTTGTTTCAGTCAGGACTTCAAAAAAACAACCAAGGGTGGGTTGGTAACAGCAAGTGAGGCTGTTTTATTTTTCTCCAATGGATGCCTGTTTTAGCAGTATTACACCCTAAAATGGTAGAGCTGGAGGCTACCCAGCTTGTGAAGTCAATTTGCTTAATGATAGACAGTGATATTTTCCAGCATCTACTTAGCACAGAGCTGAAGATTTACCCCAGACCCTGCCCCCCATGTGCCCAACCTGCCCTAGGGCCATCACGCTGCCCTGTGAAGCAGTTCTTTGTTGCAGAACTACTGTGTGACTGGATGTGATGTACACAAGTGACCAAGACATGGCCCTGTCCACAAGAAGCTTCCGGACCAATAGTAGAAATGGACACATAAGGAAACATTTGCCATGCTTGCCCTACGGAGAGGCTTCTGCCAACAGGAGTGGAGCTTGGGGGCTAGGAGGTCTTCTTGGGGACAGTGGAGCTTGTTGTAAGGGTTAGTTGCAGACCAGGTGGGGACAGGACATTCCTAGCAGAAGAGAAAGCACAGTGTCTTCTGAGAACTAAAAGCAAAGTCACTCGACTTGGCTAACTGCATAAGGCACGCGGAAGATGGTATTGGAGGGGCAGGCAGGGGGCAGAGCTGGGCATGGATGCCTCGGTAGTTTGGACCTTATGTTGTAGGTTACAGAGAATCAGTACAGAGTGGATGGCTTAGGCAATTTGGGTTAATACTTGACTGTATTAACAAGATGTGGAAAAAAAGAGATTGGGGCTTGCAGTGAATTTTGTCCTCAAGGTGCTTAATCAATGAGGTCAAGGTGGCCAGAAGGGGCCCTCATTTGCTTGCCTGGTGCTCAAGCCCGAGAGCAGACTTGGCTGTTAGTTAGTGGTTAATAGTCAAGGAGGAGGAGGTGTGCATGGGGGTGGGGTGTGAGCCCAGCAGGGACAGCTGCAGCATGAAGAGAGACCAAGGATGGAGCTTTCCTTTCCGGAGCATCCACATACAACTTGGTATTTCTCAGGTCTGCATTCTTTGTGGCAGAGTCCACGTGCTCTTCCACACCTGTAACGCTTTGCTGAATGTGCAGTATTCGATCTCCTTAGAGCCTTGCTGCTCCCACCAGCTGTGTTGGCATCACCTGGGAGCCTGCTAAAAAAGCACATTCTCGAGGCCCACCTTGCACCTACAAATCAAATGCTGCGTTCTAACCAGATCCCCAGTGTCACTCTGCACAGGCAGTGCTGGGGAGACTCCTGCTGCTGCTGCTGCTGCTGCTGCTGCGGAATGTCTTTTCCAATCACATAGAGCAGGGCAGCTTTTTCGTCTCCTTTTGTGGTCTTTATAGGAACTATTTACCTTTTAAAACTTCCTCAAAATTATGGACTACAGAACATATGTAGAGTGTAAATCTAATTAGCAACTAATAAGTGGTATTTGGCTGGAATACATTGTCATCTCCACGTAGATAACCATGTCTTTCGTTTAGATGGCATGTGTCTGGTTAGGGTTTGGGGCTCCCTTAGGAGGAGGCTCGCTCCCGAACATTAATTGTTGGGGTCCCACGTTGCTGCTTCAGTATAGCTACAGTGTGTCGTTCCTGCAAGATGAGAAAGTCCTTGTGCACGTTCACGCTGCCTGTAGTAATCTAGCACGCTTTTTGCTCCCTACTGACCCCGTGGGGAGAGAGCTCTTGCCGTTTGTGGGGATGCTTGCTGCACCCACAAGTGGCATATGTTCGATATAATTGCCATGGCTCTTTAATAGTTCTCATACCATGTCAGTGGCACAGAAATTGGAGGTTAATTCCGACAAATGTTTTCTCAATCATTTGCCTATGTTGAGACCTATTTAAGAGTTTGCTTAGTGTGTGAAGACTCAATCCAGATTGAGGCTTATACATCTTTATTTAAAAGAAGCCTTTTCAGGATTGTGAAAAAAATCAGCAGCAGACATGAAAAATGACCCTGAGAACTTCTGCAACTGGAATAAAAATTTATAATGGTACATAATGAGCTAGGGGCCCATTTTATAATGTGAACTCTCTTTCTGGTTTATAAGTGATTATCAGCAGTCTAATCAGGGTTTCTGGAGTTAACCATTTTCTTATTTTCTCCCTGAGTCCTCAAACATTAATATTTCCTTCGTCCTTTAGATTTGAATATATGAGTTTTTCTCACATGAGTATGTCAACTCCACAAGTTAATTAAAATGTTCATGCTTTCAGTTAAAAGTGGCTCATGATTTTGGTTTTTGGTATCAGGTGATACCGCTGAGACGACGTACAGCGTGAAACTGTTCTTTTTTCTTTCCTTTTTTTTTTTTTTTTCCTTTGCCACTTTGTTTTTGTTTGAGAATATTTGAGCTTAGAATTTAGGACTCTCCGGGAAATGACCTTGTGGTTCCCACATTGTGGAAAAGTGAAGAAAATGAAGCAAGTTCAGGAAAATGAGATTTATGCGGAAAACAAATTCTGTATCTAGTTATTTATTGTCAGGTATGAGATAAACAGGCTGAGAACTCTACATTTTGGCAACTTGGGAAAGACAGTGTTTCCAAATACATAACCCTGGGAAGAAGTGAACCTATTATAATTGGGAAGAACTCAAGGAACCAAGACATATTTATTGAGAGCCCATTTGGTGCAAGGTTCCCTGGAAAATACAGACACACTTAAGATGTAGACAGTGGCCGGAAGTGACTTGCAGCAGTTTCAAGAGAATTAAGATTTACACACTTGAAAAGGAACAAACAATACAGAAAGGCACAAGATTCAGTGGCAAAAGGAGTAGTCTAAACAGACTGAAGGAATTAAGAGAATAGAGAGTCTCATTATTATAGGGTGGTTTGTCCTGGGAAGATGAGGAGGAGGAGGGTGCTGGCTGCCTGGAGCCCAGAAGAGTCAGAGATTTCCGTAGGGGTAAGAGGAGAAAGCATAGAGAATCTCTGGTGAGTGAGGAGACACCAGGGCTGGGTGGGCTGCTGATTTGAAGATATTAGATTGGTCTGTTCGGAGAACCAAACAGATGTGGCTGTTACTGACAAGTGGTTTAAATTGGATTCTCCACTCACTGACTAATAGAAATTCTAAAGCATAGGGCAAAAGTGAAAAAAGGACCCGTGTTCTATGGTTACACAGAAGTCTGACCTCCACAGTTATTAGGGGAAAGGTGCATTTTGTTCTTTGCAAATTCTCTTCATCTGTCCTGTTTACCTTTACCCCATGATTATTTAACACATTTTTCTTCAGGGTCACAGGGAAAGAGAGAAACATATATCCATAAGACAGAGTCATTTGGTGGAATAAACTCTTGATGCTCAAGCAGATACCCTTACTAGGGAGGGGTGGGGTGCACAGGAGCAGCACCCTACTCCTGAGAACGGAGCCTGCCCTAGGTTTTCATTGAAGGTCCAGTGATAGCCATTCTCACCTAAGACAGTAACTTAAGGGAGGATTTGTAAAAATCAGAAAGCCCTCAGATTTCTATCAGATTTAACCATGCCAAGACCACCAAGATCCAAATGCACATCCTTTTGGGATGAGTCAGACATAAAGAAAAATGTCCAGTGTGTGCCCAGCTTTCGAGATGCAGTAACAGACTCTGGTGTTCACACTGGTGGGCTGGTCAGCCAGGATTGCTAAAGCTTCATTTCTTTTATCAACTTCCTTTCTTCTTGAGAATATGTGGGCCCAGGGGTTCCGCATGTGAGTGCCTGCCACATATTTATCTGTGTAACTGGGGAAAATATGCGTCCCCTGGCACCTGTGTTCTCTCTAGCATTGGGGTTTGGGGCGTTCTCGCACAGTGTAGCCCTCTTTACTGATCATGGTTTTTTCTTTCTGTGATAATACTGTGAAGCACAATTGTTTTCCTCTTGATTTTAAAATTCCATTTTAAGATGTCTTGGGTAGGGGTATGGTGTAGTACTCAGAATAACAGAAAGTTCAAGTGTCTGGTGGTTTGTTTGCATGTTTAATAGACTTGAAGATAAAACTTCAAAAGATTTATTTTGCAAAATACTTTACTGAGAGTTGAAGGGGTACTTTTGTCTCCCTGAGGAATCGCAGGATTTCACAGGCAGTCTCGTGTTTTTGATAGCAGGCCGAACGTGGTTGGCGCGGTGGTGTGTGGAGTACACGTGTATTAAGTGTTCTTTTGCAACTTTGTGCAAGTGCACGATCCCTTATCTGTCATTCCAAAGTGCAGAAAGCCCTGGAAACTGAAAACATCTTTGTTGGTTTGTAGGAAACTCGTTTGAGAGCAAAACCCGACATGAACAGACCTGTGAGTGATTCTGGGCTATACGCATAACACTTAATGCAGCAGCCCTTCGTGCCTCTTGTCACACAGATGTTAACGTTTGACTGTGGGCCCTGCTGGGGGTGCTGTGCAATGATTGGAATAATCACTGAGTCATCCTTCTAAAATGAGGAAAAAGTCAGAATTCTGGAGCACATGTGGCCTCAGGGGTTTCTGATAAAGGCTGGCCTTAATGGGGTGTTAGTTTGCTAGGGTTGCCATAACCAAGCACCATGAACTGGGAGGCTAACAACAGACATTTATTGGCTGGTGGTTCTCCAGGACAGAAATCTGACATCAAGGTGTCGGCAGGGCCCTGGGGAAAGTCCTTTCTCGCCTCTTCTAGCTTCTGGTGTTGGCGCAATGCTTGGTGCCCTGGGCCTGCTGCCGCATGGCTCCAGCCGTGTGGCTGTCTCCTCCCCGGGTCTTCACAGCCACTTCCCTCCGCACCTGTGTTCTGTGTCCACATTTCCCCTTTTCATAAGATCACCAGTCATACTGAATTAGGGCGCAACCTCGTGACCTCGTTTTAACTCGATTACCTCCGTGAAGACCCTCTTTCCAAATCAGGTCACATTCTGAAGTACCAGGGATTCAATGTATCTTTTTTGGGGGAACACAGTTCCCTGCCCCGTAAGACAGGGAATGGTTCAAGACAGGCTGCTCCATTTTTGTGTGTGTGTTCAGGCCGATGCCAAGTCCAAGCCCTTCGCCTCATGGCTTGCCTGGTGCCCTGGGAATGTGTGTAAGCGGCTCCCTGAATGGCCGTCACCTTTGGAAGATGCCACATCTGGTAGCCCCGTGTGAGGGAGGAATCCTTCCCCTTGGAGAATCTCGTCTGTGAGAAGAAGGGCAGGTCCTGCAGTGAGAACTGAACTGGGTGTGGAGTAAGTTCCTGAGTACCTCTGGCACCAGTGGCTCTCCCACCCACCCCTGAGAATTCTAAAATGTTCCCAGATATGGTGAAGTTTTATACAGAAAGTGCTTGGGACGGCGCTTGGCTTGTAATAAACACTTGGGTGGTGAGGTTGACACTTACACATGGGACATGCTTACCAGTGTGCATAACGGTGTACCAGTGAACCCTGTTCCCGTGTGCTGGGTAAACGGACCCTGTGAAGCCACTCTCGGCGGCATAGCGCTGGCAACAGGTTGTGTGTTGTTCACTAACTCGAGTGGTGCCCCCGTCAGCTAGACCTTGGTCCTGAGCACCAGGTCCACAGGTGCTCAGCAGGGCCCCGCCCTTGGGTGCTGAAGGGATGCTGTGTGCATCTTTAGTGCTAGTATCCCGGGAGTGATAGGGGAGTGAACTGCAAGCCACGTTCTGGGAGCTGATGACTCTTCCAGAATTAATTAAAAGTGTCTTTTTCTCCCTGTTTAGTTAATAAAGGCTGAATTCCCCGAGGAGTTTTGTACTTTAGAACTTGCTCTCTTTTCTCGTTAGACACAGCTCAGTGTTGACTCGACTTTGGCATCAAGTTCAAAGTCCCTGTGCTTGACCACCCTCATTTCTTTTTGATTGCAAGGACATGGGTGAGATTAGCCGTGGAATTGACTTTCAGGGTTGGGAGAGAATAATTAGTTTGGAAGACTGTTCCCATGCTTGATTTCAGTGCAGTTCTGCGTCTCTGTAGGTGTTTTGTAGGCAACTTACTTTATAAATTGAGGATGGAAGGAGCCAGTTTATAAAGAGAATAAAATAACTAAACAGTTAAGAATGTGTTTTTGAACTTTTGTTTCATGAAGTTCTAGCTGGATTTGCTTTTCTTTTTCTAATCACAAGGGAAGTGGGTGAGCTGGTTTGGTAACTCGGTTTTCCACCAGGCTCCTGTAGGAACAGATCCTATCTTGCAATTTTTCTCTTTGCTTTCTGGTCTCAATAGCCATTCATTTCCTTTTCCTTATCCGTGAAATGGGGCTACGGAAATAATCCTTGCCGGGGTTGTAGGGATTAGAGATGGCATCTCTGTGAGGCACCAAGCACGATGCTGTATACCCAGAAGGTGCTTAATAAATGATACTGGAAGTTATTACTATTGCTCATAAAGTTTTTCCTGCATTTCTGATCATTTTAGAAAAGCAATCATTTAGAAACTTCCTTGAGTTCTTAATATATACCGCCTTTCATAAAGGCAAAATCCGAGTTATGAACGCTCTTGTCTGACTTTGGTCTCTCTGGAGGAGGGTGGACGGCCTCTTTGTGGGCAGGGTCTGTGTCTGTTTACCTGTCTCCCCTGCCTCCCACTTTGGTGCCACCCTGGTCCTTTGTGCCTGATGGGCACTCCATGACTATTTGAGGAATTAAATCCATTTCGAACCAGTTTCCAAAAGGAAACAGTTTTTTCCCCTTTTCCTTATGGCCTTATGAGTTGCTGTATCTCTTGGCTCTAGTAAAATATTTATGTCATAAAAGAAAGATGTTTTCTTAACCTCTGGTGGTTGCACATATATGGAAAATACATAATAGAAAATCCTGGCGATAAAGGCAAGTCATAGATTATCTTTTTTTTTTTTTTTTTTGGCAGCTATGTGGGTATTTTGATAATTTATAAGTAAAACTTTTCCTTTTAGTGACTTGCGCTGAATATTTATACTACCAGAAGATAAGAGAATATTGGTCTTGAACAACTTTTTTTAAAAAAGAAACTCTTGTAGCTTAAATATTTTTATGAACCACCACGTGTGCTCATGAAGTTGTCCCCTGGTTCCCAGGGGTATCTGTGACCCAAGGTTGGGACCCCCACGGGACTGGTTATAAATGGCAAGGGCAGGGTACAAGGAGGAAGTCAGTCTTGGCTAGAGATTTCGACTTGACTAAGGAGGTCTTAGAATGCAAGTAAACTGCTAGTTGCTCCAAACAACAAAATCTGAAGTATCCAAAAGTGCATTTTTCAGCAGCTTTACAGAATATCCATAAGTCATAAAGTTTCAGTGACTTTTTTTTCCCCTGCTTAGGACCAACATAAGAATGCATTTGACTGTAATCTAACACTTGCTCTCTTGTGTTTCAAAAATCATACATATTTAAGATAAAGTGGCTCATTGTCAGTATTGGTGACAGGGCATGTATTTCAAAGTATACTTCATGCCTTTAAGTAAATCTTGAGGGCTGGAACATATGTACATATGCTTTCAAAAATCTTCAATAGCCATCTATTTAAGGCAGTTTTCTGGGTAGAAAAAATATTTGAAGCCTTTTTGGGTTTGATACTGAGGTGTACACTGGCCATGAAATTACAGGGTTCAGTGCCTCATTGAAGAGTAGATTATAGTTGAAGTGTATGTGTAACTATGGTTGGTATTTTCATAACTTTTTTGTACTCGTAGAAGTTAGTACTTGCCCACAGTAGAAAATTTAGAAAAAAATAAAAACCATAAATGAGAAAATAAACATAATTCATAAGTTTATTATATAGAATAACTATTAACTTTTTAGCTATGTTTTTCTCAGTTTCTTTCATAAATTTTTTTTGAGTTAGTCATATTTTTAGACCCTGCTTATTCCTTAATGTTATGCCATGATTATTTTCTCTCATTTTAAAATACTCATTGCAAATCTGATTTTTAATAGCTTGTAATAATCTAGCATATGATTGTACCATAATTTATTTAATCACTTTTTTATTGGGCTGGAAGGTTGCTTCTGATTTTTTCCGATTATATATGATGCTGTAGTGAGTATCTTGCAGATAAATATTTACCTGCATCTCTGATTATTTCTTTGGGATTAATCCTTAGAAATAAATTTGATGAATCACAGGACATCCACTCTTGGAATGCTCTGGATACTTCTGCCATGTTGGCTTTTCAGAAAACGTGTAATACTTTGTCTTTCCAGTAGCAGAATATTAAAATTGAAACGTCTGCCTGTCTATACAAAGTGTTAACTCTTTTCAGTCTTTGCCAATTTGTTGGCTAAAAACTTCAGTTTCAATATTATTGCACGGATTCACGTGTTTTATTTCTTCTCTCACACTTTCTAGGTATTTTTTTCCTTATCGCATGTAAATGTTTTTGTGTTATTTCTTCATTGACGATACAAGTAGTTGACGTAACACTGACAGTAATAGTCAAAGTGGAAAAGAATGAGGAACTCTGCCACAAAACAAGTTGTCATTTAACAAAACGGGTTTTGCAATGAAACTTTCTCTGGGTTGGCTAAGTTTTAGTGTGTCAGGTAGACAAAATAAATAGGTCTGTGGTGCTGTGTGATTAGCCCTCTGGTCTTTGCTAACAGCGAACAAAGTCATGATCCTCTCATAGGCCACCCCAGTACCATACTGAGCACCTTTTACAGGGAAGAATTGTTGCTTCCCTCGTGTTATGGTAGGGATGCGCCCTCAGGAGGCCCGGTTGAAAAATGAAGACCTTTCTCATTGTTCTGATATCCAAGTATCTTGGAAGGACACCTTGATAGCTGGTAGACAAGGCAGTGTCATTGTAACCTGGCTGCAGTCTGAATGTCGTCCACCTTGACATTTTGCCCTTTGAAGTCAGTGCCTGCCCCGTCCTTCCTCCTCACTGCCCTGCCTCCCCTTAAAATATGTGGATATCAGCGAAGACTATTTATTCTGATAAAAATGAGTAAACAGTAAGTAAGTGCAGTGAGTCAGGTGGAGATGGTTAAGCGTCACCCTGTCAGTGATGTGTTGGGACCGACTATCCTTGTTCAGAGTGTCCCAGGAGGCTGAACGACAGGGCAAACCCAGGTCTCATTTTCAACTCCCCCTAACAAATGACCCCATCTGCACTGTCTTTTACTTAGTGGTGGTGAAGGTGGAATGAGACCCGAGTAAGATTTCTGTGTCTGGATTCTTTAAGCCTGGTGGAGATCTACTAGAGATAACTGGAGCAGGGGCCCAGGGAGGGGAAACAGAATTTTTAACATGGGGCTCCATGCTGAGAAGGAAAGAGACAACAATTAAAAAGCTTTTCTCGGGCCGGGCGCGGTGGCTCACGCCTGTAATCCTAGCACTTGGGAGGCCGAGGCGGGTGGATCGCTCGAGGTCAGGAGTTCGAGACCAGCCTGAGCAAGAGCGAGACCCCGTCTCTACTAAAAAAAAAGTAGAAAGAAATGATCTGGCCAACTAAAAATATATATAGAAAAAATTAGCCGGGCATGGTGGTGCATGCCTGTAGTCCCAGCTACTCGGGAGGCTGAGGCAGTAGGATCGCTTAAGCCCAGGAGTTTGAGGTTGCTGTGAGCTAGGCTGACGCCACGGCACTCACTCTAGCCCGGGCAACAAAGCGAGACTCTGTCTCAA
>CM052443.1:12827487-12850903 GCA_028533085.1 Varecia variegata | reverse complement strand
GATCTGGCCAACTAAAAATATATATAGAAAAAATTAGCCGGGCATGGTGGTGCATGCCTGTAGTCCCAGCTACTCGGGAGGCTGAGGCAGTAGGATCGCTTAAGCCCAGGAGTTTGAGGTTGCTGTGAGCTAGGCTGACGCCACGGCACTCACTCTAGCCCGGGCAACAAAGCGAGACTCTGTCTCAAAAAAAAAAAAAGCTTTTCTCTTGGAAGTTTTGCAACATCGGAATGGATTTTACCGGGATTTCTTGGTGGCTTCTGAAAGAGCAGATACTTGCTGGGAATCTTAGCACCTGTTGGGCTCCTTGTGATTTCATTCCAGTTACGAGGCTCTGCCTTCCGGCCATTGATTTCGTGCAGTTTCTGGTGTGTCTCTTATCTCTAAGATAAGGTGATGTGTCCCTTCTATTTTTTCCCTCAAACGTAATCTTACGTGTACTGATGGAGGTGTCTAGTTTGTGAGTCAACAATGAGATATGATGCGGCTCCTAAGATCCTTAGGGTGCATTTTGGGGTCTGCCCTACCTAGACATGTGGATTTGGAGGCCACTTGAAATAGCACCAAGTTATTAGGATCCTCTGATGGCAGACAGCTCGGACCATCATCATTTGATGGGTGCTTGCAAACTTGTATATAGATGCATCATCATGAGCATGGAGCAAAAGATTTGAGAGCCCCTTGTGTAATGACATAGTTTTCAAGAGCCTGAGACCTGGAGGTTGACGTGGACTCCCCTGTCCTCTTAATCTACCTACCTGCCACATTCAGTTGGCCACCCAGTTCTTTTGAGACCATCTTTGAATAAGTGTGCAATCCCTTCTTTTTGATCCTCACCACCTCTCTGTGTAGACCTTTCTCATTCTTTGGTGTGGAAGCCTTCCGGCTGGTCTCTGTGCCTGCTGTTCCATCTCCTTGTAATGAATCTGATCTTGAATCTTCTGTATGTCAAAACAACCCCACGGTGATGGTGATGGCTAACATTCAAGTGCTTACTATATGTCCAGCACTATTGTAATTTTAATCTTCCCGACAGTCTCCCTGTAAGGGAAGTACTGCTATGATCCCCATTTCGTAGATGGCGAAGGCCCAGAGAGGCTACGTGAGTTTCCCAAAGTCGTGGAGCTGCAAAGAGAAGAGCCAGGATTCGAGCCCAGCAGGAATGTCTGGCTGCCTTTGCTCCCGAGCCCTAAACTGCAGCTGTGCCAGACATTTCAATGTTCCAAACCCCAGCTCCAGCCTGTCCCTGGACCTTTGCCTGTGATCTTTCTGCCTGGAAAACCCTCACCTTGTTCTTGGCCCAGGCATCCCAGCCTTGTGTGGGCCTTCAGACACCTCTCTGGCAGTGGTGCCCAGATGGAGCAGTGCACAGCAGTCACCTGGGACACCCAATAACAGATCCCCAGATCCTAACGCTAGAGATTCTGACCTAGCAGGTCTGGGTTGGGGCCAGGCACCCGGATTTCAGGTGACTCTGGCTCGCGAGAGATCAAGGACTGATGCTGCTGTTGCATTCCTGGGTATTTTGTCACAATCATTGTTTTATTTCTCTCTGCTCCTTTCAAATGGGCAGGGACAGTACAGTGTCTTTGATTTCTGGAGCTTGTCTCCTAGCCTGGCGTATAGTAGTAGGTGCTAAGTAAGAAGTTTGTTTGAATCCTAATCCCACTTTGTTGTCTCCTTGGAACAGCTGAAAGGAAGATTGGGATGGGATGCCTAAACAGCTTTACTAAGCAGAGAAAACAAAAGGTTTGCAAACTAGAATTTCTCTTCTAATCCACATGTTCCTATGAGGTGGTGAGCTTCTTAGCGAGTCACATTACTAATGCTAACCCTGAGTTGTACTGAACAACAGCCACTGGAAGAGTAAGTAGGTGCCAAGAGTGAGCTCTGGGGATCTTTGTTGTGAATAAGATTCCCAGTGTGATCATCTCTACCGAGATCCCCGGGGGCTGCCACGAGGTCTGAGTGAGGAAGCATGCAATACTTAGCAGGCTGTGGTTGGCCGGTGCCCAGTGTGTGCTGTGAGGTAATCAGAGTCAAATCTGTACTCAAGGCAGAAGTAGGGTGTCAAAAGGAGCAACAGAGCCTCCAGTGTCTCCTAAGAGAGGAGGGAAGAGAATAACAATTATGGCTGTGGTTTATGGGGGCACTTGCGCTGTGTTTGGCACTGTACTGGGTGCTTATATTAATGCATAATTTTCTCTGATCCTTGCCAGTGACCCCTGAGTTAGGAGTTGTCATTCCCATTTTATTCATGAACAGGCTGGAGTTAAGAGTAGTTAAGTACCAGCAGAAAGGGTAGAGGAGCCATCTGGGGCAACTGTTTCCCCCTCCCGTAAAACTTACACGCTGGTATCCTTTAACCAGCTCGGGCACCTTGGCCTTTGGCTGAATTCTGTTCCAGGAAGTTTCTTGGTCAGTCTTCCATAGGGTTGAGTAGAGCTTAGTAGCTACCTGGATGAGCACTCGAGATGTTACATGTTCAGATACGACTTCCTCATTACAGCTGGAAGGCATATACTGTCTGACACTGAGACACTACCCACCCCTGCGTGTGTCGCTTACTGTGAGCTATTCAAGGGATACAGACTGGGGTAAATGAATGACCAGTGGAAGAATGTGGATGTTCTATTAAGGTGAATGCTTAGCTCTTTATTGCAGTTATATAGTAGCCAGCATCATGATAGCCGAGGGGCGTGAACAGATGGCAGCAGAGTTTATGGTCTTTCTTACAACCTGGGACCGTGTGCGTGTGCAGGCGCCTTCACGGCATGCTGGGAACCTGTTCTTGAGGTGACATTGAAAATCAGGCCTTGAGGTGTTTTTTGTTGTTTTTTTTTTTTTTGCTGTTGTTTATTTTTTTAAAGCAATAGCTTGGTGGCTAGAAATAGAAATTTTAGTTTATGTAGCTAAAAAAGACTCTTTTCAGACACCATCTAGAACAGTGGTTCTCTGGGTGTGGTTCCAGGATCAGGAGCCACGGAGACACCACTCGGTGAGCATCAGTGGGAACTTGGCAGAGATGCAGATTGCCAGGGCTCTGCCCCAGGCCAGATTCAACGTTGGGCTTGGGGCCCAGCAATCTGCGTTTCAGCCACCTCCTCCTCCAGGTGATTCTGATACGCTAAAGTCTGAGCATCACTCACCTGGAAAGTGACACCTGATTCATCCCCGAGACCACGAGCTCCCATTTAGGAAGGTGCTCAGGATGGTGCTGGCTCTTGGTTCATCTTTCTGAGGCTGAGGATTTCCATATAAGGAGAAGTGGGTGCATCTGGTTAGATGTTCTTTAACCAAATAAAGATTTATAGCTTATGGATAAGAGGCAAGATTGACTCATATCTCTAAACCAGAATGTTAAAAATATTCACTCTTAATGGGATAATAGAACAGAACAAATTCTGTTGCCTTTTTTTTTTAGGATATGTGTTGTAGTTTCTATTAAGATGTATTTTATGGGCAATAAATACTGTATATATGCTAACAGTATTTTTCACAGACCTTTGATTTGGTTTTTTTGGTGTTGACTACAGTCCTATTATGACCAAACTTTTTTTTCATACTTTTCTCTTAAAGGGTTTCATGGCATGTTTATTAGTTGAGATATCAAATAGAAATCAACATAGGCTCAGCATTTTAAGGTACTCTATGTAATCTTTGGTAATATCTTGGACGTTGCAAAGTAAGGGTTAATAGTCATGGTATAGCCACTAAAGGATAATTCTCAAATTGCATGAAGTTAACATGATGGATTAATGGAAATAAATCATTAGCTATAGATAATCAGATGAGGGGAAATTTGGGGGTTGAATACATGAGAACCTTTTTATGATTTTCAGGATCACAAGTGTGAAACAGAACAAATTCTCCTGGGTCCTGAATTCTTACAAAGTGATAGTTTGACTAGATCTGAGCTCCCCCGGGGTTAGCAATGCTAGAAAGTATGAGTGGACTAAACTCTCTTAGTAGATAGTCCACATTAAGTAATAGTTTCAATATACATCTTGCTAAAAGTTTTCAGTTTCCCACGGAAATAATTATTAAAGATAGTGTGATGTGTGTGAGAAATTCTGGGACTTGTAGTCAGGAAACCTGAAATTTAATCTAGAATTTACTCAAATTTATAACTTCAGGCAAATCTCTCTTGAATTGCTAGGCTTTAGTTTTGGGGGATTTTTTTTTTATCTGTAAGATGGCAGGTGCTGGTAATGGCTGTTTTACCTCCACTGATCACTTACACACTGGAAATAAGAATATGAATAAGATATAAACTAAATTTTCTAGCTAAATTTCGCTAGTCTGAACAAATTCTATATGCCTTTTAATATGTCTTTTGATCTTTTCAGAATCTGTGTTTAAAAAAACTACAGCGGATTAATTATTTTGAATTATAGGGAAAATTATCTTTAAAGTTAGAATGTGGGTTTCTTTTTCTTTTTTTTATTTGCTTTTAAATAAACAATTGGCTCTGGTTGATAGAAACTTTTCTCAGAGTATACTGATTTAGTAGGCATGTTAACAATGTTATTGCTTAGTGTGTGGAAATAACATGAGCTGGGACTTTAACTGATATATGCATTTTCATTTAGGTTCAACTACTTTGTTTTAAATTAAAAGTATAATCCTGTTAAGTCTGAAATATTTTCTTGCAGTGATCCGTATGTGAAACTTTCGTTGTACGTAGCGGATGAGAATAGAGAACTTGCGTTGGTGCAGACAAAAACAATTAAAAAGGTAGGTCTCCATCCTTTACTAAATTTCATTGATGTCATCAATCCAATCAAAGAATGTACAGTCATGCACTGCATAACACCCTTTCAATCTGTGATAGATCACATATACAATGGTGGTCTCATAAAATTATAATGGAGCTGTGCTGTACAGGTGTACCACTTATTATCTTTTATACCGTAGTTTTACTGTACCCTTTCTATGTTTAGACATGTTTAGATGTGTTTAGACATGTTCAGATACACAGATACTTACCATTATGTTACAGTTGCCTACAGTATTCAGTACAGTAACATTGCTGTATAGGTTTGTGGCCTAGGAACGATAAACCATACCACATAGCCTAGGTGTGTAGTAGGCTATATCATCTAGGTTTGTGTAAGTACACTCTGTGATCCCACAGTGATGAAATTGCCTAGTGACACATTTCTCAGAACATATCCCCATTGTTAAGCAACACATGACTGTACTTGGTTTTGTAGAAGTTTATATTTTAAGGATAAAATGGCAATATTTTATTTCAAGCATATTTCAGTATTAAATCTGTAAGGTCTCCATAGACCAAAACTTTTCAGTATCAACTCAAGATATCCATTCTGGTTTTTAGTTAAATGACTGTAAAAACAGTATTCTAAAAATCAGCCTTATTACAAGTAGTAATTTTTTTCGTGCAAAGAATATAGTAAAACGAGGGTTGTTCTAGTTGGCTTGTTATTTTTCATAAAGAAACTAAAAATAATTTAAAATACACTTAATGAAATGGAGTGGTTTGTGGTATTGGTAGGCACAAAAGGAATGATTTTACTTGAAACAACTATTACCAGTGGAAGGGGGAAAATACTTGGTTAGCTACATGAAAACATAAAATATATTAATAATGAAGCTGTATGTGTATAATACGCGTATGTTTTCATAGGTTTTATATACATGTTTCATTAAAGATTTGCATCCATAATTATATCTTAACTTGCCTATCTCCATGTATTTATATACATATGTAAAATACATACAGATATTTACCCCATATTTGGGAGCTTTACTGAAGATGCATGTTTTCTTCTATGCTTTAGTATTATTTATGGATTACTATTTTTTTTCCTTTCCCTTGGGGGAGTGGTTAGATAGTCTAACACTTTGTTAAACATTTCCTGGACAGCATGATTGCTTTTAAAAAATTCTATTAATAACTCTCCTGCTGCTATGCAGACACCTCAGATCCACGGCCGGGTCATTTTGTGTAAGGCACGGTAGCTGCAGCGTGTCCTCCACCTGCCATTGGGACGGGCATTAAAAATCTGTTTTGCAAACGGGAGCCAGTGTTGTGATTAGCGGGGAGGATGCCTGCGAAGGACGGAGGCCATTGTTCCCCCTGTTAGGCGCTGTCGCTGGCTCAGCCACCAGGCGAGCAGGGGGCCCCCTTGCATCCTTGCAAGCGAGGCAGCCCCCTAGGGGACTTGGTTCCTTGCTGAATGCGGAGCTGAGGAGCTGAGGACCGAAGCCGGCGACTGGGGCTATTGCAATATATTTCCCTCCAAGGGGAGGTCCTCCTTCTCCCTCCCTCCCCGCAGCAGAGGGTGCAGCTCCGTGGCTGGGGCTGCCCTGCTTCTCCTGGTTCGTATGTCTGTGCTGCTCTCGGGTGGAAGAACTGCCCTCGTGCCCTCATCCTCCTCTCCTCACGGTGCTGTGGCTGGTTCTTTATTTGTTTTGTGCTCTCATGTTGTTGTTTGCTTCCCTCGCCTGTCATTTCCTGTGTGCATTTCCACCCAGCTGCCCCCAAGGACCGCTACAGCCTGGGGTGGCCAGGCCTGCCACTGCCACCGGGCTCCGGGCTCCTCTCCTGCTCCACTGTGCATTACCATCCCCGGCTCCCTTCATGTTGCAAAGTGTGAAACCCCATTATTTAGGATTTAGATTCACTGTGGAGTTGTGGGTGGAGAAAGTGCTGATTTTTTAAAATGCCAGTCCAGTGTTAATACAAGTTCTATGTTTTATATTTTTATGATGTGCTGTATTGCTTTTTTTTTTTTTTTAAGAGAAACTTCTTCCTGAACTGGTATGTTAAAGGAAATAGATTGATAAAGGCAAATAGCATTTTGAATAAAAAATTTCTGTAGATGCTGGTGAGATGGTGATTTTCCGGTCTCAGTTTTTTACATATAATTTTTAAGAGCCGTGTTTAAAAGTATTAGGCATGTGCAAATGCACAAACATACATATTCCTTCACAGAATGGGCTTCATCTTAGTTTTGAAGGATATTTGGCAGCCTGTCTTTTGTCCATTCCGATGACAAAATTATCTTTGCCTTGTTCTTAGGAGGTGTATATTTCAATAGATTGATGGGTGGATGGATAGAGGGAGAGGAGGATTGAAGGATAAGTAGGCAAGTATTTTTTAACCTGGTTATTGTAGGGAAAAAATTCCCTTTTGGCTTATCACTGGCAGGGTTTTTTTTTTTTCTGGTTATAAAATATGCTCATTAATATTGTTCTCTATAAAATGTTCAGATTTCAATATTTATATAAATAATGAACACTTTCAGCCATCTCCTACCTGCTCCATTGCTCTGCAAAACACATTTGTAACAGGTAGAGGGAAGTCAACAAAGTTAATTTCCTTCTTGATAAAATAATCATACCAGTGCTAATTTCTTGAAGGAAATTTTTATATTTTCGTGAGGATGGCTATTTGTACGTCCCTGCTGTTTTTTCTGGTGATAGCCTGCAGTTTATGGTTTCATATCTATGAATCACCAGTTTCATAAATATACTCCCTCCCCCTCTAGTTTGGTTTATAGAATAGTCTTAAATAATTGACGAAATGCTTCTTTTGCCGTTTTGAAAATCTCTTAGCTGTTTTTTTAATCAAGAAAAATGTTTAAGCAAATATGTAGACTGCATTGTATTAGTAAATGGTTCAAAGACTGTAAAAGATATTACAAGATAATTTCTCTTCCAGACGCTGAACCCTAAATGGAATGAAGAATTCTACTTTAGAGTAAGTGTTTCATTTTGGGGGGTAATAATTGTTATTGATATCTAGATTCGATATATTGATATCTGGATTCATATTCAGGGAAAGCCTGGTACATTTTTAACAAGAAATGCCTTTTGGGATGAAAGATGACTAGGTAGCCTCTTAATGTGTCCTGAATTTTGAAAGACTATGAGTAGTGGTCACAAAATTTGGACTTGTTCCATTTGGGGGTGTTTTGGGGAAATAAAAACAAAGTTATCCAAATACCATATTATATCTTTTCAACTCAGCTTGTCTTTAAAAAATAGGATAAAATATAATTTAAAACAGTGTAATTCTGTGAGACGTAGGTTATGAATTATTTTAGAGTAAAACACTAGCAGCAACATGATTAAAAAGTATTAAAATTGCCAATTATGAACCAGGTAGGAAGGAAAATTTTCTGTAATTCACATATTTAGTGTGTATATGTCTAATATATAACTTCTGGAATCTAAATATGGCTGAATTAGGTAAAATTTCCTAAGTCTTTTATATTTAATATTTAGAATAGCTTTATGTAGAAGTAACTGAATTCTGTGAATTGGCAAAGATTTCTTATTAGTGAGCTTTTGTGATTTTGCTGTGTTTTATTACCAAAATTTGGGAAATATTAAATAGCTCAGCTATGTCTTTGAAAGAAAGGGTTTTCTCTTCAAAATGAAGATATTTTAATTGTGTGGCTGTGATATTTAAAACTGCTTATCCCCAAGTAAGATCTTCTGATTAGTGCACAATCCCAAATAATAATACTGCCATTAGACTTATTGGTCCTGATTTCTTTCTTTCAATCACAATAGTATTTTTGTGTTTCAGACTTGGATTACTATATACAGAATCTGTTTTCTATTATGTTCAGAGCTGAAATATGGCACTGATATTTTAATACTTGGTGAGATCCTATGTGTAGCCTCCACCAGATGTATTTTAAATTACTCTGTGAAGCACTGGAAGGCTAATGGGGGCTGATAGGTGCTTAGTTAACTCTCAAATATGCTTTCTACTTGTGAAACTCCGAATTATATAGAGTTCTTTCAGTTGAACACTTTGGCCATAATTATGTAAATTTTAGTACATCTAAAACTTTTTCCAGCTAATCTTGGCTATAGATATATTTAAATTCTGTTTTTGTGTTTTTTAAGGCCTTTGTTTTTATTGATCCTACACATCTTAATTGAGTCCCTACTGTGTGCCAGCCCCTGCCTATAGCCTGTGGATGGATTGGTTAGCAGCACAGAGCTTCTAAAGAGACGGCAAACCCACTGTCCATCTGTTTGCGCTGTCGTTAAGCTATGGGCAGACCAAGGGGCCAGAAGTACAAGTCGAGCTCTCTGTTCTCGTACTGTCAAATATTACTTCATTCCGTTCCCCGTCATAAAGCAGCCAAGGCCTAGTAACAGGAGACCTGGGTCACATCTCTGGCTTTACCATTTACAGCCTTTGTGACCCTGGAAAAGCCACCTGAGCACTCTCAATCTCCTTATCTCTCATATAGGAGAGAGAAGTCCTTACTTGTTAGGGTTGTTTCTGGGATATAAATGAGAACACGTAGCACCTGGTCACACACGT
Organism: Varecia variegata; assembly: GCA_028533085.1. Classification (NCBI taxonomy): domain Eukaryota; kingdom Metazoa; phylum Chordata; class Mammalia; order Primates; family Lemuridae; genus Varecia; species Varecia variegata. The sequence goes on along the minus strand of CM052443.1, from coordinate 12,841,587 downwards.
GGTTGTACTTAGTAAATGATACCTAAGTGTGGATGATGATATGGGCCGTTTTGGTGAGGTTTTGGTAAAGTGAAAGAAAGAAGCAAAAAGACATTAAAAGCCCAGTAGCTGTGACATTGACCCCACGTTGCTGGAAGTAGGGACATGTGTTATTTCTGGGTCCCTCTAATCACTCACAGCCTAAGCTTTGGAGACAGGTGTGCCATACAGGTGCGGGTCCTGGTTGCCCTACACATTAGCTGTGTGCTCTTGGGCAAGGTACATCACCCTCAGGGTCTCGGCTCCTCATTGGTAAAATTGGGGTGATAGTTATATATCACAGGATTGCTGTGAGGATTAAATGAGATCATGTATTATTGATATTTAAGAAGGAGACAGTGCCTAAAAAATAGGCACACAGTTGTAAATAGCTGCTGTTACTATTTTCTTCATTTTTATCATTACTGCTATTACTATTAGGCCTAAGAGTTTTCCTTAGGCATAGACCTTTGTGAGGACGTGACCTTGGTCTATAAGTGTGAGATTGTCTTTTATAAAGGAGGCTAGGAACTCCTTAAAGTTATTTAGAATTATACTTTTTTATTTTAGAGAAACAGCTAAGAGCCTTTTCTTCTTTTGATATGTCTAAATTGGGGGGAGAGTAATACAGAAATCAGTAATAGAAAATTTGCTTTAGTAGACACAGAATTTCCAGAAAAGTAGGTGAATTGTTACATATTACACAATTTAGTGGGTTGCATTATAAAGCAGTATTTTATTCTTTCTCTTATTTCATTGTTCAAATGACTCCTGTTCATTTACAAAATACTATTTATGTCCCTTATAGGTAAACCCATCTAATCACAGACTCCTTTTTGAAGTATTTGACGAAAACAGATTGGTAAGTGTGTCCCTGTTTTTGAATTTTGCTTCATTTTTTTATAAACTGGATTTTCAGACCAGTGTCTTTACAACTCTGTATTTATGTTGTACTTAGGACAGTGTATATGCTCAAAAGGAAGACTATTTTCGTCCCATTACTAGTTTGACAATTCTAACAAATGCTTTTGTGTTGCTAGGATAGAAAATTTATTTGTATATATGTGTATTTTCATTGCAGTTGATACAAATGAAAGGCACTGGCGGCGGATTAGCCTGTATGCTTATGCTATAGTGTTGGGAGTACAGACGGTAGGCAAATCTGTAAAGAGGCTACCGGGCATGTAAACACACCTTGCAGGGTTTTAGGATGTAAGCCAGACTGTAACGCTGCAACGCATAAGCAGCAAATCCATGGTGATTGTTTCTGGGAAAATAAAAAACTAATTAATGGCATATAGCAAAAAGTTAATCTACATTTAGAAGGGAAATTTAAGCTATATTTGGAAAGTGGTACTTTCTCAAGAGAGATCCTTAGAAAGTACCTTGAGAGAACCAGAGATATGCCTGAGGCATATAACTGATACAAGCTAACATTTAATTAATTTAGATTGATGTATGTATATAGAAAGTGACATATATAATGGATGTAATTAAGGTTTCATTTTAGAAATGGAATTTTAGAAGCAACTTTGGCTGAAAGCATTTTGCTTTCTTAACTAACTAGGATGTATACATGGAGCAGCCCTAAGCCAAGTGTTCCAAGTATGAATGAACATGGTCATGTTATATTAAGTCCATGAGTTCCCCTCGGAACTGGTATTATAACTCAGCGCAGTCAGTAATTCTCAAATTTACCTTGCCTAAAACTTAGGTATGTTGATTGGTTAAAAACAAGTGTCCTTATGAACCTTTCTTTCTGCAGAATTTAGTTGAAATTTAAAATTTTTTTAATAGCATGAGGTTGGTAGAATATTTGATCTGGAGGAACCTTATAAAACAACCCATTTAACTCTCTGTTCTTATAGATGAGAGAACTCAGGTCTAGAGCTTTTACATAATTTAAACAAGTCAGTCAGTGGAAGCGCCAGGGTCCAACCTGCTAGTCTCCTAAGTCTCAGTCCACAGGTGTTGAACAGCCAGGCCTGTCATCATTATAGAATTTGGGAATGCACTTAATCTCATATACTTGGTAGTATTCTCCAAAATAGAAAACTAACAGATTCTGCCCTACCACCCTAATATGTTTTCTGTTAAAAATATGGGATCTCGGTGGCTATGCATTGCACTCCACATTTTGACCCGTGGATGATAATTAGTAGTACAGAATAACTAAATCCCTTTTGTTGCATGCATGAAGTTACTTTCTTGTTAAATTGAATGAGAGATTCTGCTGAGGGTGGAGTTCTTGTCTGTCTCTCATCCAGCAGGGCCTGCATGAATTAAGCAGGATTCCACAGTAGCGTTAAGTCCCTGGAGACACGGGTGCATCCGTACACCAGTCCTTTTTCTCTGATTTATGGAATATAATAACTCTTCTTTAAGATGAAGAAAGGATCAAGTTTGAGGGGAAAATTGCCTCTTATCCAATGTGTTTTAATTCATTAATTTTGTTCTATTAAGAGAGATTCAATGTTTAAAACATTATTTCCCATTTCCATATTTCAAATAATGACTGTTGTTGAGATGATCTTGCCATGGGTCCAAAACTATACTTCCAAACCAAAAAGAGCTTTGAAGGCAAAAGTTTTGAGAAATCCAGTGTGAATACAAGCTGTCTGAAAAATTATGTTTTTTAACATTATTACCTAGCTTTGCCCCGGGCCATCTGCAGTGTTGTTACTATGCAAAGAATGCTGGCAGTGGTTTCCTTTGTTGGCTATCAATCCAGCGAAGGCAGTACGTGACCATAGTAGTATCTGGAGGTTTTAGCATTGAGTAAACTAGTTTCCATTTCTCTCTTAGAGGTCATTTTTGGCATTCTAAAAACACATGCTTTTAGAAAACAGGTTGGGATGTATGTAAACATAGGGTTAATCCTCCACACCCTGGACTCCAGAGCTGTTGACAAAGTCATGCTTTGCAGATTTTTAAATAAACTTTTTGTCACTCTTTGCAGCTTGGTATTTTCCCCTCCTATTTTTTTTTTTTTTACCCCCTCCTAAATAAACCTCTTTGTTAAATAACTGATGTTTCTGGGTCATAGAAAATAGTAAGTTTAAAACACACAGAATATTTCCAAGTCAACTACAAATCTGTTGACAGTTTTTTGAATGTGCACTTTTATTTCTTGGGTCCTTTTTGGCCCTTTGCAAGCATAGCAAGATTCCATGTTTGTATCCCAACCGTGGTAACATTACCGACTTCTTACTGGAAAGCAGTCAGCTCTAGGCAGCATTTCTTCTGTATGGTATTCAAGTTAAATTATTACAAAAACCAAATGCATACCCTTTCTCAATTTTCTCCCTTATTTTTTTTGGGGGGGGAGTCAATGTTTTCTCCAGCTGGGTTCATTTTCTCTGGTACTTCCGTGTCTGACAATCATATGTGAGTTATACGTGCACGCACACCTTTTAAATGAAAAATGCTGTGGTAGCAGGAGGCAGACCCGACTGCCAACTGGCTGTGTAGTAAGTTGTGCCCCTCCGCACCTCCACTTAGCTATTTTGTTACTTGCAGATCATTGTCTAATTATTTAGCATTAAAGGGACACTAGTTCTGTGGGGTGTGTAATCGTATTTATAGTACGTTTTATTAGTTTACATTCCATCATGGTAGGGTAGTGATATCATAAATAACTGGAAACGTAGCATCCCGTGCCTGTGAAAGGGTTTACCGGCAGCCAAGCCATATTTTACTTGTCATTATTTGGTGGGGTGGGGAAATGCCGTGTGCGCGTGTTTAATGCCAGGTCCCTTGTACTGGTTAAAGAGAGACAGACTCCCAGCGCGCTGCTTGGTTGGGAAAGAAATGTCCTGTGAATGCGATGTGGTTTAGATTTATAGCAGCATGGCTTGCAGTGTGTTTGCTGCCTTAGTCAGCTGTGAGAGGTCCCTGCTGGGGCCACTCCTTTCTGATGGAAAAGCAGCAGCTGGGAAGGTGCTGTTTCAGGCTCTTGCTGTTTAAAAAAAAAAAAAAATGAGAGCGAGAGGGGGGAAAACTGCACTACGTCCACAAGCTGGCATTGGAGGGGGAGAGCGCGGTCATGTGGTTCTGGCCACCCTACCCTCTGTCACAGTTCGGATGAGAGCTTTTTGCCCTTATCCAATCATGCCTGGAATGCCGCTTGCCACTTGGGTTATTTCTGCTATCTGTCGCTCTTGGTGCTGCAGTGCTAACGGTTTGGCAGATGGGACACTTTTTCTTGGAGTTTGTGTCTTTGGTTTTTGACTTCTGGCAGTGCCGGGCCTGTTGTTGCCGCTCGCCCTCTCCCTCCCGGCCCCCCTGGTCACCATGGCCCATCGGCTTCGGTTTCATTTTGGCTCTGGTCGCAGCAACACAGCCCCCGAATCAGAGATCCTAGACCAGGAGAGAGAAGACGACTTTTTCATGGCATTCCACACCCTGCCGCGGAGGAGTAGCCCGCACCCCTTCGCCCAGAACGGCGCGGAGGACGGCGGTGGCCTGCAGGGAGGCGTGGGCGCGCTCAAGCGGAGCTCGTCCATGTTCATCCCGCAGCTCCTGACCAGCCTCGACGCCCGCCCCACCCGCAGCTCGTCGGTGCAGATCTCCCTGCAGCGCAAAGCCTCGGACGGGGCCACGGACGGCTGCGGGCCGCCCGAGGGCCCCGACGACGGGCCCCCGTGCGCGGCGGCCGACCTCGGGGACCAGGCCACAGTCACAGCGAGGGCCTCGCCAAAGAGCGGCTCACGGGAGCCCTCGCCCAGGGACACCCCCGGGAGCTCCCCTCCCAGGGCAGCCCGCGACCTGGGGCTCCAGGCCAATGGCACGTGCGGCCGCGTGCGGGGCCCTGGCCCGCTGGACAGCGCCGGGGAGGCCGGGCCGGGCCTGCGCGTGCAGCACCGCGCCTCCAGCGCCGACGTGCGCCAGGTGAGGCTGCTGCCCCTTGGCCCCGACGGCCAGGGCGGCCCCGCGGCGCCCGAGCCCCGGCGCTGGTCCCTGCAGCACGTCCCAGATGCTTCTGGAAGCTCCGGGAAGCGGTGCTTCGTCTTCCAGCTGCAGCAGCCCCAACAGGGCGCTCCGGGGCTGGGCGGTGACTTCAATTTTGGCTTTACCGGCACGAAAGGCGACAGGTTGGTGAGGTATCCCCGCATTCGGCTGGAGAGGAGCACCTCGTACCCGACCCAGCCCCGCACCGAGCGAGGGAGCCCCACGGAAGACCGAGGACCCCCGGAGACGCCACCTCGGGCTGGCAGGGTGGCCCCCGAAATCCGCAGGACGAATTCCGTGGAGAGGACTCCGCAGGGTCAGGGGTGCACGTTTAAGATTAGGCAAGATCAAAACGCAGGGCAGCAGCATTTCAGAATTCTTGTGACTCGGGGGCCCGAAGAAGCTCCCCAGAAACCCGAGGACAAGAGTGCCAACAGCCCCGCTTCCACGGGGGCCGACGCCCCGGTAAGTTCGCGGTGTGTTTATCGTGTGAGAAAGGACTGATTTCAACCCAGAAAGCTGCAGCATGATTAAAACAAACTTCACCTTGTGTTCCTGGAGTTTCCCTGCCTCAGGCCAGTGGAGCTCGGTGTTTGGTCGCATTCTGGGGCGGTGATTTGTGGTCCAGCGTTTTGGTAGAGGTCCACGAAACTAGTTAGCATTTAAGAAAATAAAATGTCTTTTCTTTCGATCCTCAAAGTCAAAGAGCTTTGTTTATTTGGGAAATCCAAGCAAAACACACACTCCCCCCGCCTTTTTTAAATATCCTTCTGAATAAGAGAATTTTAAAAATGTATTGCTTTAATCTGCCAAAAACCAAGTCAGTGCCCCAACATGTTGATATTGGAAATACATTTAAAAAACCACTTGCAAATACCGCCTGAGACAGCACTTTCCTTTAAACCTAATCAGTTCTGATAAAGGTGAGGATATTGCAAAGGACTTGAGTTTAGTCTCTTAATAATTAAAATACCTGGATGTAAAGTTTGATTCATTCTTCTTAATGACCTTTTTGCCGGGGACGGGGGTCCGTCCTTGTTATATAATTTTGGGGTTTTGTCCCATTAAGTGATACTGAACAAGAGTAGTGGTCACTTGTGGGACAGTAAGAGATGTGTTTTTGAAGATTGGCTTGTGGACCAAGGCTGGGGAGGCTGTGATGGGGACTGTTAGTGGTCAGATGGCGTGGTGTGCAATTTAACACTGCCCACTTGAGTGTCTAAGCCGGGATGCTGGATATAGAATAGCCAGTGCCCCATCTCCAGCTGTGGAAATAGACGCCTTAGAACAGTTTCTGGCCTTTACCGCTCCTGTATTCCCGATCGCTCTCTTCCAGTGAAATGGAGTACAGAAAGACAGCTGCATGCGCCACCAGGCATATGATGACTCTGCAGCTTCCATGGTTTAGAGTGGGATGAGAAGTTTAATCAGTTAAGTTTCTTTTACTAGTAATCACTAACCATTGAGTGCTTTCTTAAAGAACAAGCTCCTTATATTTTGAATTAGATTTTTCCCCCCCCTGAATTTCATATGATTACCAGTGTAAGGATATGATAATGAAATATCTAGGGGACTTTCTGTTTGGATTCACTTGTGAATTGTGCCTTTGGAAAGTGGGTGGCTGAGTATTACTCTAGAGTTGTATTGTCTTTTATTGCTTTGTGTTCAGAAATATTTTTCATCATTCAATTAAACTTTTTTACTGCTCCATCATTGTTTTCACCAGTTTGGAGGTGTAATCAGATGCCAGATGCAAAATAATATAATTTTCTTCTTCTCTTTCCTTCCATATGTTCTTTCCTTTATTATCTCAAACTCTTTTATTAGGAAATGGCTAAGTGCTTTGTCTTGGTCTGAACCCATACCATTTATTGTACAATGGTACAAATTTCAATAGAGTTTTGTTATTATAGTCGCTTTTAACCCCTGCTCCAAGAAATTACCATCATGGCACTTGTAGGCTTTTGTTCAGCAGCATGATTCCATGCTGACTTGGACCACCTACCATGTGAAGATTGACAAAAATGCGTTTCCTAAAGTTTTGATAACTATTCAGTTATATTACCAGAAACTAAAATCATTTTGCACACCAGATGTAGAGGAAAAAATGGATTTATAGAACCAAAATTTCACTTGGTTTGAAGTTTCTAATGTAATTAGCAAGCAAATGGAATATACTAAAAATTATGGGAACTTTACTTACAAGGGCTATTCTAACTTGCTGCAAAGGACTATGTAGTGGAAAACAAATTTCTACAAATTTGGAAATATAAATTCTGGAACAAAGACCTTTTCTTGGAGAGTAAGTTCCAGCTAGTGAAGAGTGGTTTGCATTTTCGTATATATGTATTTTTATACACATACATAAATTAGTACATGGTTAGTAGGCTGGTTTTCTTTTAAGCAAAAGCTTTTTTTCTCTAAAAAACAAAACCAAAACTGGTCACTAACAAAACCGTCTGCTCCATTCAGTGACTTTGTACTTGTTTCATATGGACAGGGGTGTTAAGTGTAGGCAGCAGCTGCCATGGCCTTATTTATCTTGGAGGAAAACATTCACTTGGGCGTCTACAGTCTGGCTGCCACCAAGCTTTTTTGGCGTTTCAAATATCCGTTGCTTTGGTCCGCAGGGCATTTCCTTAAGTTTACATGAAAAAATTGAAAAATTGATTACAGTCTGGTATTTGAATATTATGGAAAATTTTTCTTGATCTGGGAATACCACTCAGGATTCCTTTGACAAATGTGCTCATGTTTCATTAGCTATGCCTTAGACCTTACTACAAGGTTAAGTTGTTGAGTGCTTTTATCTGTGCCTCCTAAACATCCTGCCATGACTAAATCTAAAATGTAACATGACTCCAAAAAATGTTAACCAGCTAAATTCTTAGTAAAAATACAGGGGGAACCCCTTGTGATGGTAGATTTCCCACCTGGTCTGTCACCATCAGTAAAGGAGAATTAGTTCTTATATCAGTTATAATCAGTTAAGATCAGTTAAAGTATTTCAGAAATCTTAGAACTTATCAGTTCAGTCTGTGGCATTATTAGTAATTTCAAGTTAATCATTTTCTTAAATTAGTTTTTGGGTTATTTGGTTTGGTTGAGCCTCTTAACTGCATTAGAGTTGTTCCAACGAAGTTGGGCCAGCAGTTACCAGCATTTTTGCCCCCTTTAAACACCATTTTGTGCATATTAACTGGTGTGCTCTGTATTTTACAAGCTCGAGGAGGAGCCAGTTTTCTAATCCTGTTAATGTAATTAAGCGTTTAAGGTCTACTGTGTATATAACATTACACTAGTTACTTGGAAAGTTTCAGGGACTATCTCAATTTCTTGCTGACACAGAGTTTGTAAAGTAAACAGAGGAAGGAGAGCCCACAGAGGCCAAAAAACAAGAATTCTAACACCTGCTACTTACGGGAAAGAGAATATTCCTTTTTTCCTTCCAGCCCAGGCTCTGTGAACTTTTCTCTGTGTCCTCTCAATGGACATATACTTTACAGAAGTAGTGTGGTAACCTTTTGTGATTAAAAATTCATTTTACTGAATAACAAACGAATATCCAAATTGTTTTCATTTGGGGAAAATTTTAGTCACTTTTACAGAAAATGGTTTCAATACACAGAAAATTTTTAACATTAATATTAGTGTCTCTTTTTTACCCTAAAAAATAACTCTATAAATATCAAATGTATTAACCACCCCTTTATTTGAAAACACAACATCATAATGGATAAGAAAAACAAGGAGTATTTCTTTCATTGACTTGGTTTCTGATTGGAATCTATAAACTTTTTTTTTCTTGTGCTTATAGTAATGATCTCTCTTACTCTGTGGGTCATGTATGAGAACAACCTGATATTATGTGACTTAAAATTTCAGGTATTTTCAGGGATGTTTTGAAAAGATGTGTAGGCAGTACACAGGGTTGACTCCGATATGTGTTCGTAAACAGTGACAGTCCGTATGTTTGTGGCATTTCATAATTTGAAGAATGCTTTCATTTATTTCACTAGTGTGTATGAGTGTCCCATTGTCTCATTTGGCCTTCCCAACTGTTGTGTGATATAGGGTCATTTCACTGTTTGAGATGAAGGTATGTGATGCTGTCATCAGGTATGTTAACTTCCTGCATGTATGATGAGAAAACATATATATCCTTGTGCAATTAAAAAGCATGTGTGAAGCCACAAAGCAGTTTAATGCTTTCTGTGATGTGACATTTTTGCTGAAAAGTTGGGAGATGATAACTCCCTTTGTTGCCTTGCAGCAGTGTCCTGACAGAGAGAGAAGGCAGCTTTGGGAACTGAAGAGCCAGCCTCGGCAGTTTACTGGCTTTGAGGCCTGGGGTAGTTAAACTCCCTCTCTGAGCCTGTTTTCTCATCAGTAAAAATGAAGATGAAAATGTCTAGCACATAAGTTCATAGTTCGGTTTAAATGAGGCAATATCTGTGGACGTACCTGCTTGATGAACTATGTGTCTATAATATATGTCTTTCCCCTGGGAGGTTAATTAGGTTAACTGTGAACACTTTTGATCTGCATGGCATTCGACACAAGGACAGCATGCATTTATGGCATACCTGGAAATGTTTAATAGCTAGCTTTGATGTCCTTTCTGCTGTCATCTCATTTTCCCTGAGTATTTGTCCTAACACCAAATGCAGTCCTTGAAAAGAATCGATTATTTGTGAGTTACCTGTTGTAGAAAGGGATCTTCAATTATATTTACTGTGTTGATTTTTGAAACTTTAGAACTTTTTGACTGGCATTTCTGACATATTTTTGCCATGTCATTTTGCTATAACGTTTCCAGTGGTTAAGTTTACTTGTACTCCTTATAGACTCAGGCTTTTGAGAAGCAATGTAGTGTTAGCTGTACAAAATTTCCACATTGTGTCATTTAAAAATCAGATATTTTGGAATACGCCTTATTTTAGATACTGCCTTTTAGAGGGTTCCCATAAATGTTGCAGCTGCTTCTCTTGGCCAAGCCTGGAGGCACAGTTCCTAGTCATTGAAATAAATCTCCAAATTTGTAATACGTGCTAATAAGAAATTTGCTATCTATACATAAAAGTTCACAGTACCAGAATAAATTTATTCCATGAGAAAATTATCCTGAAGTGTAATAAATGTTGGCTGTTTTTATATAGTTGATGGTTTCTGTGTAATTGATGGATATTTCTGTATAGTTGAGACTAATCTAAATGGTAGTGCTGCTTGGGCAACTTGCAATTATCAAGCAAATTTTTAAATAAAAATAATTGACTGCATATAATTACTGAGGGGGTATATTAGCTATCTGAAATACATTTATCTTTTTAAGTCTTAATTATACTACCAAGACATTTGCAGTAATTGGGAAGAACAGGAAGTTCATAGATAGTGTTGAAACTGTTGATTCCATGTGTGGATACCAGAATGTCTAAATTTCCTCTGTAAATGCCAAAAGAAGCTTGGAAAACCCAATCCAGTGTTGGCTGGTGATTATTCAGAGGTTTATTATCCTGTGTGCAATCTTCTATTCAATAGTTTCCTTAATTCACTCCAAGCAGCATAGTAGTCCCTGTCCTGCACAAAAGAGAGCACCAAATAGTCCACCTGCTGTGTATGCCCCGCTCTGGATTGGAAATTTAGGCCAAAAAAAGGATGGAGAGTTGAAAATATTAGCAAAAGTAGGTATTGCAAAATGTCTGTGAACTTCGGGGCAAATGGAGGTTATTGAAAGAGTTCTATAAGTCTTGACTTAGTGTACATCATGAATGCATAATGTTCTCCCTGGAGTTCCCTGTTTGAATCTCTAGATTATTCAGCCGTGGCTTCCTTGGGCAAACTGGGATACAGAGGGGGATAAATAAGTGACAGGTGGCCTGATGTGAGTGGGCCTGAACCTAAGTCCCTGATGTCCTGGCTGGTTTTGTGCTCTGTCCTGAATGGACACTTTGCTGGTCTCTAGGCATCACCACGTTTTGACAGGAAGTTTATTTTTCAGGATGGAGCAGATTGAATTTCAAGAAGCCTGCTTTTTATACCCCGATCATTTTAGAACCACAGAGTGTCCTGACACTTTTGAGCAAAGTGCTCAAATCTCCTTGTGGAGGGACAGGTCATGAAATGAAATAAAAGTAGTGTCATAAATTGGGCTGGAAGGAGGGGCCCTGCTTTCTCTGGCTTGACTGTTGTTGCTACACTTTGATTATCCAGATACTTTGTATCAGTTCCTTTATGTGCCTGCCCAACCTGCCTATTTGAAACCATTCAGTGTTTTGTTACTCAGTAAACTGAAGGGAGGAAATTCCTTCAGGTAGCAGGAGACCAGAATTTCCCCAGACGTATCTGCCTTTCACCAGGTTCCTGGAGTTTACACACCCTTCTTTTGTGACTTAATTTTTATAGCTCACGGTGAGTCAAGTGGCTTTTACTTCCCCACGCAATGACTTTGAGGAATCTACTTTCAACCCACAGCATCATTTGTTACCTTGCTTGTTTCTTTCTTTGAGGGGCTGGGATGGGCTGAGGATGTTACTAAACATATTAAGTACTTAGAGGTTCAAATAGTTTCCCATAGATTCTCACTTTCTATAGGTCAATCAAGAACAGCAGGTGGACTTTTTAAAATATATTTAATGACTCACACATCTTGAGAGACATTTTAAAGCTTCATAATAAATCATACTTCTTGAGTTTATTCTCATGTTCTTTTAAAATACATGACTAGGTATTTATCTCATGGAGAAAAAAAAGTACTGATTTGGTCCAAATTTTAGAAATCTGTTTGTGAAGGTAAAACTTGAAGTAGAACAAAAATACTGAAATGTACATATTAAGTTCCAACCAAACAATGTAGCACTTTTCCAAATCCAGGAGTTTTTTAGGCTAAAAGTTACATTGCAGAACTAACATTTCTCTCTAACTTTAAGGCATTGGCTCCAGTTGAACACTATAAGCTAACAGCACAGCTCTAGGATTCTTTTGTATTGTCTTCCTCACCAGTTACAAAGCCTTAGCATAGTATCTGTTCAAAATGGCATCTTACCGATGTGCTTTGCCACTTGAAAAAAGATACTAAGTTGTAATATAACTTTAAGCCTTTTAATTTTTTTTAATATATAAGTTGATTTAACCTCTTTCTTACCATAGAGGTTTTGCTTTTTAAAAATCCTGATACAATATTATACACATTAGCATGCTTTTTAAAAATCCTGATAAAATGTTATTCATATTAGCATGCTTTTTAAAAACCCGGATACAATGTTACAGACATCAGCATGCATTATTAGGGCAGCTAGGCTAGGTGGGGAAGGTAGAGACACAGTAATGCTGAGGACTTGGTGTGCCTAAAGCCTGCTTTTACCCTCGGTGGAAATCATATTAGCAGGAGATGCTCCTGCATTGTGCAGCCAGCAGTATTTTCCAGCTGGTATGCAGGGGTCATTTGTAAATTTTAGGTTCATAGACTTATGGAGCTGTGGAAATTATGTAGGCCAGTTCGTTTCATTTTAAAAATGAAACTGCTTTGCTTTTTAAAAAATTGATACATGATAGTTGTACATGTTGATGGGATACATGTGACATTCTGAGACATGCATACAATGCATAATGATCAAATCCGGGTCATTGGGATATCACCCTAAACATTTATCATTTCTTTGTGTTGGGAACATTCCACATCTCCTGTCTGTTTTGAAATATACAATAAATTCGTCTTAACTCTGGAACTTATTCCTTCTAACTTTAGTTTTGTACCCATGAATCAACCCTGAGAGACTCTTTTGCAATGCTACTCTTTTTATCTCTTAAGTGTGAAATTATTTTTGAATAACTATATCTGAAGTGCTGTCCTTCTTGATGTTGGAAATAGAGACATTTGGGAAGCCTGGTTTCTAGAGCTTTCACCTCTGCAGACAGAGACAGCCGAGGCGAGGCCAACCCAGCAGAAGCCTTTACTCCCCAAAGCAGGACCGAGCAAGGGCCGATGCCCAGCACAGGCAGCCAGCAACAGGTTGCTCACGCACAGGCTGGGAGAGACACGAGTGATGTCATGGAGGGGCAAGATTGGAACTGGATCCTGAAAGATGACCAGATTCATCTCAGTGGCTCAGTGGGAGGGGCTTCATCAGAAGGCTGGAGGTGGAAGTGCCTGCTGGGGAATTGGTGACCACATTTGCCCAAGAATTGCTTTGTTCATGATCAGCAGATTTCAACAAATCGTTTTTTAATGTGAAATGTCACTGAAGAATTTTGGGGTGTGGTTGTCATCACAAACACACACTCTTTTCCATCAAATGTGGGGTTGAATGAATTCCTTCCTTGCCAGCCAGTCTTGTGCAGAGCTGTTCTCTGAGCACTTGCCTGGGCCAGGCTAAGGACAAAGAAATACCAAGATACAGTGCCGGCCATTGAATGGGTGTAGCAGAGGAATGAAAGGTGACTGTCACTTTCATTATATTATCATATTGTAGGATCATAACTGGAACAGAGGATGAGTTAGTTTTCTTTATAGAGTTTCACAGTATTCACTGTTTATGTATGCAGTGGAGAGTTTATCCTGAAGAACTAAAGAAATGAATATTCTTAACACTTCTCTGCATTTCTTTTTGTTTGAAATGACAATGAAAATGCTAACTCTTACTCTGCATTGTAATATGGGAAATGTTATCTTAATTCTATTAAGTATATACACTTAAAAATTATATGAATTTAGATTTACTAAAAAATAAGGAAATAAAACCTACATTTCCACCATTCGTATAAACTATATTGAATTATGTGTGGATATAATCATTGGGAAAAAATCATAATACTGATTGGATCTACAACCTAAACCAAGCATTAAATTAAGATGGAGATAAGTTCAATAATTTCATATAAACTGTTTCACATTATAGAATAAAAAGAAGTTAAAACTGAGTATCAGATCTGTGAAGGATGGTACATTCCTAACTTTGGAAGCAGAAAAGGAAATCACAAAAAGTTGAACAGATTCAGCCATATAAAACTATTAAATTTCTGAACCATGAATAAAATAATAAAATGAGGAAAACAACAGATATTTTTCTTAGTGTAATGGGAGTTTCTCATATAGTATATCTTCTTAGTGTCTGTAATGATGTATTTTGGCCAGTG
>CM052443.1:12793010-12826987 GCA_028533085.1 Varecia variegata | reverse complement strand
TCCTGCTGTAAATATTAACTGAGAGCATTTTTGTGGCTTTTGAAAACTCCACTTCTTGCAAGGGTTGGCTAGTTGTCAAATTTTCATGAATTTTGGAGAAGAAATAGGTGGTTTCTTCCTTACAGTATTTAGAGCGGAATATTAAAAACGAAAAGGGCTGTAACGGTTACCGCGGCCAATCTCTCGTTTTTTAAGGAGGAAAGTGTGGTAGCTTGTCCAAGGGCATACAGGAAGGTGATGGCAGAGCTTGGACATCAAGTGGCCTGATGCCCAAACCACCAGCCACTCTTCCTGCTACACTCGTCACAGGGGAGTGTTAACTGTAGCTAAATCTCGGCCATCTGGAGTCGCTTGCAAATGAACTGCCCATAGATTGGCCAATAGTTCACACTGTCCTGTTGCTGTCTTTCATGCCTTCTTCAGTGGAACATTCTAAACATGTCCCAACAAGTTTTTGATTCACTGTCACCTTCCTAGCCATGGATTATTGTATGATCTAGTCATTCTTTATGTAAACAAACATTTATCTGTCAACAATACTGTCAGGGCCTAATAAGGTATGAATATATGTTATAGTATACTTCACTTCATCAAAGTTCTTAAACCACCATAGTCTTTAAGATGTTTGCTGCTTAATGTTTATTTCTCATTTCTCTTATCAATTACCACTTGTGACTTGCAGTATAGTAGCTCACTTCCTTTTCTAATTTGCTCTTTCTAATGTGGTAAGGCTTACTAGGTGTTTAGCTGAGCTTGTTAGCATAGTTTAGAAAGTAAGAATCAATAGGCCGAGAGTCAGGACGTAGGGTAGTTATTTTTTTGAGTAAAGTGCATGATCTGTCTTTTGTCTTTCTCCCCCTTATCTCTCTGCTTATTTCACCCTTGTCCTCTTGGAGTACCTCTCGAATCAGATTTTTTCTAAGGTTTGAATGTAAGAATTCAGTGGGTTAATATATACCAGCTGTTCAGAATAGTGTCTGGCACATATTAATGCTCTGTAAAGGTCAGCTGTTTTGATAATTTTTCCCTGTGAAAGCGGTGATGTTAATGCTTTACATATGTTTAGGAATTGGGATTGGATATGCAGCAAACTTATCCACTGAATTTATATCAGAAAATATTTTAGTTCATCTTAGTTTTTTTATTGCTATCTGGATTAGGCCCTTATCCTTTCAGGGTTAATGAATTTTCTACTCTACCATTATGAAAGAACTATGAAAAAAATCAATAAAAATATTTTTAAAAAAGATTTTATGATTCACTGGTCTACCAGGCATCAGCAACTTTTATTTTTATGACCATAAGTTAAAAGGACTTGGAAAGCTTTGGTGGCTTATTTTCTTCTGTTTTAAAGGCCAAACCAAGATCACTGTTTGGTAATGGCTACCTTTGCTCTGAATGTATTTCTCAAAAAGTTCTTTTTGGTTTTTATTAAACTCAAATAGTTTTTACAATTTAAAAGTTACCCTTTAGAGTGATGTCAGTTAAAATAAAAATTAAGGATTATTTTAAATAACTCATAGCTAGTAGCCTTTTCCAGGAAGTTTTAGAGCTCTATAAATTATGAAAACCAAATTATAAACCAAGCTGTGTGGTTGATCTTGGATCAATAATTTTATCAACAGTTTTGTTATTGCACCTACCAATTGTGTATTTTGCTGTTGAGTAGGATAGAAGCATAGGAATTCAGTGAATAGTTTCCTTCACTGATTATCATGTTTGATAATTATATTAAAATGCATCTTTTATTTTTTCATTTTTATGTTTTCCCACCTTAACAGTGAATGTGCTTCTCTCTAATCTAATCTCTGAATTTCAGGAGTCTATTAATAAGTATGTGTAAAGAATTAGTTGCTAATTTTGGATGTGCTTGAAATGAGATTGTCAGCAAATTACAATTTAAAACCTAGGACTGCAGTGTGTTATGGATTGGACGTCGTCCCTGGTATAAAAGATAATTGAAAATTTATGAAAAATAGAAAAATGTTATTACTTCTGAATTTTTCCCACATGTTAGACTTTCTTTATACTTTTAAGATAGTCAAAGTGTCTTTAAATAAGATCATAGAAAGTTTTTCTTTCCAGATTTATTTGGTGTTAAGATTTTACAATATTAAATTTTATTATTAATAGGTAGTAAAACCAATCTGTACGGATAAGTTTTCTCACTAAACAATAAACATAAATAAATGCTTATTCCCAAAGCCCAGTGAGTAGAGAGTAGCTGTTCAATGGTATTGCTGGGAGGAAATTAATATTATTTAACTCAGCTCTTCCCCTCAACTCCTGCAACAAAAACCAATAAATTAAGCCCAGAAAGGTTGGTGATTTGCCTGCTGTTGCCACCTTTACAAACATAAAAGTCAGTAAGGCTAAGTGACACTTCCTTTTACGTTCCAGGTACTGTGCAAAGTTCTGGAGAGGCAGGTATTAAATAAGACAGACGAGGCCACTGTCTTTGTGGGGCTTATAGACTACTGTTGTTTTTATGAATGATGGAGATCCTAATACATAAAATAACTACATGTTTCACCAGTATGCCAAAGGAAGTAAACAGGAAGCTGGGACCAAGGAAATAACAGAGAGACCGACTTGCAGAGGGGTGATGGGGGAACTTCCCTCTCAGGGCGGCTGTGAGCTGAGGCCTGACGGATGAGAGGGAGCTGGCGTGGGCAAGGCCCTGCCCTGGGAGAGGAGTTGCATGTGTTGGAGGAACAGAAAGGGTCATCTGAGTGGGTGAGGGGGACAGTGGTCCAAGATGAGATGAAGGGAAAGCGGGGGCCCCTGGACCCTTCACGCTGTAGAATACATCCACTCATCTGATCGTAAATGACGTGCAGGCACCTTGGTAGATACAATCGAATGACCTGGGGAGAGAAAGTCGGCATCCACGTGCAGCATCCACGTTTCCCGAGGGAAAACAAAGCCTGGGATCTAGTGTCTCTGTCATTGTTCCTCTCGCAAATGCTAGGAGGCCACTTTTTGTTTTCCGTGCCATGTGTTTTGCCTCTGCTGAGATATTGTAGACAAAGTACAGTCAGGAATGTGTGTGAGGACTTAGATTTCTTTATGTCTTAGAATCCCTCTTCACTTTGGCACAGGAGTTTAGTCTTTTGTTTTTTGTTCAGTTTTTGAATACCGATAGTTGTGTCTCTTGTGCAGCCAATTGTGTGATTATTGACAATGTGGCATTGTAGACAGGGCATTGTGACCACTGGGCAAATGGACTTACCTGTCCTGTGAGCACTAACCTACCAGGTGCTGAGCTTCACTCCAAAAGGTTGTGTGATCTTTGGTGTGGATTTTAGGGTCTGGCACTAAAACTGTAGTTAAAGAGAACATCAGCATATCAGTGTGGAAGAGCAAAAATGGCCACAGAATTTTTTTTCTCCCTCCCCCATCCAGAGATAGAGTTTGTTTCCCCTCCTGTTGAGTGCAGGCTGGCCTTGTGATTGTAGTGAAGTGACGCTGGGTTTGTTCAATGCTTAACCTTTAAAAGGACTGGCAGCTTCCACTTCTGCTTGTGGAGGTGCTTGCTTTAGGAATCCCCTGCCTTGTAAAGCTGAAGTGAGCCACGTGGAAATTCCAGCTTTCTAGCTGTCCCCACCAAAGTGCCAGGCAGATGGGAAAAGCCATCTTGGACGTTCCAGCCCATCACCATCTGAGCACAGTCAGATAAGAGACCACTGACCTGCCCGGTCTGTCTGCACACTCTTGAGAGATGATAAGTGGCTGCCAGGTTATGCCCCGAAGCTGTGGGGTGGTTTGTTCGTGACAGATAACCAAAAGAGACAGTGTCCTTAAGGTTCAGTCCTGGGGTATTTAAGCTTTGCCTGTTCAAGCGAGCCCGCTCCCGTAGGTAAGCTCTGTGCAGTGTGGGATGGTGGCGTCCTTGGCCAGCTGTTTTCCCGGAAGCTGGAGGAGGGTAGCCACGCACAGGACGGGCAGACCAAATAGTGCAGGGATACACTTGGCTTAGACAGCTGAGAAACAGCTGCAGTGGCCCAAGGGAGTTGAAAGGGTGGATGTTTTGTTCTCAAGAGTAGAATTACTCAACTGAAGGGAAAAAGATGGAGTTTAAGGAAATTCACCATATTCTTAGAAGTTGCTGAAAGGGAAGAGTTAGCCTAGACCTGTACCAAGATCCAGTTCTTTGTTAATCTGACTGAATAGGTGGATGATGATGGACTTCTTCCCAGTAATAAATAATGGTTCAGTATAGGATGATAATCTTAATTTTCTTGCTTCTCAAATGCTATGAATTTCAGGTCAGATATGTATCCTGTAGGCCTCTATCACCATGGCACTTGATAACATGTTTTTTACATAGTAGGTGCTCAATAAGTGGGTTAAATTTAGTTTCTATAATAATTTGATTCAGGTAGCATCTGATTTAACTGTTTGCCATAAAGCAAAATCTACCATTGTGTACAAAATCACAACAGGCAGTATCTGTTACAAATCCTACTTACATACTTCAATGGATTTTTTTCCATGTCATGTGGTTAAAGCCACCTGCATCTTAGACACCCCCCCCCAAAAAAAATTGACAAGCATAGAATTTCATATTTCTTGAATAATTTTGGAGAGATACACAGGCCAGGTTATACATCCTAAGGGTGATGGTGTGTGAAGTCCTCAGGCAGTTTGATCTTGGATCTTCTTGGAGGGAAATACAGTCTGGCAGCTGCACCTGCCTCTGAGCCCTTACTCACCTCCACGTAGCAGGTGCTGCTGCATGCCTCACCTGGTCCCTGACTGACACTTGAGTCAGAGGTATTGCATTTGGAGAAGGATGGAATGGATGAGACAGGAAAACTTTAAAAAGCAAGGACTCTCCACCCCGGTGGTGCATTAGAACACTCTCTGGGCATTTAAGCTAAACGGCACTGAGGTCGCATTTCCTAGGCAGCTCTGCAGAAGTCCCAGCTTGTGTGTCATCCTCTTCATACTGTATGTCTTAGTGCCTGCAGGAAAAACCGGTTGGTTTAAGTCTTTGGCCTCTTTTGACATGTTTTAATACTAATGTTTTATTAGAGATTCTTTTTCAACTTAATAAAAAATTAATACTGGCTTTATGTTTAGGTTTCGTTTGCAGTTTTTAAAACAGCCTGCTGAAGTATCTTAAGTATGTAAAGCACTTGATTTAAGGCCCATTTCTGCCACTGGCAGGTTCTGTGATGCCTGGTCACTTAACTTTTCTGAATCCTCTTCTTTATTTGTAAATTGACAGAACTTGCAGTAGAGTTTCTGTAAGGAATCAGTGAGATAACGTTAACATCTGTGTAAATGCTAATGTGTCTTACAAATGTGCTCTATTATAGTTTCATTACTATTAATAATAAAATGCTTCCTAGAGGAAGTTAATAGTCCCCCGGCCCCCAAGACTATATAAGGAGGATTTTAAGCTTAAAAAGCATGATGTCACAGACAAAGTGGTCAGTTTGAACCGTGCGTTTGCTGGACCCTGAGTAGGTAATGGCTGGACTGTGTTGAGTGTCCCTGGTTACGAACTTTCATATGGTTGGTTGTGCCAAGGCATATTTCCGTGGAGCAGGCCATGTCCTGCTGCTGATCAAACATTTCTGTGTCAAGAGACTCAGTTTTTTCCCTGGGGAGTGTTTATTTCTTAGTGCCAGGCCCCAGGTTGGCTGTGCTACCCTTGGCTTTTGGCTGCCAGACACACAGGCAGTCGGACGGCAGCCGCGGGGCAGGTCCCAGAGAGCAGGGCTGCTGAGGAGCAGAAAGCAGACTCGCTGCCCACGGATCCTGTTCGCCGTGGCTTCTCTGTGGCCGCTTTGCCTGGGAGCTTTGTATCCTGTGGATCCCAGGGGGTGAGGAAGCATGAAGAAGAGAAAAGAAAAAAAAGTGCTCTGGTCAAAACATAAGCAACAAATCAAATAGAGGACGGTGATCTAGGATAATCCCCAAGGCAGCAGAGGAAGGCAGGCTCTAGCCCGCTTGTCTTGTCGGGAGCTGGGTTCCAGGCTGGGCCGATGAGGGGATGGAACATTTTGGGATGAGAGAGTGTCAGGTTGGTTCAGAGGAGCCTGGTAGCCCTGCAGAGAAGGGCTGTTGACTAGGTGTGGTGCTAAGGTGGGAGATCTCAGCTTGTAAGTCTCGCTGGGTGGTTGCTGGCTTCTCGGTGGGTATAAATGGGGTCATTAAAACCTGGGGTTTTCAAACTTTGCTTCCAAGGCTGCTTCTGCCGTTCTGCAGACATTGACCTAAAATTTATTTTTATTATTTTTAACCTTTAACACCTATGAAGATATTATAAATGTAAAAATATAAAATATCACAATAAAACAGACTGTCTGTGTTTTATATTTTGAGAGTCTACATATGCTATTTGAAAGAAAATGTTCGGAATCCGTGGGTATATTCTGCTAGCTTATTTTTAGCTACTTCTGGATTGTTCTAATATCTAAACTGGTTGGACAGGCTAGACTGTGGGCAGAAATCATCAGTGTAAGCACCCAGGTGATTCTAATACAGGTAGGTCCATGGTCCACTTTGAGAAAACGTAGTCTAACAGTGTGGTCCCCAACCCCCAGGCCACAGACTGGTACTGGGCCACACAGCAGGAGGTGCTCAGCGGGTGAGTGAGCGAGGGAAGCTTCATCTTTATTTACAGCTGCTCCCCATCCTTGGCTATCCTCCCTTCCCCCACCAGCCTCCCCTCTCCCCAACCGTGGAAAAATTATCTTCCATGAAACTGGTCCCAGGTGCCAAAAAGATTGGGACCTCTAGTCTAAGAGGTATTGAATACAGCCTTATAAAAACTGGCAGCTTCTGAAATATTTTCTCCCTGGCTTAGTTATTTTCACTTTTGCTGTTATTGAGAAATTTAAAAGATTCCTCCTTTTTTACGATTAAAAAAGTTGAAGCATGTCCATTCCCATTACCAATAGGATAAATCTACACTTCTCTTGGCTCCACCCACTCCACCCGCACCCGAAAACACCCCATGAAGCAGTGCACTGTCTCTGCTGTCACTCCCCAGGGCCCCTCTCTGCAGGGCGCCTGCCCTCCTTCCTGGTCAGGGCTGTGCTGACAAGCCTTCTGCTGCCTCGCTCTGCCCCATTCCTGCCTCCATTGCTGGACCTGCAGACATGTACGTGTCTGTCTTCTCTGTCATATCAGTCTCAAACTAGGTTGAAAAGTTTTTGAAGATAGAGACTTTTGGAATGAAATTGGTCACATAGCAATCGTATATTTGACTGTTTTTACTTTTAAAATGCGTTAGTTAAAGTGGGAGAGTCCAAGGGGCTATAGCCCCTGCCCTCCGAGAGCTTCCAGTCTAGAGAGAGAGGCAGGTACAGAAAGACACGTGCACGACAGAATGCGCTAAATCACGGAGTGGAAGTTCAAGAGGAAGACAGAAGCGAATAAAGTTTTGGATTCTCACGATTGAGGATGCCGAGAGGCTGCAGAGGAAGAAAGGTGTAAGGGTGCAGGAAGGCTGGAGGTGAGAAAATCTCAGGTGAATAGGCCTGTGTTGGAAAGACAAGAAGTGTCACTGGGAAAGTAGATCAAAGCAGGGGTATGTAGATGTTGTTCCCCAGGCAGTGGTTTCAGGATTTTTTGTTGGTGCAAGGGTCTGGGGGAGGATCCTATCTATTTTTAAGCCATTTGAGAGCTGGGCTTTTCTGCATTAATCTCTTCTTTGTTGCACATGTTGCAGGACAGTTGACACTGCTTGATTTGACAAGAGCTTGTTTTATGCTCTAAACCGGAAGTCAGCGAATTTTTTCTGTAAAGGGCCATATAGTAAATATTTTAGGTCTCAGTGTCTAATGTATATTCACAACTGAGGATTATTCACTCACTTGTGAAATATACAGATTCTGAGTGGAGGGAAAGGCTCTCTGAACTGTCTGGTTTCTGCTTTAAGCCAGGCTGGGTGTTCTTGGCAGGACTCTGGCATCTTCCATCCCTACAGCATGCTCGGCAAACCGTCCAGTGTATAAGCCACAGTGTGCTAGTAGGTGCCGTGGTGTCATTTTTAAAGTTAGACAATGCCTCCAGCTGGCCTGTACTGCACGTCTGTGTGTGCACAGCGTGAGTGTCCAGGGGTAGTGAAGAGAGGACCGGGGGCTGGCCCGGCTGGGAAAGCTCTCTGGCCTGGGACCGAGGGAAAGAAAGTTTGAGCTGAGCTCCAGAGTGAGCAGTTTGATGTGAATT
The DNA here is from genome assembly GCA_028533085.1 of Varecia variegata. Lineage (NCBI taxonomy): Eukaryota > Metazoa > Chordata > Mammalia > Primates > Lemuridae > Varecia > Varecia variegata. Next base: position 12,818,800 of record CM052443.1, on the reverse strand, counting down.
TAAAAAAAGGAGAGCTGGGGGGGAGACCAGACATGGCAGGCAGTGACATGACAAGTCAGCACAGGTACCTGGGGTTGGTGGGTTGTAGAGACTTGTCAGTTGTGCAGCTGGTTCCTGGAGCCTTTCCAGGAAGCTGCCCGTGTGCTTCCACTGGGAAGCTCCAGCGGCAGAGATTGGGGTGGGGGGCGTATGGTAATGGGGAGTTAGCCAGGGCTGAATCTGAGAAATATGCTCTTTAAATTACATTAAATGCATTACCTTCTGCTATGTCTAACCATAGTTAATATGTTCATTTTGGAAAAACTAAGAAGAAAGCCATTATATCTTACAGTGCATCATCAAGAAATTGATTGCCTGCTACCTATTTTGAGAGACATTTAAAAGATACACAGTGGAATTTGGCAAAAGATTAATCAAAGAAAATGACTTATTTCATAATTAAGTATTTTCCACTTAGTTGATGCTTCCTCATCTCTGCTATATTTTCAGTTTTCTTTTTTCTTTTCTTTTTTTATTTTTAATCTGGAAAGCATAACCCCTGTGGAAGTGCTGAGACTGCTGGGAGAATGTTAGTCACCATTATGGACAGTGCAGAATTTTAAAACCTGTTGGAGTAGTGGCCTTTGTTCCTCATTCTGTGCCTTTCTGCCCACTCTTTGGCACAATTTTCATCATGTTTTCTCTCAACTGCTCCTGCATGGGGCCCTTCTTTAGATTATAACATCTCTTTTAATCACTAGGTAATTATTCCTCCTCCTAACTCTCCATGCCCGCCAAACAATGTTAGGAAAAGCAAGGTATTACAAACAAGTCAGTAACAACTTCCACTAACGTTATGTAAGTTGTTTTAGAAAGGGGAAAAAAAACACCTTTTTTTATTCCTTAGTGCTTTACAACTGATCTATCTGAACAGTTTTAAAACTGTTAAACGCTTAGTAGTTAAAAAGTTAATAGAGATCCTAATGGTACAATTCCAACAAAATATCTAAGTGCCTAGTTTGTGCTTGCTTATTTTCATTTGTTCATTTCATTTCTGTTAACCCAGAAGCATTTTCTAATCTGGTTAAAATGCTGTCCTTAGCTGGTAAATCTAGTTCTTCCACCTCAGAGCAGAAACAGGAAGGAGCTATTTCTAGAAAGGAGAATTGAACTACTTCTCCTGATCTTATACATCACATTTATCTATCTGATTTTAAGACACCACTGAAAGTTATACACTAAGGAAGTTAAATGAATGTAATAATTGCAAAAAAAAAAAAAAAGTTTGCAAAATCAGTGATTGAAACTAAATAAAAAGAAAGTACATTTTGGATCAATCTAAATGATCTAAAATTAAAAATGTGCAGCCATTAAGTGGTTGAATAAATAAAAAATGAATTTTGCATTGTATGGCTTCTCTCAATGACCTGACCATACTCAGGCTTGATCTACAGAGCTCTCTCATTACAAGAATTTTGATACCCCAGTTGGGTTTTAGTGCTCGCAGTGCGCAGGGTATAACATAGATTGCTATAACGTTCTGCATGTAGTTCTGTTACTTTATATGAGCTCATGAAATGAACTTCTCTTCCTTCATAATATAGAAAAAAAGAGAAACCTAAGGGAATATAGAGAAATTCAAAGTGGGAAATTTCATCTGTATCAGTCGAGGGTAGGCTGGGTTGTGCAGCATAACAGAAAAACCAAATGTCAATGGATTAGGCCACAAAGGTTTTTGTTTTGTTTTTTTTTTTTCCTGCTCTTGGTACATACACAGCACGTGTCAGCAGGAGAGCCACGCTCTCTGTGGTCACGGACAGTCCTCAGGATGATGGCAGCTTATCCCAGTGGGCTTCCACCATCACTGCAGTTGGGGAAAGGAGTTGCACACTGCTCTAAAGGCTCTGTCTGTGAGTGACACACGTCACTGCCACCCCATTGCATTTGCCAAAGCCAGTCACGTGGCCATGCCGCTTCAGATTGGTGAAGTCTGTTTTTACCATCGCCTAGAGAAAGAGATGTGGAATATCTGAGAACAGCCCTAATGACCAACACTACCCCATTGTCCACCTTAATGATCACGAGGCTCTGGGCTATCAGAAATCCTTCCTCTTCAAAAGACCACGCAGTGAGTCCCCCAGCCAGCTGCTGAGGCTACACACCATACCCTTGACTTGTGAGAAATCCCTTTTGAGAAGGTAACTTACCTGGCCAACTCACTGTTACTCACTGCTATAGGTTGTGTCCCCCAAAAAGGATACGAAGTCCTAACTACAAGTACCTCAGAATGTGACCTTATTTGGATATAGGGTCTTTGCAGACCCTCTTGCAGATGTGGTCAAGTTAAGACGAGGTCATTAAGGTAGACCCTAATCCAATATGACTGGTATCCTTGTCAAAAGGAAAATTTGGACTCAGAAACAGACATGCACACAGGGAGAATGTCATGTGAAGATGAAGGCAGAGATTAGAGTGACACTTCTACAAGTCAAGGAATACCAAAGAGTGCCAGCAAACCCCCAAAAGCTAGGAAGGGCTTGGAACAGATCCTGAGAAGGAACCAACCCTTGCCAACACCTTGATCTTGGACTTGGAGCCTTCAGAACTGTGGCATAGTCAATTGCTATGGTTAAAGCTACTCAGTTTTTGGTACTTTGTTAAGGGAGTCTGAGCAAACTAAGGTGCTAATCAAGACACTTTTTATCATTTGCCCTGGGCCTGGCAAGCAGACCCACTGGGGAAATCGAAGCAAGGGACCCCTTGGGAAAGTTGGGTGAATCCTGGCCAGGGTGATGTCTAATGCTGATTGCAGTGCAATTAATTTTTTTCTTTTCCTGGAAGTAGCTTTTAGCAAGTGTTTCTCATGTCACAGCTCTAGAAGTGAAGAGCAAAATGTGTTAGTGGAAATGCAGTATTAGCAAGAAGAGGAGTAAGGGACTGTGCTAGCAAAATGAATAATCCATTTTTATTATAGTGTTGCCGGTAGTTATCGAGATAGATGTTTTTGTAGAATAAAAAGCTTCAGGGCCAGGAGTTGCTTTTGTCAGTGGTCGGGGAGGGAGAATTGTAGGAGTAGAAGGCTAGTAGCTTCTGTTAGTACCTTCATTGCATGTGGCAATGGCCAGCCTTACGGGCAACCTGATTTTATGTCATCTTGGTCTTTTCAGTAAAGGTGGTTTATTAAATACTTAACTTTATTTCTTTGAAAAGCTTTTTAGATAATTGAAGTTTACACGCTAAAGCATTTTGTTAAACCATATGTCTGGATATCTTCTTGGAATGTAAACCTATTTTGACAATATAGCCATACAGAATGATGCCATGGATACTGCTGGGAGTCGTGTCCTTGATTGTACAAGGTTGTGTGGGAAGTAGGTGGTTGGCCCTGCTGTGTGGCTGGGTCTAGGCAGTGATGCCCCAGGCCAGCTTCTGTCTCGTGCGTGGTTCTCCTGGGGCATTCTTGGGACTTGTTCTCTCCCTCGTACATCCAATACACGCGTCTTAAAATTCTGAGTAGATGCTTCAAGCAAAGGATTTCTTAATTGATGCTTGCTAGAGAAGGAGATGCTAAATGGTCCAAGCTATATGCTTTTTCCCTAAACAAAATACTTCCCCTACTACTGCTCGTCAGGCCCAAATTGTGTGTGTCTGCACATCACGTGCACCTAGTGCTTGAGGCCCAGAACTAGTGAGTAGTGAAGTGGTTTATGTTCCTACTAAGTAGACCCATCCTAAAAGTCCCCGAGAAGCTAACTCACTGATAAGATGACAAACACAGATGTGTTTTGAAGCCAGCGCAATCCATATGAATCTAATGTATTCCTGATACCCTTTTATCCCTAGTTTGGATGTACCGTAAAATTTAAAATTTCAAAGCTGTAGAATTTTTATTCAAGTCCACTCATGTTCTCTAATGGTGTCTTGGCCTTTTTTAGTAGAGATTTATATTTATTTATGTATTTTACTGGGTCTTTTTTAAAAGGCAAAGGCAAGTAGCATCTGGTTATGTTTGCATAACCATCGTATTAAATGTTTTTATTAAAGTTAGTAAATTCCAGTATTTCTTATGGATAGATATGTGAGCTATCCTGAAGTCCTGTCCTGCCCAAACTGCTGTTGAGATGCTTGTCCAAATTGACTGAGTACTTTAGACTTTTCTTTATAACCACGTAGGAGGGAATGCGTAGCAAGAATACCTTTCGGAAACATTTTTCTGATCCAGGGGTGAAATAGATGCTAAAAATTGGTTCATCGTTTGCTAAAGAGTTGGTAATAACAGAAATTGAACTCTCTGGAAAAGAGGATTGTAGGCAAACATATAATTATCCTGCATATGAAACTTAATTGCAAAATCTCTCTCAGTTGTGATGCTGCGGAACTGACCTCAAGGCTCAGTTTGAGGTTTGAAGTGGCAAAGTGATAGCTGAAAGAATCAGTGAGCCATTGCTTTGTAATTTTGGATCATCTTTTATTGTTTCTCTTGATAGCTAAAATGAAAATTGGTCTGCGACTAAGTAGTTTTCAACACAAAAATTCAGTGTAAGGACTGATGAGGCCTTTCTCATTCTACCACTGACTTAATCAGGGAATTGTGATGCAGTTGCTCGGGGTCAGGGAAAGTAAAAAATGTAAAGATCCTATTGCTCAGGGTCAGGTAAAATGAAAAACAAAACTTAGTTCAAAGATTCGGAAATCTGTTTGCTTTGAGAAATAAAGAACTTGCTATTCTTAAATTGTTGCAGCATTTCTTTGGGATATTGTAGTTTGGAGTTTAACATTTAAAGAGACCTCGCATGTTTCCTTTTGTGTGACATAGTGGTTGCCACCGGGTCGATATGTTGATTACTGACCCTGCAAAATCATCCTCATCGCTTAAGAGGGAACTTGGATTATTGCCCCTGGCTTCGCCCTCTCTGTGTCTTGAGGCTGTGTCTTTCCTGTCTCTAGAGGATTCATAGGGGATTTTTTTTCTGTTGTTTAAGTAGAGAACTACTTGGGTGTATCCTTGCGTTTCTGTTTTGCCTTGGTTTGTTCCCATGATATCACCAACCGGCAGAGCCATCTCCCACTCTCTAACGTGTGCTACGAAGTAGCAGTGTGCACACGCAGGTGAACCATTGTACTGTTGTGATCAGGACTGTGGCATCAGTGTTAGAGCTGAGGGCTGCGTCTTCTCCTCTAGGTGCTTGTTCAGGGAAATGCAATTTTGTTCCTGAAGTTTTTCTTCCTGTAAAAGTCCTCATTTCACTTCCGTTTAGCAGTGTAGCAAGGAAAGCAAAATTAAGCCATTGGAAAGACTGTTTTGGACACAGTGGATTCTAGCTTTGAGTGAGACATGGTGTATTTCATGTAGAAGAAGTCATTAGCAATTTACCACTAGGTTAAATTAAATAAGTATTTTAAACATCTTTGTATCCATGTGTCTAGCTCTGATAATGTCTACAATGAGGAATTTAAGTTGGAGTTGTGGGCCCCTGAGCTCACGAAATATTAATATACATGCTGTTTGGAAAGATAAGTATATCTTAGTTTTTAGAATTCTATCAAAATTATGGTGTATACTCCTTTGTTGAAAAACATGTGAACGGTGTTGGAAAAAACAACACATGAAGTCATATCTTACAAATATTTTGCCTTAATAATGGGAGTGAATATTGCTCTCAAATCTAGTCTCAGCTCCCTTGCTTACTTAAATACAGGGGAAAAAAAATAAAAATTCAACAAATAGTATAGTAAATAACCAGTGATTTCTATATAGTTATCCTGACATCTGTAAAGTTGGATTTTGGGGTTTGTACTGATTAATCATCATTTTCCCTTTCAGTCTGTGAAAGTTTTCCTTAAGATCTGGTTAGATCTGGCTCTTTAAATCTCCTTAATCTTGCTATGATCACATTATTGTTTTAAGACATGGCAGAGTCATTTTGGTGAACTCCCAGGTTTCTCTCTTCGGGCTAAAAATACGTTTCTCTTTTCATATTTCATCACACATTTTGAAACAAATAACTCTGTATATAGAAAGGGTATTTGTGAAGATACCTAGACATTTTCTGGGTTCTATGTGTGTTCTTTCTTGCTTTTTCTTTGTATTATTTTCACTCCTTTGTTCAGAATTAGGTCACTTGTCACCTAGTGTTAGTATTGAAGGTGAGGGACAATAAATAAATGTTGACTGAATGAATGTACTCAGTATGCCCTACGGTACTTAACAGAAAAATCCAACTCTTACTGTTACTTGTCAACTCCAGGGAAAATGGCCTTTTGTATTTTAAAATTTTTGTGAATACCTAAACTTTGCCATGTTATAGGAATTAATGCAAGTCATTTGTGTTATTTTGATTTGTTTCCAGGAAGGTCAAGGCTTGACCTCAGCTAGTGGTGTTCACTATTCTAAGTTGTCTTTTAGGTCTGTTTGGGAAATAGACAAAAATCTACCATCCAGAATTTACATCCTTTCTCTTCTAGATTTTTCTTCCTTTGGGTTATTTCCCATGCCTGCAATCAGGCCTTTCCCTGAGATCCAGCTCCAGTATTACTCAGTTCAGACAGAAAGAAATCGATAATAGAGATTATCTAAAAAATCTGTAGGATGAAGGGTCAGTTCTCATTCACTCATACTGGATGTTTCTAACTCTTATCGTGGAGAAATTCACAGTCTTAGAACAGATACTGAAATCTGTTCTTTTCCAAATGCTGGCTCTTTCTAAGACTCTTAACACTTTTAATCAAACTTTTATGGAAGCAGAATACTGAAAAAGTTAAAAGTAAATACTAGATGAACTATATAGTCAGTTGTTTTCCTTGTTTTCCATCTCTTTACAAATCTTATTCAAAAACGTGTTCAATAAGCTGTTATCTTGTTTGCACAATAAATAGAACATTATGCATTAAGGTGCGGTCTGCTCTCCTAGGAAAAGAATTTAACTTCTAAGTAGCTATACACAGTTCTCATACATCAAGTTTTTAATTATTTATACACATTCTTACCCAGACAGTGTCATCATTTATAGACAAACACATGGATATATGTAAGTGTAGGGTGATAGAGAATATAAATGTTATTAACACCAAAACATAGCCAACTCTGAATTATGCTAACGTTAAGTATAAAATGAGCACTACAAGCATTTACTGAATATTTACCTGTGGAAGTACAGTCCTGTGTTCTATAGACTATAAACTGATGCCGCCCCAGTCTTCAGAGCTTCAACAAAGTTATCATACCAGTAAAGGTGACAAAAGCTGTTAATTTGAGATCTATAAAAATTTACTGCCCTTTTCTGAAAGATGAGTCTTACATAAAGTATCTTTAAGTACTTTATAGAAAATACCGTGTTCTTTTCAATTCTGGTAACTTGTTTGTTTGCTTTTCACTTAGGCGTAAACTTCAGTCATTGGATGCTTTACCTATGAAGGCATCCTATGAAAACAAGTTATACCTATCTAGTCTTCACTCTTTGTCATGTTGATAAAATGGCCCTTACCAGAAAACAAACTGTTTTATTATATGTAAGTCTCAATAGACTTAGGGTTTCATAAAGTTAGTGATAATCCCAGCAGCTTGAAATGTCAAATTGAGGGCTGATCAGAGCTAATCAGGGCTGAGACAGGCCAGTTTGGATAAGCAGTTGAATCTTAAACACCACTAAACCCTATGTTGAATGTTGGGATTGCGGTGATGAAGATGACCTCATCCTGACCCTGGAGGTGGTCTTCCTCTACATAATCTGCATTTGGAAATTTTCATGATTTGAGGGTCATCTTTGGTGGCTAGTAGAGATTTTCCCAGAAGGCCAAGCATATATGGGAACATGTGATTATTCTTTGACCATAATTATATAACCTTTTTTTATTTGCCCAGAGTGAACAACTGCAGGCTAACATTTACACAAAAGGAATTTCGTGTGCTTACTGTGCTGATAATATTTGAGAAGCTAGGAGAGCTATTTTAAAACACATCTTTCTTTAACTTTTTTGCTGGACTCTTAGAGTTTGACATTGTTCAAGTTTAACTTTGTCCTCATTTAACTTTATCCTGTACAAATGCTAAGGAGCTTAATAAAGGTCCGTGTGATCAAAAAGGCAGCTCTCGACCCAGCATGAAATTCCAGTCTCATTCATTTCTGTTTGCCCACTGCCAAGGAATTCAGACAACTGCATGCTTGACTTACAGACAAACAGAGGACAAAGTGTTGTTCAGTAATTGTGTTTAAAATATGGAGCTGACATGTTTACATAAAATAAATCCACAAGAAGAAAGATAGAGGAATATACCGTTTCTCTTCTAGTATCAGCTTCCTGCTTGTGGAGACCACAGAGTGGAATTGTGATGGGCACCCTACGGGGGACCAGCCTGCAAGGTGACATGGGCCTCATGATCATGAGTTCACGTCTATCCCATCAGGCATTTCTGAACAACACGGGATTAGACAAATTACAGTATTTAAGTTTTGACTTCATATAGCAGAATCTAAACCCTCGTTCACACTGCTTTCATGTTCTCAGACTATCTAAAAATCTTTACTATGTGGTCTTACAGAGGTTTCATGGTACATATTTCCATTTACTTCCTTATGCGTCATATGTTTTGTCAAAAAGAAAACATCCAACTTGATAAACAATTGAATCGTTGTGTTGGGGTTTTAATTCAGGTCAATGACCTTTTGTAAGTTGCACATGCCTGGGTGTTTTGCTTGGAAGAGCAGCGACGAAGCAAAGAGCAGAGCTCGTTTGCTTTTTCTAACAGGGTGGGACAGATTCTCTTAGAACTGTTAAAGAAACAAATAAGAAAAAAGCAATAATGATCATCGTGTGCATAGTTCATACTCCAGATTCACATATAGTTGAGCACGATCTTGGATAATGCAAGGAAATAAGCTTTAAAACCAAATTATAGTAGAACTTCGCTAATTCAGGCGTGACTAATTTGCCCACTCTGTAGTTCTCACTGAAATCTTACCATTCCTCTACTAACTTTCAAAAAAATTTAATAGTAGGCTGTGGAGAAGGTTCATGTTACTTCTTATTTCAAGGTATCATAGATAAGAGAGTACCAGATATATCCATCAAACCACGAAGAGAGAAAACATCTGCTGAAAAGCCAGATTCTTTTTTATTGTGGTATGTTTTTGTGTATGCATCAAAGAGAAACATGAATAACTGAGTAGTCTCCTAGTTTAAGAAAACCTACTATAAAATTTCTTGTTGTAAAATAAAATTGTAAAAGGAATAAACTGTGGAAATAAATACCAGACACTTTACGTAAGACTTTTAACAAGATGTGAGGTAGGCTCTAACATGATTTGGTAGTAGTTTTATGATAGACTTTTGTTCTGTATGAGAAAAAAAGTGAGTGAGTGTGTAGTTTCATGTGTTGCCCACTAAGAGCTTTAGTTCGCTATTTGCAAAATGAAAGAGAAAAACATTTTGATTAATGACTTTATTTCCAAAACCCTGTGATAGGTGCTGACCAAGTAATATTGCCATTGAGGGTTTTGGGGTTTTTGTTTGTTTGTTTGTTTAATATTTAGGTGCTAGTCAAAATGTGTTTTGAATCTTGAACATTCACTATATAACTTTCTCTGTGGAATGGATAAATATTACAAACTTGCTTCCAAAAAGCTAAGAGGTTCAGATAACTAATGGTTTCTATCCCCTCTAGTTAGAAAATAAAGTATGAGATAAACGAGGTGTCACAGTTATACCGTATTCTCAGTATAGATTTTACTTACTTTCTTGCACCACACCCAGAGGCATAAATGTAAACACACAAAGAGAAAGGGATGAGTTTAAATATAGGTGGAAGGTTTAAGTGTTTGATCATTTATTTATTCAGAGAATTTAAACATTTCTACTGCAGTACCACTACATTAATCTGCATATATTCGTTTAACTGTATCATTTGTAAGAATGAACGAGTACATGGTCAGTTGTGAACATATTCACAAGTAAATTTGGTAACTAACTGCTAATGGTAACAAATGTTTCTACTTCGTGTATAAATTAGCTTCGTGTATAGATTAGATTCAAGGTTTTTGCTCCAATAATCTAACTCTCAGTTGCATCTCCAAGGGCTTGTTGAGTGCATGGGCTGCAGGGGGTGAGTGAGAGGGAGCAAGCAGCTTTCTGTCTCTGGAATTGCAGACAACCCTGGGTGCTGCTGGGTTGTTTGCTTGGGGTATATGGCCTGACTTGATGGGGGGAAAAACAGCTGAGAAGCAGTGAGCCAAAGCATTCTGTTTATTGACTTCTTAATATGTTTATTACTAGAATCTGCTTTTGAAAGTGCTTTCAAAATAAGGTTACAAACAGAAGTGTGTCTTGCACGCAGCCTGCAGAGAGCATGCTTCCCGAGGTGTCAGATGAGTCAGCTACACAGGCTCAGAGGCCCATTCCTCCAGCTACAGTAGCTGCTGGTGGTGAGAGCAACTGAACCGGGAGCAGCTTTTGGTAATTAGGAGAAGGAAGCCTCCACTTGACACCTCATCACCACCAAGCATTTATTGAGTGTCTTTAGTGCCCAAGGCGGGAGAATGTCTTCTGTGGATTCTACAGATTTTAGAGTTACCAGAGTTATAAAATCCCTTGAGATCTATATGTGCTAAGTGTTAATATCTATGCAGCTGTTTCCAAGGTTCAAATTTTGCCTTAAACGAACTTAATTACACTCATGAATTGGTGTCTTACCCCAGCATTATATACCATTAATACAAATTAATTGAATTGACTTTCAGGAACTTCATTTCTTATCCATCAGGTTCTCAGGTGACAAAAGTGGCATGTTTCATATCCATCTATTTGCATGATTAAAACAAAATATCCATGACTACCAACTATTCAATGATCAGACAGGTATCTTATTACAAATTTATACCATTATTATAAATTCCTAGATGGGCATTAGGCTTTTGATGTTCAAAGTCTGTTACACTCTTGGCACAAAGCAGGCACTAAATAAGTGTCTGTTGAATGAAGGAACAAAGAAGCAAACAAAGAAATGACTAATGCCCCAATCATTTATCCTATGGTTTAGTAAACAGGAAGTTCAATAGGGAAGTATAACAACCAGATTTCTTTTGCTAATCTTACTAGTGCAAAGTATTTGTTGTAAAAATAGATCTATGTTCATTGTTTGAACTGGACAATCTAAAATAGATCCAAACCCATTGTTTGACCGGACTTCATAAATGCAAGATGAAATGGATTACGCTTTCTGTCAACTGCGTGATGCTGTTGCTGACGACATCCCTCTCTTGGCAAATGTGAAACAATGACTGGCATGAAAGCCTGGAGATTACTCCAGACGTATAGAAACAACAGCGGCCAGGCCCAGAACTGGTGGAGCATCTAAAAATAGACAGGTGATCCCTTATCTTGTTGCATATGAAAATAGTGTTTATGTGAAGTGGTATTATTAGAAATGATGTGTGAGAAAGGAATCCCTGCAATGTCTCCTACAGTTTAGAGTGAGAAAATGTATTATGCCTATGTGACTTTGAAGCAAAGGATCATTATGGCCGGAAGGTGGACCAAAATTTTCGTCACTTTCTCTTTCATGAAAAGAAACTGTTCATGCAGCCATACAACTTTCTGTCCCATAGAGACCCGTCCTCTGCTCATAGAGTTAGCACCCGGTTTTTCCTTGGACTGTCCACTGAGAAACCCACTGGTGATGGTCTTTGAAAAAGGTATAAGGGCTATTAGGATTCCCTGAAGCCTTAGTAGCTTACCACACCGAAGATCTGCTTCTCACTTGTGCTCCATGCCAGTGTAGTCAGCAGGCGTTAGGATCCACGCAGGCGCAGAGACCCCGGCCTCCAGAAGTTTGCACAGGAGCTCTTTGTAGCCTCCACTCACCTCTCCTCTGAGTGCCTCAGCCCAGACTGTTAACGTGGCTTTGCCTGACTGCAGGGAGGCTGGAAAGTATGGTCTCTCTGTGCCTAGGGAGGGGAGAAAATCGAAAATTGATGAGTGATATTTTTAATATTAAAATCAGGGTGTGGTACCATGAATCTAGCACTATAGTCCATTCAGTTTTAAATGGACGAATACAATTTGTCTAATTCCATGTCAGTTGGCTATTTTCTGAGCCCTGAGAATAACTAATTCTTGTGCCCACGTGCTGGCTCCCGTGCAGGCATTGTTGCCTCTGGTACAATCTTTGCTTGGGAAAGAGCCCTCATTTTTATGGATACAGTGAGCATTTGCCAGCAACTGGTCCTGGCCAGGATAAAATATATTTAATTTTCCCCTTCCCTCCTCTTCCTCCAGCCACACCCCTCCCAAACACTTCTATTTATTTTGAAAGAAGCAACCCAAGTTATCTCTTGGAGATAGCCAATTTAAGAAGCTAGAAATTGGCTGGGTGTGGTGGTGTGCTCCTGTAGTCCCAGCTGCTCGGGAAGACTAGGCGGGAGGATCGCTTGAGCCCGGGAGTTCAAGACCAGCCTGGGTGAGCCCGTTTCTGTCTGGCCATTACTTACCTGTAACCCTCAAGTGGGAAGAGTCAACATGAAAGAACACAGCTCTTGGGGTCCATGAGAGACACTCCGTTTACACCCCCCAAGGACAGAGTGAGAACTTGAGCCCTCAGCTGTTGGGTACTTTCCAAGGTGTACAGACAAGAGGGACTTTGACTGTAAAACCACACACAAAATTAAGCCATATGTTCCTTTTCAGTTCCAAGTGGCTGCCAGGACTTCTCAGATGAACAGACCCTGAGTGGCTTTCTTGAACCTCTGTGTCTGTCCTCGCTGATGCCTCTGTGGCTTCCCATCTCTCTCCAAGTGGCGTCCAGATGCCGCTGGACCACTGGGCAGAAAACTCTGCTGGCGCTGCCTGGAGGGAGGGGGGTCCCCCTTCCCACCGCCTTCTCGCCCTGCTGCCTCATTGCTCAGCCTCTCCCTGGGCTGCCCCTGCTCAGGCCATGCTCTCACTCCTCTACCCTGACATAGTATTTTTTTTTTTGCCTTGCTCGTGGCTGATTTTGCTCTCTGTCTTGCATTTGTAGATAGTTCTATGTATGGCGCCTTGGACATCCTTTTCTGTAAGCTCCTGTGAGGCCAGGGATTGTTTTGTTTTTTTCATCCCCTTATAGTCTAGCAGTGTAATGCTTTTACATGTGATCAAATTCTCATTAAATCTTGAATGAATATTGTATGGATCTTATATGTTACTTTTTAGTACAAATAAGTATAATATATGGAATGTAAACTCCCTAATGCTGATATTCTTTAGATGCTTAGGTTACATGCAATGTCCTTAATAAATGAATGCCTGTTAAATGGAATTCAGTCTAGAAGGTAACATCTTTTGATCTATAAAATATTTATCTTAAAGGTAACATAAATAGACAACCAAGTAGTTTTTTGCTCTCTTTTATGAGTTTAGCTTACTGAGAGCCCAAAATATATTAACCTTTGGGCTAGGATGTACCTAAAGTAATATTTTTCTCTTAGATCATTTTCCTGGGTCCTATCATATCCAACTGGTAACACCCAGGAAGTTAAGATTAGTGATTCAGAGAAACCTGTCAAACAATACAAGAAAAATTGTACTTAACCAGAGCAAAATTGATTGGTGGTTACCTGTGCCATGCATGGATTAGTTTTTATCAGGTGGGGGGATAATTGTATCCTTAAACTCTTCATTAATTGTTAGATCATGTTTCTTAATCAAATTATTTTATGAAGCTGATGAGAAATGGCTGTGTTCCTGGGAAAAGTAGTGCCAGAGTAGTTAGTATACAAGTGTAGCTGGTTTTTAAAGAAGAAATTACCTTTTAAAATAGTAATAAATTCCCTTTTGGAATAGCAAGAAGACATCACAGTTGTTGCATATAAAATAATTATTTTATGCTTTGATGTCATTAAAATGTGCAGTAATTTTAATAACCCAGGTTGTATACAACAAAAATCAAGTATACATCAGCTATGTTCTATGATCATGTAATAATAAACTGCTTTTTACTTATGCTGTTATTTATTTAAAGTTTTAATTAACACAACCTAGCCATTGCAAAGCATCTTATTACCTTTGACTAATATATTTTCTGATGTATAATCATGGGTTCTCCTGAGTTGTTTATTTTATACGATCTCCTGTTTACTCTGAGTCAGGGAATGTTGATACTAGGTTTCTCACCTGCCATTTGTCATCAGTGCCGTGACCGCCCATCTTGCTCTATCTAACCTTTGTGCCACCCTTGCACGTTAGCCCGTGGGAAATCTGATAAGGAGACACGCCGCGGAAATGTGCACCACCCTTTCTGCCTGCTTCTTCCTCTCAAAATAGACCAAAGAATTCCCCTTTCCATCACTTTCCGAGAATATTTTCTCACTGAAGTTAGATAACCAAGATAAATGAGAATGTTTTCAAAGTCCATGGTGGGATTTCTTACTAAGACTATTGAATTTGGTTCGGCGTTAACTAATTTTGGTATCCATGTTTTTTCAGAAATAAGTTGCATCTGGGATGGGGTGGGGGAACACTTCAAATGAATGGCTCCAAATTCGATGTCTTCTTTTTTAACCAAGCAGCTGTTCACAGAGATGTCTTAGGAAGTGGCTAAATAAAAATGTGGCAGCTCTGAAAATGAACAGAAACCATTGCTCTTTCAGAAATTAGCAGCTGCAAATATGTGCTTTCTGTGCCACAAGTACTTGTTTTTCTGTGATAGTCTCATTGTCATACATTTGGTTAAACTCCCAGACTAGGCTGATTTTTTTTTTTTCCCCTTTCATTTTTTGAGCTCATAGGTAAAAACAGTTGAAGTGATTTTCACATTGTGTATTTGTGTTCTGTTTTTAACTAATAGCCTCCGTTATTTAGGCTGTATAAAACAACAACAGTATAATAACACAGCAGCCACAACAAAGTCTTCAAGTATTTGGATGGCCAGTGGAGTCTCTTGTGGTTTTTTTAAAATGGACTTTTTCTTCCTTTTTTTTGGAGCTGTTTTAGGTTCATTCACAGAAAAATTGAGCAGAAGACACAGGGATTTCCATATACCCCCTCCTCCCACACGTGCACAGCATCCCCTGTTGTCACCGTCCTACACCCGTGTTGTGGATTTGTTACAGCTGGTGACATCACATTATCATCACCCAAAGTTCATGGTTTACATGTGGTTCCTTTTTGGTGTTGTACATCCTGTGGGTTTGGGCAAATGTATAAGGACATATATCCACCATTATAGTATCATACAGAATCATTTCACTGCCCTAAAAGTCCTCTGTGTTCTACCTGTTTGTCTCTTCCTCCCCCTTTATCCCCTGGTAGCCTCATTTTACTGTCTCCATAGTTTTGGTTTTTCCAGTGTGTCCAATAGTTGAAATCATACCTGTGTATAGCCTTGTCAGGTTGGCTTCTTTCACTTGGCAATATGCATTTTTAAGTTTCCTCCATTTCTTTTCATGTCTTGATGGCTCATTTCTTTTTAGTGCTGCATAAATATTCCATTGCCTGGACGTACTACACCTCATTTAACCATTCACGTGCTGAAGGACAGCTGGCTTCCAAGTTTTGGCAATTACAATCAAAGCTGCTGTGAGATTTAAAAAAAAAGTCCAAATGAAATCTAAATACTTTGATATTCAGAACATCTCAGTTGATCATGTAGCCTCAGAAAGCACAATTTAAGAGCTCAGTGTGGTGTTGAGGGGTGCTAGAGTGCTGCAGGGGTACAGGATTGTGAAGAAAGGTGATTGTGGCAGACTCCTGCATAGGCAGGTATACAGTGACTCTCAGCTGTTCTGGGCACTCAGCGCAGGCAAATAAACATGGGGGAGGATTTTTGAAAGGAAATTCCTGGCGGATAATAGAGATTCTCTTCAGAATCCTTAGGTTTTACTGGGGGAAAACAGTTGTTTTAAACAGACTTGAAGGAGTTTAGCTTGGTGCAGGGGTGGGGAACCTGAGGCCTTAAGGCCACACGTGGGCTTCTAGGTCCTTAAGTGTGGCCTTTTGACTGAATCCAGATTTTTCAGAACAGATCTTTGTATTTTTATTAATACATTTTTGTTCATCTTTTATATTTTGATTTTATTTTTTAAAATGAACATACTTAAAATACCAAAGAATAAAATAAGTTTCAATGACATAATCGTCCCGGATTGATCAGCACAATTAGAACATTAGTAAGCCATAAGGGCTAAACTGACGGCTGCTACGCTCATGGTTTAATTCTAGCTTCCCCCACCGGACCGGCATCACTACCGCACGAGGCTAGTTGGTGAAAGTTTATGGGGGTCAAGTACGCCAGTCAGTTAGCAGCTTTTGAAAACGGTGTGCTGTGTTTCTGTTTGAAGTGGAATTTGTGAATAGCTGCACAGCTCGACAGTATTTTTTTAATTCTGTCACATCCAAGAAGACCAAGGGAACACTGAACGAAGAAACCAGATTTTTTCATGAGCATTGGGAATTGCAATATCATCTTGTTTCTGCTAAAGATAAAATGATTTGCTTGCTTTGTGATACTGCATTATCAACATTAGAGAAATTCAGTGCTCATCAGCATTATAACACTCATAAGGACCACAAATAAATTAGAGGGAGAGGCACAAAAGGTTGTATTGCAGAAATTAAAAGATGAAAAGCAAAAGCAAAGACAATTCTTTTAAGCAGCAATAAGACCTGGAAATTATGCCACTGAAGCAACTTACACAGTAGTTTATATACTTGGGGGGAGAAGGGAAGCCATTTGGTGATGTATTGTGAGAGAATGCGTTGTTGAAGTTGTAGGGTGCTGAGATCCTGATGTCTCAAAGTACAAACAGCTGCCTCTTTCAAGGAGAACCGTAACTGATCAGCAGCATGAATTAGCCTTCAACTGAACAGAACGTCATGCAGTACTTCAAAAGGAAAGTATATATTAATCAGTTGCTTTGGATGAATCAGCTGTTACTACGGACTTGGGGCAGGTTTTATACTTCATTTCAGTCATAATGGAAGACTGCTACGAAAAGTTACTCTGGGCACTCTTGCGAATAGAACACAGGGAATAGATATTTTCAACAACTTTAAAGATAAATGTTGTGAAGTTGGAATGAATTTGGTAAATTTAGTGAGTGTATGTACAGATAGTGCACCTTCCACGACAGGAATACATGAAGGGTTTATTGTACAGATTAAAAAAAAAGTATTAACAGATCCAGATGCTCTCATTTCTTTTCATTGTATCTTGCATCAGCAGAATCTCTGTGCTAAAGCTATTTCAAATGAGACTTTGCAACAAGTTTTAAGTATTGTTAACTATATTCCTGCAAATGCAACACAGCATTGTCAGTTTCTTCACATGCTAAAGTTGAACAATGAGGTATTTAGTGTAGATTTGCCAGCATCATTCTAAATTGTGTTGGCTATCACAGGGACAGGTGTTAGCCAAAATTTTATCTCTGTGAGAACAGATGGTTAAATTTTATGAAAACAGAATCAGCAGTGTGAATTATTGAAAGAAGATTTCTATAGGAATGCAGCATTTCTGTGTGATATCATGTCAAACCAAAATGACTTGAATATTTCTGTAAGATAAAACTATTAATAAGTGTATATATGATATGTGGCAAAAAAAAGCATTTCGAAAAAAGCTATCTGTTTTCAAAACACTTCTTCAAAAGCAAATTTCGAATGAACATTTTCCCCAGTTAGTAAAGGTCATTGATGAACAGGATGATATATGCAAATCATTTGAAGAATATGCAGCTGTTACAGACCTCTTAATTGGAGAATACAATGAAAGGTTCACTGACTTTGAGAATCATGACATCACACTGAAATTAGCATTTCAGCCTCACCTAGTTGATACCACCAAGGCACCCAAAGAACTACAGATGGAATCAATTGAGCTCTCAGTAGAGGACATTTTAAAGTCATTGATGCTAAGAAAGTTCCAATTGAAATATGGAAAAATGCAATAGAATACCTGTGCCTTTGGCAGCATACCCTAAAAATGCTTTCTTGCTTTTCAACCACTTACTGCTGCAAATCTACATTTCTCCTACTTAACCCAAATCAAGACGCCCTTGATCAGAGTCACAATTGACTGACACCCATCTAGAGGATCAGCTGAAACTTCGGACCTCCATGCTGCAACCAAATATTCAAATGCTTTCCAACAAAAAGTAGACACAACAAAGTCGTTAAATGGTTAGTTAACTTTAAAATTAACAAATAGTTTTCATTTTTTGAAATTATTCAGTACATAGTAGCTTTTTACAAAATAATGTACATTTTTAAGTATATCTAATTGAAGTTTCTTGAATGCAGCTTTATTTGATCACAGCTCAATTAATGCAGCCTTCCAACATGAAAAGGTTCCCCACCCCTGGTTTGGCGAATGGGATGGTTTTTCATTTTTGCTTATTGCCTTCGTTTTTCCAGGAAGAAAGCTACTCCTGGTGTGTGAGCACAGGCCAAAAGGATTTGGGCAGAGTAGGGGGAATTTATTGCGTGTGCCACCAGCCTGGAGTCATGCAGTAGTTGTCAGGTAACCCTGGGGCAGACTTTCAGATGGTCTCCTAATCTCTCTCTCAGAATTTGCATTTGACCCATGAGTAGCGTTTTTATTTTTGGTGGTACCCAGGACAGAGGTTAATAATGAACCTGACAACTCCGATAGTTAGGAAGGGGATTGTCCCAGGCAACTCCGTCTTGCATGAGCTTCCTGGTTGATCCAGGTATCTGTCACCCAGTCCTCCAGTTCTTTTCCTCCTAAAATAGGTTTTGGGGATTGGTCTTTGCCTGTGTGTGAGTTTCCTAAGGCTGCTAGGAAACTTGGCTTAAAACAACAGACATTTATCCTCTCACAGTCCTGGAGGCCAGTTTGCAATCAGTATCACTGGGCTGCAATCAGGGCGTCCTCAGGGCCTAACTCCAGGATCTCTAGGAGACAATCTGTCTCTTGTCTCTTCCAGTTTCTGGTGGCTGCCAGCTTTCCTTGGCTTGTGGCTGCACCATGCCAGTCTCTGCCTCTATGGACATATTGCCTCCTCTGCTATCCGTGCCAAACCTCCCTTTGCATCTCCCTTATGAGGGCACTTGTGTTTGCACTTAGAGCCCACCCAGATAATGCAGGACAATGCCCCCTCTCGAGATCCTTAATTAGTCACACCTGCAAAGGCTTTTTCACGTAACATGTACAGGTTCCGTGGATTAGGACCTCAAACCTTTGCCAGCTGTCATTCAGCCTGCGCTCCCCCATTTTCAGCAGGGGCAAGGCAACTTACAGAAGAGAGAGCCAAAAAATTCAGATTCTGCCCTGCAAGGGTCACTTTATCCTGACGTTGAACTGAGTGATTATTGAGAACATACTACATGTTGGTGCTGTTGCTAAGCAGCGTGGGAGATACAAAGATACCTAAAACTCTGCCTGCCCCGAGGTCGCTTGTGGTTCTGCTGGAAGAGAAGACGTGCATGTAAAATGAGTCATGAGAAAAAGGTCGTGTTAGATCCCGAGAGCCAGAAAATGGTACCCACGGTGAGCATCCAAGCCCCTGCGCCTGCTCTCAGCACATGTGGATCTGTGCGCTGGAACATTTGACAGGGAGAGATTTAGGAGATGATCCTTCCAACCCTCCACTTAACTATTTCCCATTCCATAATTTTTCATTGTCTCTGGGTCTCTTCCCAAGGGCTCCCTCCTGCACACGAGCCTCGCAGTGTTTATTATTCTTTCCTTGGGCTTTGACAATGCCCTAATCTATTCTTCAGTGACTCTCCAGTAACATAGCAATTCAGATTCTTGAAGGGAAACAATTCAAAAATAATGCCTGTGTGTTAAGTATGATTAGAATCACCTAAATCAGTGACATCGACTGAGAATAAAATCAAGCAAACTTATATTTACAGTAAACCAATTTATGCTAATGTAATTTATGCTAGCTCAGTCTGTCTATATGAATGTCAATCTTAGTGTGTAAACTATAGAAATGTACCTTTAAACAAGAAATGTAATTATTTTTTTCTGTGTGTATTTTAAGGGAACCTGAATTGTAATGCATGATATTGACGGGGGGCTGGGGATGCCTGATGTTCCGCTTATTTCTGGGACTGTGGTTATCTTAGTCAAATCTGCGGTGACAATACTGAAAGGCAAGACAAGCCTGAGGCTGAGTCCTGGATCTTCCACTGTGTGATTTGCCTGACTCACTGTATGACTTGAGCAAGTTGCTTAACTCTTCTAAACCACACTTTTCTGATCTTCAAAGTAGGATTAATAATCTACCTAAGGATTGTTGGGGTGATTGAATGAAATAGTGCATGTAAAGTGTTTAGAACATTGCCTTAAAATCTGTCTTTCCTTTTCCCTTCCCATTTTTCCTTTAAGAAAAAAATGTTTGTGGGCTGGGTGAGTTTATTGGCTCCCTTTTGCACCACCCTAAGTAATCAAACACTGTTCTGTCTGGTCCCTTCCGACAAGCACATGACGACAAATTAAAGATTTCTTGGGATACCATTTCACCTTGGATATAGAACAAGCTCCTAAATTACATTTTATATGATGATGTCTCCCTGTATTTTTCTCCCCTTGACTTCTTGAATTGCAGCATAGCATATTTCTTTCAGTAAACAGCAAAATTTAATAAATGGTTAAATTGCCGACTGTAGCTAATACCAATTCATAACCTGACTGAGGATTACTTAGCCATGACATTGAATTGATGACAGTTGCCTTCTAAATATTATTTCTAATCAAATCACTTGATTGTGTGTACCTTTTGCTTCTAAGCTAGAATATGTACATTTATGTATACACACGTGATAAGGTTGAAGAAGGCCTCTGGTGTTTAACACAACAATTTGGTCTTGTTTGAGCAATAATCAGTCTGGATTTTATGGTTCTGTTTTAATAAAAATTCTTACTTGAATTTCAAGGGTATAAAAGAGGAGTCCTCCCACATGAAGCTGCTGATTGTTCGCACACCGCGTGCGTCCTGCACGAGAAGCGATTTTAGAAGGTGCCACATCAGTGCCTTTGTCCAAGTGTCATCTTTTGTCTTCAGTCCCCTGTGCAGGGAGGGACGTAAAGACTGAGCTTGACTGAAATGAATGTATTTCTGTCCCCTTGACTTCTGGAATTGCAGCATAGCATAAGAATGATTTTGATACATTTCTTGGCTGCTGCACACCAAGATATGTTTTTTTTTGACAGATTGATGCCTAAAAAGAAAAATACAGTATGTACTAATGAATCAGAAACATTTTTCCAGTACCTTTGCATATGCTGAATCTATTTTAGTTTCTTTTTGAAGCTAGTCACCATCACTGTGGCTTTGAGGTGCCCTAAGTTATCTTCTGTGGATGGGTAGAATCTATACCGCACATTGACAGCTTTTATAGATGGGGCCTGAAACAGGTAAAATTAAGTCATATTTCATAAATGAATAGATGTACAGTCTCCTCCCCCACCCTGCTTCCTTTGGAACATGAATTGGGATCGGGGTAGTGGAGAGATCAGAAAAGCCTTTTCTGGTGGTTATAAGATTTTAAGAGTGTCATGGTCATCTATGTTCAGTTTTTCTTGAGATGGCATCCAAAATAAGGCTCAAATTTGTAATTTATTCTCAAAATGTACTTAAGTGGTCCATTTATGATCTGTCAGATGTCCCAATGACTCGTTCCCCAAGGGACAAAGATGTGGTAGTGTCTGGGCAAAATTCTTATCCAGCAACAAAAGAATAAAACATAAGAATTGGGGTTTTTACTTTGAAAAGTAAAAGCAGCCGAATCTGTGTGGCTTCCAGAGACTGTGCCTGTTGTCCTGGGGCGGAGTTTAGGTCTCGCTCCACTGCTTACCAACAGTCTGACCTCGGACTAGTCAGTGGCCTTCCTGTGCTTGCCTTTGCTCTTCTGTAGTATGAGGATGCTTCCTGCGTTATCGGGTTGTGAGGTTGAGGTGAGGTCAGTGGTCGGAAGCACTTAGAATCGTACTGGGCACAGAGTAAGTGCCTTGTATGTGCTCATTGTTGTTAATTTTAGCTTAAAATTGTCATGCAAATCGCGACCTTCCACTTAAATGGAAGTTTTTCCAGCACTTTGTACCCTTGGGGACTATATCTGAGTCTAATACTACCTGCCATCTAGTGCACTGCTCCGCTCCCAGGTCATTTCCATACACAAAGGGTTGCTCATCCTCCCAAACACCCCTCAGTGTTGTTGTTGTCCCCACTTTGCAGATGAGGAAGCTGAGGCTCAGAGAACTTAAGTAAACTGCGTCAAGTCACCGTCTGATAAGGTGCGGGCAGGGAGTAAAACTCAAGTCAGACTACGGGGCCACACTGCCTTTCCTGGTGCTCACTCTTCAGAATCATCCTTCTGTAGAGGTCATGCTTGGGTTTCCTTGGACTTGGCAGTCAACAGTTCCAGCTCGGTTCAGCGCAGTATTGCTGAATTCCAGATGGTGCAGCGTGTAGTCCGGTGGGCAAGGTTTGCACTACATGCAGCTCTGCCTGCTTTGCTAGGTTTTCCCTTCAGTTTAAATTGAAAGTAGGTTGTGTGTTACTTGATTTACAGATTAGTGCAGAAATTTTTTAAGTCAGTATTTTTTCCAAAATTGACTGTAAGTCCAAGGGAAACTGATACTACAGCATAGTTTATCTCATAAGTTCTGAGAACTGTACCACGTGTAAAGGATCTTAGAAAGACCAAGTCTGAACCCCCATATCTTATGATGGAGAAATAATGTGGCACAGAAAATGTCAGTGATGTTCCTGGGGTGCCATGGGAGTTGGGGACCCAGGTTCCCTCAACTTCTTCAATACTTCTTCCCTTGAACTGTGGAGAAAGAGCTCAAATTACGAAATAAATAAGGGAGTGACAACTTAGAACTAATTTAAGTGTTTGAATATACTGTCTATTTAATGAAGAGCATTTGAACTCCTGGGCTGTTGGCTTTTCTCGCCGAGTCTTTCTTCTTGTTATCTTCCAGTAATTCAGCCCAGGAACGTGGTCATGAGAAATTTATTTTTAATTAAATTGGGTGCTTTGATCAATGGGAAGGTTGGAACTATCTGGAAATCATCTATGTGGCTTATCACAGTGAAAACGTAGGCACTCTGCTGAGTACGGTTTGCAGTGTGTTCCTCTTTCTGGTTTTCTTCCCAGGGAGGTACCCTGTAAAATAACAATTTAACTTACCGCCCAGGCCTCTGCTATGTGCAGGGCCATGTGTTAGTTTTGTGCATACTATTTTCACGATTCCAGTAATAATGCATTGCAGGGCCATGTGTTAGTTTTGTGCATACTATTTTCACGATTCCAGTAATAATGCATTGCATTCTACACTGCTGCTCCCACATCGGAGCTGCTCAGCGAGGCGAGGGCGCTTGCTCAGGGTCCCAGAGGGAGCCGCTCGTGGACAGTTGTGCCAGGCTCCCGGTGGTTGTTGGGGAAGCCTTTGCTTCTCAAGCTGGTGTCTGTGAACCACAAGATAAAAACATAGTGGATATTCGTGAAGCTTAGTCCTACTCAAAGGTTTTTGTGGGAAAATTATAACTCTTACATTAAAATAAGCTGTTGAAATATCATGGAGTTGCATGCAGAATTCTTCTTAATGTTTAGGATGACCAAGAAACTTTGCCCTGGCCCCAAGCCCACTCCAGTGGCAACTCCCCTCTGCTCTCAGGAAGTGCCCCATGCCCTGTGGTTCCCTGCCAGCAACCTAGAGAGGTGCCCGGCAAGGTGAGCTTGGAAGGGAGACCCTGTTGCCCCCCGATGGGGGAGTACTCACTGCGACCTCAGCACCTGTGAGAGTGTAACTGAAGCTGCTCGGTGCCCCAGGTACTTTGTAGATTTCAGAGCCTTTTGCAGTCTAGCCCGGGGATTACTGTTTGTGATACCGTTTTCTTCAGGATTATAGGTTTAACATTTCAAACACCCAATATATACATAAGTGGACTCTGGAGTGTAACTTACTCATAAATTATTGAATAGCCTCCTACCAGATCATCTTTAAAAGAAAAAAAAATAGAAGAGGTCATTTCTAAAATACCTAGAGAGTGTCCCCATTTTGAGTTTAGACAAGGCTTTCTAGTCTTGCATCTCGGTCCTTACGTTACCTTTCATTGCTTCATCTATTTATTTTTTTAAGGGATAATTAGCTTTATAACATTCTGTTCCATTGTTTAGAGCTTTTCATATAGTTTGCCGTCACAGGATAGAGCAGGGTTTCTCAAACTGTACATGCCGAACTCTTTGCAAAACAAGAGTTCCTTGATTGGAGACCAGACTAATTGAACCACCAAGCTTCTCAAAATAGCTGTGTGCTTTCCAGTTGGCCAGTCTTGGCAGGGACCCACTATTCCTCCTGTTTCTCAACAGTCAACTTAAAATACTAACAGTAGCTTAATAACATGCAATAGTAACTTGCACAAGCCTTTCACATACTCTGACATCTGAGATGTGTGGCAGTTTATGAAACGGAGTACAGGTGGTCTGAGCCCCATTTTCCAGACGAGGAACCTGGTCCAGGGAAGGCTTGGTGCCCAGGGTCGTCCAGCCAGTTAGTTCCTGAACCAGGAATGGTACTCAAGGCTCTGTAGCCCAAGCCCACGAGGACTCCTTGCCCTGGCATACTTCAGATCCACACCTGTGATTTAGAACACAAGGTAAGCGAGGCATCAAGGTGCACAGTTTAAGTAGGTACTTACTGTCAGCATTGGGCAGCCCTGCTCTTGGGACCTTACGTGCCTTATCCTGGGGGGTGTTTCCAGATGGCAGGGATACACCCCCACTTCTTGCAAGCATGGACACATGAGTTGTAGTTCCCAGTGATTCTTGGAAAAAGTCACAAGTGATGAATTGAACTTTTCTTTCCCAGGTTTATCTTGTGTTTTGGATGTTAAAGAGTTACAGGTTGGTGCCTAGTATGCTCATTCTAATTGTCTCTGGTGGTTTGATTGTTGAAAGCCTTTGATAGGACTTTGGGGCATTCTTCTCACCTGTGACTTTTCTCTAAAGCATGCTCACCTTCCACATCTCGTGCTCACCTTCCTGGCTTTGAGGCCAGCCCCACTGTGTTCTCCCAGTTAGAGCCCTATGCAACATGCCTCCTTGTTCTGAAAACTTCGTAGCTTTTGCTGTTGATCTTAATCGCTGCTCAGTCGGGCAAGGAGCCCAGCCTTCGTTCTTGGCTTCTCCTGGCAGTCCCATGGCCACACTCTCTGTTTTACCCATTAATTAGGAAATAGACTGGTGCATGGAGCTTTGCTTGCAGATTTTTTAAGTACTCTTGAGGCAGGAGGAACATCAGCTGGAGAATAAGAACATAACTTTCTTCAAATAAGTAATTAAGCCATCCTGCCTGTGGTGGAGAGATTGGCCTCTAAGAAAGGACATAGTAGAAACCAATACCTCCTTAGTGTTAGAGAGATTCTGGTTCAAATCCTAGCCCTGCCACTTTCTAGTTATGGAAACTTACGGTACTTTTCCTCCTCCCCTGGCATTGCAAGGGGATGGGGGTTAAAGAAAAGTAAACACCAGATTACTAGAACATTCTTACAGACTTGCCCAAAGATGAAATGAGCACATTCCAGAGCAGGGGGAGGGAAGTGGGATTAGAGATAGTGGTTCTCAACCGGGAGCAATTTTGCTCCACACCTGTGGGGACATTTGACAACATCTGGAGACATTTTTGAATGTCAGAACTGGGGGGCAAAGGGTTGCTGCTCTGTCTAGTGGGCAGAGGCCAGAGATGCTTCCATCTTACTAAGTATAAGACAACCCCTCCACAGCAAAGAATTATCCAGCCCAAAATGCTAATGGTGCCAACTTTGAGAAACCCTGGTTAGAAACAACATTTATTGAATCTAATTGTC
>CM052443.1:12755431-12792510 GCA_028533085.1 Varecia variegata | reverse complement strand
GACTACAGGCATGCGCCACCATGCCCGGCTAATTTTTTTTTTCTATATATATTTTTAGCTGTCCAAATCATTTCTTTCTATTTTTAGTAGAGACGGGGTCTCGCTCTTGCTCAGGCTGGTCTCGAACTCCTGAGCTCAAACGATCTGCCCGCCTCGGCCTCCCAAGTGCTAGGATTACAGGCGTGAGCCACCGCGCCCAGCCTGTGTATCTTCTTCTGACTTAGTAATTTATTCATACCTGGACAACTCTGGTCATCATTACCGTAATACACTGTAAGTATAACTGACCAGACGCACTGGCCTCAATTGGCACTGAACTTGATTTCTTGATAAACTGATGGGGTTTTTTTATTATTTGTGTATTTCCCATGAAAATCAAATGAAGAATGTATATGTGAAATTATATAACTGAAGAAAAATTGAAGTAGCCACTTCTTCAATTATCTCCTTGCCCCCAGTAAAATAATTTTTCTTGTTTTAATTTGTCAGCTCAGAAATATTTTAAAATGGTCATCTTCCCATTAGCTCACTGCGATCTTGATCTTCTGGGCACAAGGGATCCTCCCACCTCAGCCTCCTGAGTAGCTGGGACTACTGGCTGGTCTTGAACCCTAGCCTCAAGTGATTGATTCCCTGGCCTTTGCCTCCAGTGCTGGGATTACAGAGTTGAGCCACTGGGCCCAACCCCCATTAGTGACTATTTAAACTTCTAGTCAGTTTTAACAACTCTTACTCACTTCTTTAATTAAATACAAAAGCCTCCCTTGTGTGAACATTATCATATTATCACTTAAGACCATAAAAGCCCCTGGTTGGAATTTCAAAATCAGAGGTATCTTCTTAGGCTATTTAGTTGTTTCTGCTTCACACTGGTTACTAATTATTTGAGCATATTGGATAAGGAAGATTGACATAATTAATTTTAAACATACCTTCTTTTTTTCTCATCCTCCCAGAGTAATGGAATTTTATATACTTCTAAAGCATGTGAGATGCAGACATAGTAATATCAAAGCTTTATTCTTCTCAGCCTATCAGAAGGCATTGTTAAAATTCAAGTAGTGCAATATTATGCACCTCATTTAGGACCTCACACATAGTAGGTCTGCAAAGGTTAGTCCCTCAGTGTTGACTGAATAAAAGCCATGACTGACATTTTAAGGGAAGATTTCAAATTTTGATGAAACTCTTGGATATGAAATATTTTCAAGTGAGGCTGATTATTACAAAGTGAAATTGCTTTCATCCTTAATTAAAAGTGTTACAGGGTACCGAACAGCATCTTCTGCTTTCTTAGACACTACTGAAATGATTTACGTATTTCATAAATGTATTCTTATCATTTTCCTTCCAAGTTTCATCCTGTTCTGTAATAACGTACAGTTTTTATAATCATTGTATGCTTAAGAATTGAATGTCATAAAAAGGACTACAGTAGCAACATAGAATCACAAATACAATATTACATCTTTCTAACATTTCCGACAAAGTGTCATTTTTAATCATTCTGTTTTTTGGTTTCAGAAGTTTTATTAGTATACTTGTGCATCCCTTTGTTTTATTTTCTCTATGGCCATAGTTAATGTCAATTTTTCTGAAGACACCTCTATTATTGTACTATTTTAATCATTACAGTTTAATATAACTGTAAGATATGTAGAATATATATTTCTGTTAGAGTGCAAAACTTTGTATGGGATGTGCAGATACAACAACACTTCATTGATTGAGACTTTAATAAGGAATTATAATTTAAATGTGGATTAAATGGAAACTAACCTTCACACTGTTGCCTTTACTAATAAAGTTAATAGTATAAAGATGTTTAATGGAAATACTTAAACAATTTGGGAAACTGGTGTTAAAAAGTCACCTATTTATTTGCAAGCAGGGCTGTCACTTGCAGACTGTTTGCTACTACAGGAGCCTAGCAGGTTCTGTATTAGGACAATAGTATAAGTTAGTTTGAGAATGTGTAGGAAGCTTTAAAATCTATTTTGTAGAAAGAGTCTATAATAAAGACTCTTGATTAATACTATATTTAATCTGAAACAATATTTACAATTATTTTGAGGTACTAACTTTCAACATAACTTTTGTTAACTGAGTATGGTGTCTTACTGAAAGTATACTTGGGAGTTTTCTCTGAAAAACATTTTGGCGTTTAAACTTCTACGATAAAAGCCTTGAGTGGTATTTCCCCGAAATATGACTGTCCATAATTGACAGCGAAAAAGTTTTCAAGATCGAATTGATGCTTTCATGTCCTGAATTTTGAGCATCATATAACAAAAAATAGGGTATGATGTTGTAGTGTTCTTCAAATCCCAGTTGATTTGGGAAGTTATCTCCTGATGTTTATTTGGGTTTTTAAAAGTAGGTTAAGGTAGGAAATGCAATGTCATGATTCAGTCAAAATGAAAGAAAAAGCAGCTAAAAAATGTTCTTGTTGGATCAGGAGGACTTCCCTGTGGATACAGCTTTGCGTTTGTACCCTTTGTAGGCTTCGGTCAATTGTGGATGACCAAAAGTAGCTGCCTTGTGATTACCAGGCCTTAGGAGGGTGGGGACTGACTGGCTGTGGTGTGACCTTCTCTGTCACCTCTCCTTGCAGAGGCCTCATTTGTCACTGTGGCAGATGGGTGGAGAACTTTGATTTCTGTTCTTTCTAAAATACTAAAGTATGTTTTGAGATATATGCCTGAAAGATGCTCAAAATGTTGTGACTGACGCGTTTAAAAACTGCATTTATTTGACTCAAACGGACCTTGCACCACGCGTAAGCCGAGACATGGTGGAAGAGTTCTTGTACTCCGTGGCCAGCCGGTGGTTAGTGCCAGGCGCAGGCGTTTTCTGGGGGGTGGGCCTTAGTGAGCCGGGCTGTCCTGAAGGGCCGGTTCTCAAGCGCTTCTCCTCTTCTTGTTCCCCCGCACCTGTGCACGCTCAGGGACGTGGCCTCGGAGTCCGACAACAACATCAGGCAGATCAATCAGGAGGCGGCCCACAGGCGCTTCCGCTCCCGCAGGCACATCAGCGAGGACTTGGAGCCCGAGCCCTCGGAAGGCGGAGATGTCCCCGAGGTACGACGTCCCCAAGTGCTGCCAAACCCTGCAGCTCTTTCTTTCCATGTTCTCCAGGTTGATTTTATGTGGCAATTTCTTCTTTTAGTAAATGTTGTCAAGAACGTAAAGATGATGGCCTCACAGTGAATTGATTACCATCTGGATGTTAATTAATTTATAAAGTGCTTATAAAAGCCATGTTTGATTAAGTACATATGACTCTATATTATTACAAAAATGAATAACGTTATTTTTAGTATGAAAATCTTAAGATATTTTCACTTGGTAATTTATTTTCCCCCCAGAGTCCAAGCATATCTCATTAAGTGATAACATGGGGTGTCACATTTGCATAATTAATGATCCCTGTAACTTGTTTGGGTATTATATACAAGCATTTACTGAGTTGTTTCAGCACCTTAAAAGAGATTTATTACCAAGAAAATACAAATTTGGGTGAATGGAAATGTTTGTGATTTTCCCTTTAAATGGTTATAGTGAATTACTGAAAAAAAGTATGAATTAAACAGCAGATTAGCAATAATATTAACTTCCATGCTGTCTTATCATCTCTGTTGACATACTAGAAATCCATTCTTTTCAGACATTGTGTTAAAAAGATGATCATTCACAAATGTTGCAGTGATCAAAATCAGGAAAGCAGAATTAATGATTCCATAATAAATTCACTATACGTTACTTTACACCAGTATTTAATTATAGCTTATGGCATCTGTGCTGCCTTCATTGTGAATCTTTAGCAGTTGGAGTAAAAGAGAATCCATGAAAATCATTTATAAACTCCTGAGAATGTTTTTTTAGCCCATGCACGTAGTAGCAAGTGCGGGAAGCAGTCACTGCATTAGAGAGATGGTTTTACTAATAGAAAGGTGAAGGGTGCAGCCGTCGGAGCCAGGCTGCTCGGTGCACGACGTGGCCCTGCCACTTACTGGCTGTTCCTTTGGGCAAGATGCTCTCTGTGCTGCAGTCTCCTCATCTGTTAGTTGGGGTAGTCGTCACACCTTCCTCGTGATTATTGTAAAGAGTGTGTGCCTTGTAAGTGCAGCAGACGTTAATTATAGCTATCATAATGGTTATTGTTGTTGCATGTGTTTGTTGGGGAGGAAGTGGGTGGATCTCCAGGTCCTACCATTGACCTCAGCATCTCATTCCCTGCCAGCCTTGGGAGACCATTTCAGAGGAAGTGAATCTCACGGGAGACTCTCTCGGGCTGGCTCTGCCCCCACCGCCCGCCTCCCCGGTGTCTCGGACCAGCCCTCAGGAGCTGTCAGAGGAGCTGAGCAGAAGGCTTCAGATCACTCCGGACTCCAATGGGGAACAGTTCAGTTCTTTGATTGTAAGTAATGACCTTGTGTGAAAGAAAAGCTGAGCAGTATTTTATCAGTTTTTGTTGCTTTAGGAGAGTCTTGTATGCAAATAACAACCCAGGGTCTTCAGTTCCCAGTTAACTCCGACATTTTCCAAAGTTCGTCCTTCCCTAGAAGAGGAAGGACTGTACTAAAATTAGCCCAAGCAGGTGAGACTCTTTCTTGATTTGGAAGGCAGCTATGCCCACCCTATACCGCTAACACTCTTTCTTGGTTTATAAAGAACCCAAAGGAATAGATTCTGTGGCTTCTGTTATTATTAGCTTGAACCTTGTAGAATTTCTTTCCCAGCTAAAAGTCTCATCAAAATAGTTCCTTCATCACAAAGCTACTGTTTCACAGTAGAAATTAAGAACCATGAGGCCTCCTATTCAGTGCTCTTAAGCCACACTCTACATGCTTTGTCATTCCCAGTTCATAGATGAGGGCTGGCATTCAAGTGGCCCATCCAAGATGAGGTTTGAATGGGAGATAGAAGACATCTCCTAAGTCCCAGAGTATGAACCCTTAAGAAAGGTTGTGAAATAGTGACGCTGACATCAAGGTAGAATTTGAACTTGGATTCTCAACCATCATAGAAATACACAGAAGCTTCAGATGGGACAGAGCCCCAGTGAGAAGCAGCAGAATCAGCAATGAAGACCTGCATGTTTGACAATACAAAACTGTGCAGAAATAGCCCAAAGAAAACTCCTACTTGTGCATAGAATTAAGAGCAAATGCAATCTCAGTATATCTCAAGAAATTGAACTTAAACATGTACTATAGTAAATATGATAGTCACTCCACTGACAATGGCATCCTAGAAAAAATAGCGATTATTATGGCCATATCAAATGTGAGTGATAGGAGGACTGCATGAAGTATGAAAGCAAGTAAGTACTCACAAAGTTGTTAATCCTTCGATTATGGTGTTTTTATTTTTAAAGACACCACGGGGCCCTTTTATGTGAGTTGCAGTGATTACTCAGTTAATGTGAATAGTGATTAAAATTCTGCGAATATTTTTCAAAAAGAGAAATGCCACTGACATGAAAACTGAGTATTAGATAGTATAAAAGAGATTGCATATATGGAATACTTGAATTGGTAAAACTATTGCTATGGAAACAACTTATGCAATGAAGCCATATATTTAAAACCTATAAACACAAGGAAGTACCACAGAAACCATAGCAATTAGACACCTTTAGTCAACCAAGTGAAAAACATCGTAATTTTCTTCAGCAGTAAGTTAGCACTTCTAGTTATTTATATGGGGAGCTCCTGCATTTAATTATTTTAGACTCATGAAATAGCCGTAAGACCCACGTGCAATATTATACGATTTCCACATTGTGTTAACTATTAAGTGAGAGTGTTGACTATGGGACTGTCCTCCAGTTTCACTTTATCCAGGTCACTCTAAATTCAAGGACAATAGCATGAACTTGTGCTAAAGAGAAACTCCATCACGCAAACCAGTGTAGGAAGGCGTGGATTGTCCTCTGACCCCATCACAGTCTTTCCTGGACTTTATCCCATTTTACTTACCATTGCAAAATACTAAAAATTAGCAAATGCTACAAACCTGTACCATTCATTGATGAATCTGCTGATAGGAGAGGTAGCTTCTGTGTGTGACCTACCGCTGATCTTTGTTCATAATCTGTTAGGCTTTATATAACCACATAGACTAATACCAACAAGTGGGGGAACGTTATACATTACACACTAGATTTTTTTTAGATTGACGTCACTGTTTTCACTCATTGCTATCCTTATTACTTGAACTCCATTCAGAAGCTAAAATTATAAATATACCTGATCTTTCAGAAGTAGGACAAGATATGATATCTGAGTTCCTCTGGACATGGAATCCAACTGATTATCTTTGTCAGTGGTGATAGTAAACATTTAGTAACCACATATCACTGTTCCTCTTTTTTTCCTCTGTTCCTATCACATTAGAATTTACCCAGAGATTGCATCCCACGGCAGAATTCAAGGCTGCTAACTCCTGGTTTCTGTCTACAAACCAGCACCAGTGCATTGCAGGGCCCTGCTAAGTCTCCTTTCTGAAAGTTTGGGTCTCCTTCTGTCATTTTTGCCACTAATTCTAAGGACCAATCAAAATTCCAGTCTCCTTAAAACACTGTGAAAATTAATGCGGAAGATGGTTTGACTTTTTAAAGGACGGCTCTCCCTGTTCTGAAAAGATGTTTCACTTCGTTT
This sequence comes from Varecia variegata, assembly GCA_028533085.1. Taxonomy (NCBI): domain Eukaryota; kingdom Metazoa; phylum Chordata; class Mammalia; order Primates; family Lemuridae; genus Varecia; species Varecia variegata. The sequence continues at coordinate 12,785,846 of CM052443.1, read as the reverse complement.
CCTCCCAGTGTTGAAGAGGCTGCATAGGATTGAGTGATGTATTTGTGAAACCAGTGAAACCTGCTTCTGAGAGTATGTTTCTTGTCCTTCCTGTCTTTCCCTCCCCTTCAGCAGAGAGAGCCCTCCTCGAGGTTGAGGTCGTGCAGCGTCACGGACGCGGTTGCGGAACAGGCCCACCTGCCACCGGTAACCTACGCTAATTTCCAGTCGTCATTTGGCTTTTTCGGCACTTATGTAAAATCTTCTGGGCTGCTGTGCAAAGAGTTTTTCCTGTGCAAATCCATTTACCATATAAATGAGACATTCTGAAATTTCCTAGCAAATTGCCTGAGAAGAGTGGATTTCCAATACAAAGAATTGTCATTGCCACCAAAGTCTCTAAAATGCTATAACTTTCATTGCTTTAGTTTTTCACCCAAATTTATACCAATTTTGATGTGCTTACTTAAACTACATGGTACATTAATAATTCCTTGTACTTTACCCGGTTGCTATAGCTGTGCTCCAGTGATTGTACTGTGAAAACTCAGTGAATACATTGAATACTTTTAAACAGGAAGAACTCTTCTGGGTGGCTAATCAAATGTTCCTTTCCATACCGATGACCTAAACTCCTGACTCCACAAAGCCTCTGTACCTTCTCTTTAAAGACAGCTCTACTGACCAAAGAATTAGCTATAGTTTTTTCCAACTCTTCCATCATTTTAATAGCTGTCAGCAAATTTACAAGTGTAAGGGATGTAATAACATCCAATAGAGAGAGAAATAAATATTCACATTGGAAGGCAGACCAGAACTGCCTTGGGACATGTTTAATGTACACATTAAAAATAAGAAATTTTATATAAGTTTGTTTCTTCTTCTGGAGGTGAAAATATTATGTGGTTTTGATGTATTCAATTTGGTGTTTGACCTTGACCAGTGTTTTTTATTGCTACAAAACGATCATTTTTGTGATTAATACTTTATTACGTATGAGTTCGAGGGGGGAAAAGTGCATTTAAGGTTTTTGAAATCACAATGTCTTCCCTCTAGTATACATTTTTGCTTGGCTTCAAAGGATATTTTCGCTTAGGGTTTAGTTTTTTGTGTTTAAAAAATGAATTAATGAGTATACTAGTCAGGTAAATAGATTTAATTGTGACGTACCCCAGATAAACTGGTGAATAATAAGGTTGGCAAGAGCGTCCTTTCTGGGATGGTTTCAATACAGCCCTCCCCCCCCCCCCCAAAACAACAATCAGCTGGTGGGGGGTGGGATCCTTTTCAACCTGATGATTCAGTGATTTTCCTTGAATGAATGGCACTTTCTCTCTCTTTCAAAATCGACATCAATTTTATTTGCCAAAGAGCTCACTTTCCTGGAAACTGATGGTTCCTCCTTTTTCCTCGTGCTCTGTGATGCTGTCAACTCACTGATCACCAGTGGCCTCTCGAGTTTTGAGTGTGGCAGATGTAAGGATCTGCTAATTGTTTGACAGTGGGGTCAAAACCAGGCCAGTTTTCCATTTTTCCCTAATAGGATGTCTCACTTTGTTGAGGTGTCATTTTTCACCCAGATCCAGGATGCAGCCTCAGCCGTCTCAGGGTGGCTTGGGGTGTCCTTGTTTGGGGGCGGGTTATGCTTCCTCTCTGCTACTGGTCATCAGTGACTGCCCAGCTCGGTTTGGATAGGGTGGATTTCAGGGACTCTGATCTCACGTCACCTGCCTTTCCACACTGCCACCGCAGTGACTCCTGATTCAGTAAGCCATGGGCCATCCCCCAAGTGCATTTCACTGATGTGAGTTGTCATTTACAGCCCAGTGCCCCAACTAGGAGAGCACGGTCATCAACTGTCACAGGTGGTGAGGAGACAACGGTAATGACACTTACTTTATCAGACATTCATGACAAAAGTGGGGGCAGTTGTAATATTTTGTGTGATGGTGAATATTTGTTCTCTTTTTAAAAATAAGACCAGCCTCTTTGTACTACAGATCTGCACATATTTCTTATTTTAAACTTCTCATTTTGGGATTGTTCAAAGGTACTAGGTAAACTAGAACGATTTTCAGTCCCAAGTAATTTTATTAGGAATACTGGCAGGCCTTAGTTAAGTGTGTTTAATTTGACCGTTTAGCATATATTTTTGCCTTTTAGTGTTTGTACTCCTGATAAGCTTTTCCCTTTTTATTAGAATGCTTGGTTAAAATAATTTGGTTGTAAGATAATGAGAGAAGCCACAAGAATCACGTGAGGTTGTATGTGAGATTCCCAGTTGTGCATAGACCTGTTCTGTCCCGTATCCGCAGGCCACATTTCTAACAGGGGATTAGACTTTCTGTGTCTTCGGTGTGAACCAGTGACCTTTCTCTGCCACCAGGGGCTCTGTGCACAGAAATGAACAAGTGTTCACAGAATTCTGGGGTGGGAAGCATAATTATGATATTTAAGTGGTCTAGAAATACTGGTGTTTCTCCAAACCAACTATCTATTATTCTTATGCATTATTTTGAATAATTTATAGCATTCATGTTTGAGGGTAACTTATATTTGACTGTGTATTTTAATTGCCTGTTTTCTTCTTGATCCCTAAAGCCAGGCTAGCTTCTGGTCTATGCTTTGAGCTGCTATAGCTATTTGAAGAATTTCCTTATTGTTTCACCTTTGTTGTGTTTGCCATAACTGCTCATTACTTGTGAATAACTTTAACTACATATACAATTGCTGATTATCTGGAGGTTGGTGATTTACAGGAACAATTTAGTTACATTGTTAGAATTTAATGCTCAGTATTGTACAGAGGAGAATCAAATTGGCAATCAGTGCCAGTCAGCTCAGTTTAAGGTATTGAACTACAGTAGCTTATGCGAAATTCATGGGTTGGGTGAGCCAGCCTCCAAAAAAATTCAAGGGGTTCTAAATGAACTAGCATATTTCCTACTGTGCATTAGTAATTTCTATGGGAGCAGCAGAGCTGCAAGGTAGGCAAGATCATTTCATGAAATAATTTCAGTAGAATTCAGTGCTAATGAATATCCTCTCTGTATCACCTATTTTTGCATTTTATTGGCCTTGCAACCTGCTTTTAGCTTTTGAGTGCTGTGATATCTGATGTAGTAAATGAAGGATGAATCAATTATCATAGTGCCAGGCTCTATGGTCAGAGTTACCTGGCAGGACCAGGTGCTCTCTCTGAAAGAGATCCCATGTGGCTCTTGAGACCACACTTGTCTTGCCGTCTTGCTTATACTCTCCCTCCTCATCAATGAGTTAAAACGTGGGTTTGCTTTCTTTTTTGATTTTTCAAGACTTGGCCATAGGAGCGCCTACTCTCATGAATTGCTTTCTCTGTACCTAGATAGGTTTGAAAGGATCACATCTGTTTCTCTTCTCCTGTGTCCTGAATGTTTCTCTTCCATATCCTTCATCATGAATGCCCTGACCTTCTCTTTTCCAGCTCTCTCTGAACACGGCTTCTCCTTCTTTGACACCCTCTCCCTTTCCTCTGCATATCACCCCCTGCTGGAACTACGCTGGGATGTATCATCTCACTCCCCCCCCCCACAGCCCCCCACCCCGTGCTCTCACAAGCATACATGTGCACACATTGTGCCTCTTCCTTCTATTTTAGAAAATTTGGATGTCATGTACAGTTATTCAGCAGCTTGATTTTTTTTTTATTTATGGCCATTCTTCTGGGACATATGAATAATTACATAATGTTCAGTGATGTGAATGCACCACCATTTATATAATTTTTCCATATTGAAGGGCATTCAGCCACCCCCCGCCTCCAACCCACCCCTACTCCAGCCACCTGCACTGTGTTGGGTGGCCATCCTGACATACCTGTCTTTCCGTGATAGCAACAGTGCCTTCATTCTTCCCATAGTATTAATATGATGAACAAGCCCTTATTCTCACCTGAGAAACCACAGTCCTTTGACTTACGGCAAATAAATGCACACTGGTGTCACTTCCCAGCAGGCTAAGCCAGGGCCCCCTCTCTGAGACAGAGGAGAGGGACAGCACAGTCCTTTCAGTCTTCACTGTGTATGTTCTAAAACGTCCAGAGGCACCAGCATGGTGAGTCTTGGAGAATCTGTGATGGTCAGTGTCAAAGTGGCTATTTTTAAAAGCATTTTGAAACGCTGACAGTTTAGTAATTGCGTTCTTTATTTTAACGAAAGTAATGCAGCCACTCTGAAGTTCTGGTTAATGCCTGTTTGGCATCATGAAACAGTAGTATTTTCAGTCTACAGATGGAAAGCTGTGAAATGTTAAGCTAACTAGCAGTTTTTAACTTGGTTCTTGATGACGTGTTTCTTGAGGTAGCATGGAACTTGCACATTAGCAGAGAGCAGAAGTCTGATTTTGGCTGCAAGGCCGGCGGCCCCTGCCGTGGTCTGTCTCTAGAAGCTGTGTCCTGCCCGCCTCACTAGCCGCGTGGGGTGGGAGGCGAGGTTTTGAGTCACAAATGGAATCGCCAGCACAGGTTGTTCTACATGCTCATTTGGAGAGAACACTGTAAAAAAAAAAAAAAAATACATTTTGAGAACACCATCACACATAAATGTAACTGAATTGTAGGTTGCCGGTTCAGTTCTCGATAAAAGGGAGAATAAATTATTTTAATCAAATCCAATGCTCTCTACTTACATTCCTCATTTTTCATAAACTGATTGGTCCTGTTAACTGTGGATCTGTGAAAGTAACCTCGTTGCTGGAATTGATACAGCTTTAGAATTCAATTCTGAGATTATCTATGACACATCCAAGTTATCAATCTGCCACATAAATATCCTGGCACTGAGTTTTCTGAAGTCACATCTAATTGCCTCTTCCAAAAAATAACTCAACAGGGAGGGAGGAAAAGTAACACATTCCATTTAGTATTCCATTTGGCCAAAACATTTTTGGCCAGTCACATAAACAATAGTAGGTCAAAACTTGATAGCACACAATTTGCCAAAAATACTAATTGACAACTAAGGTTACAACTCGGGTTACTAACTTAGTTCAGCAGAGTAGATTTTTTTTTAATTGTCCAGATCAAAGTAGCCTAGAGGTGGCTGTTTTGTGCTGGTGTCACAGCTAGAGCAGGGGCGTGAGGAAAGGTCTTCATTCGGGCTGTACTCTAATTGATCTACCTGTAGCTCTCAGGAAGGGATTAAATCTGTGTGTCGATGTTTCTTCTGCTCTTGTTGAATCTCCACACCTGGGTCCAGAAGGCTGTACCGTCAGAGTCTTGGAATTATGTTTATGGAGCCTTTAGGATATTATCTGGAAAAATGTCAAGGAAATGGTTGCCACATTTTTAGCAGGAAGTTTAATTACAAATAATCTAAAATCAGCTGCCTTGTGATTTATCGTGAAGTTAATTTTTTTCCGAAATGTGCTGTTAAGCTTATGGAGTAGAATATCAGATCTCTGTAGGTGGAGTCCCCAAATCACCTGGCAGCGTCCTTGTTGGTGCTTTCTCTAATTCGAGGTCCTAAGGGTTGCTGAATGGCCTTTTTCACCAAGGCACATTGTTGATAGTGAACAGAAGAGAGACCATAAGTACAGGAAGAAGTTGGGTTAAGAGGAAATGTATATTCTCAGCCTAATATCAAAACAACACCTGTTAAAATATCTAGAGGGTCAGGAGAGAGGATCCTAATTAGCGAAGGGTGTACCCCAAAATAACCTCACATAATAGGTTATTCCTAATGTTTGGCCTGCTGGTTTTGTTTTTTTTTTTTTGAGACAGAGTCTCACTCTGTTGCCCCGGCTAGAGTGCTGTGGCGTCAGCCTAGCTCACAGCAACCTCAAACTCCTGGGCTCAAGCAATCCTTTTGCTTCAGCCTCCCAAGTAGCTGGGACTACAGACATGTGCCACCATGCCCGGCTAATTTTTTCTATATATATTTTTAGCTGTCCATATAATTTCTTTCTATTTTTAGTAGAGATGGGGTCTCGCTCTTGCTCAGGCTGGTCTCGAACTCCTGACCTCGAGTGATCCTCCCGCCTCGGCCTCCCAGAGTGCTAGGATTACAGCCGTGATGGCCTCCTGTTTCTTTCACATTCTCCCAGGAGTCTCAGTGCAGCTGTGATTGGCGTATTGTTTCTGCGCCCCTCCCCACGTAGAGCACTCTTTGCCAGATAGAAGCACCTATGTATCCAGGACTTCCTGGGACAGCCCTGATCTCCAGCATCCATCCCAGTGCCTCTTCAAATCATTGATATTTCCCTGTTATTCCAATACTTCTCTATCTAGACTGCATTTCTCAAACTGCTTCTTATAGGCAAAAGTGTCTCAGGCATCCTTCTTTTGATCCAATTTATACCATCCAAATACAGTCACTCTGCACGGGCCATGTCTCAAACACAGAGACCGCCAATCTCTGGCCGCCCTTCAGAGAGGCACTGTCAGTGGACTGGGGTCTCCCCAGCCTCAGGTGCAAGGCTCCTTTGGAATTCCTACCTCAGGTGGCCAGGGCACTCCCTGAGCTGGGGCATGCAGATGACCTGGGTGGTCCTAAGGATTATATGCCATCATGTGACTGCAAGCTTCCTAGAGAAGGGGCTCTGTGTTGGATTTTTAATTTTTGCCCTGACAGCTATAGTGTAAGGTCCTAAGCTGATGGAGAAATTTAGGACTAAGCTAGGTGAGCCCCCCCATGGCAGCTAAATTGAGGAAAAAACATTCAGAGCATCCCTCTTATAGGTGGTGACACTGGGCAGTTTGAAATACTTTTAAGCTCTACCTAGTTTGGCAGTGAAATTTAGTAACTAGAATGGATTATAATGTTTTCTTTTTCCTTACGAGCACCTCAGCACACCTTTATGTTTAAAGACTACCGGGTCTTAGAACTGAATTCTGTAAGAGTTTGGGACCCACTGGAGTTCATCTCACAGTAGATTTAAAGCTGTTGGGAATCTATTGCTGTTTTCCAGACACTCTTTGAAATGTTTTCTGTACAAATAGAATTAACTTACTTTGTCTAGAAAAGAACAATAATCTGGGTGTACGTTACTTTATGAAACTGATTAGAAAACAAATGCAAGTTCTTAAATAATGATGATTTCTTGCACAAACAGCCATCAGTGGCCTATGTTCATACCACGCCGGGCCTACCTTCAGGCTGGGAAGAAAGAAAAGATGCTAAGGGGCGCACATACTATGTCAATCATAACAATCGAACCACCACTTGGACTCGGCCTATCATGCAGGTACGAAGATTGCCATACAACTTAAAATCTCAGGCCCTAAAAGCCAAAGTGTACATGCCCTTCTTCCTGTTCCTGATGTTTATGAACTACTCTCAAAGACCCATGTTTTTTTTTTTAAAAAAAAAAAACCTTTCTCATAAAGAAAATGCATTACTTTTAAGAATAATAATTGCTCAAGGCAGAATTTGGTCCTCAAATTCAGGTCTGTCCCTGAATATGTGACATGAAAGCTATTTTCGCAGCAAGAGCCTATCACAACGTGTAGCTTCTCCCCCAGCCCGTGCCTTGTATCTGAGGCTAGTTTTTATGCTGGGCTAGTGATTCATTTTTTATTTCCCTTGAATGTGTTTCCCCATCCTTTCCCCCATTATTACGTTTAATTATTTCCTCCACGCTTTAAATAGGCCAGACCTCTTATTATTGTTGTTTGTGTTGTTGTTTGGGTTCACACTCCTAATCACACACACAGGGAGATCCTCCAATGAAGCTAACTTGTTTTTGCCTCCAAAATAGCTTGCAGAAGATGGTGCGTCTGGATCAGCCACAAACAGTAACAACCATCTAATCGAGCCTCAGATCCGCCGGCCTCGTAGCCTCAGTTCTCCAACAGTAACTTTATCTGCCCCACTGGAGGTGAGAAGGCTACATCCTCTAACTGGGGTCACTTCTGTCCTGTGACTTCTTCTCATTCTTTCTTCTCTCTTAACTTTGACTTCCGTTTTGCGGCCACCCTCCTCTCTGATCAGTCGTTGTGTTGCTGGTGAAGGGTGTTCTTATGCGGCCTGACCACATGCTTCTCTGTCTCACCCGGTTAACATTCCCGGACTCTCACCCGATTCTCATTCTCATTTGGCTGAGGCCATGGTGACTTGTGCTGGACATGGGCGCTCTCTTTTCGGAACTTTCACCATTCTTGTTGTGTTTTGCTCCTTATTGCCTATTACCTCATTAGAATCGCATAATAACTCTTTCGAATACCAGTGCTTCTATTGAGTTTCAAACATAGCTGTTGCTTTGATCATTTTTTGTTTTCTTTTGACTGCAGGGTCTTTCATTGTATGGGCATACGTGTTTCCGATGCGAATTTGCATCTCTAAATCATGCTGGGCATCCGCTTGTGCTCTCTGTCCTGTTTGTGTTGTTTTAGTGCCATCCTTTAACATCACAAATGTCAGAGAGTTAGAAAAGCCAGAGAGTAAATGTTTGGGGTCCTAAACCTGCCCGTGTCTTAGTGACAGCTGTGGGTGTCTCCATGCCCTGGGTCAGGATGCTGATAAGTGGGAGTGGGTGCTCTCTCTTCCAAACTCTAATATAAATGTCACGGGTAACAACTGTGAGATTCCAGGTGGTTGTGTCCGTGTTGTAGGTTTCTCTTTTTGTGCTCTAAAACTTGCCAGTCTAGTCTTCATTAGATTGTGAGCTCATTAAGAGCAGGGGTACGTTTTACTCCAGTCTCTGTAAAATCTCCATCCATTATGCTGAAATGCAGAACAGTAATTTTGATACGTACTGAGTGGCTACCAAAGGATGGTGGTTATAAGTAATATTGTTTTTTATGTTTAACCAACAGAAAAAAATAAAAAGTTAGATTGACTTAAAGGTAAATGACAGACAGACACAGGTTTTGTAGGAGCTTCCCCTGTGTCCATCCCCAAAGAGGCGCATTCTACAATACCCGGGTACATTTTGACACATCTGAACAGCACGTGACAAAGAGTTCTAATGCTCATTATTATTCCTTAGGGTGCCAAGGATTCACCCGTACGCCGGGCTGTGAAAGATACCCTTTCCAATCCACAGTCCCCACAGCCATCACCTTACAACTCCCCCAAACCACAACACAAAGTCACACAGAGCTTCTTGCCACCCGGCTGGGAGATGAGGATAGCTCCAAACGGCCGGCCCTTCTTCATTGACCATAACACAAAGACTACAACGTGGGTAAGGCTGCTGCTTTTATTTGGCTCCATTTTCATCGCGAAGTCTGGCGTTAATTCCTTTATGTCCTTGCTCAGTAGTCATCGTTCTTGTAGAGGAATTTCATTAACTCTCGGATGTGTTTCCAGAAGGTCTCTGAGCCTGCACCTCAGCTCTGCAGGTGTGGGCTGGTGGGAGCGGTGCTACAGCTGCGGGCTGATGGCTGTCTTTGGAACTGGTGCCAGGTCGCACTGCCTTTGCTCATAGCACTCCTGGAAAGCTTCAGCGTAGACTGTTCGCCATATTTGGAAAAAAGATAGTGCTCCATGTTGCTAGGATTTTGACGTTACTGCATCAAATCTCTTCCTGTATTGCAAAGTTGGCAACAAGAGAAAAAAAGAAAAAACACATCCCGTGACATAATTTCATTAGGAATTATCATCATTTCTCAAAGAATTTTTTCTTCATTGGTTTCTTTTTCCATTTTTATTGACATTGCCCATCTTCATTTGATTTGTTGCTTCAGTTCTTGCTGTTCACGTTGGATTGCTGTTTCACGCTTCTGTTCTACACATTCATTCCTTTAATCGTGGGTTCGGAGATACACTGAATGACTTTGGTTGTAAATCTGGTAGCTCTTTTTTGTAAACATTTTGTCAGAATTGATTTTTCTTGCCATGCTGCTTTTTCATGTGCTCCTGAGTCATACACAAGAAGGAATCTGTATGTTGAATTAACTTGGGCAAAGTGGGATTAACCAAAGGTGAATAAATATGCATATCTTTGTATGTCTCTGTCAGTCCTTCATTTCTGTAGCTGGATCAGTACTGGCTTTTTCAATTTAGCATATAGTTGGTATTTTTCTGCTGTGTAATCCCCAGACCTGTAATTAAACTGAAATTGGTTCTCTTAAATTTCTGGTTATTTTTAATGCTGCAGACAGTTTGTTTTTCTTCCTGTTCCTTATATCCCCATGTTACCGTCTGGGTAGATTTAACTCAGTTTAACTTAGTCCTTCTGTTATCTTGCTATCTTTGCCTGACATTACTGGACTGCTGGTTGAGTTTTGGGGACTATCATTGGCCCTAGTTCTTTGGTCCTGGATCAAGAATGGATACTTTAAATTCTTCTAGTGATGACACCCAGTGTGTCCATTTGATAGACCAGCAGTGTCATGTTAAGGAAAAGGCCTTGACCAAGGTGACTGGACTATCATTGTACCCTCTGCCCGTGGTGCGATACTAATTCAGTCCATTGAGATTGATCTAGAGGGTGCTTTCTCTAAAATCTATGGATCAGGGGACACTGTGTCTCCATGAGGGCATCTTGGCATTTGGGGCAGGACTGTGCCTTCACCTGAAGGTCATTTAACATCCTCTGCTCCTGCCACTGAATGATGATAGCCACTGTCACCCCCCACCCCAACAGTGATGCCAAAAATGCCTCCTCATACGTCTCCAAACACCCCTGAGAACCACTCCAAAAGCCTTTTGAAGTAAAGGAATGGCCTGCCAAGAGAATTTATCATTTAGATGTGGTGACGTTCATTTGCTAGACTGATAACTATTAATACTTCCAAAGCATATAATGACATGCAGGTTTGTTTGACTCACCTTTTAGTCTGAAGATAATGTTACAGGTTTGTGGGCAAGACTTGAGAGTAAGCGACAGGCAGTTCTTTGGAAAACAGAGAGATTGATTTTTATGTCTTTTTTCTCATTGCCATAGAGCCCCTGGCTGTGCCGCTAGCATTCCCATTAACTATAGCACTGCTGTAATTTCAAATCCTCAGCCAGAAATCAGGGCTCCAGAAATAGGGGGCAAATATTATAAAAGTAGGTGGATTAGTGTATGGAGCCACTGTGGCTTGCCAACATAAGCTATGATTTTAGTAATTTGAACTGGCTTAGTAATCAAATCCCCTAACCTTTTCACAGTCTTTCACACCACAACTGCCGTGTAATTGCAGCTGGGCAGTTATTTTAAATGGCAATAGCTTTATTGCCTGCATCGTTGCTGAATGAAACCCAGTTTTAATTTCCATTTGTCCCTCTTTACCCAGATACTTGTTATTGACTCATTTACTAATGTAACATTTCCATTTGTTACAACCACATTTTGTTGCTGCCATTGTGGGAAATCCTTAAGGTTAACAACTGGAAATTCCACAAGTTACTGCCCTTCTTCAGTAAACGCAGACGTGCTGACACAGCTGTGTCATTGACCTCTCCTAAACAAAAGCCCGCCCGGACAGAATCCTCACAGTGGAAGACAGGCTATAAATCGCCTGTTCATTTTGACAAAGGATGGAGGGAAGTGTAAAGATAATTTTCAGCTTACAGTTTGTTTTGAGTTGGTTTTGGAGTTTGCTTTGTTTTTTTAAAAGAGAGAAAGAACAGCATAGCTATTCTTAGAGTTGAGCATCATCAGAGAAAAAGGAAGAAAACTGGTAGGACAGGTTGAGAACAATGACAATAGTACTCCTTCCCCCGCCGGCCTGCCTGCTGCTGATTCTTGCACTAACGAGAGTGGAGAGTCGTGAAAAGATTCAGGCCAACGTGTTCCCCTGTGTACGTTGAGAGAGGAAGATTCCATTTGAAGCATATTTATAAAACACGGGCTTTCACACAGACAGATCACGAAGACAGTATGCCAGCAGTCTATTTGGAATTAAGCCTGACTTCATCCCCCCAAAAAGACAGAAAATGTTGGCTGGCTTTGTCCCCACCTGGGTCAGGCCTTCTGCTGATGCTGGAGGCCGCCAGGTGGCTGAGGAGAGACTGCAGCTCGCCCTTCCTTCTGCTAAGGGAGCCGCTCGAAGCACGTGTGTACAGGTTGGGTAGCCCTCGTTCAAAAATCCAAAATGCTCCAGAATCTAAAATGTTTTGAGCACCACGTGACGCTCAAAGTAAATGCTCATTGGAACATTTCAGATTGCAGATTTCCGGTTTAAGGATGTGAACAAATACTCTGAAATCTGAAACGCCTCTGGTCCCACGCATTTCAGATAAGGGTTATTCAAACTGTATTAGTATATGTATGCCTTTCGTAGGACGAAGCATTGGCTTATTTTTGAAGCAAGATAGATTACACCCTAGTTAAGTTGCAGGTTTGTTTTCTGTCCACGTGCAAACTACTAAAACTCACTAGAGCCTAGGCATGATTGCTGGTCTTTTCTCGGGTGGACAAAATAAAGGAAAAAAGCACAGTTGTTTTTGAACCAGCCAGTATTCCCATATTGTATATATTTTTAAGTTAGGAGACCCTTTTTAAAAAATGGTAATGATCTGTGAATTCTGTTTGAAAACACTTTCTACTGGATTGAGGGAAGCAATTACTCAGGAAAGAGTTGCCTTGCTGTGCTGAGGAAAGGGAGAAACAAACAGCCGAGTGTATTTTAAGTATTTGATTCATTTATGTTCACATCATCTGAGACCTCATTAGTATCCAACTTGTCATGCCCAAAGTCGTCCCTAACTAATAAACTAATACAGAACCTTGGCTGCCACTCAGCTGCCGGGTCAGCCGTGGAGATGCCACCTCCTCAGGTGGTTCAGTGGAGGGTGGATTCAGTAGTGACTGCCAGCCTTAGCCCACAGAGCTTGATTAATGGCAGCTGCTGGCATTATTTTGATGATTGTTGGTATAAACCACCAGCTTTTTGCCGGAAGGACCGATTGTCTTTCACAATCGGTGAATAGACCATGTGTGATTCCAGGGCATGGCTGGCCTTGGTGGAGAGCTCAGAAGCCCTGGGTGCTTTTCTGGAATAGCAGCCCCAGGCTTTCTCTAAACCTGACGTGGTCGTTGGCTGTGTGTGGTCCCAAGGGTCCCCTGGTAGTTGCAGCGCTACCTGGTCCAGCTCAGAGTTAGCATTGAATGGGTAGCTTTGGCAAAGTTCAGTGCTTTAAGGTTTTCCTCTGTCCATAGTTAACGAATCACAAAGGTTTATCAGATTATCAGGTTCTTAGACTTTCTAAATCCCAAATCTGCTTAGCATATTTGTTTATACCATACATGTTCCAATATACTACAAAATACTAGGCTTACTTTGCCTTTTGAAAAATATATTAGGTTCATGGTCAATAGTAATCACAAACTGTCAACTTGATTTATTTCTTCCATTGAAAGTTTGCTATAGCTAACAGAAAGCAAAGGTTGGTTTTATTGTTTGTGATCTTTTTTGATTCTTGCCAGTTTCCAAAATCTATCACGGTTATGCTTCAGTGATACTATCTATGGCTTACACTGTTCTTGGGAAGATGTTGAAGCAGAAAATCTTTTGGTAATTTGACAGCTGCAAAGGCTTTAATTGAATGAAGTTCAGTTGTCTTAAAGTCTTGTTTTTTCAATCTTAGGCTTATTTCATTGACAATGTGTTATTCTGAGTTCTATCACTCGTTTTCTAATATTTTGAGTTTAAAGATGTGGATTCTCAAGTTACAACACTGCATTTTATTTGGGTCTGTTTAAATGAGAGTCAGCTCTTGGACTCAGGCTCGTAACCTCTGGGCGACTTCATGTTCTCTGAAACGCAGTTTTCTCATCCAACAAAGCAGATCTTGTGCCCAACCTCTTAACAAGGGGTGTTGTCAGATCTCACATCTGACTGTTCTTTGTAAATCATAAACCATGACCCAAGATGTCAGAGTATGTATTTCTCTTTTATTGATTCTCTGTGGTATCTTATGAAACATATCTCTTAAGAAAGATTTTTTTTGCAAACTTTTAAATATTAAGACATACGTGAGAACCTAGTCTGCAGAGTTTCATCAAGATCTGTAGTAGGGTGTGTGACTTTATGTGATGGAGCAGACTGTCTATGGAGTAGCCACATGGCTTGACAAGCCAGGTTCGGGTTCTCTGCTTAGGTCGGAAGGAGTGCAGGGCAGTTGCAGGAAACACAAGTACTGACGGAGTAGCTCTTCCTCACGTGTCCGGCTGGGGGCCCCACCAGGAGCTCAGGATCCCAAGGAGATTTACAAACCCTTGTACCCACTGCCTGTCTGTGGAGTAGCGTCTAGTCTCTGACTACTGGTTTCTAAAGTAGCGTCATTGCTGGGACTCTTCTCCCTTTCACCTTCTCAAAGTCTCAGGGAAATGGTTAACCTTTTATTTAAATATTCTTACTGTTCTCTTTTCACCCAGCACATGGAGGAAGAGTATGATCTGTCTTGAGAGGTGGTGAGCCAGGCTTCCTGTATGAAGCAGAGAGATGGGACCCTTCCCATGTTGCATGCACAGGCAGACTGGTTGCCTTGCAACACACAACTCCAGAAGGAAGGAACCATTCACTGCACACACCCTCTTAACATCTTTTGCCTTCTACCTTTTTCTTGCAGGAAGATCCGCGCCTGAAATTTCCAGTACATATGCGGTCAAAGGCATCTTTAAACCCCAATGACCTTGGCCCTCTTCCTGTGAGTACGCTGGAGGCATATGGAACAGTCTGAAAATGTCCATTCGTCTGTCTCCCAATGTTGATTGAGGGACCCTGTGGGCCTTCTCTTTCTCCAGGCTTCTTGGGTCCCATTGGTCTGTTTCTTAATAGAATGGGGTGCTTGGCTGAATTCTAATGGGATACTATAGTTCACATGGTACCTAGCACTTGTGAAAGAGGTTTCTGAATTGCTGGCTGCTCGTGGAAGGTAGCCCTGTAACTAGGATGTGCAAGAGACATTCTGCACAGGTGTCAGTTTAAGCTGTGCTCACTTACTTTACAACTTGGCAATGGCTGAATTCCATCCATGTGGCCAATTTAGTCACAGGAACAAAAATAATAAAAAGCAATGGGAAAGACAAAGGCATAAGTAGTCCCAGAAAGTTTCTGTAAGTCATTTAACCTTCAAATATTTTAAGTTTTTCTCCCTGTTGGTGAACTGTTTATAAATCTAATTTTTTACAAGTTTGTTCTCTTTGGGGCCTGAGTAGAAGTTGACCTATTTACTTCAAATTGGATTTTGAGTGAAACCTTCACATGTACCCACCTCAACAGCCCATCCTCAATAAAAAAAAAACAAAAAACAAAAAACAGCTGTTGGAGGGTGAGTAGGGGTTGAATTACTAAGACTATTTTTAAATGGGAATTTTAATTTTTCCCAGCATAAGGACCTTTCTGTTGCCTGGTATATAGTATATTACGGCAAAATTTGAGGCTAAAAAAGTGAGGGTTCAGTCATTATTTGTTAAGTTATACACACACCCCTCACTCTCCAAATCTGTTTGGTTCCTGGGTTCACATGGAAATGCTGAAGAATGAGTTCGGAAAAGTGAAAGAGAGCATTTTTTCTGAATCTGCTGGATTCCTGAGGTTCCGATTGCAAATAGGGATAGTTCAGATAACAAGGGCATACCAGCCTTATCTTGGAAAAAATTATCCAAATCTGTTTAGTTCCTGAGTTTGAAGAGCAAGAGTTCATGGCAGAGAATACCAGCATTAGATTGTCTAGCTGCCTGGAAAGCATCAGTGAAGTGATAGTGGCTCGTGTTTTTATATTATCCGTCCTCCTCCCTTCCTTTAGTATTCAGTATTTACTGAGGTATGCAACCTCAGACTCATCTGTTCCATGGTGTGCTGAACTTTCCCTTTGAAGCTTTTGAGATAGCAGCTCCTTTCCCGTTCTTCAGACAGTGGGTGCATCTGAGACTGTCGAACATGTGACGAAGCGTGTTGCTAGACATTGTCAAGAGTTAACTTGAAATGTTTGTATTTGATTTATTTCTCAATGTACCAATGTACCCTAGGAGAGAAGACTACAGAAATGTCCTGCCGTTTTTAAATTCTGCCTTTGGTTTGGGAACTGCTGGCTAACTTTTGTATTTTCTCCTCCTCTGCCTTCCCCGGATACCAGCCTGGTTGGGAAGAAAGAATCCACTTGGACGGCCGGACGTTTTACATCGATCATAGTAAGTAGGCACCGTTCTGGACACGTCGGTATTGCAGGTGGCGGGGAGGATGATTCAGACATCATAGTTGAAGCTTTATTGTTCTACTCCCCATCTAGGCAGCCAGGTGTTGCGTGGCGAGAGTGATACCAGAGACTCAGTGCCCTCCTACGGTACTGTGCCTTCACCCCACGTCTGCCTGAAAGTAGCCCCTCAAGCTTTCACCCGATTTGATCTTGTGACCTATTAACTTTTTTTTTTTAATTAAAAAAACTTTTTTGGTTGATGATCCCTTGACTTTTGCACTTTTAATAAATACACTCTGGTAATAGAAAATAAGATTAGAAGTGATGATTCAGTCAAACGCGTGTGTGAACAGTGCGTGAAGCGGCACGTACGTTTTTTCAAAGAGCAGCGGTCCTATGGCCAGGTGTCCGCTCTGACCTTATTTTCTATTCGTGGCATGTTTCCTTGCACCCACCACACTAATGCATATGGAGTTCTCTCCTTGAAGCTGTAGTATATCTGCTGTAGACATTTGCTCCAGCACCTATGAATAAATGTGTGGTTTCTCATCTCAACTAAAAAGTTAAACTAATAAAGGTTTGCTTTTAGCCGGTGGTGGGGGAGGGATGGGTTTGTTTTTTTTTTTTTCTTTTGGTCCTTCTTTTTTGAGGTGACATGTTCTTCATAGAATCATGTTTATATATCCCTTAAAACTTCTGAAAAAGAATATTAAAAAAAGAAGGCCGTAAATCAGTATAAAGTTTAAATCATGCATGCAACTTGGTAGAATTTCGGTCTTTGTTTTCATTTGGTTCATAAACAGAAAGTCCTCGCCAGCTTTCCCCAGCTTCATGTTTTTGTCACTAAACAAAATTACATTGACGAGCCACTTGCTGAGAAGTCTGGCCACGAGGACCCCTACATACAGGATTGGTCACTGTCTCACAGACACAGTACCTCTTCCAGATGTCACGAGGGGCTGAGTGCCTTGTAGATGGGACTTTGCTTTCAGGCACAAGGGTTTGAGGGATTGTTACAAATGGAATTAAGCAAGAGGGCCAGCAGTTCAGAATTAAACCAAAAGTCAAAGTCCTGGGTGTATTTAGAGGGGTGGGCTACCCTTCGTTTAAATCAGACATTTCAAGGTACATAGGCTGAGCTTTTGTCTTTGATTAGAAAAAATACTTCCCAGAATTGTACAGGGAGCATAAAATTGCTGCCATAGTGCTTGAATATACATGCATACCCCACTTTTCTAATTAATGTACTCCTTAGTTATAATTCTACTCTTCAGAGAATTTACTAAAATAGGAGAGAGGTCATACCCCTTTTTCTCACTCAAAACAAACAAAAAAAAAAGTTTCCTTTTTTTGTGCATTACAATTTCAGTTTTCAAAGACAGGTATGAACAATACTGATCATTTTACTAAAACAAGGTCTTTACTAGCAACACAGCCTTGGTCTGTGACACACACAGAGCATTCACACAACATGGTGACAGTGGTCTGGCTGGGGGTCTGATGCCTGTCTCAACCTGAAAAGAATGTCGTGAATGCTCTTAGTGTACAACAAGGAGCCAAAACCAGGAAAACACGATTGCCAGGGGCCATCCTAGCGTACCGTTAGAAATGGTAAAAATCTGTTTCCCTAGTGAGTGCATAGACCTCGTATCACATATAGTAGATGCTTGATAAATGGTCTGGTTCATGGAGGGTCAGTGGGGAAGGTCTCAGGCCGTCACTGTCCTTGATCACCAAGTGGAGAGAACTTGCTTAAGGAGGCTGGCCCAGCTGGCTGTTCACGGGGAGGCGGAAGAGGGTAGCTACTTGCTCGGTACCTGGGTTCTTCCTGACTCCCAGTTTGCCGGTTGCTCCAGCGCACTTCTCAGACGTTTTCCTCGTTCCTCTGCACCTGGGAGGCTCCTCTCTGCTCCTGGGGGTGGGATGATGCGCTGTAGACCCTGTGCAGAGCCTGGTTGAGCTGAGCTGCACCAGTGTGATGTTTGTGGCCATTTGCTTGGAGATTAAAATCTGTTTTGCCTCTGCACAACCACACTGAAACATTCTCTTAAACAGAGATAGCGTAAATTAGGCAACCAAAAACCGTTTAAGAAAAAGATCTGTTTATGAGAACCCCATTAGCTGTTAATGCTACATTTCTGCCAGTTCTCCATAATTTGTCAAGATTTACTCAACAGAAAGCAATAGAGGGGTACACATCGGTGAAACAATTCAATTCATTTGCCTTTCTGCCAAAATTTGGTCTTTGAAAACTGTAGAATACCTGTCTCTGAACAGGCTTTATCAGGCTGCCACTCCAAAATGGATAAATGATAAATAATGATAAATAATGTTTAGGAACTGTCTTACTGTCAGAATGAAACCTCACTTTCTAAACAGTTTTCTAACAAAATTCGGCATCTAATTTTGCTATCCTAATGCCTACCTAGGCCATTTTACTGTGAAAGCAATCGTCTTGTAAGCTGTTTAGAGTCATCCTGTTTTCCAACATAGCTGGGACATGTGACTACACGTTGAATTACAGATAAGAATGCCCTTGTCTTTTAAATAATTAGGTTATGTAATTATTTTCTGCTTTATAAATTCTCGAGAAGTTAGACATTTTCAAGATTAACAATATTCAACCATCTTAAAGATTTAATTTCAAAAGCAGTGAGTGCTCAGTACTAACCTTTTCTTTTTAGACTCCTGGATTCGTTTGGTTGATTGCTAGTTATTGAATAGCTTCTGTGTCTCAGGCCTGGCATAGGAAATTAAGGGAATATCTTGAACTGAATCTCTAGTGCTCTAGGAATGATGTCATTCTTCTTAAAGACCGGGTACGCCCGGCAGCTGAGTAATTGGCCACAGGGATCTTATATGCAAATTTAAAAGAAAATACAATTCCAGTTATTCTGTAAAACCCTATTTTAGTCTTTCCTACCAACAGTCTTACCAAACCTGTTAATAGTGGCTAAATTGATGGAGTTCTTTCTTCTTGTCCTTTTATTTGAAATATGATGGCTCAAAAAGGAAAAGCAAGTTTGGACTCAGATTCTAAAAAAGAATGGATAACTGGCTACCATACATCGACAGTACTTACCTGCGAAATTGATCTTTATGGTAACCATGTAGAAACGTGTGGTTTTGAACGCTTAGACTCTTATAAAAGGACTTTGTGTTCACCATCAGCTTCATTCGGTCATTTAAAGAATAATGTTTTAAGCTCCTGCTTCATGCTGGGACCTACATGAAGTGGTGGAGAGGGAGTGGCAGAGATGAATAGCAATCCCTGTCCTCAAGGGGCTTGTATCTAGTAGGTGGTACCAGGGGGTATTTCAGGGTTTTGTATCAGAGGGCTGAGCCAGTTATGTAGAAGTGGAAGAGGCAGGGACTGCACTTGCTCAGGACGTGTTTGGGTACAGGGGACGGGGGATGCCGCAGGAGAACCTGACAGAATGGGTTGGCTTTCAGTTGGATGTCAGCGCTGAGCAGCACTGAGCCGTTGCCCCAAATGGCTGGCGTGCAGCAGAGGCTGGCATGGCACACAGGCCAAGCCAAAGGGTGTCTGCCAGGTGTGGGGACTGGAGTTCATTCTGCAGGCAGCTGGGAGCTCCTGAGGGATTTTCCATAGGGAAGCAACAGGGGTCAGATTTGTTCTTAAGAACAATCCTTTTGTCAGAGCTGTAGAGGAAGATTTGAACAAGGAGAACCATGGCCAGGGAAGCCTAGAGAGAATAGTGCAAGAAAAAGGTGAGCACCTTGGCAAGAAGCCTGATCCAGGGAGAGAGATGGGGTTGGTTCAGGATGTGGTCACGTTCCTGATTGGGAACTGAATCGATTGTGATGCTACTAACCGGGAACATGGGGTCACATGAACAGGTTTTGGTGTTGGGTGATGATGGCTTCTGTTTCCGTAGCATGGAGCTGAGGTACTTATGGGAAATCCAGGTGCAGATGTCAAGGATGGAGCTTGACATTCAGGTGTGGTCTGTAGATTCGGGAGTCCTCATGAGTTGGGAGTAGTTAATTTATTTTCTGCTTTGATGACAACATCCAGCTGATAAGGTTATAATCCAAGTTGATATGTTAAGGCACAGTTTCCATTCAGCTGTATTCCATTCCCTTTATTTGGTTTTCCTTTCTCTTGTTTTCCATCACAATAGCAACTTTTACTTTTCAAAGTCTTTGTTTTCAAGGCAAGGGGCCCCAACATGGCCTTAGCCTCCATCAAGGTTCTCTCAGTACTTGAGACTTTTCATGTAAATTTTCTGCCAACATGAAAACAAAATAAGGATTCTAGAATCATCATGTGCTTTGATAGCTTTTTTTTTTAACTTTTCCTCTGCTTTCATTAAAATAATACCAGACTTTAAAAAATTCCTGGTATGGTCATTAAGACTGAATTCAAAAGTTATTCTTATCAGCCCACTTACAGAATATAAAAATAAACAGAAACGGTATTCATTACTTCTCAATCTTTTTTAAAACCAATTTAGATTTTCTAAAACTCCGGAGAGCCCATTCTCCCCACATCTGCCCTCCCCATATCTTTCGTGTGAGTCCATCCATCCCCCCCCACACCCCCACATACAGGTATCCATAAAGTCATCTTCATTATGCACAGGTACAAATCCCAAGGGATCAGGGCAGCTCTTGTGTGTTGGCACCTATACAAGTAGTGGTGTGGGTAGCATTGAACAGTCTTGTTCACATTGACTCATTTGAGAGAAAGAAAACTACCTCTTGCCAACTTGGCTAAAGGGAAACCGGTCTCTGGAATTTTCCTCTGCTGTATCTAATTCTCGTTTCTTGGACTGCCTTTAGCTGCTTTGATTATTGTGTGTGTATGAATGATGCATGTGGTGGATTATTCATTTGTTCAGAGTAGGATTCTTAATTGAAAGCAGTTTTTCAATACTGTAAACAAATAAAGTATTTGACATGAGAAAAAAATCGTGTGTGTGTTAGCCTCTTGGGGAACTAAGACTTCTATGCCTTTTTTCAATGAAATGAAAATTAAGATCAAATTATAAATCTTTGAAAGAACAGGAGTTTATAATTGAAATTTCGACAGATTGCTTGCCAGAAACGGTGTGAATAGATGGTTTTACTTCTACTTCAGTTGTGCATTTTTGATTCAGTGTTTTTAACTAAACAGTGTAAGGGGAACTGCCGTACTAGACCATAGTACCTTCTAACTCTGAAATAACTAAGTTATCTTTTCGGGGTGGGGGTGGGCGGTGGATTATGGACAGCTTTTGAAGAATCCAGAAATACTTCTTTCAAAAACATTGTTTACATAGACTAGATCTGAACTAATGTGCTAATTTTTTTTTTTTTAAACATTTTCAGATAGCAAAATTACTCAATGGGAAGACCCAAGACTGCAGAACCCAGCCATTACTGGTCCGGTCAGTATTCTCAAGTTCTGGCTCTTCAGTGTAAGATTTTGGTTGCCTCTAAATGTGCATTTCTTGTATATTACTGATAACTGATGCCAAGGGACTGGTGTTATTGAGTGGTTAAACTTTACTCCCATCTTCTCCTTACGGAAGCTTCCAGGTGAGGTACAGCTTAGTGTGCCTTTTGGGAGGCCTTTCATTGCAAAGGAAAAGAAACTGGTTTGATAATGATGGCAGAATTAAACATTTTTTCCTTCTCCATTGTAAAAGACTATATTAAAAGTGTAATCAAAATTTCCTCCCTTGTTTTTTTATACAAAGCAAAACCAAGTGCCATATTTGTAGAGTTTTGTCATCTCTTTAGGCCAGGGATGGTAAATGCATGCTCATAAATTTAAATCTTTTCCAGTTTTAGAAATCTATAGACGTTTGGGTGAGGATGTAGCTAACTTTGGGAGCTGGCAGAGTTCAGAATCTCTTACTCTGCTGACACACTAACTTTCTCACAGTCCCCCTCACATGTGCTGGGTGGAAAAAGAATCAGTTCTGACATGTCAGCATAGTGACCTCCTAAAAGACTGCAGCACACTGTGTTCGTAAGAAGTGGGGCTTCCGCTGTCCTACGCAGCAGCAGACACTTGGTATCGTAACACCTGGGGATGAGTCTTTAGGATGAGCCCACGTTGCTGAGGGCAGCACACCGGCGACTGCTGTCTGGTTGTACCAGTGGGAGGAGGTCATTTGGAATTATAGAAAATGTAATGGGATTAGCAGAAGATTGCAGATTTGGGGTTCTTTTAAAAAACTAGAGGAGTAAAAGGAACTAAAGTTGGTTGTATAACATGCTGAGCTAAGAAGTCTATAGGTATAAAGTACCCATTTCATGGCTTTAATCTGATTCCATTCAGATTATGTTTTGAATTAAGATATGTTCATTTGAAAAC
Organism: Varecia variegata; assembly: GCA_028533085.1. Lineage (NCBI taxonomy): Eukaryota > Metazoa > Chordata > Mammalia > Primates > Lemuridae > Varecia > Varecia variegata. The sequence continues at coordinate 12,763,490 of CM052443.1, read as the reverse complement.
TTAAAAAATATTAACATTGCAAATGTGCTTGGATAACTAACACTCCTTTTGTTACTTTTTGGATTTGTTTGTGGAATTTGTTCAGCTACTTTGGTAGTTTTTCTGGACAAAGTACTCAGTAATACCTGGCTTAAAACAGTTAACTACTTTTTCCTTCATGTAGCCTTAAAAAACACTGCCTTACTGTGATATGATGGCTTCCTTTTGATATATATATTCACAGTCCCACTTGATTGTTAGAGTAGTATTTTCCCTTCTAGATCATTAGAAACAAGGTAAATTCAAGAAACCATGCTGTTTTCAAATGGCAGAAGACTTTTGAAGCCTTTTCAAATATTTCTGTCATGTATCAGTTACCTTTGCTCAAACCCTGCCAGTTTTTATTAATTATTGCTTAAAATTGTTTAGCATCATAAATCCAGGTAGATTTACCCCCAAGAAATATCTATTTCTTTCTGTTTTCTATTAATGAAAGAGCCTTGTTTGCTCTTTTATTATTATTGTTAGTGACATTGCTTTCAATAGGAGTATGTATATTTAGGTAATTATCAACTTAGTGTAGACATTTGGCCTTTATTATCAAAATGTCTAAATATTTGGCAATTTTCATTTGATTTTTCTCCTTAATTTATAAATTCAAATGTGCTTTTTTAGTCTCTGAGAGTATGGGAGGGTTTTTGCCTATCATTTCTTACTGATTTTTAATTTTTTTGCATTGTGGTCAGAGAATATTATGTACAGAATATTTATTATTAGACATTTGAAACTTTCTTGGAGTCTTGGTCATTTCTTGTAAATTTTTTGCGTGTGTTTTAAAAGAATGTGTATTGTATCTTTGGTTGGACATAGAGTTCTTTATCTGTCCATGAGGTCGAGCTGGTAGTGTTCCAATTATCCATATTCTCATTGCTGTTTTCTCTATTTGATCTAATCAAGAGAGTTGTGTCCAAGCCTCCATGGTTACTGTTGCTCTGTCAGTCTTGTCTGAGATGGATACAACTACATTTGCTTTCTTTCTTCATTAGTATTTGTCCAGTATATCTTTTGTCTCTCTTGTGATAACTTTTTCTCCTTTCTTGCCTTCTGTTAGATTGATAGAATACTCTTTATTTTCTTCTATTTTCTCTACAAGCTTGCAAGTTGTACTTTCTAATTCTGTTCTTTCAGCGTTCACATTAAACTTTTCAGCCAGCATACTTCAGGTTAAAATCAATCACTCTCCACTTTCCTCCAGGATAACTTCAGACCACAGGGAACTTTATTGCTATTCTTCCCACTCCCATTTTCCATGTCACTGTTGGGCAGAATGTGAAAACCACCTTGGCTTTCAACATTCCCAATAGTCATTAATAGTTTATCTTTTTTCCCCAACAGTCAATGCTGATTTGATTTTACCCATATGTAAATAAATTTCTTTGCCCACTATTGATTTTTTTTATCCATTTTTGTTTTCTGGGTTAAGTTTTTTTCTTAATGGAGTGTAGCATTGTTTTTGATTCTCACTGGTGTTCTGATGACCAACAGTATCAGTATCATCTAAGAACTCGTTAGAAATACAAGTTTTCAGGTCCTTTCCCAGTCCTACTGAATCCACAACTCTGGGGGTGAGTATGACAATCTTTGTTTTAACAAGCCCCCCAGGGATCCGCTGCCTACTCAGGTGTGAGGACCTCTGCCCAGCAGCACTTGGAGTGAGTTTGAGAATGGTGACCGACGTCTCTTAGTCTTTGAAGTTCAGCTGATTATAGAATTCTCAGTTAACTTATTTTCCTTCAGTACTTGGAGATATTCTTACATGTCTTCTGGCCTTCATAACTGACGAGGAGAAGTCTGCTGTCAATCTAATTGTTGTTACTATGTAGGTGAATTGCTCTTTTCTCTGGTGATTTTGAATTTTTATCTGTGTCTTAGATGTTCTGCAGTTTCACTATCATGTGTCTGTGTGTGGATTTCTCTTTGTTTATTCTGCTTTGGACTCATGACTCTTTAATATGAAGATCATGTCTTCCCTTTGTTGTATAAAATTCTTAGCTATTATTTCATCATATACTGCATTTTTCCCATTTTTCTCTGATTATCTATTTCTGTAACTCCTATTGGGTACTTGGTTCACTTTCATGCTATCTTCCTTGTCTCTTAACTTTCATATTCTCTCTCTCTCCCTCTCTCATTACTGTATTGTGAGTTATTACTCGGCTCTTCTGATCTTTCTTGAGCTTTCTTATAATCTCCTTATCAGTTCATTGTGTTTATTATTTCAGTGACTATGTTTAATGACTCAAAGTTCTAATTGATCTTTTAAAATTTGTGTTGTATTTATAGTTATTCTGTCCTGTTCTTTCCTTTTATTTTTTTTAATTCTCTCATCTCTTTAGCATTTTTTAAATAAATACTTGTTTTTTAAATAGCCTCTTTCAGATTATACTATTATCTCTGGGCCTAGGAGTGTTAAATCTCCCACTTGTTATGTCTGTAGACTCTCCTGAATGGTGGCGTATTGCCTAGTTCAGTTTATAATTTGTGAAAGTGTGTGCATGCAAGAGGGAGAGCATGCACACACATCTTTGGTTTTTTCCTATGGGGCTTTTCTAAGTCCTGACCTGTGTTTACCGTTAACTTCTTGGCTTGAATTCATGCACTTCCACTTAGTATAACTGTGGACCTCATACCCACTTTGGTAGAAGCTTGGAGTACGGCTTTATTACAGGTCTGTTTCTTTTTGTTTTTCTTCCATTTATGGTCCTGGACAGAAGGTAAGCTTTCTTGCAACTTCCCTGGGCTGGTGGGTAGAATTTTCTTGTCCCCTTGTCAGATGTTAGGTTTTAAGCAGGGTACTCTTGTTTCTAGGTTGTATAGACAGAAGGCCACATTATATGTCCTCAGGGAAGGATTAAAACACAAGCCCAAGCACCTATGTGTCTAGGTCCAGCACCCACTTAATTCTCTAATTTTGAGTCTTTTTATTTGGTACCTAGAGTTTCTCTTTTTCCCAAGTTTTAAAAATACTCAAGTTGGTCTGGCGTGCCCACATATTTTTAGGTAGAGGGGACCTTTTTTTGGTAGCTCAGCTTGCAGCATTCTTACAAGTCAGTAAGGTCTCTATATAACAGCACCATTAACAACATTTATTAAGTGCTGTCCATGTATGCTGCTGGTAATGAACTAGTATCATCTCATGTTTGTGTAACACTTTTCCAAGAACTTTATAATCACGAGATTTGATACCCACAGCAATCCCCTCAGGAAGATAGGCAGATTTATTATCACCAGCTTTTCAGAAGCTCAGGGAGGTGATTGTGTTGCCGACAGTCCTTGGAAGCGTCAGAGTCAGGGCGGGAGCCCCGAATGTGCTGGCATCACCAGTGTCCTCACATTGGGCATGAGCCCTTCTGTCCAAGGAGCTCCAGTATCACCTGGACAATGATGACATTTAGGCCCAATGTGCACAATAAAGCAGGTTGACATTCTGGACAAAAAAGAACTCATATTTAATACAGAGCAAAAGGCTTTAGTCAACAGACATGTTAATTTTGCACATAGGCTTATTTTATAAGTTGAACTGCTTGTGAGAAAATGAGATGCCAGATTTTCGAGAGGGAACAGATAACTTGGACTGTCCAGTCCACAAATACACATGTAATTCTATTCAGAAGCTGCATTGTCGGAGTGTGTGTGTGTCCCAGTATGTTGTTGGAATCTTTTCAGGAGAATATACAAACGTACTCTTCTCATTCTATTGTGAGAACTACCTCTAGACAGAAAAGATAAGTATAGGAGGAAGGTGATGATTTTTCGGTTTTCATGCATCATTCCGCAGAAGAAAGACCAGAAATACCTCGGCATCTGATTCCCACCCACACCTGCTCAGCACCTGCGGGTTACAAGGCAGGCAAGAGAATGGATGTCACAGGCGGGGGGCGAGGGGAACGTTTTGAAATCTCTCCCTTGGGTAATGTGTCATTTAAGACAGTTGAACATACATATACTGTTGAATGTTTAAGGTTTTTTCCCTACCATTTTCAGTGGGGGAAAAACAAAAACTAATTGCTGGGAATCACAGATTTTGGAAATGGCAGAGTCTAGTCAGATTTATTCATCTCGTCAAATCCTACTTAACTGAATTCCTTACCGGAGACCGTGCATTGCAGAGTGGGCTGGGGGTAGGGTCTGCCCTAGAATCCAGGTCTAGCTGGTGTGAGAGAATGGAAGCAGGTCGTTTCTTCAGTTTGATTCCCTCCATCACAGTTCCAGCGACAGCATCAGCCAAACGCTTTCCCTCCTCGGCACCCTGTTCCTGCTGTGGTCTGTCCCCTCCTCTCACTCCGGTTTCTGCTCAGAGCCGCCTTCCCTGGCCAGCTCCTCTGAAATAACCCCATGGGAGCTCTGTGTCATTGTTTGACTTACTTATTTCTCATTTCCTGTTGCTCCCGACAGCTCGTAAGCTCCAGGAGGGGACTTGGAAAGAAACCTTTGCTTTTTATCTACCATTATTTCCCCAGCACTCAAAATGCCTTGCACAGCGTAGGTGCTCAAGAAATATCTGTTGAATGAATCAGTGGATGAACACCACAGAGTGAGAAGTAAACCCTGGTTTGTGATGGGATGTGCTGTTGGCAAACCAAAACACATACCTTTATTAGCTTACGTCAGAACAACGTATTCTTTTTCTTATTTTGGTGATTGTCTTGATATTGACAAAGTGTATGCCTTGCCAAGAATCAGAAAGGGGTGGGGAACCTACACCCTTGGGGGCCACATGTGGCCTTTCTGGATCCCTGAGTGCGGCCTTTTGACTGAATCCAAATTTTACAGAACAAATCCTTTTATTCAAAGGGGCGCAGCAGAGAAAGATAAAGCTTTTCTTGCCTCCTTTGGTGCTTAGAAAAGCACCAAAAGCTCTTGAAATCAGAAGGCCCCAGGTTCCCCACCCCACTGCCCAAAACAGACAGGATGTGTGGTCAGGTCAGTGGTGAGTGGAAAGTCAAATGAATACTGGCTTAAAAACTAAGAGCAGACCATAGGCAGTATAAATTTTCATTAGAGTGTTCTTAGTATATATAAAGATGATGTCTTTATTGCTCTCAGATTACGAAGCAAAACACTGACACGATTTTCTGTAAGGTGGTTGCTTGTTTTGTTTTCAGTTATTTGTGTAATCATGTCTTAAAACAGTATGAAGAATGGAAGCTTTCGTTCATTTCTTCTCTTTCTGTCAAGAATAAGCATGGTAAAAAGTATAAGGTTTGGAGTCTGGAGACATTTTACTAAGGATCAGTATATTTTATTAGTCCAAAGTGATATCAGAAGTATTATCTACCAAAATTCATACTGTGTGCTAAAAAGCAGTGAGTTGCTCTGAGTATGAGACTGTCATAGTTACGTCTGTGTGCATGCAGAAATCAATCCTTTTGCTTCATAAAAATATTACAAGCCTTTTCTGTAGCCTAAAGTCAGGACTCTGACTCTAAGATATTATAAGCTACTTTATAACATAGCAAATAAAGATTATTTAAGTGACTACATTAAAAAAAATTTTTTTTTGCCTGAAGAGGTATCAGAACTTTCCAGTAATTATAGTTAACTCAGTTCCTGAGCCCACGCCTGGTTCCATCACTCAATTTTATAGATAAGGCATTGAATATTTAAGGAAATCCTTGCCAAAAACCACTAAATATTAAGGGACAAACCTTCCAAAATCTAAAGTGGGAACTTTTCAAGAATTCCATCTACTTGATGTTATTATGTTCCTTAATGAGAGTGTCCCTCTGCTCATTGTATCTCCCCACAAAGATTAGGCTTTTCAAAATGACCATTATAGGTCATTTTGGGTTGTGTGTAAAGGATCATAGCCAATAACTTATCTAAACTATAGACAAAAAAAGCATACCTTGATTCATATTCTGACCGAAGTCCCATGAAAAGCACGCTTAGTTCGCACAGCGTACCCCTAAATGATTTCTTGAACATCTGTGTAGCTGTTTTCAAGGGTGCAAGCTCCATTCAATGCTGACTGTCCCTAAGCAGTTGTAGGACTCCCCCATGTGCCATGTGGACATTTTGTACATCTTCTGTGGATAATACGAAGGGTGAATTTTTAATGTTTATGATTCATGAAATTCTCTGAATGTTGGCTCTGTATGTAAAACTTCAAGTGTATTGTTTGCATTATCTATATTTATAAATTTATCTTCCAGGCTGTTCCTTACTCCAGAGAATTTAAGCAGAAATATGACTACTTTAGGAAGAAATTAAAGAAACCCGTGAGTAATCACATCTTCCAAAAATGTGTGTTTTAGTCATTTGCAAGTTACCAAAGTTACTTCAGTGAGAACAACTTGTTTTGTTACTTTTATATGTGTACTAAAAATATTACCTTCCTTTTCCCCCTGCACTTTGATCCACCTGGATCTTCAATCTGAATTTTCTTTTTAACAGAAATGGTAAGTGAAGATTAACTCAGTATTACATATCAAATCACCTCAAGGGTAATTTCTTATGTAATACATAAAAAGACAGAAATGTAAAATATGAAAATGAAATGTAAAATAATTCAGGATGCTAGTCAAAAAATCTGGGGAGGCCCCTGCAATTATATGTGGTTATCCTACTTACTGAAACCTAGACCCTAGTTAGAAAATTGTTGAAGTCTTTCTTACAAATTCAAAAGTATGGTTTTTAACCATAATATTTATATTTGCAATATAAAGTTTATAATATTTAAGTATAATAATTGGCAGTATTAGGTCCAAATGTAATTTTCTGAGTACAATTCTCACTGGCAATTTAAAGCTGAGACCTGTGAGATTTTTACAGTCAACGTTTTAAATCACAGTGTTCTATTTTCTGCTGTCATGCCACCCCCAACTTCTTCCACATTATGCCTTCTGCTTTACTTTACTTTCTGACTCCACCTCCCTAGCGTGGGTTTTAGCAGTTTTCTCCTGTTTGCTCAACCACTGGGGTTGCACCGTTGGGGAAGGGAGAGACCCCGCGGCCATTCAGCCTGTCCCAGTTCGCCTGTGCACTGCCACCGCGCTCCCCTGCCATGGTCGATGCGTCCTGTCCTGGGTGTCTTCTCTGGACCTAGCACAGTCTCTGCTCTCACTGTGGGGTTCTGTGCTCTGTTCCCAAGTCCAAATTCAAGTAGCTTGTGAATAACCACTTTTGAAATGATTCTCTGCCTTCAAAACCCAAATTCGAACACACGAAATCCTAGTGTTTATCTGTGAGTCATATCCCCTGGTAAAGACGATGACCCCGTCCCAGTCTTACTCCGTGGCACTCACACTACCATGTCTTCTGCCTGGAAACTGTCTCTGCAGATCCTTCCTTACGGAAGGCAGGGTCCAACCCAGGACCTCATCTTGCCTGGAGACGGTTCTCACAACCTCGGTCAAGTGTAATGTTAATTTCCTGTCAGTGAACTAGGGGCTTTGGGATGCTTTCCCCACACTTGGCATGATCAGGGTCCCACTCCCCACGGGAACAAAATTGACATTAGGCATTGTGGATCGTATCTACTACCTGGAGTCCCTGCCAGAGTTGAGCATGGTCCCAACCTGGCCAGGTGGAGATTATTTATAGGTTTTAGTTATCTAGGCTAGAGTCTCTTTCCTTGACTGGAACAGCATGTAGAGTTGACTCGATTTCGGTTGCTGTTGGTGGCTAATGCCCACAGTTGTTTATAAAAGGGGGCGAGGATGAGTTTCTCCTCCTCGGCAGAGCTGCTAAGTCAGCCTGGGCAGCTGCCGGGGGTGCTGTGTGTCCTATCATGACACGGCGAGGCTTCCTCTCTGCTGGGGAACCCCACAAAGGCGAGAGTCTCAGTTGGAACCGTTCATCACTGCTCGTTTATTTGAAGACTGCCATCATTTCTACCGTTCATTTCTTATTAGGAAGTAAGATGGATATTTATGATTATGTGCTTTTTTTCTCTTTTGTGTAGGCTGATATTCCAAATAGGTTCGAAATGAAACTGCACAGAAATAACATATTTGAAGAGTCCTATCGGAGAATCATGTCTGTGAAAAGACCAGATGTCCTGAAAGCTAGACTGTGG
>CM052443.1:12656411-12755331 GCA_028533085.1 Varecia variegata | reverse complement strand
GCCCCCTGGTCTAGAGCAGGTTCTGACTCTACATGGTGAAATAATGTACTCTGTGAACCCCTCAGATTGATTCTGCTCTTGTCTGTCTGGTTCATGGAATTGAAATTGAAAATGGGTTGGGTAATTATGGTAAGGAACAAAAGGCAATTTTCATTTGTAATGTGACTTTAATGCAAGATGAGAATTTGTCAGTATTAAAATTGGGGGAAAGTTCTTTTATGAGCAAGAATGGTTTCTGAAGTCACACTTCTTAAAAGCAAATTGCGAGGACTTTGAGGACCCATGCTGAGGACGCAAAGAACCGTGCCCATGTGCTATAGGGAAGAACCAAGTTCCCCCATGCGTTAGTATTTCATCATTGCCAGGCCTGGAGACTGAGGCAGATTAAACTGCTTTCTCGGCAATCAAACATTGGCTGCTTACAAGGCCAACTGTTCCTCCTCTAGGCTGTGGGTCTTCCACAGCATAGGCTACACCTGAGGCCCCAGTGGAGTGGCTGTTCAGTGCTGGGCTCTAAGGGATTGTAGGTTTGCCCACATCTCCCACCTGCTGCCATTCTGTCGGGGGCTTATTTGGAAGGCAGCCTCTACATCCTTCTCAGTTGCCTTAGCCAGGAACTGCCCAATTTGTTTGTTGTCATTGTTACTGAGTCCCTCGAGAAAGCCCACCATGTAAAATTGATAAAACCATTGAAGGAGAGGGCAGGGTAGGGAGGCAAGATCCTCACCTCTCACCCACATTCCCAAAGATGCCCCCCGTCCGTGGAGCCCAGTATGAAAACCGCTGGTGCTCACAACTGTGAGGTTAAAGGGAGGGGGACCACTGGACACACCAAAACATTTGGAGGTTTGCATTGTTGAGTTAGCCATAGCCTGTCCCAAAGCCCTTGAGACCTTTTCAGGGCAGAGTAGTTGTCAGACAGACCAAGAGTTGGACCAGCAGGAAAAGATCTTATGCCCAAACTGAAAGCCTCCAGAAGGAATTGATGTCCCTCCGTCACAGAGACAACCTAAAGAATGCACGTCATCAGGAATCCCTGCACGGCCGTTTTGTTATGTGGGGTTTCTCATCTTCCCAAGACACTTGGCTGAACCGTATACATGAAAGACACTTTTGTAGGTCAAAAATAGTTAAACATCAGCAGTTTCTTATGGTTTAAGTTACTTTCTGGGGCATATGCATCAGTTCTAGTGGACCTCCATGGTCAGTCACAAAAACGGGCTGAGCAAATAAATGGTCAGTGGTGTTTTCTTATAGCCTACACCTTTTCCCACTAGGTACAGAATGTTTGCGGGGCACCATGGGAAGGTTGAGTGACAGGCGGCAAAGCAAAATTCCAATTCCTGCGTTTCTTATTTGAAAATATGATTGGACTTTTCTTCTCTCTTCCTCCCCAAAAGGGACAACTACACCCTTCAGATCAATCCCAATTCAGGCCTCTGTAATGAAGATCATTTGTCCTATTTCACTTTCATTGGAAGAGTTGCTGGTCTGGCAGTATTTCACGGGAAACTCTTAGACGGTGAGTTATTATAAAGTCTCGAAGTGATAAAGATACGCCAGTGCTGTTTGTGGTTCAGTAATGGGTGTCTTGTCTTTCATAAGCAGGTGCGTCACTGGTTCTCCTTAATTCAATAAAGTATTTTTGTATTTTATCCACAGTGGAGGTGCTTTTCCCTGGTGTCATCGTAATGTGGGTGCTGCACACATAGTGTCTACAGTCTTTAAAATCTTTTTGAAAAACTTAAGTGTAAAGCACAGAATGTTCCGTATTTATACATTTTGTATGTTTTCCGGAATAACTTTTCTTTAGGGAGAGCTAGATTTGGTGACAGATGGAAAAGCTAATTGAAAAATTAATTAAAATGATCTAATCCATCCAATATCCTGTCATTGTTCCATTTGTCCCCAAATTATTGTTTTTCTAATGTGAAGAGACTAAGTAATTTCAAAGTAATGTTATAACTCAGCTGAGACCTTAACTCTGAAACAAGATGACACAAAATAATTCTGTTCTTATTCAGAGCATATAAATCCTAGAAGAATTTCAAGTGATTCTAACCTTGGATGTTAGAAGTCAAACCCCCTACCTGGCAGTATCTTTTGGCTCATTTATAATAGAGACTTTTTAATGGATTTGGTCATTTCAAAAGTAGCATCCTTAAGAAAACACTACAGAAATCATCAGTGAGCAAAAAAAAATAAAAAATATTTTTTAATAATTTGGGGGTACAGTGGTTGAGGGCGGAAGACAGAAAGCGAGATTGGCATTGCAGTTACTAACGAGAAAGATATCTCCAGGGAAATAATGTATTAATTGCATTTATGGAGCCTTAGCTATGCCAATAAATAATCAATATACCCTCTGTCCTTTCCTTTCCCCTTTAATGTATTTTTACTTTAATTGCTTACTGATTTTGATGCTCTGATTTCCATGCTTTATTTTTAGGGGGCAGGGAGTAAGCACCTTGTTCTGACCAGAAGGAAACTGCACTCACTCTTTGTATGCGTAGAGTGTGAATATATTTTAATTTGCAGCCTTGGACTCATGCCATAGATTATTTCAGCCAGTTCAAATTCACTTCAACCTTCTTAGAAGAATGTCAGTTTATTACTTTCTGCCAAGTGAGAAGACACTGTTAGTTGCTATGGGGGAATATAGTAAAGTATAAAATGTGATATGACCTCACTAAACTTATATTTAGTGGGACAAGATAAAAACAGAAGAATCACAGGGATAGTGTCCGAGCAGAAGGGAATGCAGTGAGTACTCAGAGGAGAAACTGATGTGGCTCACGGGACTCTTCAGCAGGGTGGGTGGGGTGGCACTGGAGCGCTCAGGCTGCGGTCAGCTGAGAAGAGTGCAGACCGGCCCGAGAGGCGAGGCCTTCACGGGGGGTGTGAATAGACACAGGTGCAAATGGGGGAGTCCAGGAGGCAGCTGAAGTGGTCCCCACAACGGTGGTAACAGTGTAAGCCAGGAATTACAGAATTGAGAGCCAGGACGCACGCAGATGAGCCTGGTCAGCGTGTCTCAGTGTCCCGCAGGGCGCAGTCTGCACGCCTGGCCGCTGCTCCCTGTGGTCGGGACACTGCAGTCTGGCAGAGTCTGCAGCCCTGGTGCCACGCCGAGCCAGGGAGCCTGGCCTGTGCTGAGAAGACTGGCGCCTGGGGGCGAGGGGGCAGGGGGACTGCAAGCCTGAGTTGCTAGGTCTGGTGGGACGGCACCCAGGGGAGGCAGCATGTGATGTCAACCTGCCTTTGGACCAGGGTAAGTGATGGTCCCTGTGGGACACCTGCGTGGTGGCAGAGTCGTCCCCATGCCGTGTCTCCTCCAAGGCATCTGCTGTCCCTGGGAGATTGCACGCACCTTCTCAGTGCTGCCCCCTTCCGATGTTTTCTCCCCATCACTGCCCAAGCAGTGATACCGCAACGTAGATGGACTTTTCTCCTGGCTTGTCCTTGACTCCCCGTTGCCCTCAGGGATCACCCCCAACTCTCCGGCACCCAGAGCAGGCTGCGCACTGCCCGGCCACTCTCCGCGGACCAGGCCTCGCCTCCCGTCCGAACCGCAGGAGGCCCTCGGCGGTCCCACCCTGGTTTCTCTTTCAGATTGAGAGCAGGTTGAGCTTTCCTCTCCTGCTCCCATACAAGGAGCATCGGAGACGAGAAACTAAACCCGGTTTTTCCCATATTTCAGGTTTCTTCATTAGACCGTTTTACAAGATGATGCTGGGAAAGCAGATCACTCTGAACGACATGGAGTCTGTGGTGAGTAAATCCGGGTCCCACTCGGGCCACTGTGGGGCACTCGCGCCTCGCGGGGAGGTCTCGGAGGCCGTGTTTGCAGTCACGGCGGTTGTCATGGGTGCTGTCATTCGGCACGCACAGCAGGGAGCATTTCACTGAGACGTTAACTGATCGCCCTGATTTTTGTCATAAGGAAATCATTGTTCACATGTCCTAGAATCGTGGCACTTAGGGTGGATACACCCATGTCTCAGTGACCCCTGCCGACCCGGCACAGACTTGTGTGAACACATGAAATCAAGGGACCGCTGGGGCCCTCATGGTAGCCTGTGTTTTCCATCCAACACTGCTCGTACTGAGTGTCACAAAACAGAGGGACAGCGGGCGAGTCTCTGTTTTCTGACCTTATAAAAATGGCAGAGACAAAGGCCAAAACAATAAGAAGAGTATCATACAGTCATCCTGGACATGGAAGAGCAAGTGACCTGCAGTATAGGAGAGTGAGGAAGTAAACACCATGAGAAGTTCTCCAAAAAGTGACTTGAGTTTTCACGTTGCGTTTAACTTACTGAATTTTACCTCCACAGACCATTTTAGAGTTGAAAGGATTTCCTATAAAAACAAAAAGTGGCACTTTTTTTCTTACATACTCTTGCTTCTCTGTTTCTTTTAACTTCCCTGTACCCCGCCATCTACCCCTGGGGTGTGAGGGTGTTTGCCCGCGTGCCAGTGCACGCACGAGGCCAGCAGGAGGCGTCTTTGTCCATTTGGGGTCTTCACAGCTCTACTTTGGTGTTCTGTCGCTTGAGTTAGAAAACACCTGTGTCATTGGCCTTGGCACTTGCCGGCACTGACCGGTGTTTCTGCTCCCCACTGTTTGAAGGGGAGGGGAGGCTGGCAGTGCTCCCAACCCACTGCTGCTGTGGATCTTGGATGGGTGGGTTTGCACGTCCGTGGTACCTTGGCTTTCTCTCCAGCTCTCACCTCCTGCTTCTGTTACGGTAGAATGAGGAAGCTAGGAGCATACGCGTGTCTCTTAGAGGCTAATTTTATATGACATGCTGGCAGCTCGTGCTTTAAATACAGTGCACATATTTTTCCCTTTTCAGAGGAGAGACCTGGGCCTGAAAAAGAGAGGGGAGCTGAGGGCACTTCCGCCTCCTGCTCTGGATTCTGAAGTCAGAGCAGCTGCCCTTTTTGCTTAAATTAACTTGCAGAGAGCAGTACAAGCATAGAAAAGGGCATAGCTTAAAACCCTGGCATTTGGGTAGAACGTTCCCGATCCCTCCTGTTTTCCTCTAATATTTCCACTCTTTAAAGATGGGCAGTTTATTGTCTCTATGTGTTAAATTCTGTGCAGCAGGGAGGTGTGTGGCAGCTCTGTCCCCTGTCTGGATAGGGTCCCTCCACAGTGCTCCGCAGAAGACAGGATTTAACTGCAAACCCCTCCTACTGGCAAAACGTTTTTTGTTTGTTTGTGTTTTAAATTAAAGAGGAAGATTTAGTTTGGGGCGGAGCAGGAAAACCTTACGTTAGTGAGGAATGGAATTCTTGAGAATTCTGACATTGGAAAGAAGTGAAACAGGTTTGCATTTTGGGGGAAACATGCTTAATTTTAATTTCTGTGTCATCTCTATAGGATAGTGAATATTACAACTCTTTGAAATGGATTTTAGAAAACGACCCTACTGAGCTGGACCTCATGTTCTGTATAGATGAAGAAAACTTCGGACAGGTACGTGCGGGTAACCCCAGGAGCTCTTCTCCGCCTTTCAAAGAGTGGTTTTTTCTTCATAGGCTGTGATGCAACTTTGCTGGATAATTAAAAACAACCACCGGGAGCTTTAGATGTTAATTATCAGCTTATTGTAGCAGGGCCTTCCTGCCGTGTCAGAAAGCCACTGCCCCCCCCCAAAAAAGTGCAAGCCTTTCTCTCTTCCCGCAAAGCCATACAGCTCTGAGAGGCCTCTGGGGCAAGGACTAGCACCTCTTTCTAATCCGAAGTACATCCAAATGTGAATGTTTCATTTGTGCCTCGCTTTTAGAATTTAGGTCCTTTAGGAAATAGGTGATGTTTACGTATCGATGTCAATCCATGCCCGAGCGTGGGTGGTGCTGAGAGGCGCTGGTTTCTCGCCCTGTGTTAGGGTTCTGCTCCGCTCACCTCCAGCCCCTCGTCTCCAGCCCACGCCCACCATCTAGTTGCCACGTGTCCCGGGTCTGACTCCTAAACTGCTTCTCCCGAAAGGCCCAGGGGTCCCAGTGCTGGAGCCAAGCGTGTTGTCCTCCCAGCCCCCACACCTGCTGTGCTGCCACCGTCCCCTCCCACCCAAAGCCTGGGCGTCTCTTTGGAATCCTCCCTCTGTCGTCGTGCTGCCTCCCCAGCCCCTTGTCCTGTGGATTCGCTGTCCCTGTTGTGTCCCTGTTCACACTCTCCTGGTTCACACTCCACTCATTTCTTGACTGTTGCTGTAACAGCCTCCTGCCGGCCTCCTCGTTCCCTCTCTTGCTCCCCTTCCCAGTCTCTTCTCTGACGCCCCCGAGCGTGTGCCCCCATAGGGAATGTTTCTGAAACGCAGACCTGAACGTGTAGTTCTTCTGCTTGGTTGTCCGGTGACCTTCAGCGTAAGTGAGAACTTGTGAGCATGGCTGCGGAGCCCCGGTGACCCGACACTGCCCACCTCTCACCTCCCCAACCGCACCTGCCCTAGCTCTGTTTGCAGAGCTGCCTCGGTGCACGTTGCTGGCTGACTGTGCCGTCTCCACACCCATGCGTTCTCCGTCCCATCCCTCTGCTCATGCTGCCCTCTAGGTACTGACAGCTGTACGCCGTAAGCCCCCTGAGGTCCTTGGTGTGTCCAGCACTCAGCATGTAGTTGATGCCTACTAAGAGCTTACTGAGCACATGAAGGAGTGGTGCTGCCTACTTCTTTAAAAGATGTTAATAGTGTTGTAGGTAATAGAAGTCCTAAGTGCGAGAAAACAAAATCAGTTGACTCTCAGTGGATCCTTATTTTTAAGCTGGACTCTATTGAAGAGTCTTAACTGCCAGTTTTCAAAGGATAAGACATGGATAGTCATCCTGGCACTGTCTTCTCTTCATTTTTAACATACGAAGGGAGGAATAGAAACAGAACCAAGGAAGACTTGAAGTCAGTCTTGTGTGTCAAGTACGCAAAACGTCTCTGTGTCTCCACTTATAGAAAACCATCTGACCACCTTAAATAACACATCTCAGAAAATTATTGGCAGTGCCGAAGTTAGAAGCAAATGATCTGGGAAACCTTCCTTAGTTGGCTAAATGTAACCATTTCCACTTAGAAAATGAAAACCAAACACAGGATGTTTGGATTTTTCAGTAGACTTCTAATAAAGATTCTGATTATCATTTTAGTTCATGCCAAATATTCATTAAAAACAATTCCCAAACCTCCTCATTTAATGTTGCGGGTTCTTCTGACTTTGGGTAGAATCAGGCAGAGTCATCAATAATCAGGACAGACCCACGAGATGAGTTAAGGTAGTGATTAGGTGCCTAATTTGTTAAATCACTATCTTTCCTTTTTGAGAGTGTGGACCTGATTACCAGGGAACTCATTTGTTCTCTCTGGGAGGGAATTTGGAGTGAGTTAAGCAGCCACGTAGTCCTCTCGTCTCCCACCTCCAGCCCATCACCACGCCTTGTTCCTTGTGCCTCCCAATGTTCCTCACGTCTGTCCACTCTCCCTCTGTCCCACCACCAGCACCCAAGTCCAAGTTGTCATCTTGTATACTCCTAAGGGGTCTCTTTTTATTGACTTTGGCCTCCTATAATGACAGAGGCAGGGACTTCCCACTGCCCTTGAGATAACCACCCAAATCCTTAATTTGTCCCATGAGATCCTGTATGGCCCATCCCCACCTGCTGCTCCTCCAGACTTGTTTCACATCACAGACTTGCCCTCGTGATTTCTGGGCCTGGCCCCACTGGCCTGCTTGGACACAGCAAACTCCCTCCTGCCTCAGGACCTTTGTTCATGCTGCGCCCGCTGGGGGAAGCACTCCCTCCCACGCCCAGTTTAGACGTTCCTTCCTCAAAGATGCCAGCCCTCAACCCATACCACGAGCATCTTCCGTGCCTGCCTTGGGGCGTGTACCACAGATGACTATGTCTGTCTGAGGATGCGTTTAGCCTCTGTCTCTCACAGCAGGCCTCGTCTCACCGTTGTGCACTTGCCGTTAGCACGGTGCCTGGCACGTTGTAGGCATTCAAAGTCTGGTCATTGCTGAAGAAGAACAGGCACTAACGATGCCTGTCCAAGCCTCTCAGATCCCCCAGCCCTCTGCAAAACCACCGCCTGTGCTCTGCGATTGACTCTAACCCGGGAGGAAGGCCCTGCCTCCCTGATGGCAAAATCGCAAGTCATGTCCTCAGTGAGAGGGAGCAAGGGCAGTGCCACAAGGTGAAATGGATTCTTTTTTCCTTTCCCAATTAGAGATAACAGACTGTGAAGTTGGATAGCTGTTGCTGCGTGTCATGAAACTACAGCTGTTACCGTTAATTTGCAGTTTCTGTTCTTTCTGATTGGTGAGAATTTGGGGCCTGCTTGTTTGTGGGACCTAATATGAATGTTTCCACTGAAGAAATTTCAACATTTGAATGATTATCGTATGCCAAGCAGGAAGAATAAACCATATTCCCATGTGCTGGTGTGCACACAGCCAGCCTCCCAAGAGGAGGAGCCCGTTTAGAGCCGTAGCAAGTAGAAATTCCTTATTCCCCGCTCAGCAAAGCAGCATCTGATTTGGTTGTGCGGAAGAGGCGCTGGAAGCTGCAGGAGAGAGGGAGGGTGGTAAGCGGTCATGTCGGAAAGCTCTTTAGGGCCAGGCCAGGCCTGTGCTAGGTTGAGGTTCGCGTTCTCAGTGGGAACGACCCCTCCAAGGGGGCAAAAACCAGTTGTCAGAGACAGTCCTCTCAGCCGTCAGATGGTCCGTGGCCCTCGCAAGTGTGTCCTGCAGGCGCCTGAGGGCCTGTTGGTTACGATGTCATGGAGGGAGGCGGCCACTGGGGGGGGGGATCTAAAAAGGTTCCTGAGGGAGTGATGATGAGCAGGAAGGTGGAGAAGCACTGGGACACTGGGAGCGAGTGAAAGGCAGAAACTGTCCACATGGGGAGGAGGGATGGACGCAGCAGGGAAATGTGAAGTCAGAAAGGTGAGAGTTGACTCGGATGCCTGCGTCCTGTCCGTGCACTTGCTTGGATGTCGCAGGGGAGGGAGGGGACGGTGGGCTGGGAGGGGTGTCCCATGGTGGCTGCAGGTGCCAACGGCCCCCTGAGGCTCGCGTCAGGGCAGGTGTCGGTCCAGCAGCACTCAGCGCCCAAAACAGAGTCGTAAACGCAGACAGACCTTTACTCTGCCCGACTCCAGCATGATCCAGACCGTTATCCACCTTCTCACACAAATGGCTTAAAGCATCTTTGGAAGGTCCCGGAGATGTGTGTGACTCCAAAGCTTTTAATCTGGCGTAGGAAGGACTCCAGTTCTGTGATGGTCGTACACCCTGAGAGGTTGCGCTGACTCCGTGAGGAAGAGAGAGGGGCTTGTGCTCCAGCCGGTAGACTTACAGGAATGGAGTTTCTCTGCTTGCCACACGCGCGTGCCGAGCAGTGCAGCGTGCCGGGCACGTGGTAGTGTTCTTCCCATGGGGTCCTTCAGGAGTCCAGACACGGGGGACGACGGTGCTGGCTCGACAGGCCAGGGCTGGGGCGAAAGCACATTCAGTGCAGTGGGACATGGACGAGGTGGCAGGATCCGCCCAGAGAGGAGGTGCTCAAGGCACCTGCATCCTGGCACCAGCTCCGGCTGTGGTTTCCTGCTGGTCCCTTCTCGAAGCCACCCCACCTCCCCAGGTCTCTGCCGCCTCCTGGGAGTGCTGTGTACGCTCAGGACCCGTGCCAGAGCCTGAGCGTCACCCGTAGGGGTGGGTAGGGTTGGGGGAGCCCCTCGAGTCTTCTCCACCTCTGCATTACACGCCCTGCCACTCTGAGCTCACTTAGGGCTGACAGCCCCTGTACCAGGTGGCACCTACCACTGAGTCGTGAGGACACAAAGTCCTTCCCCTCCTGTGGGGTGGCGATGTCTGAAATTGGGGAGTGTGAAGTGTGGGGGAGAGGGAAGGCACAGCAAGGCTCTAGTTAGACAGATGCACTGGCAGAAAGGGAGGTCTGCGGGAAACTGCACAGGGAGCCGGGCTCTAGAGTCAGCCACACTGGGCCTTGCGTCCCAGCCCTCTCCGATCCTGCAGAGCCTCACACTTAACCAGGACAGCCAGTGATGGCACTTACCTGGTCCGAGTGATGCAGTGATTGAGCCTGTGATGGGCCTAACACCGCTCCTGTGACACAAGCGCAATCTGACAGCCAGCCCTGGCAGCCAGGCTGAGAAGTGGGATCTGAACAGCAGTCACCGCTTCCCGCAGAAACGTCATCTGCAAAGAACCCAAGGGGGACGGAAATTCAACACCAGCAGGTGCTTGAACTGGGACGCGCCTGTGGCCAGAATCTGGGTTTTTTTTTCCCCTAACCTAGTGGCTTAGGGAGCGGAACTGAAAACCACCCTTTCTGTGCCTGTCCCCGAGCCCTCCACTCACCACCTGGGGGAGAAACCCGTGGTCAGAATCAGCCACAAAACCAGACAGCTGCCCTCAGAGTGATGTATTGCTACAGCCTCGTTACTTAGCACGGATAGTATGATCCCTTTCCTTTTTTCTTTCAAAAACAGTTCTGTTTATCTGATTATAAAATATCAACCTTTAAAATAAAAATAAAGCCAGTACAATAAAAATATGTATCATCTGTTCCCACTATCTCAAGAAAAACCCTGATTAAAATTTTGATTTATATCTTTCAGAATTATTCCCTTTAAGCACACACACGCCAGATATCTTTTATGGAAATGGAATTGAACTGTGCATATGGTTTTCAAATTAATATACCGCAGACACCTTTCCACATCATTAAATATCCATCTATCCTATTTTAATGGCTATACTGAATTCCATGTTGTAGATGTGTCGTGTGTTTTTCACCATGCCCTGTTGGTAGGCATCTAAGCTATTTCAGTATTTACTAACTAAACATACAGTCCTGTATAATCTTGGAATATCATATATGCAATATATAAACTGTAATACTGGAATACATATTTTGTATACTTGACTAATTTTTTTCCCTTAGCGTAAATTCTGAAAGAGAAATTATTGTGAAAAGGGATACACACTTTAAAATTTTGATGCCTGTTGCCAAAATGTCTTCCAAAAAGGCCGAACCAGTTGGACCCCTAGCGTAGTGTAGATGGAACAGTTTCTCCACTGTCTGCGACGCTGGCTTGGTTTGCTCTTGTCATCGCCATGGGATGACAAGGAGGATCTGGGGATGGGGGGGGGTGGATTTTCTCCTTCGCTCTCCCCCCCTGCCTTGTCCGTGGCTGACCTCTCATTCAGCCGCTATCTGGAAACTGCAGCTCCCAGGCAACCCCTGGGGAGGCCCGGCGAGCAAAGGAAGAGGAAGGCTGGATGCTGGCAGGAGCGTGTCGCAGGACTTTGGGACGTTTATCTGCTTCACCTGCCTGGAACACCAGACAGCCGTGGGGGAACGAGGGCAGGAAGGTTCGATCTTAGCATTGCTGAGCTGTACAGGAAGCCCTCTCAGTACCTAGAACTGGGCTTGGATTTATTAACTCGTCATTGGCGCGGATCTGCTAGAAACACTCCAGAGAGGCAATCTTTGAGGAGGAATAAAAGGGGGAAAAGAAAAAAGGAAAACCAGTACAATATGGGGCTTATTAAAAAAATAGAACAGAAAACTGAAAACTTCCAAAAGTTATAAAACACCAGCAAAGAGCTAGAAATGTTTTCCTGCAGGAAACGTCCCCACCCCAGCCTGAGTGAAAGCTGTTTGTCATCCTCTGTCCCCAACGTGTCCTGTGCTGGGCAGGAGCAGATGCCACCAGCAGAAGACGGGGTGAGCCGGGAGGATGGCAGCAGGGAAGGGGGAACGGGGGGCATAAGGAAGGATTTCAGGAAAACCAGAAGTGCAGCAACAGGGTTAAAATCCACGTTGGGCACAGTAAAGAGTTAAATTGACTTTGTGGGAAATGGAGTTCAGTCGTGATGGAGAAACGAGATCCCTTTCCCAGTAAAGAAGAAAATGTGTAAAGGGACTCCACCAGTGGTCAGTGAGCTTTGATTTAAAAAGCCCTCGGTGTGGGCAAGAACAAGAGTCGTGTACATAGAGAACACGTGGAGATAAACGGGGTGTGGGCGTCGGGTCCGAAGGACTCAGGGTTCCCCTGGGTGTGGGCAGCGGAGGGTAAGGACCCACCGGAAGTGCCCTCTGCCAGGGCACAGGTTTCACTACAGATGGAATCTCTGTGCTCGTCATGGTTAGAACCCTGACACTTATTCTGGAAAACCCTCTCGCCCTGGCGTGGTTTGCTCTGTAGTACGGCCAGGCAGGCAGAGGAGAAGAAGCCACAAGGAACCCCACCAAGATAGTGACATGGCTTTATTCCAGTAGGGGAGTTGCAGGTGGTGTTTTTTCCCACCTTTTTTCCCCAAAATTTCTACAGCGAGAATAAACATTTTATTCTAAAAGGGTCAGCCTCTCTCCCTTCCCTTGTGCTAGGCATGGCTTCATACGTCATGATGTGAAGCTGGGACTAGTTCACAGCACGGGGGACTTGCTTGGTGTCAGCTGATGCACTTGGTTAGGATCATGTGTGGCTCGGAGGGAGGGAGCTCCGGGCAGATGGACTGGGAGAAGGTGTCCCAACGCAAATAAATGTCTGAGTCTTGGAAAGGCAGATAAATCCATCTTTTCAGCCTGGCTTCTGAAGCTTCTCTCCTTTCTTTGTTTTGTTTTGTTTGTTTGTTTTTTAAGCCTTTATGTTTGCCTCTCTGAAAGAAATTCCATGCATCCTTTTTTTATGACCATAGAATTTAATTGACAGAAACAAAAATGCATTAGAATTTGGATCTCTGCAATTTTGGTGGATGTGTACCCTGTTCTTTTCTCTGTTAAACATAATTAATTTCTTGATAAATGAATGACAGATGAAACAGTGTTACTCTTTCCCATTATTGCTAATGTATGAAGAATAATTAAAACTCATAAATAACCATAAAATAATTTGCCTTTAATGATAACATCTTTAAATGTGTAACATCTTAACAATTTATGAGCCTCATTAAAAATTCTCTGGTGTACAGAGCCCATGTGCTGGGAAGTATTTCTGAATAAATTCTGCTTATCTTCCTTTTATAATAAGACATTATTACTCAATAATAGTACACAAAATAACTTCATGCTGGTGATTGTTGTTTTATCTTTGTAATTACAGACATATCAAGTGGATTTGAAGCCCAATGGGTCAGAAATCATGGTAACAAATGAAAACAAAAGGGAATATATCGAGTACGTATACACAGGTTTACAACCTTTTAATATATTGAACGGTATATTTGGTTGACATGCATTGCCAGAACAGCTCGCGTATGCTATGGGCATGAGTTAATTGGCCAGTTTTCAACAGTATGAGTTCCTTCTTGGCTTGGGTTTGTGGGAAGCTGGATATGGGATGGAAGTGTGCCTAGTATCGTGTCAGGCTCCAGTGAGCTGCCCTGTGAAGGAGCGGAGGAAGAAGAGAGGGTGTGCACCATTGAGTAGTATGGCAAATACTCTTGGAGCCTGTGGATCTCACATCCAAAATTTAGAATTGCAGGCTGGGTGTGGTGGTTCATGCCTGCAATTACAGCACTGTGGGAGGCCAAGGTGGGAGGATTGCTTGAGGCCAGAAGTTTTTGAGACCAGCCTGAGCAACATAGCAAGACTCCATCTCTACAAAAAAAAATAAGAAAAAGTTGCCAGGCATGGTGGTGGCACCTATAGTCCCAGCTACTCAGGAGGCTGAGGCAGGAGGATCACTTGAGCCCAAGAGTTTGAGGTTGCTGTGAGTTAGGATGATGACACTCTACCTGGGGCAACAGAGAGAGACTCTGTCTCAAAAAATTAAACAAATAAATAAAATTTAGAATTGCAACAGTGGAACACAGCGTCAAGGACCAGTGAGGTAAAATTAGGAACCAGCAAAGATAAAATGTTTTGTTTCTCTCCTAACTTCTTTTCTGTAATGGAAATGTACAAAAGTAGTTAAAATGGATAGGAAGAATTCAGCACGTGCAGACATAATGAATTGCTTCTGATATTTGTAATTTTCTTTATTCAATCTCAGCCTCAGTTGGTAGAACAAAACAAATCCTTTTAGAAGTCTAGCTGTTAACGTAATCCTAGGATATTTGTACCGGAAACGTTATATTTTCCATGTATACATATAAAAATATGCTTTGAACACATAATTCTGGGGTCTTTCAAGATTGCCAGGTTGCCCCTGCTGGCCTGGCCCTGGTGCGGGGACGAGGTGAGCGCGGCGTGCGTGGTTCCTGGGTCCTGGTTTCTGCTCATCTTACAGGT
Organism: Varecia variegata; assembly: GCA_028533085.1. Lineage (NCBI taxonomy): Eukaryota > Metazoa > Chordata > Mammalia > Primates > Lemuridae > Varecia > Varecia variegata. The sequence goes on along the minus strand of CM052443.1, from coordinate 12,741,071 downwards.
CACCGTGGTGGCCTGTGCTCCCTGTTTGCTTTCAGTGCTCCGTTTCAGCAAGGGCGCCCTCCTGTCTTATTTGAACTTGGTCGTACATCTTGAATTCACACAGTTGACTGAGGGTCTTAGCGTCTTTTAGTGTGATCTGTGAAGAAAAACCTACCGTCCTTCCTACTTAGGAAGAAATGGAATGTGTTAGAATTAATCCTTAAAACCCTGACAAAGAGTGAAACTATTACATAGCAGACGTTACACTGAATAAATAAACTTGGAAGTAAGATACTTCACATCTTACCTGTCTACATTAATTGGCACACTCGTTCTGAACTTGGACAGTCTTAGCTTGCTATGTTGCTCAGGCTGGTCTCGAACTCCTGGCCTCAAGACCTGGCAGACACCATTGTCTTCCTTTGGAAAGTACAGACTGTGAATGGATTTTAAAAAAGCACTCCAGCCCGGGGTGATTAGAGTCTGAAGTCTGAGGAGTCTGACGTGTGTGATACGTCTCGTGCATCATTCTTTGCAGTTAATTCTTTCAGGGTTCAAATTTGGTGGGGGCCAGAGCCAGGCAGGGTCTCCACTAGCTTTACTGAAAAAAGTGTGATTGGAATCTCTGGCTGCTGCGTGGCTCCCCTGGTGCCAGGGGAGTGCTGTTGGGCTGGCAGATGCAGCCCAGCGCAGCGAAGCCTGATGTGGCTGAGCAAGGGTTGTGCTGCAGGCTGGTCCTCGGGGGCTGTCAACCATGGTGCCACCTTCGTGGCAGCAAAATACCTTAGATGAAATCCTGAATGGATTTGCCTTGTAATAAATGCTGCTGTATGCTAAACACTGTCACAGGGAAAATAGTCTCAGTGACTTTCAGTTACTTAAAGAGGTCTTACCATTCATCCTCCACCTTTTGTTATTAAAGTGCGAGTGTCAGTCATTTTGCTGATGAAGCTTGTATGTCATTGTTGAATATCAGTACATTGGATACTAGAATGAAATATCATGTAACGATGTACATTCTACTGAGCACTCTCTTTACAAATCTATGTACACACTTGTACACACGTGTGGGGGTGTGCGTGTTATGCACACATGACTGTTCCTACCCATAACCTTTTCTCTCTTTTCTATGTAATCACATTTCTAAAGTAACTTTGATCAAGTAAGGCTTGGTCAGAAGAGAAATCACTTGTTCTTTTGAAATCCTCAGTGAGATTGTAGGTTTTTCATGGACGATCAGTGAAGGAATTCATGAATAAACAGCGGGTGCACGGCAGTAGACCGTCCTTTGTGCTGTGCTGTTGTAGAGGTTTCTCTCCGTTCCCTGCCTGGAGAGAAGCCGTAACGTTGCAGTGAAAGCCGGGCATGTTGGTGATGGTGGAGGTGGTCACCTGTCGTTCCCTTTTCTCCCGCAGCCTGGTCATCCAGTGGAGATTTGTGAATAGGGTCCAGAAGCAGATGAACGCCTTCCTGGAGGTGAGCTGTGCTGACCGGCTTCTCTGCCACGCGCTGAGAGACGGGGTGGGAGTGGGGACACACAGCTGGCACCACTGCCCAGCCCCCGGGACAGGAGTGTCGGCCAGTGTGCCACCACCTTCTTTTTTTAAAGTATTATCTTACTTGGCTTCTCTTAGTTTTTTATTTGTCTTAAATTGTCTTTTAAAGAAGACTTTTTACAAACTTGATCTAGAAGTATTGTCTTGAAGTTTCAAGTGTACCTGCAGTGACAGCGTCCAAGAAGTCCGAGGACTCAGAGCTGACCAGAGTAAGGGCAGGTTCCCGCCAGGCCACGCCTCCTCAGTGGCCAGGCTGTTTTTTTAATCCCCTGCCCTTTCCTCATGGCTGTCTTAATAGTCCCTCACAGATCCTGTCCTATACGGGTACATGGAAAACACAGTTTCTTAACCCAAGGTTTTATTTCATACCCAGCACCTTGTGCCAGCTTTGTGTATGAAGCAGGCGCTTCCCAGATGCAGGTTTTTAACGTCGGTGATGCTCCCAGGCCCCTTCCGGGAGCCCCCAGCAAAGGATGAAGGAGTCATCATTTTGAAAAGTGTTCAGTTTAACCAAAAGTAAAATTCCTTTTTAAATCTGATAGTCTTAACTACTTAAAAGATCACTTAGGAAAATGCCCCAGGCCACGTTGTTGATTTCCACTGAAGTGACGCAAAGTTCTCACTTGGCGATGCTGCCTTAACCCTGCCCCTCGCTCAGGCACCTACACGAGATGTGTGAAGCCCGGGCAGAGCACTCGGACTCAGGGCCTCAGGGACATAAAATGCGAGGACGGACTGGACAGAGGCAGGGCTTAGATTATTTAGGAACGAAGCCGCAGGAAGCAGATTCTGGGGCCGCATCTCAGGACCCAGCGCCAGCCACACTCGAGGCCCAGCAGCATCGAGGGTCTCGTCCTGGGCCGCTGCACTGGTCAGTGATGAGCTGGGAACAAGAGCACAGTTCTCGGTGCTCGGCCTCTTCCACGCCAGTCATCGCCGCCTGCTGGATTTTGTCTCCAGGCCCTCGGCACGTTATTTTTAAACATGTCTCTTGCACATCTGTGGCCTGTGCGTTTTAGGACACACTGACTCATGGCAGTGTGTCATAAATGGCTTTTAGAATCCACCTGCCTACAGTATCCCCTATTTTCATAGGGTTTCAAAAAGTAGTCAAGTACCTGAACCTTCTAGATTCCAGTTTTTTAGAACTTTTAGATGGTGACTATGCTATTTTTCTTAGAACTGTAGTTACTTGATACTGTCACTGATGTATGAATCATCAGTAAAGAATACGTTTTTTCTGGCTAACCAGAAAAGTTTGTTCTTCCTGTAAAATTTGTCTTTTTCAAGGAGAAAGGTGTTTAGGGTGATCTTTTTTTTTTTCTTCTTCTTTCAGGGATTCACAGAACTGCTTCCTATCGACTTGATTAAAATTTTTGATGAAAATGAGCTGGAGGTTTGTATTATAAACATTACTTCATGTAAAGTTGATTTTTTTAAGGTACCTCTCATTACTTTACAAATGATATTTTAATATTCTCTTTGCTCCATAATGTCCCAGAGCGTAAGTTTAGATTAATTCTATTTCGTGTGTCTTATGGGACTTGTGTGGTGATTTGGGAGTGAGGAATAGCAAAAGTGGTCAACCATAGTTTCCTTTCCCGTGAGAGGGCAGTTCTGGAAGATGCCAAATAAGCCCACTGAGCTGAGTTGGGTTCTTGGCCCTCGGCACCAGGTAAGGAAAATTGCTGCATCAGGTAGAGTCAAGGTTTACGCAGTCATAGAAATCATGTACTGTAAGCCTTTCATTGTACAGGTGGGAAACTGAGGCAGAGAGAAGTTAATGACCTTGGGTTTACCCAGCACGGTTTTGGCACAGTCAGGCCTAGGAACCTGGTTTTTGAGACTTCTGGTTTAGTTCTCTTTCCGTTTTATCCTAGTACTTCTGCAGGAATATTGTATTCAGTTGTCCATGGAAAACCTTCCCTGTCAGAGAGTTGCATAATAAGAAAAGCAAACCTTAGACTAAATGCTAAGTCAAAGAACCCATTACTGCCTTAGCGCACATCTGCAGTTCATCGGCCTCTGGGCAGAGGAGATGACTTGTCACCTTAATTGATCAGTCTGGAGGAGATAATTTCTTGCTGTCATAAGCACTAATTCTTTTGTGGGTAGGGAGATTTTTTCAAATATTCAGACAAACGACCCCTCAGGAGGAGGAACAGCTGGGGCAGTGTGCATGTGCTAGTGGACCGTAAGCAAATCTGTGAGCTCTGTGCTTGAGATTAGAGGGGTAGAGAAGGTGATTGGGGAGTTTTTATTTCCAGTGTGAAATGTCCCAGTCTTGCACAGGCTTAGAATCGAGTCACCCTCATAACCTGTGCTGTCTCTGTGACCTGCTATCACAGGTAAAGTTTGGAACAAGTATCTGCCTTCGTTTGTTTTTATGAATAGCTAGCTAACCTGCTTTGCACAATGACAAAATGCTGGCATGGAGGAAAGGTAATTTCTCACTGTGAATTCTTCAGCTTTCGCGCCCTGCCTTGTTTACATCTGGTAAATTTCCTTCCCAGTTGCTGATGTGCGGCCTCGGAGACGTTGACGTGAACGACTGGAGACAGCATTCTATTTACAAGAACGGCTACTGCCCGAATCACCCTGTCATTCAGTGGTTCTGGAAGGTAACTCCAGGACGCAGCCCCTGCCCCGTGTTCTTCCACCTGTATCAGAACTGGTGGCTCTGGGGGTGCCCTTCGTACGGTCTGACTTGAGGACTGATGCTGACACTGGGGTCTGTTGGCACCTGCCCTGCGGGGATTGAGGGCGAGAGGCAGGCTGAGCTGGCCGCCCTGACTGTGCTTGTGTGGTCACCCTAGTGGACAGCTGGACTTGAACAAGGTGATCCTTAACAACACCTGGTTAAAGCGACTTCTACTGGAGGAACCCGTTGAGTAAGATGATTCTGAAAAGGAATTAATCGGCTTCAAGAGTACCAGAACTAGTGCCCCGAAGTGTAAATAAGAATGGGTGATTTCCCAGGGCGCAAACATGCTTTAGGGCTGGCTTTTCCGAGATACCATTTCCTGTTAAGAAGTTATTTTCTTCATTTTTTTGAATTCCAACAAATATTTTGATCTTTATATCTTTCAACCAAAGATGCAAATGAAATTTAATATATTTGGGCCAATGTTTGTATCCTGTTCAGTTTAGGAGGGACATGAAATAGGAGTAGGTTAGTCCAAGGAAGAGACAGTAAACTAACTTTTAAAAAAAAGTTACCCATGAAAAGGTTGGTTATTTACTTATAGAGAAAAGAAATCACTAACTTTTTAAAATTTCTAAATGTCTATTATTAATATTTCAAGTGCCAGCGGAAGTCTAGAGAGAGAAAAAAGCAAAATCTTCAAATCCTAATCTAAGTCTCACTTAGCTTCAATTTTGGATATTTTTCTATAGCAGTTCAAATATAACATTACCAGTAAAGCCAGCTCAATTCTGGTAATAATTCAGATATGTAAGATACACAGCACAGATTGCTGTAGATGGCCATCCTTGCCTCTGATTTTTTTTTTCTTTTTATAAAATGTTGTCTTGGGAATGTGTCTGCAGTCTGAAACCCCATCTTATAACCCAGATTCCCCTTGTGTTGACGCTTCTTGAACACTGTATATTTATAATTGGCTTCGGGGGAACTGGCCAGCCTCACACACAGAAACATGAGCTCGATGCCATCAAAGAGTTTGCTTTTTATATCATTTATTTTGGCATATTGGCAGGAGAAGAAAGAGACATTATGATCAGTCACTCTCTAAGATGAGAGAGGCTGATACTATGGTGGCCGTAAAAAAAGGCTCAGTTTTCAGAGTCAACAGTGTAGGTCTGACAGTGCAATATAAATAAGATTAAACTTTGCCTGCATGTGCAAACTGTCACGTGGGGGACATAATGACCTTCTGCCTCTGTTCATAGGCTGTGCTGCTGATGGACGCCGAAAAGCGTATCCGGTTACTGCAGTTTGTCACGGGGACGTCCCGAGTACCTATGAATGGATTTGCCGAACTTTATGGTGAGCCCGGGGTATGGTTGGAGTCAGTTCTCCTCCTGTGAATTTCTAGCCAAGCATCAACTGTGGCCCACGAACACTCTGTCTCTCTACACAAGGCTGAGAAGTCTTTTTAGGACAGTGTGCTATGTGTAGGTCCAATAAAAGCACCTCACATAGATAGATAACAGGTGCTTCTGCCTGGAGAGATGGAGGGAGCAGTTTGTGGAGAGAACCATGAGGGTTGGTCTTTTCTTTGTTTTCTCTTTTTTTTCTAGTTCTGTTTTTTGATATATCTTTAAAAACTGGGTTTTACAGAATCATCCATGGGTTATAAACTGATCATGTAAAGGACACCTCTCCTCCAGGTCACAGAATTCTTTAGTACTTACTGTAGATTTTCAAAAAAGTCACTCTTTCTGCTTTGCATACTGAAGATCATATTTTATTTTATTTTTTTCCCCGAAAGTAGTTTTAGGTTTAAATTTCCAGGGTTCAATTGAGAGGCTGTAGCTGTCTGCCCTTGCGTATGTTGTTATGTCTGCTAAACTTGGTGGGATTCCTTTCTGAAGGTAGTGCAGAGTCTATGTTATGAGGTTGTGCAATCCTTTTACTTCCCCCAACATTAAATATTAAATATTTGCCAGGTGTAGTGGCTCACACCTGTAATCTCAGCACTTTGGGAAGCTGAGGCAGGAGGATTGGTTGAGGCCGGAGTTTAAGACCAGCCTGGGCAACATAGGGAGACCCTGTCTTTATTAAAAAAAAATAGCAGGGCACGTGGTAGCATGCCCCTGTCATCCTAGCTACTGTGGAGGCTAAAGCAGGAAGATTGCTTGAGCCCGGGAGTTTTAGGCTGCGGTGAGATGTGATTGCACCACTGCACTCCAGCCTGGGAGACAGAGCAAGACCCCATCTCAAAGTAAATAAATAAATATTAAATATTATATTGTAGCAAGAGAGAGTGTCTCAGGACTCACCCTGGGGGAAACGCTGCCCTGACAGTAGCTGGTCTGTCCTTCTTCCCTCTAAGTCACATCATAGCTTGGTTCTACGGCCTCAAGCGCTCTTAACATTTCTCTCTCTTTTCTTGTCTAGGTTCCAATGGTCCTCAGCTGTTTACAATAGAGCAGTGGGGCAGTCCTGAAAAACTGCCCAGAGCTCACACATGGTGAGTGACAAAAACATGTAGTTGTCAACAAGCAGTATTTTATATACTTAGCTGTGCGTGGTGCTGGGCTCGAGACTATAGAATGCTGTTGCCGGCCATAAATAGCTTGGAGAACGAAAAGACAGTGATACGGATGAAGATAGAAATTGTACGGTAGTGCTCATGAAACTTAAACCGAGATTCAGATGCACCCGGTGTGCTTGGCACATAAAGGACTCGGCGCTGTGGGCAGCCCCTCCACACCCGGTCCTTCCCTGCCTGTCCTCGGTAACAGAGGTTTCACTGTCGCCAGGTGCAGATGAGGCAGCTCCCACCTTCTCAACGGATTGGGTTTCACTTTAACCTTACCTGGGGTGTTTGGAACTTAGGATAAAATTCCCTGGAGAAACATCCTTTTTGAAAGGCCTCGTGTGCCCATCCATAGCTCTTAATTCCCGGGAATTGAGTAATAATGTGGTCGCGGCCAAGGAGGATAAGTGGTCTGACCAGTGACCCGTTGCCCAGGATGACAGGTGCAGTGCGGCGGCCCTCTCGGGGTGCAGGGCGAGGGGAGGGTCTCGGTGGTTTTCTTCAAAGGGTTACATGAAACCCAGCACACACGCAGGCTTGGCGCAGTCAGTTTTCTAAAGCAGTGTTCAGTGAGCTCTTGCTAATCCAAGTTCCCGTGCCCCTCGTGTTGGGCTTTCTGCATAGGCTTTTATTTCCTGTTCCGTAGGAAGCAGTGAAAGTGGGCCTTCTAGAAAATGCTGAGCAGCTTAGCCCTGCTTTTCTCATGCACAAGGAGGCTTCCGAGCCTGCTTCCACCGTACTGAACTTACATAAGCAACAGAGTGCTCCCTGCAGGAAACACCCTCCTTTAAACTAGAAGTGCGGCTGGGAGAGAATTCTCATGAAAATGTATTTGTGAGAAATTGGCTCTGAAAGGTTTTTTGCATCTGTTTCATTCCCTTGCTTTGCCCGAAAGGTCTTTTTTCCCCATTCATACCATTCATGTGACTGTGCACAGAATGAATACGGTCACTGCCGGTGAGACCCTGCAAAGCAAGCTGACTCCAACCTGAGACTGGTGACTGTCCAGAATGGTCATTGTTCCTGGTTCTCTCTCTTTATTCTAGGGGGAGAATGTTTTGGTAGTTTGGAGGTTTTATTCCAAACAGTATCAGAGTTAAGTGTGGTTTTCTGGGTTTAGAATAGCCGCAGTTTAAAGGCAGCCAGCACTGGGCAGAGCCCCAGGACTGTGGGTATCGGTGCAAACTCCCAGACTGATAGCGCCCACAGTGACAAATATTAGCAAGAGCTAAATTATTGGGCACGGTCATCTTCTGCAGGTCAGGCACTATCTGATCTTTATGGCAACTTTATTGTATACTGTTACTGTCCTCCTGGGCTGTCGGGAGGCTGGCCCAGCATCACAGTTCACAAACCCCCAGGTCACAGGATTTGAACTTGGGTCTGGTAGAATTAGAGTCTGCACTCTTAACCACTGCACCAAGTATACTGCCTCTGATGAAACAAGCACTTTCTTTTAGACTCTTCAAATAGAACCAAGTTAGTGAAACGGTTTAGCGTTCAGCCCCTGTGCCTCTGTGGACGGATAGCTCACTGCTGAACTTTCCCTCTGCTCTGCAGCCCACATGCTTCAGCCACAACTGAAACAGGGTACTGCCCAGATGAGACCTCTGAACTCAGTTCTCCACCTTGGCTGCATGTGGGAACCGTCTAGAGAGCATTAAAAAAAACATACTGATGCCAAGGATTTGGACTTGGTTGGTCTAGCGTGTGGCCTGGGCGGTGGGATTTCCGAAGCTCCGCAGATTCCTGCAGGCAGGCGGGGTCGAAAACGCACAGCTCTTCCCTAGGAAGGGCCAAGGACTACCTAGAGGAGGAAAACCACCCAGCAGGCTCTTGCCAAAACTTCTTTTCCTCTCTCTGTGTCGTAGAAATAAAGCAACCAAGTAGTTTTCCTAATGGCACTCTCCCCGGGCCACCTGGCCATCTGACGGAGAGCGCTGGTGGTCACACGCGGCACTGGCTAGCATGGGGGGTGGTCCAGGGGGCTGTTCTGCTTTCTCTTCGAGTCACCCTCCTCCCAACCTGACCGTGACTGTGCTGTGGCGTAGGAAACTGGAACGTCACCCGCTGCCTCCCAGCAGCAGTTCCACAATAAAATTCAGCCATCTGTGTGTCCTGTTTCTTCCATGCTTTATCACAGCAGGGGCTGCATAGGCACGGGTGAAAAGCTGGGCCTTGGAGCCAGCCTGGGGCTGAACCTGGCTTTCCCCCTACTGTGTGACCTGGAGCAAGTTACCTAACCTCTCTGTGTCTCAAGTTCCTTCTCTATCAAATAGGGATGAAGCGTGACCCACCTTACAGGTTGAGTGCCAGGCTTCAGTGGGGTCACACAGGCACGGTGCTGAAACAAGGCTGATGGGACGTGGTGAACGTCAGCTCCTCTTGAGCCATCATTAGCGGTGGCGAGTGTGCGTGACCTTTCTCGTGACAGGTGCACATCGCAGTCCACCTGCAGACGCTGGTTCTGTGACTGGAAGCTCTGGCTTTCTCAGGCCCCAGGTAGACATGCAGTGAATGTTGAGTGATGACACCACTGATGGCTGGTAAGGCGGCAGGTGGCAGCCTGTAGTCCCAGCTGGTCATGGGGCTGAGGCAGGAGGATCACTTGAGCCCATGAGTTGGAATCCAATCCAGGCAACATTGTGAGAAGACCTTGTCTCTTTTTATTAAAAAAAAAAGAAAGAAAAAGAAAAAAGAAATAAAGAAAACAGTGATCATCATCTATTGGCTCACTTCACATGTGCTCATTTGATCCTCCCAGCACCCCTGTGAATAGTGTCCCCATTTCACAGATGAGCAAACAGGCTCAGAGAGGTGAGGTAACTCACCCTAGATCATACAGCTGGCAAGTGGCAGAGCCAGAATTTGAACTTGGTCCCATAACAACTTGGTTGCTCACAGACCATCCATTTGTCTGAAGACCTCACTGTCACCAGCGTGATTGTGCAGCCCCCCAAATGAAGCCTCCAGATACATAGGGGCTTTTTTATAAATGCAGCTTTTCACTTTGAATGTCAATTACTTGCTTAACCTTGATGAGAGCAGGTAGCTTCACACTGGTGGTCCAGAGCCCCGGACAGCCTGGGTTCTGTTCATGGGTCTGCCCTATTACTAGAAGTGCGACCTTGGGCACCCTGACTTTACCTCTCTGCTTCCGGATCTGCCTCTGCAGAACAAGATAACGTTACTTGCCTCACAAGGTTGTGATGAAAACAAAATGAATTAATGGAGAAAAGCACTTGGCTTGAGGCCCAATGTAGAATAAGCAGCATTGGGGATAGACACAGTGTCAATACATTTATAACTCCAAAAGCATAAATTCTTTGTGTCGCAAGCGTTTGGAAACCTGGGTGTGTACGTGAGTTACACGTACACTGCCTTCCCACTGGCACTCTACCAAGATCCACATCTGGCCACGGCAGAGGTTTCCTGGACTGTTAGAAAACTGTTTTCTCTCCTCTGTAGGTTGTATAGCCTATTTGGTGTGGACAGTTTCATAGCTAGAATTTATTTTTTGAGATTCAAAATTATTGGTGGAGGCTCTTTTTGTATTCTCTTGCTCAAACATTATGCCCCGTCAGCCAAATCTAGGAAGTGACGTTGTGGCTTTTCACCTACACTTTCTGTTCCTTTTGCAGCTTTAATCGCCTTGACTTACCTCCATATGAAACCTTTGAAGATTTGCGAGAGAAACTTCTCATGGCCGTGGAAAATGCTCAAGGATTTGAAGGGGTGGATTAAGCGGCACCCCCTGCCTCGGGGGTGGTTGTTCTTTCGAGCAAGTTCTGCTTGCACTTTTGCATTTGCCTAACAGACTTTTGCGGAGATGCTGGCAGAAGAGCAGCTGCAGGTGTGGCCCCTGGAGCTGAGCCTTCGCCCGCGCACTCGTCCAAGTTCAGACGCGGGAACCCGGTCCCAGCTCGAGTCCCTGCACTTCCCACCACAAATTACCGACTGGTTGATATGTACACTAATTACATTTCAGGAGGACTTATGCTATTTATGTTGTGCCTCTGCAGGCAAAGCCCTTAATAAATATTTTACATACTTTCTAATGACAATGAATGGAATTAATCACTCGACAGGTATGGTATTACAACTCATGTTTACTTTTTAAAATGATTTAGACCGATTTTCAGATTTTATTTAATTACAATTAAAGATGTCTCATGTCCTTAGAAAAGTGAGCATTTTTTTTTTGTATTTGAATTTCATACCAGGCTTAATGTCAATGACATTTTTATTTTTGAAGTACTTTGACACCTCCACCCTCTACTTTATTAGAATTGGAAGGCTGACTTTTGGCCTGAAAACCTTCTACAGACAAGTACTTTGAGAGAACTTCCAATTCCAGTATAACGTTAGACATAATGATAATTCTTTTCCATACTCAGAAAAACTGGGTATTACATTTTTGGTTTTTTGTACAAATCTAGATCACAGCTACAGGCTGCGAGACTTGTAACATAGCATGACAAATTTTGTGTTGACTTGAAAGGAATCACACCATTATTCCTTAGAAGTACTTACGTGTGCTCCAACACACTTGAGACAGGGTTGGACTACCGTTTCTCGTAAGAGAAATTACTTAACCCTTCCCGATGCTGTACAGACACCCTTTTATTCTATTTCCTCTTCGCCGTTTATGGTAGAGACATTTTGAATGAAACTTGGCACTGCTTGATTTGAAACTGTGGAAACCAGACCTGTTCTGTCTCCTCTTTGTATGCGTTTGCTAGCGGTCACTGAATAACCCGTTTCTGTTCTAGCGGCACCAGTTCCGAAGGCACTTTATGTACTACATGGAGGTCATATCTGGTTTTGTTTTTGTTTTTGATCACAAACATTAAATGTGATGATGATTTCTTCTCCCTACAACACACATCCTTCCGGTGCAATATCTCTCAATTGTGAATCTGGCTGCTGGCATGTAAATACCGGATGTGAAGCTGAGCCTACAGACCTGTCCTCCCCGATCGTTGTGTGATTTCTACTCGGCTGCAAAGATTTATTTAATACACACTTGATCTGAGTTTTGTTCTCTATGACCTGTTGCATGCTTCGAGACTGCCCGAGTTGTGTCTATTGTGTATTGCCCGCGTTGTGTCTGTGGTGTGCTAGATTAACAGAGAGAAGACTTGATTTGACCCACAGAGGTCAGGCCGTGGAGCTGGTCGTGGTAGAGGATTGAGGGTATCTGCGCAGTTTGATTCTTTTCCCCTTGGGAGTCTCTGTTGCGGAATTCCGTTGTGTTTTGTGAAGACGCCCAAGACTTGGGGGTTTGGCAACTCTGCTGTCCTTTTTAACCTGTGTTGTCCTAAACCCTTTTGTGGCAGTTAGAGGACACTAGAGATGTGATCTCATGCCAGTCACAGATAAGACCAAAAAATTGTGGTTTCAGGAGCTGTGTTAGGTAAGAAGGACCTTTTGGCATAAGAAATTGCTCATTTATACCTAGCTCTGGTGGCATCTGAGAAGCCATGAACGTTTTTTGGTTGTAGATGAGTTGTCTGAAGGGGTGCAGAGGCCTGAGGTTTCTAAAAGAAGGTGGTTTTCTACAGAGCTGAATATTGGTTCCTTGTCCATATTGGTTTAAAAATATACCTAGTAGTGATCAGAAAACTTAGGTGTTAAGTAATTATCAAAAATAATATTGCTCGTTATTTTTGTCTATTGGTGGTGGTTTTTTCCCTACAGTTGACATAACAAATATCTCAGTGGCAAAAATCCCCCTTTTGTAAACCCTAATAGTCCAGAGTCCATTTTCTTTTAAAACTCATGCCAACACCCGAGTGGAGCAGCAACGTGCTTTTGTGGGTTTTGAGAATGATCATGTAATTATAGGGGGAAAAATCCAATTCTAGTCTAAGAACTGGGATCCTTCTGTCATTTTGAAAACTGTATATTGAAAAAAATCAGAATATTCACTAAATGCAAATTCAGCCAAGTATTAAAAAGTGAAAGAAAATATTTGAAATATGCAATAAAAATCATTCTGATAATTTTCAAGCCAGGAACAGATAAAAAATACTGAAATCTGCCCCATGAATATTTGAAAGGCAGTGATTGTGAGTGACACTTCAGTTCATCTTTCCATTAATAATATCTGGTTTTAATGACAAGTAAACATTGCTGGATTGGGGGTTTGGTTTTTTTAAAAAAATCAAAATAAGATTTACTAGTCCTCAACAATTCTTGAAGTTTCACTCCTTGCCCAAAATGGTCATATATCTTGTGTTCTCCGAATCTTGATGACCATGTCTCATAAGGTCATTGCAGATGGCAGCAGGAGTGATATTGCTGTGCATGGGGCAGGTTGCTGGCTCATTCCTCAGGCACCCCCCCCCCCCCCGCCACCTCTTGTCAGCAGCCCTGGCAGAGGAGGGAGCTGTCACCCATCCTAGTGGTCCTAGCCTCCAGGGCAGACTCTCTAACCTCTGTATTCTCCCAAGCCCCTTAGTTCAGTGTCTTTAGTTCTCTGCCGAACTCACTCTCGTGCCAGAGCTTGCACGCTGCATGGTGAAGGTCTTTTAACATCGTTTATCGCAGTTGCCTGCAGATCCTGGGTATTTCTATTCTTGCCCCTTGGTGGCCTGAGGAGGATTTCGGGCAGTCCGCTTGGCGGGCTTCACTGCAGACAGTGCTGCTTCTCTACCGCTGGCTCGCAGCAGGCGGCAGTGAGCATGTCTGTGTTAGGATGTAGTGGACTTCAGTGCTCTTTCCTTGTTGGCCTGAAACTGTTGTTGTTTACTTCTCCATAGCCAGTACACTCATCACTACAACAAACCTAAGATACTTAATTTTTGTTTCCAAGTCCCTTTGGCAAGTGACAGTGGATATTCCCTAAATTCAGATGGCAAACAATGTAAAGTGACTTCACATGAATGATTCCTCCCACGTAAGGACACAGTGACAGATCCAGAGAAATGGTTTGCGAGATATTTGAACCACTTTCTGCACCTCCCAGTGTTCCATCGACAACATGCCCTATTGCTGTTTGGTCTCACCAGATCCAAAGTGGCTTTCTCGAAAGCCAAGTTCATATGCCTCAGCTTTCAAACTGTTCTACCAGTTAACAGTTAACCCTTGTATCTTCCTAAGAGTATTGTATGTCACCTCTGAAATTTTAAAATACGTTTTTTTTAAAAAGCCTGGGTTAATCAGTTCTCCAGCCCCCACCCACTGTGCCAGCCCTGCTCTCTCTTTTCCACTCCCGCTCACCCTCACTCTGCACCCCTGTACTGAGCGAGGGAGGCGGGGAGGTGCTATCTGGTGTCACTTTCTTCCTTGCCAATAGGGGGTGCTGCTGCGCAGGGCAACTGCCTGGCCTGCTCCCTTCCCGGCCCCCAGAAGATCATGCACTACCTCTGTCTCATTCAGGCATTGGGGTACATCCTGGTAAGTCATGTCAAAACTGCCAATTTCAGGACTGAGATGTGTTTTTAAAAAATCCTTATAAACTCCAAACTTTGTATGAGTACTCTAGATTTTAAAACTGGGGAAGATGTGATATACTTTGGACCACTTTTTTAATTTCTATAAGCCTTAAACAGTGTATATATACTTGCATACGCACACCCCCACCCCAGGATGTTCTCAGTGTGTCAGAGAAAAACGCTGTCTCGTTGGGACGTGAGCTTGTATGATGTTTTATCGGAAAGGGTTAACCTTCTGTTGGCATAAAATTTTCCAAGGAAACCAGTGTTACACACCCATCCTTTGTTAAAGATGCTATGCTCAAAGCAGTGCATGTTGACAGTGCATGTCTCTGTCGGTTGGTTTTATGTCTGTAAGGAGAACAGTGGGAGTCTAAGTTCATTGCTCTTGGCTCCTGCCCACTAGTGTCCTGCATTCTCAACCTTGCATTGGCACCTTGGAAGCCTATCTCGTGACCGTAACCCTGTGTCTGCAGACACCTGTTCCCGTGTAAGCTGGTTGCCCCTCCTACTCAGGCTGATGTCACCTAGATTTTCACGGTTTCTTTCATGTTAACTTTGCGTGACTTTGTTCTTCCTCAACTACTGTGTATGTAATATATATACATATATACGTACATACGCTGTCCAAATATATATGTATATATTTATATAGCATTTTTACACCTTTATTGAATAATCTGGTTTCGAAAGGGAGTGAGAGCTTAGTCCTTTCTCCAGTTTTCTCCAAGCTGTGTCCTGAAAATTCTAACCCTCAGAGCCTGAGAGAACCCTAGGAAGATGATGTTAATTTGCTGTCATTTCTTAATTCAGGATCTGTTGTCAAATGAAACATGAAAAAAAAAACAGTGACTTTTAAAGGTGAAAGAGTTTCAAGCATTCCAAATGAATTCTCAATGTTTCATAACTTTTTATTATAAACCCACCTCCTAATACAAAACCAAGTCCTATTTGATACAGTGGTAAAAACCAAACTACCTTGAAGTTTTTTTTAAGACAACTTACGGATAATGCTCATTTTCACAATCAGAATAGCTTTAACGTACGGTTGAATTTGATACACACAGGAAAAGTTTTGTTTAAGAACAAATCCTTTTTGCTTTGCTTTTTTCTTGAGACATCTAAAGAGAAATTGTAGATTGTTTTCCTGACAGCAAAAGACTAATGTGACAAAATGAAGTTATTGTAAAGAAGTGATGCAACTTGTCAAATATTTAATAAAGAATTATGGAAGCTGGAACATTTTCTACATCAAGTATTATGGGTTGTTTGATTTAAAGCTGCTTTGTGAATGCATGATAATTGCTTCAGAGAGGGTTAAATGCCTGCACCTTTACAATATGTTCACTTCCTTCCTCTCCCCAGAAGCTCCACACTTTTAAAAAATGTTAAAGTCTGACCAAGACACATAGCCAAGGCTTAATGAGAGGGTACACATTTATTCTTATCCATCTGCTGTTTTGTCTTTGTATTAAGCTCCTAGGGCAACCACTGTCCTGAGTTTTTTCCACCATATATTAGTTTCATCTATTCTAGAATGTCATACGAATGGAACCATGCAATTTATTACAGTATTCCAGCTGGTATCTGTACTCCCTTGAAGCAGTGAAACCCACTAATTGATGGGAAGCCATGGGGCATCATGAAGGAAAAGACATCAAATAGTCTTTCACATGGTCATCAGATATCCAAATAGCGTCCCCATTTCACGTGCTCTGGACTTCCCAGATACACACAATCCCCCTATAGGATGTTGGAGCCTTGATCATTTGCATACAGGGATCACCTTGAAATCCAGGTGCCTTTTGCGAGGGGCGGTTGTCAGTGCCTCATCTGGGTGGTTTTCTGTTCCCTGGCCCCTGCCCACCTGCTGCAGCTTCCTTCCTCTCCCTTGTGCACATGCTGAGGAGGAAGAAGGGGCAAGAGTTTATCAGGGCAGAGTAATGCCATGAATCACCAGATCACAGTGGCTTAGTAGGGGTGTGTTTCTCAGTCTCAGGTAGGTTGGAGGAGAGGCTGTGTTCAGCATCTCCACAACCCCCAGGGACATGGTCCTCTGCCACCCACAGGCAGAGGAGGAAGAGAAAGCCTGTGGAAGCTGGTGCAGGAGGGCAAATCGCCTCTGCCCACCTTCCCCTGGCCAGAAGTCAGTCACATGGCCGTGCCTAACTGCAAGGGAAGCTGGGAAGTATCTAGTGGCACCCAGAGAAAAAAGGAGTTTGGGAACAACAAGCCGAACTCTGCCATGAAGAGTTTATTTTCCTTCCCCCTTCAGCATCCCTTTGCAGAGTCAGTTTCCTACTACTACATCGAAATTTCCACGTCTGCCTAATAAGCACCAATTTATATATAAAGAAAAAGCCTTGGAGGTTAAGAGGCCAGCAGAGCCGTGCTCTGGCCGCAGGTTGTCTAGTTCAAAGACACCATTCGACCACTGACTTTACTGCCCATCCACACCCAACCCTCTCCATCAAACTTCCTGTCTGAAAGAAAAGCCAATAAACTCAATTATACTAAGGTGTAAGTGACTGATAGGCTAACCACATGACCCTTTCCAGAAGTATTTTTATTTTAACAAATGCCAAAGGTGATGCTTGGCTTAAAAGGACTAAAGGTTGAAATTATGGTATTTACATATCAGGAAAATGAATACAGGAGGCTTTTGAGGGGAGGGGGCCTGCTTCAGTTTATAGAATCCAGTGTGGATATGAGACACCTGCACAATGTGAAAGAGCAGCCTGTTCTCAGGGACAGTCCCAGCCTCAGCACTTAAGGAAAGCTACTGCCTCTCTGGCTGCCGCGGAACAGAGCACCCTCCCCACCTTCTGGCTTTTCCCCATCACAAAGCAAGTGTCTGGTATTTTCCAGGTACCTTCCAGGGACAGCATAAGCATCCTTTGTCCAACAGAGTTGAGAGGCTAAAGGGACCTGAGACTAAGCACAGGATTTTCTACTCCCAGGAACTCACTGATGGAGCCTTCAGGATGCTGGATTTTTAAAAGAGTTTCTGTTTGATAAATTCTAGATATTAATGTGTAACATACAGTCCTACACTGCATAATGACATTTCAGTCAATGACAGACTGCATATATGACAGTGGTCTCATGAGATTATAAAGGAGCTAAAATATTCCTGCATGGTGGCATTATAGCCATGTTCTAGTACAACACATTACCTTTTCTATGCTTAAATATGTTTAGATACACAAATACTTACCATTGTGTTATAATTGCCTACAGTATTCAGTACAGCAACATGCTGTGCAGGTTTGTAGCCTAGGAGCAGTAGGCTGTATCATGCAGCCTAGATGTGTCATTAGCTACACCATCTAGGTTCATGTGAGTGCACTCTGTCACTGAGGTCCTCTCCCTCCCCCATCCCCCTCCCTCACTGACCTCAACCCCTGTCCTGGCGCCCTCTTGCCTTCTCTGCAGTCTGTATTTACTCAGAAGATCCTTGCCTGTTCATCAGTTGCGATTATCAGCAGGACATTCCCTCCCCAACGTAATAAGTGTTTAAACAACAGGCCTTTGAACCCTGGACTCCAGTTAAAGAGTAACAGGCTGGGTACTGGATCAATAGGAGACAAATATTAGCTGCAGAGGCTGAGAGACACAGTGTTGGGAAATACCTGCTGCTGGTGACATGCAAAGAGCAATGGTCATACCCAACTGGGGGGTCCAGGAGCCCCTCAGACCCCAGTGACCTTGGGCCTGTCATTGTTCTGCTCTACATGTTGAACGTTAAAGCCATCAACCCTTAAGTTAGCTTCTAGAACTCCCTTGGTCTGTACTACTGCAATATCCTCTTAAAGGGTGTTCACTCTATTTCTCCCCCTTCCCAGCCTCCAGCCAAGCTCTGGTCATATCAATCTGCTCCAAAATTTTCCACAGCTCCCACTGCACTCCTGCCTGGTGCTCAAGGCCACCTGGGATGTTTGGGCAACAGGCTAGCAGATCTCCAGGTGGGTCAGATTTAACAGCCGTTCCCCAGCGCCCGTCCTCCCTTGTGCAGTGTTTGGTGTTACAGATCATTTCTTCTTTCTTGAACCTGTTTGGTTTCCATGCTGGTTTTTCTATGGAAATACTCCTACTAGTTTCTCTTCTCCCCTAAATGTAGATGTTCCCCAATAATTTGTTCTTAGCTCACATCCTCTCTCCTCCTCCTCCTCTTCCTCCTCTGCTCTTCCTGGCTTAAGTCATTACCTCCATGTGGACGATTGTCAAATCTACCTGTAGCCCCGATCTCTCTCTAGACCCTCATCTCCAAAAGCCTGAGGGACATCATAGGACATTCCTCAAGTTACTTAAACTCAAAATGTGCCAATCTGAACTCACACTCCTTTCAGACCTCTCCTCCTCCGTGTTTGCAGATCTCCAGGGGCTGTCCCCTTGTGTCTTGCAGACCTCTGTATTGGAACTTCATCACTGACCTTCCCCATGGCTGTGCCCCACAAGTTGAAAGGGTGACAGTGTGGTTTTCTATTCATGCATTGACTCATCGTCCCACAAATATGTATTGAGTGCCCACCATGTGCCATGCACTTGTGGGGGTTAGAAATACAGCAGTTAAAGCAATGCAAAGATCCTTTCCACCATGAGCTATGTATTCGAGTGGAGGCAAACACATGTCAAACATATAAATAAGTACAGTGTGTGGTATGTTACATGTTGATGATGCCAAGGGAAAAATAAAGCAGAGAAAGGATCCAGGTGGTCTGGGAGGGCGACTTTGGAGGGGGTGAGTCAGGGCAAGGAACTCCCAGAGCTGAGAGAGTGGGCTGCAATGTCCCTTGGAGAAGAGCACTGGGGCAGAGGAACCGCAAATCCAAAGGCCATCGGGATGCAAACCCCTTGGGGACCACACTAAGGCCAGCCAGCTGTTAGACACCCGAACGGAGAGGTCAAGTGGAAAGTGGAGAGAAGTTCAAGGAGAGGCCCAGGCTGGAGACAAACTGAAGTTCCATCAGCATGCAGATGGTATTTAGAGAGAGAAGGCTGAAAGGAGGGGTCCACGGACAGCACTGTGAGCGTGGCCCGGGAGACGGAGGAAAACCAGGAGGGAGCAGTGTCCCCGGGGCCGGAGGGGAGGCCACACGTGGCAAGTACGGCTGGTAGGTCAGCAAGGTAGGATTAAGAAGGGACCACTGGAGTTATCAATGTGGATGTCATTGGTGACATCAATAGGAGAGGTTTGGTGGAATTTGGGGGCAAATGCCTGCCTAGAATGGGCCCAAGGGAGAAGGAATCAAGGACAGCAGGGACACCCGTCCCAGTGCAGCCATCTGTAGTCTCATCTCCACCTCCACCCTCCCCACCTCACTTGCCTCAGTAACTCCTGCCCAAGTTCAGACCATGACCTCCTGACTCTGCACTCTGCTTTCTCTCTCCCAAGTCTCAATCCAGTTTGTACACAGCTACGAGGACAGCCAGCTCCAATCTCTACATTTCCCTGCAGAAACCCCTCAAAGGCTTGCCTCTATCGACCCATGAACACTCATCTCAAGTCTGAACTCCTTAGCCAGGCAGTCAGGGTCAGGCTCACTGTCCCTCTGTGCCCCCTACATTCACAGCCTGTGCCTTCCTACCTTCTTGCCCTCGCTCATGCTGCTCTCTGCTAGGAGTGACCTTCCCACATGTCCACATCTAGCCAACCTTCAGGGCCCATCTCAAATGTCCCCTCCTCCATGAAGCCCTTCCTGATTCCCGACACCGAGTGACGTTCCGTCCCTCCTCTGAACCTACAGCGCTTTGCCCCTCTCTGCCCCTGACTGTGCTTGTTTGTGCGGCTGTTTCCATCCTGCTCATCGCTATATAAACAGCCCGAGAGTGTGGGGTTAAATCAACACTCTCCGTGCCTTGGGTGCGCGATAAGACTGGATTCCAGCGAACTGGTCGGTGCTGGGCTGTGAGGGGGAAGCTGGGTTCTAGGAGGTTGGCGGTTGTGGGTTTCGGTTCAAGGACTGTCACTGTTTCCTGCCTCTGTTCAATCCTGAATAAACACTCAGACATCCGCCAGGCTGACGAGGATTGTCCACCCTGTGACCCTGACAGAGGGGCCCAGTTGACTGTAAGAAAGTCATCTGGGGACTCTGGCAAGAGAACCAGAGAGGAGAAAAGGTGACTGTTAGCAAAAGACACTGAAACCACGGAAGGTTCTCCGCTGAGTCACGCCGCCTTGGCCTGAGCATTCAGGGGCCTGCTGACTCCCCGTGTTTCCCGAGGATCAGCAAACGCGTGCAGTGCCTGTTTCGCTCTGCCTCTCCAATTTACAGACACAAGTTTCAAGCCTCAGCAACAATTCAGTTCTTGAGAGATGCCAGTTTCCCCAGAGGCCTTTGGGCGTCTGAGCCATACTTGGCCATCTAAACAGAGGTGCCTGGTGGCCACTTAGCCACGTTCTTTAGGTCCTGACCGAGGACACAAGTAAGGGAGGTTGAGTCTGGGGCAAGGTTAGTCCCGGGGGAGGTGAGCCCGCCCTGTTCCTTGGTGCGGGGCTGAGAAGCTGTGGACTAGGGGAACAACCTCCACTTGGCATCCTCACGGCCCAGAGTCAGGAAAATCCCAGGCACTCACGAATGGACTTCCCAAAGCTCACCGAGGGGGCACCCAGGATGTGTGGAGAGACAGGGCGCGAAACAATGGGTGGGTCTCAGCTTGTCTGCCTGTGAACTTTAGTTGGCCTTCCCAGGATTTTTTGAATAGGAAATTCTCACCTACAAATTAAGTTTTCCAGTTTCTCTTTGACAATCAGAAGACCTGGCATCCATCAGTGGGAGCTCAACAGGGGCTGCCTGTTTAAATGGGGCACAGACCCTCCAGGTTCCCACGCTCCTCTCCACTTGCTGTTGTCACATCTGGCCCATGTCACTCAGTATCTGCCTGGCTCCTGTAAGCGTTTGCATTTGCAGCCTCTGCACCTGGTCACAGCCAACTGGGACCACTGTGAGATGTGAACTTGAATTATCCACATAATCATCCCATTTCACTCAGAATCCCAAGGGCCTGGGCCCTGTTCACTCGTAGGCATTGGGAGCTCAACTTCTCCTAACTTTGAGTCTCCCCATCCCCCGTCTTCTAACAGCTCAGCTGGCTGAGAGCTGCCAAAGCGTCTCTCCCAGTTTCCTGCCCTGCAGTTCTTGCCGTTATCAAGCCCGGGGGTGCTTAGCCAGGAGCGTTGTTCCCTAAGCTTTATCGTAGGAAAGGAGAAGAAAAATGGGATCCCAGAGGAGAAGTCTTCAACTCATTCCCCCCATCTTGGAAAATTATTTTATTAAAGACATCCCAATGCCCCAGAAATGCTTCCTCTTTTTCAAAACCCTGCTCAAATGGGGAGTGGAAGAGTCTGGCAGTTTGAAACATCATCTTCCCAGAAAGTCCTACTCACCCCAATTTGGGGACAGCCAACCCCAGTGGCAGGCCTGGCTCCAAGGAGGAGAGCTCCAAGCCAAAGAGCCGTGTGAAATTAACTTCACGAATCCTACATGAATGTGGTCAAGGGATGAGGAATGTGACAGAGTGGGAAAGACAGGTGCAGTTTCTTCTTAAAGCATTCGTTCATTCAGGAATAATAATTGATCATTGTTTGCACCAAGACTCGTGCTAAATCCATGGCCTTTGCTCTTATCATTTTCATTTTATGTCAAAGCAGAGGAAAAAGCCACCAATCAGAGCAAAATGTGCCACAGCAAAATGTGCCACCATCCGAAAGACTTAGGTCAAGATGTATTATGAAATGCAGGTTTTCTTTTTTCTTTTTGCATTTTATGAAATACATTGTATATGCCACACATAATTTAACACTCCCAGCAGTGTCTGGGGCAGCACCGTGTCAGCAAACGCATTAATATTTCTACAGCAAACACAGGACTCCTCACACTAAGTGGAATAAAGGCTATAAATAGCCTCGTGTCAGTTCAGGCCAGGTTTCTGCCATCAAATGAGGTTCTTGCCCCAAATCAGATTGCTTCACATTTACAAAAAATGAATTTTGGAATTGCAGGTAAGGGCTGTGCCCCCGCCCAGAGGTCCGGGTCCAGGTGAGGGAGGTTTCATGGAGGAGGCATCGCTCAGGCTGAAACTTGAAAGATCAACTGGACAAGAAGCAAAAGAACTTTCCAGGCTGGTGAGCCACACATAGCAGACAACAATCTGCAAGGATTCGAGCAGCCCACAGGGCAACAAATGCCAATTCTGAGGGAAGCAGGGTCCTGCTTGGGGGGCCAGATGGGGACCAGGCACAGCAGTGACCAGGTGGTACTGACCACCTGCATCAGAATCACAGAGCCCCTGGGCCCACACCCTAAGCCTCCGGGGAGTGGAATCCTGCAAACTGCACTTAAGTTCCCTAGGAGATTCCTATCCACGCTGAAGCTCAAGAACTGCCAATGTATCAGGTATATCCTAAGTGCCAGGCATTGTTCTAAGTTGTTTTAGAAATATGAGCACCTTTAATCCCCCTAACAGCCTTAGTAGGTGGTGTTATTCCCAGTTTTTCAGATGGGGAAGTCAAGATACAGACAGGACAGAAAACTCATGCAAGGTCGCAGAGCTTGTAAGAGCTAGACCAGGCGGTCTGGTTCCAGAGTTTGTGCTTTGAATCCGAATGCTGCCTTTGCGTTGATTTAGACATCTGTCCCAAGCCGGAGCCTCCCTGCACCTGCAGCAAACCTGGGGCCTTGGTTCCTCTGCAGTCCTGGCTGTGTCCCCTGAGGGTGCAGACCCGGCCCCCCACTCAGGGCAGCTCTCTCAGGGGTAAGAGTGGAACTTTGGTCTTTCACCCCTGGGATTGGCAGTGACAGGGAAAAGGTGACCAGTTTTCAGTAAGCCCGTTAGCCTTGGGCTCAAAGCCCATGTCACTGCGTTTTATCTGCGCTATCGATCTGTTTCAGTGGCCTCTGTTTCAGGAGGCAAAGCCAGAGCAGGGACGGGGCTTGGAGTCTGCTGACCGGATGGTCAGGCCTGGCGAGCAGCGTGCCCTCTTCTTGTGTCAATTCCAAAAGGCAGGGTTTGGAAATAAAGTCAACAGAGAGCTTTCCTTCATCTCCACATAAACAGCGTTGGACCGTGTTTGGAGAGAGTTGGGCAATGCTGGACAGAGGTGGGCTGGTGAAAAGTCAACTTTGACTTTTAAGTCTCTGAGCTGGCCTCGGTTTCCATGTCTCTGTCGGCTTGCCTGCAGCTCACGTCAAGAAGAAAATGCTCCAGGCTTATGCATAGCCCCCTCCCCCAGCCACCCACCATGAAATGATCACAGGCATGGAAAAATGCTCTGGAACATTCCATCTTCTCCCTTCACACGGGGTGTATGCCATCCGTGTGCGCAAACTGTCACCAAGCAACCTCTTTTTGATGGCCCCAGAGTTCTCTCTCAAGGACAACTGCTCTCTAGCACGAGCCAATCCAGAGAGGTCTGGAATCAGGCGCACAGCAAGGACAGTGGCCCAGTGCCGGGTAGGCATGGCAACCATCTACTTGGAGAATTGTAAAAATAGAGAGGGAACATTAGAGACTATTTGCTCCAAACCCCTTGTTTTGCAGATGAGGCAATGAAAACTCTGAGAGGAAAGGTTTCTTGCCCAAATTACCCAGTTATCAAGTGCTGGGGTAAATCCGAGCCCACTCGCCAACCCCCAGGGGTGGTTGGGCTTTTCCCACCACATTTGGCCTCTTGTCATTTGTCTTCAAAACTTTCCAGTTCATATTCTTAATCATCTGCTCAACCCTTTTCTCATTCATTCTGGAGAATGTTCTATGAGACAAGCAACAGGCTGGAACCTGGGGTGAGCTGACAGCAAGAGCCGTCCCTTCCTCCGAGGTTCTCCTGCAGGGACATTGTGGCTGCCTCCCCCCTTTCCCCTGCTCACTGTCCTCTTCCCTTTGGAGCCTTTCCCGGCTGCAGAGGGTAGGGAGTGGAGCTGTCTGAGCCCTGTCATGACACTCTCACCACCTCATTTGCCAAACTTAAAGAAAGGAGGCCACTGGAGCCTCCCAGCAAAAGCCTTCAGGGCCCAAACCCACTGAAGTACAAAGAATGACTTCCGCCATAAGCACCTCTAAAGGAAAAGAAACAAATAAATGGGCTGGGAAAGTTCTGGAACTCACAACGGGAGCAGGTACCAGCCAGTGCAGTGGGAAGAGCTTTTCTCTAAAGAGGACCTGAGCTCACCATGGGTTCAGTCCCAGTTCTGCTGATGGGGGTGCAGGGTTTAATGGATCTTGCAAAGCATGTGATGTGCCCTCAGAGAGCCCGGGGCAGCTTCCTGCAAAACCGCTAAGAGGGTTCCTGACAGTCAAAGGCACAAAAAAAACATGAGAAAAGGCGTGATGTTCTGGTGAGATCCCTGCTCCCCCTTGAAATGCAATCTGTCATTCCAAATGATTCACCCACCGACAAGAAGGACTAAAAATATTTAAGCACGACTTGTGCATCTATTAAATAGTCATTTTATCACACGTGGCTGGATATTGGGTTTTCTGAAAGGTTGCCAGGGATTGTCTGCCTCTGCAGATATTGTAGCTTTGAAATGAACTCGAGGGCGAGGGACACTCAGATGGGCTGAAAGGGTCTCAGAGCCAGGTCGAGCCATCAGTTCACTTATTAGCAGCAGCAGCAATCAGATCCAACCGCTTTGACAGTGCAGTGGGAAGTGCCTGGGGTGGGGACCGCCTTCCGCCTGCTGCAGGGAGGGCAGCCTGCTGTCTAGCCCTGGGTCCGCCTGCTCCATCCCAAGCTCTGGAAAGCAGTTGACTGGCTGCGTTTTGCTTCTAGGTGCTTAAGGCACATGCATCAGGTTTTGCTGTGGCTTCTTGGATGGTGTCACCCAGGACAGATCAGTGAATTCAGAGACCCTCGTTCTGTGACTCAGACTCATAGAGTTTCTTACCCTGGTCCATTTCACAAGCAAGGGCTGACCATCACTCTCTGGGGTATGAGCCCCTAAACCGCGTGGGTCAGAGGAGCCAGAACTTGACCTCAACGGGAACAAACATGAGGATTCTGCCCCAAAGGATGGGGAGGGAGGAGGAAGCCACTGAAGGACAGCAGCGAGGCCTCTGGAAGAGACAGCTCTCTGGAGGACAGACTTGGTCATCCTTGCAGGCCCCAGTTAGATGCTGGGCGGATCCGTGAAATAGCAACAGCATCCCTTCTAGTCACAGCCATAGACCCTGCCAAGGGAGCTGGGGTATGTCTGAGAGTCTGAAGAACTTGGTAGGGGACAGAGCTGCATGGCCCAGGACAGCGCCACGTGTGCTAGCCGATTGGGGAAACAGATTGGGGAAAGATCAGACAGCAAATCTGGCAAACTTTCTTTACTTAGTTTTTTGAATCGGTATTATACTAACATGGTTCACAATTGAAATTATGGAAGGGAGTACAGTGAGAGGTGTCCCTACCACTTCCAAGATCCAAGTCACCCATTTTCCTTGTCACGGTAACTACCACGAGCAGATTCTCAGATGTCCTTCCAGACAGACAGGAACACAGTTTTACTCTCCTTCCTGGTTTTACTGAAATGGAAGTAGCTTATACCTGCTGCTGCTGGACTTCCTACTTTTTTTACTTAATAAAACTTGAAGAACATTCTAAAAGTTTTTAAAAGAGTAATAGATCTTTGAGATTGTTTCATCGATTTGTTAAAAAAAAAAAAGCATATTTCACATTATTTTTCATGTCTCCAGAATATTTCACTCTATGAATATACCTTATGCTATTTGACTAATGTCTTTCAAATAGATATTTGGTATATTTCCAATCTTTTGTTATGTAAGCAATACTACAATTTTGCATACATGTGTAGGATACGTTCCTAAAGGTGGAATTGTGTATCAAAAGATATGAACATTTGTAATTTTAATAGATATTCCCGAATTGCCTTGCAATTTAAACAAATCTGTACTCCCACCAGCAGTATGTGAGCACGCCTGTTCCTCACACTCTTGCTAGCACTGTGCAAAGCCAGTAAAGTTTGAAAATGGGCAAAAAGCAAGAAGGTCCCCAGTATAGCATGGTGAGGTCCTGCTCAGTGTCCTGCGGAGCCTTGTGGGGCCTGGGGAGAGGCATGAAGGCACTGGAGGTTACCCGGGAGCATCAGATGAGAAACTCTGAGACCAGCTTCACCTGCCTTTCAGCCCTGCCAGGGCAGAGCCAACGGAAATGGCTGAAAATCCACAATCACATTGGGGGTGGCGCCAAGATGTCTCTTCATCATGTCCAGGGGAGGTAAAAGCCAAATGCACAAAGGCAATGAAGTGCCCCAGTTTGCTGATCTTCATGCACTGCTGGCCTCTGGATTGTCTCGTACACAGCACATGTGGGGCCAGTCATAATCAGTTCTCTTTTCTGCCAGGGATCTGGTTTCTCCAACAAGATTGTGAAGTCTGAGACAGGAGGGCCCCATCCTTGCCCACCCCTTCCTCTCACTACCCCTGCAAGGGTGGTCTGAGGAACTGAGACCTCCAGTAAGTGTCTGTGACCTCTGTCTTTGGTCGTCTGCTCAGCAGAAGATAGGCTCCTCCTTAGCCTGCTGAGGACAAGGCTGGTCTCCTTTGGGGCTTAGAGAGGAGTGTCATGTGAAGTGTCATGGGAGAATGGCTAGATAATTCAGAGAAGAAATGCAACTGGCCAATAAACATTTGTAGAGGTACAATCGTAGTGGTAATGAAAGAAATGCATGTTAAAATGAGATGCCATTTTTGCCTATCAAGTAGAAAGACATTAAAAAGATATAATGACTTGGAAAGGGTGCAGTGTGGAACATACCACGAATTAAAGTACAATTTAATACCAGTTTTTTCTATAGCAACTTACATATACATATTTACACATCAATATATGCTCATAAATATATATATGTTCTTTTCATATAAAATTGAAAAGAGACATGAAGGAAATATTATACTACCACAGTGATCGTAACTGAACCGTGTATGGTATTGTGATTGATTTCACTTTTCTTCTTTCTAAGCTTCCAGAAATAAGAATAAAATCCTTTCAAGGTAGGCAATGTTAGGAACATTGCAAAGCAGAGTAGAAATTCCTGTATGCTAGCAACCCCACAAAGGGAGGCTTTGAGTGCTGTGCTATGTTTTGAGTTACAGCTACACAAAGCACATTGAAGGAATTTCTCACCGAAAAAAAGAATGGGTATGAAAAAATTCTACTTCCTTTTCTAGTAATGTTTCCGGAATTCCCCTATTCCAGTGAAAAGCTTAGAAATTAAACTCTTTGGGGTTGTGAGGACCTGAGGCTGGGAACTTGAAGGAAGACGGCTCAGTCTTAGAAATCCCAGTGTGGAGCCTATTGATCTTGTCTGGCCTCAAGAAAACCCAGGAATGACCTCTAGGCCTGGAATGTATGAGGGAGGTGGAGGACCATCCAAGACCCAGTGCCACTGCAGTGACTGACTGTCCCACTGACCCCACAGCCAGAGTTCATGCACTGAGGCTTCGTGTCCTCCGCCACCATAGCGATGACACAGCCACTGTCCCTCTGTGGGGCTTTGCCCCCACTACAGACTGCCCATCTCCTGGCAGGTCTCAACGTCCAAACCCTTAGAGAGAGATGACCAGCCTATGCATACAAAGAGTGGCTGGCCCCAGATGGCCCACAGCAGCGAGGTAATCGTGGTTGTCCCCTGCCTAAACATCAAGACTGCAGCCAGGCTGCCAGGCCGTGTGTGGGCTGTCCCCGCTTCCTGTGCTGGCCACGTGCAGTGTGCCCCCTCCCCGGAGCCCCACATGCCACCCTCTCTCTCATCGCAGGCCTCCGGCATCTTGTTTCCACCTCCTGGAACATGGCCTCGCTCTCTTTCACTAACTTCCTCATACCCTGCTTTCTTATCTTGCCTCGAGCCCCACTTCCTCCAGGAAGACTTCTTGGATCTTTAAGTGCCTCATTTATGTGCTTCCTTGTTATCTATCACATGGTTACTAACCGCCACTTTGCTTGTATCTCTCCCCCCAGGTCAGGTCATAGACTGTCTATTTCATTCATGAGGATCAGAGAGGTACCTTGACCATAGTAGGCACACAATAACTATTAATATTTATCGAATGAATAACACATCAGCGGCCTACAAAGCCAGATCCTTTGCCCTAGATTAGTGGTTCTTAAGTGTAATGACCCTTTGTTAAAAAAAAAAATCACAGCACACCCCTACACATGATAGCAGGTTATACTTATAAGATCCATTGGTTAGGAAAATGCATAGTGACCAAAATTTATATTGAGTTTAGTAGGACATTGAAATAAATTTGTATTTTATGAATCCTAACAGTACACACACACATTCCAAGGCTTGGCACACAGGTGGATTTTTCAGGCCTTTGCTGCTTCTCTGAGGCACCCCTCCCCCATGTTGCAGCCTGCAGGGGTGAGGTTCCCAAGGCAGGAGAACCTTAAAAGAGTCACGGCTTCAGCTTCTCCTAATTCACTATTTTGCCTAGAGATGGACCTTTCTTTGAGATCAATGGAAACTAAGAAAGACACCGAAAAGGAGGATAAATAACAATGTCCTCAGTGTCTGAAAAGTAAAGTCATTCCCCAGAACACAGCAGTTTTTATTCTAGAGGCTGATCGATGTTAAAGACTAGCGCCAGTGCATGGAATTAATCAACATCTCGTGCACCCCAATTCCGGGGAGTAGGGGAGGCCAAGAGCACAATGGGAGTGTGGGCTGCAGACCGATGTCTCACAGGGCATGGAGCTCCCATGACTGGTGCTCAGACCTGTGGATTGTTTTCATCGCTTTTCACTTTGGGCCCCCATCCCCACCAACAGACCCACGTTGCAAGGCAGCTCAGAGCGGAGGCTGTGCCCGCGGGTGTGGCCCTTCTGAAGTTGCAATCACAAGAGGCACCTGTGAACTTCCAGTCAACTTTGCCACCAGATCCATTGGCCCTGCCGTGGTCACCCTCACGTGGACGTCACCAAAGCCTCTTAACATCCACTCATCCTTCTCCATCCCCCTCTTCTCACTGAGCTCCCCATTGCTCTCTCGATAAAGAAGAAACTTCTATCTTTGTCCCCAAGGTCCCCGAGGGCAGCATCCTGCCTACTTCGTGATCTCATGGCGGGCCTTCTCCTGCTCTGCATCTGCTCCAGCCACGTGGGCTCACCTTCGGGTCCCTGCTCCAGGCCTTCACAGACGCTGTCCCCCTACCCCATATCTCTCCAGCCCCACTCCTTTGCCTGACAATTCCTACCCCTCATCCAGAGCTCAGCCCAGCGCCACTTCCTGGAGGAAGCTCAGGTCCCCTCATTATATAGGAATAACCCCCAGACACCTACACTGCAGCACTCTGAGCTGATCCAACTCCCTTCCAGGATCAAGTTAAAGGTCCCCTAACTCCAACCCTGTCTGGCCTCTGGACTGCCGAGTGTCAAAGCCCTCTGCCTCCAAGTGGAGATCACTTTTGTTGGTACTTACAGCTTCACTGTGACCTTTAAGCCAGCCAGACTATGTGCAGAAATTTTCGTCCTTTGATGTCTTTCTGCACTTATCCTCAGCTTTGGGATGAGAGGCAAAGTCTTCCTGCCTCTGTTGCTGGGGTCAGAGGCGCAGAGCTCCGTTTCTGACCATGCTTCCAAGCAGTTAAAGAAGAGCAAGGTAAAACCCCAAACGCAAGCCTCCCACGCCTCCCTCCCAACCACTAGCCCACTCCCCAAAGAAACTACCGTCATTGTGCCCCGTGTATCCTTCAAGGAAAAAAAAGAAAAAATATGCTATTACCACCGAATAAATACATATATAAATAAATACCTGCACAGAAGTATGTATTCATGTCCTTTTTATTTATATCAAATGTATTCTTACATATTTTAGACTTGGAAGCCATGGGGTTAATCATTATCCTTAACCCCAACTCCTGGCATTTTTCTTTTTCTGCTTAAATGTCTACATAGTATTTCATTGTATAGTTGTATTATTATGTTTACTTAACTAGTCTGCCATACAGATACTAACTTTTAGTTGTTTGTTCTCACAAACAATGCTATAATGAATATTCTTATGTACATGTCTTAGTGTACTTTTGTGAATATATCGATAAATTCTCAGTGACGGAATTACTGGGTCAAGAGGAATATACATTTCCAATTCTGATAAATATTGTCAAATTGTCCTTTAAAAACTAGGCCATTACCATTTCCGGCAACAGTGTTCGAGAGTGGCAGATGGCCCACAGCATGGCCAGTGCTGGATATCGACAAGCTTTGAATTTTCACTTACCTGCTCATTGAGAATTGATATCTCACCTACATTTCTATAATTATGAGTGAAGTTAACCATGTTTTCATGCGTTTATTTTTCTGTAAACTTCATATTCATATCCTTTCCTCATTTTCATCTTGAATTATTCAATGTGATGTGCTCTGTATTGCTAATATTTTTCCCTGGGTTTTTTTGTTTGTGTGTGTGTGTGTTTGTTTTTCTCTTTTGATCTTATTTTAATCAGCTAATGTTCAGAAATTCTTAACTTTAGGCTTTGTGTCCTGCTTAATAATGCATGCCCTGGCCCAAAATTATATGCATTTTTATCAATTTTAAAGTGCTAGGCAAGGCCCCAGGCTGTCCAAAGATTCAGCCTAGTGTCTACAGCCTCCCAGCCCCCTTGACACATCACAGCTTTGACAAAATGCTGACAGTTGATCATCCTTTTGGCTGTCCAAGCCAGAATTTTCCCCTACTCACAAATTCAGCCAAAATATACTTGAGGTTAATTCAATTGATTTTTTTTCCTGGTTCCAAGCTCTTGCCTGGGTTATTGGTTATTTTTTAACTCCCTTTACACAACCTAGATTGAAGAAGACATCCCTTAAATTCAGATATCCAGGTCTAATTAAAATCCTGCTCTTAAAACACAAGAATATATTTGGATGCTTTTCCTAAAGCTTTTGGAGAAAATGACTTCCTCAATTGTCTTTGCCCTTCCGTGTGCAGCACCTTCCGCTGAAGCACTCCTAAGAGTGGCTGGGATTTTCCTGATGGCCTTGTCTGATGTGAGCACTCAGCAGCGTCTGTGTCTTGTCAGTGTAAACACCACGGGACTGGAATTGTGTCTTAACCACACTAATCCTCTGGCCTGACATTTGGACCTTAAGGGGTGACACAGAAATCCAGGTGGGGCAAGAGTAGAAGAGGGACAAAGGGGACGGCATGCCATTCTCCCAGGAGTCAGGTATGGCATTAAGACCACCGATCAAAGAACTAGTTTGGCATCTGCCTTGGTAAATTCCAGAGGAATCTGTGACTGTGCAATAGAGGACAAACTACATGCTGATTCATGCTCTGCCTGACTCTAAAACAAAATGAAACAGGAAGCAGCTGCTCCCAGGACAGAAAGCAAATAAATTAACTTGATGTTTAAAAAATTCTTCATACTGGACGCTGTTTTAATTCAGGGTAAATCTTGGGTTGATTCTATCGATATCTAAGTGTGCCAGGTAAGGGACATTGAAGAGGAAATGATGAAAGTAGAAAAAGCTTTGGTGGAAGGTGCTAGTGGACAGACCTGGGGTGGGGGGACCCAGATTGGAGGGGGATGCTATAAATGCCTCCCTGTGCAGGACAATGGGGGAAAGCTAAGAGGGGAGGGGACAAGGACACAAGGGGAAGAAAGCAACCTACACCAAAATATGGGGGAGTGTTTCCTTAGGGAATTCTCCATCAAAGTGAGGATTATGAGAAGCACACTGAGAAATGGGCGCACGAGCTCCAATGCATAAGAGAAACATGTGCCCAAGATTTGCACTCACCATTCAATTGGTACTAATTGATCAAAACTTATGCATCCGAATTTCTTTTAAAGCCACAAAGCGTTAGAGGAAGAACTGGGATTGATCCCTCCTTCCTGAGGATCTGCGGTCTGGGACTCGACCTTTGGCCTGGGTGTCAGCTCCTTGCATGAAGAACCCCTGTTCCCAAGGTTCCTCTCCCTTCTCTTTCTTCAGAAAGGAGGCCTAGAGTTTTGCTGCCACACAGGTCTGTTCCCAGGGTCCCCACCCACGCTCCAGCAGAGGCCTGTGCTCTCCTTGCACATTCTTGTGTTCACTTGGAACAATCCAGTCCATGCCCTTTGTATAAATAATTTCTCTACATCCAGCTTTGTTTTTCTCTATTTATTATGAAAGCCTAATTCATCTCGTGTTTCACTGGAGGTTTCAGAGCAAATGACAAGTAAGTATTCTCAGCTTTGCTACACAG
The DNA here is from genome assembly GCA_028533085.1 of Varecia variegata. Lineage (NCBI taxonomy): Eukaryota > Metazoa > Chordata > Mammalia > Primates > Lemuridae > Varecia > Varecia variegata. Next base: position 12,708,669 of record CM052443.1, on the reverse strand, counting down.
AGAGGAAACTAAAGTCTCAGAAATATGAAGTATCTTGTCCAAAGGCAAAAATCAAATAGCAAAGAATCTTGAATGAGACCCAGGATTCCAAGTTCCAAATTTCAGCATCCCTCATGACAAAAGTCATTCTTCAGTGGAACTGATCACTTTTTCAGTGGAACTGATCACTTTTTTTTTTTTTTTTTTATTTCAAAAAGGCTGCAGCTGAGGGCAGGAAGATGAGATAACCCTGGAACTAGTCACCCACAGAGGGTGGGGCTTGCTTCCAGCTGCAGCCAGTGGAAAGTTACCTGATTTTGTTTTTCACTGTTGGAGAAGCCCAGTTTTGCAGCCTGTATCTGAATGTAAACATTAGGGAATTAGACATTCCATGCCGAACTTCAACCTTGCAGGATTCAAATCTGTCTTCTCTTTAAAACAAGGCACTCCCCCTTCTTTATTTCTTAAAAAATAAAAAGTCGGTTTTAAAGGCAGCTGAAGTAGAGTTCTGTGATTTGCTAGAAGAAGGTTGAAAAAGATTCGTCCCGTCTCTGAAATTCAGAATCCTTGCAAATACCATGGGTTAGAATTTAAAGAAAAATCATCTGAAAGTTGAACATTTATCTTCATCATTTTTTAAATGAAGGGAAAACTGTCACCAACTTTCACAGACCAAGAGAAGCTGATGGATGTGACTTGGATGATGGGGGCTGAGACCTGGGAGTGGGAGAGATTTTGTCCTGCCCTCTGAAAGACTGTCTACATGGGGAACCCTGAGGAATCTGTTTCACTTTCAAAGAGAAAAACCAACAATGATTCTGAAAAGAAATAGGATTGCCATGACCAAGAGAAGAAACTTAAAAAGTACAAAGCAAGTTGCCCCAGGCAGTGCCAACACCACAGCGCCTGTAATATCACCTTAAAAAAAATCACATTTATGCCATATCCATTGACTAAAATTGGAGAGTACAGGGCATTGGTGATTTCTAGAAGGTTCTTAGGATGCTTTTCCATCTCAGGATGCATGTTTGGGCTTTTACCATATGAGTGTGTTGGCCAATCCCTCAGCTCTCATGGAAGACCCTGGACTTTTCCAGAAGCCAGTGTGCAGGATTTCCTCAGTCAGTCAGAGGAAACCAGGAAACTTAGTCTCCCTCAGGAACTTAGGGAGCAGTACCAGGACCAAACAGCAGTGGCAACTCTTTGGGCTCAGTTTTTGAGATCAGTTCTTAGGCAAGAAAAAGAAAAGGCCACAGTACATTTAGCTTTTCATTTTCACCTGAAAAGATTGACGACAACAAGAGAAAGTATGAGGTAGGATGACAAGACTTGCTAGTTAAGTGAAGGCTGCCCATCTCCTCAGGTCATCAGCTCTGACTGGAATGACCAGACCTCACTTCACATTGTTACTCGAGAGGGTAACAAACAGTTTCCTGTTAAGTTTTAAGAAAGCAAAAAGACAACAGGGCCTGAGGAGGAAAAGAAATGATCAGAGACATTAAAAATAATAGCCGACAACAGAATCCATTCAGGGCCGGGGCAGCCTCTAATGGCGGCTCCGGCTGTTGCGTATGTATCCGTCCTCGCTGCCGGATTGGGAGCTCTGTTTTCTTTGCTCCCCATCCCGCTACCAAAGCTCGGCAGATAAACAGGTGCTTAATAAATAACTGTTGGAGTGAACAGATGAATAGATTATGACTACGTCAGAAATGACCAGTTCGAGAGGAGAAGGAGATTGGCTTCCAAACATTGGTCAAGAGCTCCAAGTAGGATGCCCCACGGGTATACTTAATGTCATAGGTTCATATGGCCCAATGACTCTTCTGGCTCTATAATTCTGAGGAGGTGACAATGTAATAAACCGCGGTCTTCCGTGAGGAAAGAGTTAAACAAGTTTAAGCGTGGGTTTCTGAGGGGGAACATGTGTCCGCAGGGGCCGCCATGGCTGCCCGCAGGCCGCGCACCCCCACACAGCAGAGGGGGGAATGAGCCAGTGTGTTTGACCAAAGGTGACGCTGACTTACTGGCCTAAGGTCGTGCCCTCCCTCCCCACCAAATCGATAATTTAATGTGACTTATCAGAAAGAGAAAGACTTGTTTACTTTTAAATCCTGGATTCCATAAAGGGAGAGGGGAAAGGCCTAAAAGCTCAGAAGCTCAGGGCTCTGGGCCGAGGCTGCCCCGGCACAGCCACAGAAACAGGGACAGCGGAAGGCGCCATCCCGCCAGCCGGAGGAGGGCCCTGGGCTGCGGGAGGACCAGAGCCGACTGGGGGTAAGTGCGTCTGTCCCCGGGGTGCTGGTGACTCCCCTGAGTGGATCAGGCCGTTCTTCGGGGCGGCCACTGGCCAGAACTGGGGTGTGCTGCTCACTCAGGTGCGGAAAGAGACTCCACAGGGCGTCTGAGCAACAGGAAGTATTGAACACGCCGTATTTGAATTTGTCTTCCGTGATTACTCTGTTTCTTCAGGAAGCTTGAGGAAAACGGGAGACTTTCTCGAAGGTTCTTCTCACCCTTGTGGAGGGAAAGGAAGAGGCCAGGGAGGAGCTGAGGGCTCAGAGGCAGCGTGGACTTTCATTGCTGCCCTTGGAGTGGCTGTACATTCAACCATTTCCTATTTTACTGTGGTCTGATTTAACAATGACAGACAAAATTCTGCCAGCGTGGTAACTAAAATTAGGTTTATTTGACCAGGAGTCCCTCCCCTGCAGGGCAAACACACGGGCAAAATTCACGATGTTTCGTTCTTATCCTTCCGAACTGCTGGCATTAGAGTTATTCCTTTCGCATGTCTCTGTACCACTCATATTGTTCCCTCGACAGCACTAAAAATAGCCAGACACCTGCACAGAAATGAAACTGGTCCTTAGGGATCCCCAAGCCTCAGCAATCTTTTTTTAAAAAGTCACTGAGGCTCCGACTTGGCTGAGAATTTGCCCAGCGATGTCCTTTTCACTCTGGTTGGTGATAAACACAGGTGATAATTGCATGGATAAGGAACCTTCCAGATTTTCCCTTCTGGATGGATTTCAATGAGAAAAGATATGCTGCTGTGTTCCCTGTTAACAAGAAGATTCTATTTTAAAATTCTATGTGCTTTAAAAATGACAAGACTCAGAAGTATAATACTGACTTCCTTTGTCATCTAGACTATAACAGCCTAAAAGAATCAAACTGATGCATTTAACACCTCTATTTGAAATGGCAGTAAATGTGGATTTGCAATAAAAAAAAAAAAAAAGCATCTCCATTTATCTTTTGCTTTTTAAGAAATCTTTTTTTTTTTTTTTCCTGGTACAGATGGGTTGGGTTTGCAGCAAATTGACACATTTTATAGTCTCAAAAGCATTCTTTTCTCAGCCCTATGGAGTTGGCACTAGAATGTTCTTAGCCCCTGGAAACAAAATATTAAAGCAAAGACAAGCTGCTCATGCTCAGAGCTGACCTGAGAAAGAATAGGGAGTGTTGTGATATTCCTGGTACTTGCAAATCTAAGAAGACATCTTGCTGGGAGTTATGGAATGGGCATACAGAATACTTACAGGGTGACGAATTTGCTGGAAGTTAGGCTTTGTAAAGCCTTTCTCCTTAATACACTTTCTTTCCTGCTTATGAAAAGAAATGTATGGCATTAAAAGAGGATCAAACCAAGTCTAGCTTGTTTTTCATGCTCTTGGGTTCAGTGGGAAAACCGCATTCTGAATTGATGGCAGCAGCTAGAAATGCTTAGAGATCCTGTCACAGCTGGAAAGGTGAGGCCAGGAAGACGCTGCACAGAAATTTAGTTTTTGTTTTGTTTTGTTTTTTTAGAGACAGAGGTTTTGCTATGTTGCCCAGGCTGGCCTCAAACGCCTGGGCTCAAGGGATCCTCCTTCCTCGCCCTCCCTAGTAGCTGGGACTACAAGAGAAATTTAGTTTTAATGGACAACCATTTAGGAATGCCCAGAGCTCAGCCTCTCTTAGGGAGATCTCTGGAACTAGGCCATGAAGAGAGGTGGCGAGAGATTTGTGTGGGTGGGATCGGAGGCCTAGAGAAGCTAAACAGGATCCCTCAAGGCCATTTCTAAGCTGTAGAAAATTGTGCTGGCATTTGGACAGGTCACCCTGACTAATATCCAACATCTTTGCCTTAAACATTATTTTTTTCCCCAGGAAATAGCAGGTGTTATTTTACAACCAATGTATAAACTTTGTTATTAACCGGTGCTATTTAAATTCTATTGTTAAATTTGAAAATACTAGAACATAAGACTTTAAATCTGCAGAATAAGAAATGACTATGTGAATTTTTTAAATATCTAAGAGTAGATCCTGGCATTAACCACTTCTAATTTTTTTTACTCATGATACATTATTGATGACATTTGGGGAAAAAAAAACACCAACATTCTGCTTGCTTGTTTAAACTGCTTTGTGAGTTCAGAGTTCAACCACTCCTGCAGAAACAATCAAAGAAGTAATAAATGATGATGGCTGTTTTAACAATGTATTTCATTCATCATTTGCTAAGAAATTATCCTGAAGCCTATCTCTCAGCACAGCACTAACTTCTCACGCTTGAAGCAAACAATGAGTAGCGTAGATTACACCCTCCCAATTTCAGAAGAGTGTTTTGCAAGAAGGAATTTTTATTAGGGAATCCAGAAAAAGAAACTGCTTAAAAATTTTAAACTTCTCATTGTTTTTCTCACTACAAAAGTACTAAATGAATAAATGCAGAGACACAAAAATGAAAACCATGAAACCATGAAAAAAATGAAACCATAATTCCTCTACTCAAAGATAACCATGGTTAACATTTGATGTTTTTGCCCCAGGCAAATGTGCATTTTTCACAGAAAAGGGCTCATACAGTGTATATTGTTTTGTAAACTATGTTTTCATTCAATAACATCTCTTGAATTTCTTTCCAAATCTACAACCATTTTTCTACAGAATGGATTTAAATGACTATGGTGTATCATAAATGTATTACTCTTCTCCTATAGTTGGACATTTAGGTTGTTTCCAATTTTTACCATTAACAATGCCACCATGAACAACAATACAGATAAATCTTTCTACAAATTTTTGACATTTTCCTTGAGATATATTTCTAGGCCATAGAAATAGAAGTTTATTTGGGGGGAGGAATTTGGTAAGATTTACTTGCAATGCATTAACTCCTTCGTCTCTTTCCCCCTTCCCTGTGTCTTTTGCAGATTATTCAAAGCCCGAAGCAAACAGAGCCCTCATGGAGAAGTGGAGGGTGTTCAGACACTGCTATGACGCCCTGAGAAGTGAAATGAGCCCAAGCCCTTGCCCAGTACAGATGTGCCCGAGCACGTCCTCTGGGGCCCTTTAGCAAGGGAATTGTTCACCTCTCAGGGATCTGTCCCATCTGGGCCAAGAGATTTCTAAAGCCTCTTGAGATGGTCAGCAATGTCCCTGATGTGACCAGGAGGTAGGGATTTCTGCAAAGACAAAGCTGTAAGAGCCTGGCTGCCTTGTTGGGAGGAACAGTAGGAAAAGGAAGGACAAGAAGATAGTCTGTCACACGCATGTCCACCACTGTGGTGCGCTTGGAGCACTAAGGGTTCGTAGTAGCTACTAGGGCCACCCAGGACTGTAGAGTCCACATTCTCTTTGAGTCATGAAAAACTGCCCAGGTGATGAGTGCAGCCTGAGGAGAGCATGTCTAACAAGAGGCCAAGTGGCACTTCCTGTGGCCTCACAAATGGCCGTACCCCGTGACGGCAAGCCAGGCCACAGACAGGAACCAAGGCAAGTCAGTCACTTAGGGGCAGAGGCACAAATCAACCAAGTGAGGAAGGAAAGGGGAAAAAAGAGGCAGGATGGACACTCCCGGCCCGCAGAAACTGAGCAGCTTTCCGCAGTGCGTTAATAAGAGCTGCAAGTCTAGCTTGCAGAGGGTGATTTATTTCACAGTCTGCATGTGAATAAGGGGCATTTTTCCTGAAAAATGCACAAGGGTTCATTTTCAGCTGTTAAAGATGGGCCAGTTTTCTGGCTAAAGCGGGGATCTGGTCAGCTGTTAACTCAGTTACCCTGGGGGGGAAATAACTGGCCCCCAACTCTTTCCTTTTCTAGCATTTGGGAGAACGAAGGATTAAGTAAAATGCCTTATTTCCTCCCATTCTCCACTGTGGGCAGGAGTTCACATATCAGTTGGAAACCATTTTTCAACAGGAAAACCAAGTAAATCCAGAAGGGATTTATTCATGGGGCTCCCTTTTTACTAGAAAATGAGTGTTATTAACTAAAAATTGATGCTTTCCTCTTTCTCCATCTCCCTCCCTTCCTTCCCTCCCCCCATCTCCCGCCCACTGCTATGGTGGAAAATGACTATGGTCAGTGAGATTTAAAATGTGAGCAAGGTTGGATGCCCCCATGCCCAATAGATGCCACTGAGGGTAGATCACAGCACATCTAAAGGCTATATCCCCATATAAAATAATTTTCATTTTCTTAGACTGCAGAATTTCTCACATTAGTGATGATGGATTGGGAAACCCGGTGAGGTGAGAGTTGCGAAGGCTTCGTTAGTTCAGTCGACCATCCCCGTTTGCAATGTGGTCTTCCACTAAGTATTTGTTTTCTAAAATCTATTCCCCTCTGGGAATTCTTTCTCTCTCAGCCCTTTTAGAAAATTAATGCAAACAGATTTCCCGTCCATTTTCATAGGAAGTCTTTGTTCCTGCTGGCAGAGGCCTTTGTCGGGAGGTAGCGGGACACAGGCAGTGGGCCGCTGTATGACCCTGCCCTTCCAGAACACAGAAGCCTTCCATCTGCGAGTCTTTGTCTCTCCCCGTCACTCAAGATGCTTGCCACTGCCACTGTGATGCCTCTGTTCTCTGCTCATGTCACAGAGATGGAGCTGGCCAGGTTCCCCGCTGGTGGTCAGTGACAATGGTGGAACCTGGAGGTGACATTAACACCTTCACGGCTACAGAGTTTCCTTAGCAGAGCTGTGGAGTGTGACAATGGTGTTTGTGTCCAAACTATCAAACGCCATTATCACACTAAATAGCTACTGCTAGGCAATCCTTCCGCTCCCTAAATGTCTTGGCATCTGCTTGGTATGGACAAGAAGGTTCGTCTGGTAACAATGCCCCCAGTCGTGTGTCCTCACTGAATAAAGTCTGGCAGTCTTGTGCTCGTGATTAACATGTCTATCTGAACCCTGACTCACACATGCTGTTGTTAACCACTTTGGCTGGTGATGAATTTTCTGATTTTCTCAAGTCAATAAAAAGTTTGCCGAGTCCCCCGGAACACCCGGCATAAGGCTAGGCACCCGGTAATCATTCGACACATGCTTATGGAGTTGAAATGAGCACTTAGGAAGGTGTTAGATGCAGAAAACTGAAACTGGGTTAAATCTAGGGTATGCAAACCACAGGCTCATAGGTGCAAAATTAAGGTATGTGGGTCCTCCTCTTCATCATAAAAAACCCAAGTTTCTGATAAACTTGTATCAGGCTTCACTGACCTTTCAGAAATTCTAAAACATGTTTGCTTCCTACTGATTTCAGCCAATTACCAAGCTGATGACTGAATTTGTATGCTAGGTCCTTCTTCCTTATGTTTGAATGTATTACCATGAGAAAATGATTTATGAACTCTGCATGAGCTGCCATAGCAAATCTGAATGTTTGAAACCCATGCGGTTTCTGGGACAGTTGGCCCAGCTGGTCTGGTTTGGAACACATTCTCTCTGAGTCCGTGTCTAAAGTAAGAAGTAGGTTCTGCTTGTGCTGGGCTAAAGCTTGTCTCCTGAGACTCGGGTAAACGAACCAGTGCATGTTTAATCACATTGACCGGGTTGGATCAACCATCAGAAAAAAGTGTATTCAATCATTCCCCTATTCACTTATCAAATAAATATGTATGGAGTGGCTGCCATGTGCCTGGCACTGTCTTAGGCCCTGGGGATACTTTTAAATTAAATGTGTCTGACGTTATTTCCAGAGATGGGCACTCACTGGCTCACATTCTGTTTGGGGACCATTATAATGGTTCCAATGACATTTATTAGGGAACCAAATGAAGGAAACTTTGCAAAATAATTCCAAGTCCTTCGCTGGAAAGCACCACCTGAGTGCAGCCCACACATCTATGATACACTGCAAAAGCTTCAAGGTCATGGCTTCAAGCTTCAAAGAAGCTTCTGTTCAAAGAAGAGGAAGTGAATTCCTTCCTGCCCTGCATCCCCTCCCACCTCCCATTTCTTCCCTCCTGGCATCATCTACTGTCAAGAGGACAGACCCCCGGAAATAATTAATACACTGACATCCCTTTGAGTGTGTGTGTGTCTGGAGAAAGCTCTCATTGAACAGGCACTGATAGAGGGCTCTGCTGTTGCAGAAACCACTCCCATGTACCCTGTTTCATTTGATCCCTACAACACAGGGCAAAGATGACAGGTTTGGGGCCCTTTCCCCTGATGGAAAACTGAGACTGGGTGGTTCTGGAACCATCTGATCTTGCAGCTACAGTTCAACATGGGTCCCTTACATCTGAAGTCCTGTCCTATACCTGTAGCCTTGCTTGGCCTAGTTATTCCACTAAATCTCATGCTCCACGGTTGAGTCTGTGTGGAGCCGGGTTGATCATGCCAGTATTTGATCAGTATCCTCGGCTCGCCACCTGCTCTGTCACTGGGCTTTGAGGGGAAACCTATAAATAAGAGAGGGATGAGTCACAGAACAATCTCTCCTTGTGAGTGTTCATAGTGCAGAGAAAGCCAAATATTGCAAAACACTGTCATCATGAACTGAAAAGAAAGAGAAGGAACATCTAAGTGGTAGCTTTGGGGTCAGGAAGGGGGTGACCAAACTGTCCAGACGTGGGGCAGCGGCTCAGTGACTGACCTGCAGATGCAGCACTGAATGATCCCAGCTCGGAACTGTTCCCAGACCCGGGGACAGTGTGAGGACTGGGCCTTACACACTCCTTCTCTTCATTCCCACTCGCCCTGCAATTTTGCTCAGATAGAATGAAACAGGGAGCAAAGTGAAGGACAGTCTATGTCCTCTCTACTAGGTTGGCTCATTTAATGGTCGATTACGATTTCTTCTTGGATTAGTTCTGCATTTGAGATTGGAGACCTGTTCTTTCTGTAGATCTCTAAGGTGCACACGCAGGAGGCAAAACTTCCACATCCCCATTTTAGAGCCACCTCTAATACACAATCCTAATCCTACTGCTCCAAATCTCTGTGACAGCATCCTCCCGCGGACCAGCTTTCATCTCCCCCTCCCCTTGGGATGATTACTGCCGGTGTCTCCAATAAAGCATTCCTGGGGACACTCACTGACCCGAATGCTGTTTGCAAGATGACAGGGCTCACTTGGACAGGCAGTTAAAAGCCCAAGAGACAGGCCACTTGAGCATAACTTTGCTTCATGGATCACGCCATTGAGTCCCTTTGAATCCTTTCATCTTAGTCCAGTGTGTACCTTGAACATGAAAGTTACCTTTTAGGGCCTGTCCGATGTTCCATCCAGCCCCAGCAGAGGTTTTGTGAAATAACGTAGCAGTTACCATACATCAATGGCTCATCTACACATTTTTCTGAACTCTTCTGAAACCTGTATTTTCCACTTGTGTACCTCCTTGCATCAGAAGACAAAAGATTGCTAGAACTGGAAACCAGTTTACTGTTTGTTCTAATGAGGAAATTGAAGCCCAGGTCTTCTAGAGTTTACTAGGCAGGTCCACGTTCACACTCCCTCCCTCGCATCACCTGCCATCCACTGAGCAGACGTGGGCAGTGCGGTTACCAGGTGCCAGGTGTTGTCCTGGGCTCCGGGATGTGAAAAAGAAAGGCCAGGTCCTTTCCCTGGGCTGCTCTCAATCCAGGAGCTGGACAGAGGCCTAAACAAGGACATTTCTGCCTCGATGTGCTAGATACCAGCACAGAGGCAGAGAAGTGTGCCAAGAGACTGTAATTATGCACCTCATTTCTATCTAGATGCAGAAACACTGGGTCTTTGATGTTATGATGTTGTTTGTCGCTACTGGGAAAATATTCCTGCTTGTTTATTTTGGTGATTCAATTGCCAACAGGTTACAGAGAAAGGGCATTTGTTTGTTTCGGTGGCAGTGCTGTAATATGAAGATCTGGCTGCTTTTACTTTGCCACTTGGCAGCATAATGAGCAGTGCAGCATCTGCTGAGGGATTAGGGGGTGGCTGGTACACTTTCCAGTTATGCGTGTGAAGAATTTTAATTTCTCAAAGGAGCTTGTTGAAATGTGAGCTGGTTGTTCTTCACAATGCAGGCTGGGTCAATACTGTTTCTTCCATTGCTGCCTCTGCCCCAGTGACAAAAGGCCTACTTCAAGGCCCTCAGGTGACACCTCTCTCCCCCTCAGCTTCGCCTCCTTTGGGACAGGCTCAGAGAAGCTGCTGGTTGCAAACCTACTGCTGGAGCCCCCAGAGCCGGTGGAGAGGTAGAGGGATGAGGGCATCTACCTTCTTCTCTTTGATACCCATGTTTCCTTCCAAGCTTTCTGAAAGAAAAGAAAGAATTCAAAAGCACACACAAGCTCACAAAAATGTAGATGTCCACTGAGGATTCTGAAGGGCCTGGTCATGAGATAGCTTAATTTAGAAAGCTGAATCACCGTATGTACTCTGGATAAAAGATTTATGTGACACAAATTTATCGTGTACTTAGACTATTTAAACACTGTGCATAGGATGCAAAGATGAGTAAGACAGATTCTGGCATTCATTCACTCATTCATTCATTCAACCAACAGGCAACCCTGTGTTCCTACTACATGCCAGGCACTAGGCTAGTCACTGAGGATTCAAAGATAGGATGCTCTCCCTGGAATCTAGTTGTTGCCAGTCTAGTGAGGATACAGACACGTGGGGGCGGGGCCTAGAAGAAAGGATGGATGGATGGATGGATGGATGGAAAGAACGTGAGGAGGTGAATGAAGGGTCAGGTGAAAACGCCTGCCCGAAGCTGCTTGTTTGCTGTGTGCAAATGTCAGCTGAAAACAGCTGACCTGTATGGAAGTTGTTAAAGAAATTAGCAAACGGCCTGACCCTTTGCACGTGTCTTTGGATATAAGTACTGGGAGGAACGGAGTCGAAGAGGCTATTTTCTCCTTCAGACTTTAGCCTCTCCCCTTCTTTCTAACCTCTACGTGTTTCGAGTAATTATTCCTTAGCTACCGAGCCCAGGAGCGAGAAGCAGGCGCTACGGGTGGTGACTCCGACATGATTCAGGAATCCGTGCATCCAGTGGGCATTTTCGTCGTCCGACTACAAGGGGAATCATCCCGGTAAGGGACAGTGCAACCTGCTGCTTTGGGAAAGGGACCAACGTGTGTAGTTCAGACGGGAATTTCTAGTATGGGGCAGCACCTGACAAAAGATCAGCAAATTTATCTGTGTACTTTGCAACAATTCTTAAAGGCTGCCCAGTGTTCTGTCGAACCAAAAGCTTTACAACAACTCTTACACACAGTAAGACAGCATTCAAACTGATTGCATTAAGGGCTTTCCCTGACAGCAAAATCCGGCTTTAATTTTGATAAAGCACATTTTCAAAGGCTTGGGGGGAACAGGGAAAGGAGTGGAAGAGATTGTTCTATTGAGTATCTATTGACCCATTAAATACACCAGACAAGAACTAATCTTATTTTACCTTGAGAACAAGTCTCTTCCTTTCCATTTTCCTGGCACATGTAGCCCAGTCAAGAGCTAATTAAAGTCCCCTCCGTTTTTCAGGGCCACCTGTCTTCCCTGTAGCACATCCTGTCCTGTTCTCCTTGGCTTCCAGTTGCAGCTGGATACGGGAAGTCAGATGATCCTCCACTCATCTGGATGTGCCACTACTGCGTCCCTGGGCCCTCTCCCTGGGCACTGGCAACCTGTGCCTGAGATTTTTCTGGTCTCCGCAGGAGCTTAGAATCTCTCAGATTGGGTCCTTTGCTCAGCAATTAGAGTGAACAATATGTCGGCTTGGGTAAAACATGGAAAGGGCAGTTGTATGTGTCCCAAAGGAAGTATTAATAGCTGCAAAGGGCCACCTAAAAATGTAAATGGTATGTTAGGAAATTTTGTTTGTAAGGAGCAGTATTTTCTTACATTATCTCAAATAATTCATTCTCACAGCAATATTTCTTAAGCACCTACCATGTACAAGGTACTAAGCTGGGGTAAGTTTTTTGGAGGGCACCATGTAGCAGGGAGACAAAAATCAGGTGGAAGCCCCCAAACAGTCATAAGGCAGGGCTTTGTGGAAAATGGACAGTCAGGATTTGCAACCAGGTCCAAGCTTATACCACTTGTCATACGACAACCAATAAGAGATGAGGTGTTGGGGCAAGGAAAGACTTTTATTCAGAAAGCCAGCAAACCAGGAATACGGTAAACTAGTGTTTCAAAGAACTGCCTTAAGTTAATATGAACTTTAGGCTCCTTTTGTGTTAAGGGAAGGGGAAGAGGAGGAGGGTTGCAAGAGATGACTGATGACTGCAGACATCTGGGCATCAGGGACGGTCCAAGGGGGCTGAGAAACAACTTTGTCCTTCGTCAGTTAACTTTGGATGACATAGGTCAGGTCAGAAGTTTCCTGTAAATCTTTAACATAGCATTGTTACTTGTGTTCATACTTTCCCTATTTCCCCAGAAATCAGTTTTGGGAAAGGGATGGCTGTCGTCTTTCTTCTAGGGTTGAACTACAAACTAAATTCTTTCTGTAATTGGCTGGCCTACATGCAAAGCTAAGTGTTTAACCTAAAGGGGGTCAGAAGCAAAATGGAGGTAGTGATGCTAAGCCTGCTAAGCCTCCCTTCCACGGTTACAGATTCATGAGTACGCCAGAGACTGGGTGTCTAGTTACGCCCAAGGCTGTAGCGATAAATCGGGCCTTTACCATCATGGTGATGTGTGTGCTCCCTTCTCCTCTTCCTGCTGCCATGACTGCCTCCATCTTCACCTGTGGTTTCTGCTCATCTTGTGTCTTCTGCTAATTCTGGGGTCTTGCGGCCCCTGCTGATCTCATGTCTTCTGCTAATTCTGGGGTCTTGCAGCCCCTGCTGCTTTATGGCTTCGGCTTGCCTGCCTCCTTGTGTGATCATCTCAGTTAAGCTGTGTGTTTCTGCCGCAGCAGAACTTTTCACTGCGGGCCAGGACACAGGCTGCCGGTTGACCTGTGGGCAGGAAAGCACAAAGAGGGTGTGCATGAGAGTCTAATGTGGGAAGTAATATGGAAACTTTATTCTGGGCAGGAGCTACCCGTTCTCCAGGTCAAAAGTAGGGGAAGAATTCTCAGGCAAAGGGAATAGCATGTGTGAAGTCTCCAAGCGGGACGGAATTTGGATCAGCCAAAGAATTCGAAGTAGGCTGGTGTGGCAGGCGTGTGACAAGCAGGGAGGTGATGGAGAGGAGGCAGGGCTGTTCCTGGCATCAGGAGGGCAGATGAACACATGAGGAGGACAGGCGTGGGGACCACTGCCATTTATCAGTCACCCATTTTACTGATGGGCATCATCAAGACTAGGGCTTGGTAACCCAGAGCCTGGGGCCAAACCCAGACTGATGCCTGGTTTTGCATGAGCTGAGTGTGGTTATCACAGTTTTTATAAGTTGAAAAAAATCAAAAGAATCTTTCATGTTATATGAAATTTACATGTAATTCAATGATATGTAAAATTTATATGTGAATCCCTAGGAAAAGAATATCACACATGGTATGCGAAATTCATATGATTTATATGAAATCTCATGATATGAGACTTACATGAGAAAAATCTCAGGCACAGGTTGTCAGTGCTCAGCGAGAGGGACTAGAGATACAGTAGCACATCCAGGTCGGGGGAGATCATCTCTGCCTTCTTTGTAGCTAGCTGCAGTGGGAACGTACATAAAGTTTTAGTGGAAGTTGCCAAAGTCCCTGTTTGCCCAGGCTATCTCGGTTTAGCACTGAAAGTCTCAGATCCTAGAAAACCTCTTAGTCCCAGGCAAACCAGGATGATTGGTCACCTGGAACACTGCCAGGCTTATTCACTTGCATATTGTCCATGGCAGCTTTTGCGCTCCTGTGGCAGAGTTGAATGGTTACAACAGAGACCACCTGGCCCCCAAAGCCTAAAATACTTACTCTCTGGCCCTGTGTAGAAAAAGTTTGCTGACCACTGATCAAGACCAAAGAAGAGTAGATAATTTATCGGATAAGGCAAGAGGATATCACTGATTGTAACTGTCCTAAGTGTTGCCTGTGCTTATTTATTTTCCCATTGGTAACAGATCCATTTTAAAAACCTAAATTAGATCATGTCACTCTCCTGATGAAAATTGTCCAATGGCTTCTCATCCCACTGGGAATAAAATCCAAGGATCCCTTCATCCCTTTCAGACAGACCTCACCTCCTCTTCCTCCGACTCACTCTATGCCATGCCCATCTCCGTGTTCCTCAAACATACCAAGCACACTCCTGCCTCAGGACCTTTGCATATGCTGTTCCCTTTATCTGGACTCTTTCTCCAAATATACACATGCTGATTCCTTTACTTCATATTTCTGTTCAAAGTCGTCCTTTCAGAGAAGACTTGCCCATCACTGTAGCACTCTTTGCCTCCTGACATCACTTATCTATTTTCTCTGTCCACACTAGAAGGTCAGGCACATGAAGATGGGGACCTTGCTGTATCCCCAGCTCACAGAGCAGTCCCAATCACATGGTGGGTTGGCAATGAATATGTGTTGCATAAATGAATGTTGGGTAAAGTCAAGAATTTTGTGCCTGTCTCCAGAGCTCTGTCCCCACTCACTGGACCATGTTACTGCTAATCAATATTTCATTTTAGCCACTATCCCTTCTGTTACAATTATGCAGCTGCCTGTCTCTGTCATCTACTGGCCTCGCTTCCTGCCAAACACCTTGTCTTTAATCATCTGAACATCTGCCCTGTGCAAATCTCATGCCAGATGCTGGCCTGAGAGGCTGCCATTTCTCTTGTCCTAAGGATGGATGCATTAATCCTGAGCCCAGGGGTGGAATCAATGTGATTCTTCAACCCTTTGAAACTGACAGTGACATCTTATGCATAGTGCACTTTTCTGGGGTGAGGGTCCAGAGCTGTCACCCAGTCTGTAAGAGGGTCCTCTACCTTCAGAAGGCTGAAGAGCTCTGATTTTAAGCAACAGCAGTCTGTTTGTTTAAAGTAAGTTGAGCTTTCTAATCTGTGTGCCAGGGCTTCTTGGGGGCACCTCCTGTCCCTGACCGCCCTGCTCTCTGAGACCTTGCAATGCCAAGCTGGTTTCATGGGGACATTCTCTGTGTATCTCTGCAAGATTCCTCCCTTCTGCCGCATTCTGAAACCGCCATGCTTTGCTACAGTGAGCAGGGTCCCCAGCGGCTGCCCCAAAGTGGCTGTTTTCTTCCGGGCAGTGAAATGGGCTAGGCTGAGCTTCCTGCAAATCGACAAGCAGAGACACTCTTTTGTGAAGAGCCGTCTGCCAGGTCCCAGCAGAATGGTGTCAAACCTGCATCCTAACGCCCCCGAGGCCTGCTTTCCACACACTGTTAGGTGTCTGTGCTGAGGGACTCATTTCCCACCAAGCTCCCTGCTCAGTTATTTCTCAGAGTCGCTGAGGCCAGGCTGCCTGGCTGTGGGAGCCTAGAGATTCCGCAAGGCGATTGCATCCAAGTGCAAGGAGATGGAAGTTCCAGGGGCTCGGAGGGCGTAGACTTGGGGCTCAAAGGAAGACTTCCTGGAGGAGGTGGCATCTAAGTGGAGACTTGGAAAACAAGAGGAGGTTATTCAAAGAGTAGAGAAGAGACCTGGTGTAAGTTTCTAGGGTGCCACTGCCTAAAATTCCGTTAAAAGGAAATAAGCTTTTTGTTCTGTTTTTAATAGCAGGTAAACAGTAAAACAAAGGGGTGGGGGACAAGGAGAACAGTACAAGGGCACGGAAGGAAGAGGATGAAGAAGGACACCTAGGTAGGACACCAGCCAGCAGCACCAGAGCACCCGGGGGCTTGTGAGACATGCAGTCTCTGCCCCTCCCCCACCCAGACTCATTAAACCAGAAGCTCTGGGGCTGGGGCCAGCGCCCCGTGTTTTAACAAGCCCTCCAGGTGCCTCTGATGCACGCTCAAGTGTAGAACCCCTGGGCGATCAAGCCTGGGACACTGTGATTCTCATTAGTGCTTAATGAGAGAGTAACAAGAGAATCAATCAACCAATTACTCCGCCTTGGAAGAGAGCAGAGCAGAGTGTTCTCGGCCTTGGCAGCACCCTGAGAGGTTTTAAAAGAAATGCTCGATGCCCAAGCCATGCCCCAGACTTATTACATAAGAATCTCTGAGGGGGACCCAGGCACTGACATTTTTAAAGCCTCGTAAGCGATTCTATCGTGCAGTCAAAATTGGGCACCGCTGCAGTGAGAGAAGGCGTCAGCCAGATGCTCTGTTTTGAATGGCTTACAGCAGTGGTCCCCAATTTTGGCACGAGGGACCGGTTTCATGGAAGATGATTTTTCCATGGACAGCGGGTGGCGGGGGGTGGGGTCTCATGGGTCGGAGGAGTGTGGTATGGAGCTCAGGTAGTGCTGTGTGGCCCGTTACCAGTCCATGGCCTGGTGGTTGGGGACCACAGGCTTAGAGAACCTTGTTTGAAAACAGAAACTTACAAAAAGTGTATATTAAGTAGCAAGTGATTTAGACAAAATGGAGCTTTATTTTCTTTCTCCTTAAATAAATCTAGAGGCAGAGAGCCTAGGACTGGGGCAGCAGCTCCATAATGTTTCAGCAGTTTGGGCTCTGTCTATATGTCCATGGTCACAATGGGATAACTAGAGCTATCACATTCATGTTCCTGGAAGGAGAAACTGAAAGAGTGAAGGGGTAACAGAGTAGCTGTCCTCTAGTTGAATCCTCTTTAAGGAATGCTCTTGGAAGCCCCACCCAGACTTACACTTAGATCTCCTTGGCTAGGACTGTGACACATGACTACTCTCAGCTGCAAGGGTGTCTGGGAAATGCAGTCTTTTAACTATTTTAACTGAACATGAACAAAATTGGGTTCTGTGACTAAGGAAGAAGAGGGAAATGGATATTGGGTAGAGAAAATGGATAATGCGTAAGCAGCTGGCAGTTCATTCCTGGATTAGTCAGGGTTCTCCAGAGAAACAGAACCCATGAGTGATATATACAAAGGCATTTATTGTGAAGGCCTTGGCTTGCATGATTATGGGGCCTGAGAAGTCCCACGATCTTTCTACACTCTGGAGACCCAGGAAAGCTGGCGGTGTATGTGTAAGGCCTGAGAGGTGGAGAGACAATCCACTCAGACTGTGGATTCCAGTCTGAGTCCAAAGGCCTGAGAACCAGGAGTGCTAAAGACCAACGTCTCAGCTCACACAGGCAGAGAGGAAATTCCACCTTTCTCTACCTTTTTGTCCTATCCATGCCTTCAAAGGCTTGAGTCGTGCCCACCCACATTGGGGAGGACTGTCTGCTTTATTCAGTGCACCAATTCAAGTGCTAATCTCCTCCATAAACACCCTCTCAGACACACCAGAAATCATATTTAACCAGGTATCTGGGCACCCTGTGGCCCAGTCAAGTTGACACATAAAATTGACCATCCCAGCCAGTTACTTATAGAGCCACCAGGAAAGGGCAGGGGGAGAGTGAAGACCTGGAAGAGATGAGAAGAAGTGGAGATATAAGAATGATACCTCGTGTGCTTCCCCAGGAAAGGGAAATAGCCCGAGCTGGAAGGGCAGCTTGGGGAGGAGGGGGAGGAGGATTCAGGGTGCTGCGGTCAGAGGAGGACAGGCCGGGAGGGTCAGTGGGAGAGTTCCCTGTTAAAATGAGGGAAACAGTGGGTTTTCTCTAATCCTTATCCTCAAATTCACTTGGATAAATAACGAATGAACCGTATGGCAGTATAGTCAATACACAGAGAACTGAAAATCAGCTGCAATTCCCATCACAGCCCAAGAAAAATATCTGCTGTAAACATCGACCACATTTGGGAATTGGGGAAGCCACAGTGATCGATTCAACAAATATTGATTAAGCACATACTATGTTCCAAGCACTTGTAGGTGTTAGGGATACATCAGTAAACAAAAGAGATAAAAATCACTATTCCCATAGAGTTCATATTCTACATGGGGAGACAAATACTAAAGGAAATAAGTAAACCACATGGTACATTAGAAGATGGTAATGAGTTAAGGGGGCGAATTTAGCAGGGAGAGAGGATGAGAATGGTAAGGTGGTGGGACAATTTTAAACTTGTGCTCCATTAGAGAGCACCAAGGACAGTTTTTCCCATTAGGATATTGAGGTCACACCATAGGAGAGCTGGGACAGGGAGGAGGCAGTGTTGTCATCGCCCCAGGCCCTGGGATTTAGGGACAGCTGTGATACCTTTCCAGCTTTTGAAAAGGGGAGAGATTTCTCTATAGGAAAGGAAACTGAGGCACCCCAATGATTACCTTTCTTTGGAGATGGTGATGGTGGTGTGGGTGGGCTCTAAGAGAACCAGGGACCATCTCTTAGGGCTCTAAGAGATAGGAACCATGTGGTTCGCTGTCCCCCATGATGCTGGGAAGGAGGTGGCACCTAAGGGGCAGTGCACACACCATCTCTAGTCCTCTGATCTGGACCTCCAGCCTGAACAAACTGCCTGGAAGTGGATGTGGACGTGAAAGAAGAGGACACTGATATGGGTTAAATTGTCTCCCCCCAAAGCTCCTATATCGAAGTTCTAAGCCCCAGTGTCTCAGAATATGGCATCATTTGGAGAGAGGTTATTTATCAAGTGAAAATGAAGTCTGTAGGGTGGGTCCTAATCCAATATGACTGTTGTCCTTATAATAAGGGGAAATTTGGACACAGACATGCATGCAGAGAGAACACCATTGAAGACCGGAGTTATGCTGCCATAAGCCAAGAAACTTCCAGAAGCTGAGGGAGAGAGAGTGGGAACAGCTGCTCCCCCAGCACCTCGGAGGGAGCATGGCCCTGCTGACACCTTGACCTAGGACTTCTGGCCTCCAGGACTGCGAGGCAATGAATGTCTGATGTTTAAGCCACTCAATAGTTATGGTGCTTTATTTTGGCAGCTATAGGATTATCTAATACAGACACCAGACACCAAGGAAAGTCCTGTGGGCAACGAACGTATCGCCAGAAAGCAGCAAGCCACTACCTTATTCCACACAGATGTCGCTAGAGAAAGAGGAGATGACGAGATGAAGAGGGAGGTGGAGGTGAGATGTCTCAACAGAACTGCTGCTGCTACTTCTGGCCCTATCATGGAAGCTGCAGGCTGGCTTTTCTTGATTGTCTGTGATCAAAAATGTGTGGCTTTTGAAAAAAGTCTCTGAGATGATTTCTATCTGGGACCACTTGGGCCTCTCATGAAAAACAGAATTTTAAAAATTCTTGATGTATTAGCATCATTAGTGCTTGTAAATATTTGTTCTTTGCATCATAAAATTGATGGCTGTGCCCACACGACCACACGGATGAAACCGGCTTCCATCTTGCCTCTTAGCTTTTAAGAAATAGTGTTAGAGCAAGCCCAGTCCCTCAAAGGGCTTTAGATTTGCCAGTAAAGAGTTGGAAGATACAGCCTATGCCGGTTGTCGGAAGAGGTTTTTTTAAAACTAGTTGAGTCCCAGTGGCATCTGCAGATCTTTGGCACCTGTGGTTCGGGGCGCAGAACATGCGCCAAGAAAACGAGCCGGGCTGTGGCCAGGCTCCTCCCCTCTGCGTCTGGTTGAACACGTGTCTGATACAGAAAACCATATGTGTATTTAGGAAAGAGAGTACTTTATAATTAGAAAATAGTTGTTGCTTCTTCTGGGATTCTTTTTAATAAGACTCTATTGGAACCTTTGCTATTCTCGGGCTTGTGGGAGGCGCGGCTGGGAGGCGCTGGTACGATAAACACGAATACAGGCTGACCATCCGCGCGTCCACAGCTAGGCCTCCCCAGAGCAGATGCCCACTGGCAAGACGTCGTCATTTCCCTGCCATCCTCATTTGCGACAAACCTGCTGTTGAAAACACAGGCCCATTTTAATGAAGCATTCACTTGTTTTTCTGATCCACCCTCGACAGAGCTCCATAGCCTGAGCCATTTGGGTCAGTGCCTGGGCAGAGCATTTGCTGTACTTACTGAGCTCCTAACACTGTGCACTTAGGGAGAAAAATGGGAAAACAATGTGTTGCAAACTGTGTTAATATTATTTTGGTAATTCCAAATCATTATCAAAGTACATACCCCGGTCTGTCAAGAAGGCTCTAGTTGCACCCACACTGACATACAGATAGATGACAGATAGATGGATAGACAATAATTCTAATCAAAACATGCCCTGTGTTTTTTTGCTATTGTGGAACTTTCTAGAACTTCACTGCTAAATACATCTGTAAGAGCTGGGTGCAGTGGTGCAGGCCTGTAATCCCAGCTACTTGGGAGGCTAAGGCAGGAGGATTGCTTGAGTCCAGGAGTTTGAGTCCAGCCTGGGCAACATAGTAAGACCCCATCTCTAAAAAAAAATAAATAAATAAACGAATATATAAATTTGTAAAATCTTTACGGACAAAGCAGGCTCTAGGCTGCCTTGTAGAAAAATGAGCATTTTATAATCTGCAGGCCAGCAGAACCACCAGAATAAAGGCTAGAAATGACAGATTTTCTGAAAAAGATGAGATCTGACAACCTGAAGTGTTTTCTCTTTCAAATTTCTTTTCAAAACAAAAATCCCGCCTATGTACCCTTTTTTATCAAAACCCCATGCGTAAGGAGAAGCATATTCCAAAGCAGAAGAGGGCAGAGTCTTCTACTGAGGACCAACCACCCCTCCGAGAGGGACGCACACAGAAATCGCCGTGCCGCCAGCATGACCCATGGCGAGCGCCGCACACGGCCATGTTTCTCTCCTGCGGCCACGCGGCAGCGTCACAGATCAGAATCTAGAAGTACCTGGGCTCTTCCTCAGTCAGACTGCTATTTGAGCTCCAGGAGGTCTGTCACCCGCCCCCCACCCCCGAGCATTTCAGGACTCTTCTCCCACGGTCTGGACTCCGCACTCTGAGTGTGGCCCTGGCTAGCGGCAGGAGATGCCCACGGAGCATGTTAGAAATGCAGAGTCTCAGGCCCCACCCAGACCTGCTGAATCAGGACCTGCAGTCCCCAAGGTCCTGGTGACTCCTGTGCATATTCAAGCCAGAGAAGCGTCCACCATGCTGCTCAGACATGGCCTAACAATTCTCCCAGAGATGGTCGGAGATTAGATGAAATCTGTCTTAGAAAACAACAAACCATCTGAAAAGGCCACATACTGTGTGATTCCAACTATATGACATTCTGGAAAAAGCAAAAACTACGGAGCTGATAAAAAGATCAGTGGTTGCCAGGGGTTGGGGGAGGGAGGGATGTGTAGTTGGAGCACCAGGGGTAGATTTTTGGGGCCGTGAAGCTATTCTGCATGATATGACAATGGTGGATACATTGGGATACATTTGTCCAAACTCATAGAAATGTACAATGCCAGGAGTGAACCCTAATGTAAAACTAATAATGTATCAAGATTGGCTCATCAGTTGTAACAAACACACCACACTAATGCAAGACGTTAATAATAGGGGAAAACAACGGAGTAGCAATGGGGGGATATATGGGAACTCTCCGTACTTTCTGCTCATGGTTTTTGCAAACATAAACTGCTCTAAAAAATAAAGTCTATTAATGACACAACAATTACAACAAACCGTTGGGGCAGCAGCAGATATTCTCACACTTTGCATCAAGCTGTCTCTAAGTTGTCTTTATGTTGTTTTGTCTTGCTTAATGTGAACATCTGCTGTCACCCGGCTTTGCAGCTGGGCGTGATTCAAACAGGTACAGGAGGGGCTCCGAGCCCCTGTAAGGAGACCCATGTAGGATGGGGCAGGGGTAGGGCCAGGATCCCTGAGAGCGGGGGCTCCCCCGCCAGGATTAGCACGCACCTGCCAGTGTCATCCACTGTGGGTCAGCCTGGGTCTAGAAAGCCCAGGTTTAGGTACCAAAGTAGAAAGTGATCGAACCTAAGTTGTAATGTAAGAATGAGGGAAAAACACAAATGTAAATATTTTGTGCTCTGGTAAAGCTATTAGAAAATTACTAAGTCCTAGGGGAATGTGAAATACGGCACAAATTCTAAAGAACAAATGTCTATGATGATATATGCATCTCACACTTCTTGTTTAAATATGAATTTAATTAAACAGAAAATTGTACCTGGCTGTGTGACTAATGGTGGGAAATGGCTTTATGTTTCAGAACCCACCTGCAGCCACAGGAGCGTATTCGACATTAGTGCGACAACTCGACGCAGTGGGGAATTCGTGATTTCTGTTTACATCGCGGCAGGACGCATCTAGAAAGCCTGAGGTTAGGAATGGTGTTGGGGGAGGGAGTTTGGCTGTGGATACACCCTGCTCAGCACCAAGTCCTTGACGACACAACCACGTGTAAATGTACCGATAGACACACGACGTGAGGTTGGTAAAAACTCTAAACGTGTATACAAAGAATAGATTGTCTTTGAGACTGACAATGGATTCAGTCTCGCCATAAATCCGGTCACAAATCCTGTCCCAAAATCATTTCAGGGAAGACAGCAGGTGACGGATTTAGAAGCATCCTGGAGCATAGTCAGCTGGGAGTAAAGATTGTCACACCCTCTCTGCAGGCTGTGTGTCCTCTCCGGTGTGTTTTCAGATGTTCACTCACAAGACCGTGTACTGCCAGCCCTCAGTCCTTAGTTAACGAGGGACGTTAGGTTTTCTTTTCTGCTGGGGTCCCGGATTCTGTCTTCTTCACTGTTGCGGAGCTTGTCTGAACCTTGCTTTTCCCGACGTTTGGCTTCCTCTGTTTCTGGTTGCTGTTTTGAAGGGATTTGAGCCCCAGCATTTTACAATACTTGTTACACTGGTGTAGTGCTTTAAACTGATCGATGAAGGTCATGGAACAGTTGCCTTTAAATCCTTTGTACCTGTGAGTTTGGGTGGAAGGAAATAACATTTTTAAAATCGGGACACTTCACTAGTTTAAAAAGAAAAATTTTAGAGGGGAAACTAATGATGCATGAAAATATACTTACTCCTATTTTAGGCAAGAACACCCACATGGTTGACATGCTATGATTGAGAGGAAAAAAACAAAGACCATGGACTTAAGTAAAGGCAGCGATCCATCGACATGCATGGTCAAGGTCAAGGGCCTATAATTATGAGTGTTCCAGGATAGATTTATGCACTGGTAGAACGGATTGTCACCTGAGTATAAAGGGAGGGGCTCCGAGGAGCCTCCTACCCTGGATGCATCTATTAATTCCTGAAATTCCACTCCTATCTTTCATTGTTTCATGTTTGTTGATTTATTTGTTCATTGATTGGGCACTAGACACAGCTCTGTGGTTTTTCCAAAGCTGCCCATCTCGCAGGGAAGAAAGTCGCATGAGCAACAACATTATACTGTTAGGCAGTGCTGTGGAAACAGAGAAAATGCCATTTTCCACACTGCCTAGTGGGTTCTAAGGTTTCATAGAGAAACAATAGTGCGGGGCTTATCTGGCAGAGGGAACAGTGTGGGCAAAGGTTCAGAGACTTGTTCTGAGCAAGAGCTGCCGCTCTGAGGAGGGAAGAGGCTGGAGGACATTTGTGAAAGGCTTCAAAGCCACGCTGTGTCATTTTCCCCATGGGCCCACGTTTCCCAAGTACATTCCAAGGAACAATAGTCCCACAAGGTGCTTTGAGACTCTGCGCTGTCGGTGCGGCAGGAAATGCTGTGTGATGTCTCTCCTTGCTCCTGGGACGTTCAAAATACACAGCAGCTCTTTAAAGACCCTATGAAGCCTCACATTAAAGGAACCTCCTAAACTCATTCCACTCGGGGGTTCCCCAAATTACTGGGCAGTGAAAATCTGGTTTTCACATAATGACTTTTGAAAGGTCACTGAGCCTTTTTAGGGGATGCTGTAACAGAACCAGATCTGTGTTTTCTAGAGAAGTTGTACTCTGAGGATGTCTTACAGGGTGACCTTTTCTTAGGGCAGGTGCTCTTCAGCAACTAATCTCAACAAGCACCACGGGCACACGGTCCAGCCCCCACCACCCTCCACTGCATGGATGGACCCTCTCAGCAGTTTGCCCTTGTTTCCCCTTGTCCAGACAAGTGCACGTCAGATTGTGGTCAAGCAACTGCTCAGATGGTTCCATCTCCCTTGGAACAAAATCCAGCTCATCCCCTGGCATACCAGCCCTCTCTGCCCTAGGTCCTGCCCACTCTGCCCTTCTTCCCTAGCGCTACAGCCCCTCCTCGGGCCTCTGAGTCAGCAACAGCCTGGCTGCTCCATGGAAACCAAGCCCTGGCACTGTCTTTCCTGACAGCCACCCTGGCTGGAAAAAAGCAGAACACTAAGTTTTCTCCTTTTGCAGAAAATGAGAGGCGGGCAGACGCACCCCACCCATGAGTCTGGTCTCTGGTTCTGCTGGCAAGGGCGTTCTTGAATCCCTACGCACTTGCGTGGTTCCTGTTCTCGCTGCTTCTGAAGGCACCCCAACCTCAGGGTGATGTGAGCCCCGAGGAAGAGAGAGCAGGGAAGGACCTGGGGGATGGAGGAGAAGCCATCATCTACTATGGACCCTGAGGTCACCTGAGTCCTGTCCCCATGAACATGCAGGAAGCATAGAGTCCTTTCCTTGATATCTGAAGCTGAAACTGGAGTTGAGGACAAAGAGAGCCGAGGAGGAGGTGCCGGCGGTAAAAACACTCATAAGAAAAGCAGGCAGAGATTCATCCACTGACCTGCGCCCCAGAGCTCTGGTTTCCAAAGGCCACCCATGTGTTCTCTGCAGATGGGGGCCACAGGGCCACAGGGCCGGCAGTTGGGGCAAGGGAGCAGCACGTTCTCATCGTGTGTGTACAGGCAGTGTGAGGTCTACGTTCAGAAGAGCATCTGGGCCGACGTCCCGGGCAGGGGTGAGGGTGGCAAGGCCACACTGTGGGTGTCTCTTGGACAGCACTGACGGAGGGGCCTTCTTCACTGACAAGCTTTGAAATCCTCAGTGCGGGCGTTCTCTCCTCCGGAACATCACCCGACAGTCCCTCTCTCTCTGTCCCCTTCCCTTCCGCCTTCAAACAGGCATCTGGCTCCCTTTAGACAGACAGACAGACAGACACGCACCCCACACCTCCTTTGCCTGGCTACTGTCTAGACTTGTCCTGGTCTTCTGTTGACGAACTCATGGAGTCCACGGCGTCTGGGCAGCACGTCCCCTCTCCCATCCCTGTCACCTGCTCCCACCATCTCGTTTGGCTTAGACCTTCCAGAAGGCACTGATAACTTTCTTCCTGGACAATTCTGGTCCTCGCCCAGTCCTATGCCCCCGGCTCTCTGTGACCCCCGACCCTCCCGGCCATCCCTGCACCTTCCTCATCTGTCTGCCTCCCGCTGGCCACCAGCCTGTGCTTCAGGGGTGAGCTCGAGTCCACCAGGCTTCTCTAGACGTTCTCTCTGCTCAGACTTGTCTCTGAAGCTGGAGGACAAATGACGAGGGGCCCATCTTGGAGTCCTCAGGTCCTGGGAACAGACTGGGCAGGGGACAACGAGAACTGTCCCTTGTAAGACCTCCAGGCAGAGGCCAGGAGGCTGCCATGCAGCCCCTCCGTGGAGGGAGCGTGTTCTGGCTGGCTGTGTTGGGCCCGGGAGACTTCCACACACACTGAGAGCTGTAGCAGGGGCAGTCTCGCCACAGCTGTGGAAGTGACCACTTCGTGGGCCTCCAGACTTCCTCGATGGCAAACACTGGCCAAATAAACCAGCCAAATGACTCTACTGTGGAATGTCTCGATCAGATTAACATGGGATGCAGGCTGCCCTTCAGGGTAAGCGACAATGGCAGCAACCTGGGAAAATAGATATTTGGGGCAGAAAAGTAAGTGCCTTTCTTGGGTCCATCATGCCCGTGAGACTGGCTCTCTGATTCCTGGCACTAGGTAGCCAGTCCAGATGTTTGGTGTCCCACAGTGACACGGACCTTGCTGTGAGACACACCTAGAAGATGTCAGGAAATTCTGTTCCAAGGCCCCTTTGTTGCACCCCCTCATGCATTGCTTTAAATAGTCTGGCTGGAGTCGCCGCACACACGCACCTATTCTCTGGTGTGTTTCTTGAAGAGTAGATTCCATTTCTTCCCACCTACAAGTTTGTTTTGGTCCTTCGTCTCCCAGGATGGTGGTGTCTTGACTTGTGACTGGGCGAGTCGTCCCAGGTGGCTAATGTGCCCTCTGCCTGTGGTCACTGGGGGCACAGCCCCTCTTTTGGAACTCAGCTTGGCCAAATGCAGGATTCTATTTTGATCTTTCCTCTTTTTCATGGCGTGGAGGACCAGAGCCGGGCACGCAGAGGCCAACGGAACCTGCTTTCTCAAGGCCACTGTCCTCCCGTGCATCTGCCTTGACACGTGGTCTCTTATCACCTCCCATTTGCCCCTTCGCAGGGAACAAGTCATTCAGGCTTTTGTCAGGGCTGCCTGGCACGTGCCACCTCCTCATTCCATCTTCCAAGGTAGAGAGACGCCACGCTGGCCGCCACACTGAGGGGAGTCCTTTGCGGCTATTCATACTCATCTTTCATTTCGGTCCAGTGCTTGCTGACTGGGAAGAAATCTGCTTGTGGCACTTCTCTTTTTTCTACTTCAATCCGGCAATACTAGATTGGCTTTTCGGGGAAACTACGGAGAGCAAAGTGTTGGCTCTGGTGCCCTCTGGTGGCTGAATCGCAGTCCCTCCACCTCCCCCAGGACCTGCCCGTGGGCTGGAGGGGACCTGGGTTTGCAGGGCCCGCGGGACTCTGCTCCCCTGCACGCCTGGCTTTAGATTGGTTTGGGGTGAATACATTCAATTTCCAAATCTCTAGTTATAAAATTAAGCATTTTTCCCTCGTCTCCTTCAGACAACTCTAAATGGCTGAGCAATTTCAAATCAGAAATGTGTTCATGGGTCCAGTTACTCTCTTGGGTCTGCCTAGAAAATGGATTACTGGATGTCAAGACAATTGTGTTTGCCATACTTTATAACTTGAAATTTTCATACTCGACATTTGCCCAAAGATTAAGGGTACTGAGGTACAGGGGATAGATTTCCAGACATAGTCCTATCACGGGCTCCCCAAAGGGATATGAAATACTTCTGTTTTAAGGATCATACTGCCAAGTAAAGCTGAATTAAGATGAATAAGTCATGACAGTTCTCTGTTTCCTTTTAAGATTATAGTAACTATTCTCCCCCAAATAGCATCACAACCTCTGACTTCATTAAACAAGGGAGCAAGACAAGTCACATCCCTGGGGTGTCAGCAGCTGTATAATGGTCCAGATGGAGACAGAAGGGAATATTTTCTGTAGAAGACACACAGGACACTACTTCTTATCATGCGATTCCGCACAGCTGAGCGCTGCCAGGCACCAGCCTTCCACAGAACTCGAACTCGAGACTTTCCCTTTTTGTCACAAATGACCTAGGCTCCCTCGTGGGTGCTTGCAAAGAACGAAGACAATTGTGTTCAACCAACCCTTGGTTCTCCACCCCCTCGCCTGCTCTCTCCAGAATCCCCCTGCAGTCTGCAATGCTCTCCTTCCTTTCTTCCCACCTGGACTCGACTCTTCCTGTCTGCAAGGTGCCTTTGAACTTGAGCCCTTTCCAAGTCTGTCGCCATTGTTCCACTCCCTTGTGCAGCTTTGCTGTTCACTGGAGAGTTTCTTCGATGGAACCTCACCTCCCAGCATTGAGGATCTGCCTCTGTAGCGCACAGTGCTGGCCTGGGCCCCTGACTTCAAGCAGAAAGGACTTCCTGACTCCTGCCTGCGTGCAGGCTGCCCCGTGCCCCATGCCTCCTTCTCACCCATGAAGTGAGAAGATTGGACACGGTGGCTGGTTTTCATTCCAGAGCAGAGGGGTCCCAGGAGCCTTGAAAGAAGCCTCCCACCACCCCTTACCCTCTGATTGGAGTTCCCCCTTTCATCGGTTTTTCAAACTGTGATTCTAAGATATATTTCTTCGGGGAAAAATATGTTGCTTAAAAGATAAAGTTTAAAGAAAAGTTTAAAAAACAAAAATAAGAACAATGGACAAGAAGATCTAGTATCCCTTCCAAAGCTCTCAAACACTTCAGAATTCCCTCCTGTCCCAGCTGCTGCCCCTGGCCTGTCCTTGGGTGGGAAGGCAGTGAGTAAGTAACACTTTACAGACAGCATTTTGCACTGGGCTCCAGCCATCAGCTCTTCTAATGGGTCTTGGGCAGCTGTCCCAGGCCAGATAAGTCACATTAAAGCTGAGAACAAAACCAAAGGGTTGGATTTCTTTTTAAATTAGGAGAAAAAAATATGTGCCATTTGAAGCTCCCAGTTGGTCTGGGTTCCTGGAAGCTGTTGATGTGCTTTTAGATGTCTTAGATAATCATGCTCTTAAGCCCACTTAGGTTTTGGAACTTCCTGGGCAGATTTCTTCTTTGTTTTGGCAGAGAGTTGGTCTAAACAACAGTATGAAATATGCCTGCTCTGGTGTCAGGCTGAGACTCGAGGAGGGAAAGGGAACTAATGTTTATCTAGCTCACACCAAGCTTCAGGGACTAGACGTAGGTTCACTGGGGACCCTCAGGGCAAGCCTGAGTGTCCCCATTCTGTGCATCACTGGCTTCAAGAACTTAAAGTCACATCGCACAGTCACCCGGCTGGTACGATGAGAAGCCAGGATTCAAACCAGGTCTGGTGATGTCTGCATTTGCAATGTCCTGCAGGGGACACGGAGTCTGGAGAGGGAGGCTCCATTTGGGAAGTCCTTCTGGAGTCCAGAGGCCATCATAAATAGGGCACCATCTAATTTGTCTTCTACATGGGGACACTTGTCCAGGGCAATGGCTAAACTGGATGGGATGTGAGGACATCAGACGTAAAACGGTACTACCACAGGGAAACTGGGATACACGGACATCCTTCTCATCAGGGCGGCTAGACAAACCCCCAAGACACGGAGAGGCAAGGCTACCACCAGGAGAAACAGAAGCAAGAGGCAGCACTGGGATTTGAACCAAGCTTCCATTTAAAACCCCCATCCATAC
Source organism: Varecia variegata (assembly GCA_028533085.1). Taxonomy (NCBI): domain Eukaryota; kingdom Metazoa; phylum Chordata; class Mammalia; order Primates; family Lemuridae; genus Varecia; species Varecia variegata. The sequence continues at coordinate 12,679,530 of CM052443.1, read as the reverse complement.
CCCCACGACAGCACAGCCCCGCCTGGTGCGTTCTTTTCACAAGGCCAAGGCCGTACCAAGTTCCCTGACGCATACAGCAGTCAGGGCTCCGCTCAGCACTGCGGGAGAAGCCTGAGATAGTTCCAACGTAGAACTTTATTGTCCCCGAGTCACAGCAGAGAAAGTATCCAAGTTGCACTTGGTTCCAAAACCAAAGTGGAAGCTTTGTACAATCAGTGAGAACTTCACACGTCAGACCCATCCGTCCGCAGGTTGCAGGAAGGAGTGACCCCTTTCCACTTGTTTCAACTCCCTCCACTTCTCTCTGTCCTTCCTTAAATCTGACAATCAGCATGTTTGTTAGAGCATCGCTGATGCTGAAATAACCAGAAAGCTTAAATGGGAAGCAAGCCCCCCACGACCTCTAAGTGCCCCCACACTCGGGGCCACCGTCCACCTGCCCTGATGGCCACAGGACAGAACCAGACTACTTGGGACAGCCCAGAGCCTGCTGAAAAACGTCAAAGTAGCTAATGCTGAGCCTGCTTACCCTGCCTCATCCACTCCTCCCTGAAGAAACTGCAGCAAAGGATCTCGCTCATGTTTTCCTTTCACTCCCTCTGTCTCTTGGCTGACCCAGTGCCGCCCCACGTGGCCCCTAGTGGCATGGCACACCCCCTCCTCTCGGGATCTGTGAGTAACAAACTTACCTTTTCAATGGTAATTGTCTCCCGATCTGTTGCCTTACCATCCCTAATAATAATAAAGCCTACATTTTAATACAGAAGCCGTCCCCTCCAGAAGCCACGTGTCCTCTTTCCCTCCTCGGTACAGATGGCCTCAGTATGCGGAAAGGGCGGACGTGGGCAGGGGCAATGGCAGCGCCAGCACCGAACTTCATTTGCACCAAGAACCACACATGGCTGCCTTCTCCTCCGTGGGGATGGAGTAAAGAAGTTAGAGGGGCAGTTTGTTAAAAAGATGCCCCCGTAAAAAGTTTTCATCCCGTCATTTTGGTGCACCTCACACTGAGAAAAACAACAACCTAAATTAGAAAAATAAAGCCGTCGACAACAACGACACGTAACTAATCACAGCTCTGTGACAGCCGTTTGCTCCTGTGATTATCGTCATGGGAGTCTGTGAGCTGCCTAAAGTACTTTTGGGGGAAAAATAAATTTAAAATATACAAATTGAATTGTACTGCACTCAATTGCAGAAAAATACATATTTTTCAAAGAAGCTCTTAATAGTGAAGATATTAAATGTATAAGAATGAAATATTCCTAGTTAAAAGTCATCCTGGTAACGCTGGCATTTACCCCTGTGGCACTCCTGTTAGTAATTAATCTTGAAATGCATTTGCAAGAGCTCTTGTTCGTTTCAAAGTTAGGAAACAAATGCGTTCTCCTGAGAGAACAAAGTCTGTAAATATTTTATGTAAGCAAGAGAAATGAATTGAATTCATCCCAAGAACATTTGTCACCCAGAGTCAGCACAAGAAATTCGCTCCACACACCTCAGCCTGACGGCGTCTGCCTGCGAGGTGTCTAGAAGGCCAGTGTGAAATGACAAGCACTCCATTTTTTTCTACTCACCCTTTAGCCAGCGTTGCTATGCCAACGTCAGTTAACTTCATGCCTACACCTACAGGGAGAGAGAGCAAAGATGGCGTTCGTGTTACTCAGGGCTCCCCGACAAGCTCTCTCCCCGGAAACGCGCCCATTTTGGCTTAGGTCTGGTCCCCCAGTCATCAGCGACAGAGGAACCCCTTACGTGTGGAAAGAGGGGTGGGCACGGGCTGGGTGGTCAATGTCAACAGTGAGAAAGTTCCAGGCAGCGTTTGTTCAGTTCAGAGCCGCACTCCAGACTTGTGATTTCCCACTTCCGTAGAGTTTTCCCAGCCGGGACAGATTTTCTGGGTCAGCGTTAGACGCAGGGAGCTTGAGTTATATGTAGACTTTGAACAGTGGCCTGGGGACGCTGACATTTGGAACCCATTGTCTGACCCTGTGACATTCCCATTAAACCATGGTGGGAGGGGAGGCTACCAAAACCCAAACGACGACAGCTCTCTGAGCTTCCCACTCCGGTTCAGCAAAGAGCCACAGGCATTGCCAAGCACAGAGGAGCCTTTCTGTTGTGCCTTCCCAGCAGGAGCAGCTGGAGGGGGCCAGGGAACTGCTGTCTTCCACCATAAGGGAGGACAAGAACAGCCATCCCCTCATGCCGAAGGCAAGAGCCACCCTCTCTCGCTCTACCCCCAACCTCAGCCCACATCCTCAACCTCTCCCAGGAGGTAACAGCACCTCCCGCATGCCCAGAGTGCAGGTGGCCTCTAGGCCTTTCCACAATCTCTGTGCCCCGACCAGGTACCAATTCTATTCCTGTCTCCCTAGGGTGGTGGCTCTGGGTACTTGCTGCAACTCAGAGGGCCTCTGCTAAGACCTTACCTGTGCAATCTAGCAACGACCTTTCATCACAGGGCATGTGAGTGTGTCTGCACCTGCCAGACACCAGGCCTGCGTCTCGGTGCCTCCTCTCTTGCCCCTGACACTTGTGCTACACGGGCAGGGCTCTGAGCACTGGTGTTCCCCACCTCCAGCAGGTGCCCTGCCCACAGAGGGCCCTGGCAGCCTAGAAACCAGTCTAGGCTATGGGAGAAGGAACCAGCTTCCCTCCAAAGCTAAGCATGCCATCAGATCCGATGACAACTTAGTACTCCAGGGTTCCCCATCCCTGTGAGCACCGTTTTCTGAGGCCCAGGAGAGGCATGCTGAAGGGTTAATGCTCTGATTCAGCAGTGTCTGCCCGGAGCACGGCAAAAAATACAGGACGTGCTGCTATTCAGTGTGGCTAGTGAGACGGAAGCGACGAGGCCTGCCTTTCTACCGTGCACCTGTGAGCTAAATTAGACGTGGCGCCCTGGGAGGGCCAGTGAACATTCTGAAAGCCTCTTTCACAGTTGCTAACTAATTCATCTAATTCTTTCAAAGCTGCTAACAACTCGGACATATGTAGAAATGTTTCCCATAGCTTTTATTGCAGAGACTATGCTTTTTAAAAAACCCATCAAATTGCAAAAGCCTTCTTCAGACATCCTGTTTCATGGAAAGTCGTATTTAAAAATCATAGCTCTAAGCTGCATAGAAGTCCAATTTTTAAAAGTCATTTGGCCAAAGGTTTTTTTTCTTTTTTTTTTAACAGTGGTTAACATTTATTCAATATATATTAAGGCCCAGGTTTTGTAGGAAATGTTCTTTTTTTTTTTTATTCTTATTTCAGCATATTGTGGGGGTACAAAAGTTTAGGTTACATATATTGCCCTTGTCCCCTCACCACCCCCTGAATAAAGGTTTTTGGACTTGGGAAATTGCTTTCCCTTGTTTCTCGTGATTGCCAGCTGGCATTTACAGTTGAGAAAGAGAGAATATAATTTTTTAAAAAAAAAACTTCTCTCTGTTTAATAATTTGCCAGCATTTCAACTAAGGTTATTAAGAGTCTTTAGAGGATAATAATTTAAGTTCTAGTGTGCAGCTATCAAACTGAGTTGGGGATAATATTAATAGTAATCCACAGGTTGTTTCTGATGGAAGGATGGAAGGAGGCAGCATTAGAATTCGTTCTCCAGAATTTGAGTTCTTGAGGGTTTTGGGTGACAGCTTCTTAGAAACCCTGGTAATCTCACCAGTGTGCGGGTCTTAGGTCCAAATCACAGGTTGCTCTTTTACCCCACAAACCTGTAGGATCGGGCACAGTCCTATAAAGAAGCCAACACAACCAGGGAGGGGATAACTTTTAAGAGTCTGAGAATGTGGCAGTTGAGTTGGGGTTTGTGTTTTAATTCTAATTCCAGTGTCTCAGCAAAATTATAAAAAGTAGAGATTGCTTAGAGAATGGATGTGCTATCTCATGCCACACTGACAACAAAAAGATTTTTCCCAGCAGAAGAGAGTAAATAAACGTTATAAAACACTGTTACCAACACATTAAACCACATGTCGTTTCCAGAGAGGTGTAATAGTCCACTACAGTGGTTCACTGGTGCCTGGAAGCTAAGCTGGCTGTGTATGAAGCTCCAGGGTATTGCTTTTCAGTAGAAAAACTATATTTAATACAAAATTAATTCTGAAGGAGAAAAGATGGGGGAAACACAATAATTGCATAGCCAGAATTTAAATAGAATAAATAAATACAATAGAATAAATAAATAGAATAGTTTCTAAGACCAAAATTTGTGTGTGGGGGGGGGCGGGGGTGGCAGCAAAGTCTCTACAAAGAGTGAGCATGTATGTCTGCCTTCAGTTTGGAGATCACACCTGCAAGACTGTAATGTTGCATTTCCCAGCCGGCCTGTTAGGGATCCCTCAGAGGGCTCAGGAGGAGGAACGGCAGACACACCGGAACCTTCTGAGATCAGGAGACTCTTGGAAAGGCCAGGAAGGAAATCTCTTGCAAATGTGTTAAATTGTGCTTTAGTGGAAAGAGTTTGGGATCCAGAGTTGTAAAATGTAGCTTGGAGTCTTGGACCCCTCGACTTACTAGCTGAGTGACAGCAGGCAATTCAATCACTGTCTCCAGGCCTTAGTTTTCTCATCTGCAAAATGGGGCTTGCAATATCTTCTTTGCAGGGTTATGATGAAGATTAAACCAAACTAATAGAAAAAAATGAGTGCATACAAAAACTGGTGAAATCCAAGTAAAGTCTGTGGTCAAGTTAATGACATTGTGCCAGTGTCAATCTCTTGGTTTTGATAATGTACTATGGTTATGTGAGATGTCACCATTAGGTGAAAATGGGTGAAGTGTACATTTTTGCAAAGACTTGTGAGTCTATAATTATTTCAAAATAGGGGTTTTAAAAAAGGAGGAACATTTATTATGTGGCGATGCTGCAGTAAATGTTGTACTATCTCATTTAATCCTGACAACAACCCTGTGTGGAAATTACTGAAACAGAGGGATGTGCTTTGCCCAGAGATTAACAGCCCAGACGTGGCAGTGCAGGAAACAGAACAGAGAAGCAGTCTTGCTCTTCAACACCATGCGGTTGCTAGAGCTAGGGATCTTTGTCCGGGACAATGTCTGACGTTTAATAGGTATATAATAATATAGTTCAGATTTTTCTTAATGGCATTATTATTTGGAAAGAAAAAGACACAGGGAACCCCCTGCAGTGGAGGCTGCTGGTGCCTTACCTGTTGCCCTCACCCTAACCATTTCTGTGCACGCTGGGTCCCCCTCCAGGTGCCACCACCAGCTCGAGGACTTTCTCTGATCATGATTTGCCCAGCTTAGCTTGCCCATGTGGCAGGTGACAAGGGGGAGTTAATGCCACCACCAGGAGCGGGCTTCAGCTGGTGATCCTGGTAGCTGGTGTATAACAGCCCTGCTCCCTCACTGAGAAGTGTGTCTACACAGGCTCCCAGCAGACATCAGCTCCAGTGGCCCACTGTGTAGTAACACACTCTGCTGGCTGCCTTCCGTTCCCTGATCGCACATCTCCACTCCTCTACTGGTGTGTCCTGGGATCCCCTTCCACGTACGCTATTTGTACATGAAGACTTGTCTTGGGTCTGTCTCGGGGGCACCCTAATTGTGACACCCCACACACACTTCATACAAGAAATGGTATTCCTAAAAAATTTCTGTATATATTGAAAACACACTGAATGTTCAGCAGAGGAGCTTAAAATCTAAAGCACTCTAAAGACCCTTTCACCTATTAAAAATGAAATACTACATCTTAATTTATCTTTTGGTACACCTGGATTTTTGTATATATTTCTGAGTTTGCACCTATTGAGGATGTAACAATAAAGTCAATCTCTGGCCACCTGCTGTCGTGGTAAGGCATATTGGCATGAATTATTAAAATGACCATCTGGCTGGTCATTTCAGGCTCCTTTGTGAAACCTTGTTTCTGATGAGAGATTAGGAACATCTTCTGAAGGTCAAGGTGCTTGAAGGTGCCCAGCAGACCTCTCCTTCCCCTCCCCCAGGAACAACCCAGGCCCACAGCGTCCTTGGAGCCCAGGTCAAGCTCCTCACCCTGCATGTCCGTGACCAGGAGGCAGCCGCCTGTCTTCTGGTAGACCCAGTGCTGGAAGGTACAACATTTCTGGCCAGCTTCTGATTCTCTCCTCAAGAAGTTTATTTCCTTCCCATCCCTGATGGAATACTTCACAAATTCTCCAATCAGCTCCTCCTCCACTGTTGCGTAAGGGATGTTGTTCTCAGGCCGATGGATGAGAAAAATAGGAATGATCCTGGCAGGAGAGAGAACACAGGTGCACAGGCTCTCAGGGAGGAAGGGAGGAAGGAAGCCTTCTACCTGGAGCCTCGCGGAGCTGCAGAATTAATCCCCACATCCCATTAGGTTTAAAGATCCTCTCAATGACTATCTGATGAGTAAGAGGATATGTTTCTGTTTTTTATTTGTTCTTAAAAATTCCTCCTTGGGATGGAGTTTAATTGCTCATGTAGAAGTGAACATCTTTATTATACTCATATCTTAATGATCCATTGGTCAATGTCTATAATCCACCTATCCATCCATCCTTCCACCGATCCATCCATCCTTCCACTGATCCACCCGTCTATGCGTTCATCCTCCCTTCCTTCCTTGTTTCCTTTCTTCCATCCACTCATCCATCCGTTTATCCTTCTTTCCTTTCATTCAGCCAACGAGTATTATTCAGTGGCCTCCTTGTGTCAGAGGCTCTTCCAGAAGTGATTCCCCAAAACAGCAGTAAAGAAAACAAAGCTCTGCTCTCGTGGGTCTTACGTTTAAATGAGGGAGCCAGATGACAAACACTTGGGGATGTGGTGCTCAGTGCAGGTGGAAAGATCAAGCCGTGAACAGGAGATAGGTAGCACGGGGCGGGGGAGGGGCTGCGGTTCTATTTAGCGGGTCAGAGAAGTCCTTGCTAACGAGTAAAGGACATCTGACCAGAGCCTGTATGGAGTGAGGGGGGAGCCTTGAGGACGTCTGTGACAAGGGCGGTCCAGGTAGGAGGAATAGCGAGTCATGCCAGAGTCATTTGAAGCATTGTTTCTAGTTTTAAAATACAAGCTCTTTGTGTCCCATTAAAGAAATTTCAAGTATCAGCCGGATGGGAGTGGGCATATTTGGGGCTGTGGGCCTTTGCCTATACCCCTGTAATCTGCCTGGCCACCAAGCCTCCTTTGTCATTCTTTGTCATTTTTGCAGGATTCGGGGCATCCTGGTTTCCTCCCAAGGATCCTCCGAGGACCCCCTCTGCCCACTGACCCTCGGAGCACAAAGGCTCTCAGATTGCCTGGGTTCTTATTAATTTTGCAGCCCTGGGGGGAAAATAATGCAGAAACTAGGGCTGGGCATTATTCAGGTTCTTAATGAGGCCTGCCTCTGCCCAGTGGGATGCCATTTGCATAGACAATGTGACTGTATTGATATTCATGAATTCAAAAATAGAAGCTACCCTAGCAGCCAGTGTTTTCTTTCCAAGACCCCACAAGCTCCACAAAAGAGAACTTCTCCAGGCCTGCTTCAATGTCTGGAAATAAACATGGGGGTCGATGCAGGGGGCTCTCTCTGTTCTCTGCAGACAGGTGGGCTTTCAGAGAAGGCTGGGAATGTGCAGGGCAGCTGTGTGTGTGTGTGTGTGTGTGTGTGTGTGTTTTCTGGCTGTGGGATCCTCTGAACAGGCAGCCTGGCCCAGGCAGATGCCCTTCTGAGGACCCTACCCCTCCATATACTGCCATCATTCGTGTGGTCACAAATTCCCCCCTTGCAAGCCAGGGAAAGGTGTTTGAGATACAAAAATGTCTTAATCTACCTCCAGGGCAGTGACCTACTTACTGTGACTGCAATGAAGCTTATTTATCAGCCCCTGCATCCCTCACTTGCACGGGCCCTGTCCGAGTCCCGAGATCAATCTCGATGTTCATAATTTTGTGTTTTTTTCCTTAGAAAGGGCCCCAGATTAAGTAAGAGTCAAGCCACACAAAGCTTGGGTCTGTCCCTGCGGGGGGACACCGCGGCTCTGTGTGTGGTGGGATTGATTAGTGGGTTCAATCTTTTCTTTCCTCAAGGAAGAAGTTAAGAGGATGGAGACTGGGAAGAGGAGCAGTTGACAAGAAAGCGCACAGGCCGACTTCTGACAACATGACACCCTAACTCGGTCCAAATGGCTGGCTCAGTGTAGTTCACCGAAAAGCAACTGTAAGTGCTTTTTCTTTGCATTACACGAATTTTTCTTGACGTTGCTGAGAAGTATTTGTGTATTAAATAAGTATGTGAAACATTTCTTGACAAAGAGCAGAGCGTATTAGATTTTATACATGGTCTGTCCAGTGTACCACCTAAGGGAAAATATTTTCCCCATTTTGGAGTTAACAGGGGCAATGCAAACAAGAATTCCTTCCTTCTTTCCTCTCCCAGTTCTTACTAATAGATAAGCAGCTGCTCTGTCTGAAATTTCCAACGTGCACTGGCAAAGCCCTTTCTTTGTCCATGCAAATATGCTCTCAACCAGACAAACAGAACCATAAACACAAGCTCCAGACTCCCAAAAATGTGCTCGGGCGGGCCAATAAATATTTAGGCGATGAGGGGATGAAAGTGATCAGTGCAATTTAGCTCTGGAGGATTCCAGGAAGCAGGTACTACGTTACCATGTTCCTGATCACCCAATCCACTCTTCCCTGGCACATCTTCTTTTCTTCATAGAACTAATTATATTATGATATTCTCTTATATTTGCTTATTGTTTAGACAATATAAGATCCATGAGAGTAGATACCTTTTCTATTTAACATGGTAGATTCATTTATGAGATGAATTAATCCACATGCTCACCCATCCATCCATACATTTATTTAAAGAATATTTATCAAATATCCCTCTGCAAACCTCTGGAGAGCCAGCAAGGAGCAGGGGAGCAGCCAGGTGAGCCCTCGTGGAACTTCATATGGACAGACCCCCTGAAACACTTGTCCTGGCCCTTCTCACACCCTCATCCCTCCAGGTCCCCAAGTCCCCAGCAAGTCAGGGAGGTAACCCAAGACAGAGTAAACGCACTTACTCGGGCACTTCTCCAAAGCCCTCCACAGGCTGCGCTTCAGCCGCGTAGATCTTGGCATAGTATCGGGCGGTGTTTTGAACGTAGCATTCCTGTATCATCCAAACACACGGGAAACGCAAGTGATCAGAAGAAAGTCAGACAGTGCGCTGCCTGGGAAGACTGTCTGGGAGATTTCCCAATACAGGTCAAGCCAATGGATTCCCCAACCCACCCCCTTGTTGGGGTCACAGGAGCAATAATTACTGCCACCTAGAGTTGGCCACTTACAGAGGAGTTCTGAGATGTAAAGGAATTATCCAGGTGAGGGTCATGTGGTCTCCAGGGTCAGGTGTCCCTGAGCTATACATAACACTTCTAGAACCAGCATGGCTGAAATTCACCCCCGAGCTTAGGGCACGGGCCCCTCATGGCTACGTCAGGTAACACTCGGGGCCCTGCTGGGTTTCCTGCAAGGTCTCCCATCGTGATTCCTTTTCCAAGGTGTAATTGGAGCAGTAAATGATGAACACATGACAAGGTTTCTGGCTTGGGAAAAGCTAAGTAGATTCTGCTTCCTACTCTGCAGGGCCTATCTGGGTGGGATTCTGGATGGGAGAATTTCCAGGACTGGGTTATACTTGAGGTGGAAGGAATACTCAGGGAAAGAAAAAAAGAAAGATGGGTATATTTGGAGGAGAAAGGAATGCAATTGGCAAAATTCTATACTTTGGGCAGAGCACAAAGTCCTACATAACACTGCCACAGGGCCGTGATGCTTAATGCTTGACGGTATCCAAGAGGTTCATCTAAGTTTAACCTAGTAATACTAAAGGTAAAAATTTTAAAAGAGCAGGTAGCTTGTGAAAAAACTTGACCCAACTCTCCTGATGGCCTCACCAATGCTGGCGTCAAGAGTGAAATACACGCATCCAGCTGGGATGGGGGAGGGTGAGGAGCTAACACACCCACCTCTCCCTTTGCGCCTCCAACGTTCTGTGACTTAATAGCACAGAGCGAGGAACCTTAGCTGGGGACCTGGCTAGATCTCTCTTCATCGTTTATAGGTTGACATTAAGCCAAACTCAGGAAGGCAGGAAACAAGACAAACGCTGACCCTTCTGGATATACTCCACCCTGCCTCCCTTCCAGAAAACAAAGCAAAACAAAACACTCCAGAAACTCCTGCTGATTTTACCTGTCCTTAGGGATCCTTGGGGACCCTGGCATCCAGTGTAGCTTAAAACCCCCACTTTCTACATCATCCTACGTGTGGGTAGATTCAACCCCCCAGGGGTCTCATCGGGCTTCTCAGGAAGAGAAATGATTACCTCTGGGCTCAGACCTGGGGAGGTGTCCCCAGGCATTGGCAGAGCCTCAATTACCTGGCACAAGGCCAGGAAATCGCTCCTGAGAACTAAGAAGTGATTTTCCACATTCATCCTTATTCCAGGGGCACCCTGATAACCACAGCCCAAAAGAAGGAAAACACCCTTTTGGGGGCACTCCCACCAATTCTGAGTCAGATTTTCATCTCACGTTACCACGAGTCGCTCTCACACCAGAAGTGACAGCTTTCGGGCAGAGGGACCCACCTGGGTGGCGAGTCTGTAGTTCCTCTGGACGAGCTCTTCGTTGTTCCTGGTCCCGTAGGCCACGGCGTTGTGCACCTTGAGCACGCAGGCGTGGCCAGGCTTGAAGACAGGCGTGAGTCCCCGCATCACCTTGCTGCGGAAGGCTTTGCGGTGGACCCCTTCTCCGAAGTGCAGCTCCTCTGTGGCAATCTGGCCCCGCAGGCGGCCCCCAAAGTACCTGTCGTTGAGGAAGTCTTCTCTGAAGATGAGCTGGCTGAATTCAATCTCTTCACATCCTGAAACACAGCACAGCGTTGGTTGGACAGAATATCCCCCAGCCCTGCTCCTCGGCTAACGCCACACGGGGAGAGTTGCCACACGGGGGCGGTGACAAGGCCGACCTGCAGAACCAAGAGGGACAAGCCACAGTGAACTCCCAACAGCGGCACAGCTAACAGAAGAGGTGGGTGGAGTGGGGAGGAGGAGACGGGTCACTGAATGGGGTTGTGGGAAGATCAGTTTAGGCCTCAATGGATCAGACTTTGGAGCAAAACTGAGAGACTTGGGAAAGAATTCTAGAGAGATCTGGAAAATATAAGCAGAACCATGCATGGTAACAAAAAGCTAGTTATTAATTAAAATAGGGTAAAGTGCAGAAGAAGGAGGAAAGACCAATGATCTGTTAGTATTGTAGCAACCTTTTTTTCATTGCCTCTCTGAAGCCTTTTTAGGTAATGTTTTTCTAATTGCACCCCTAGGAAATTTTGATACCACAGATATGGTATATATCTGTTTACATACCATATGTTTATCTCTGTGCTTTATACACAAAAAGAGTAAGATTTTTTTTTTTTTTTTGCCTCCCAAGAACCAATTTTGTCCCTCTTGGGGGCAATACCAACTCCATTGAGAAGCATGTGATAGATACAAGAAACAAGTAGGCAATAAACAAAACAAAACATAACAAAAAGTAAAAGGAATTGTCTTTGAAGAGAAATTGAAAAAAAGCTAGAATTGTTTTGGATTTATCAGGAAAAAAAAAAAAAAGGAGAATTATTTTCTGAGTTTTCTAGCAGCTGTTTTTTGTTTTTTTGTTTTGAGACAGAGTCTTGCTCTGTCGCCCTGGGTAGAGTGTAGTGGTATCAGCCTAGCTTACTGCAACCTCAAACTCCTGGTCTCAAGAGATCCTCCTGCCTCAGCCTCCTGAGTAGTTGGGACTACAGGCATGCGCCACCATGCCTGGCTAACTTTTCTATTTTTAGTAGAGACAGGGTCTTGCTCTTGCTCAGGCTGGTCTCGAGCTCCTGAGCTCCAGCCATCCTCTCCTCGGCCTCCCAGAGTGCTGGGATTATAGGCACGAGCCACCGTGCCTGGCCCGTTTTTTTCAGAGTTGATTTGACACATGTTTTAGATGGCAATGAATTCAATCAGGATGTTCCACTTTAAATTGGAGATGATCGAATCAGACTTCTGATTCACTGAGACAAGAAAATAAGATGGCTTTCAATGAAATAAGATTGTTTAGATTTTTAAAAACGCTTTCCACTCCTCAAAGTTGATGAAAACTGACATCTTCCTGAATATTTAAAAGAAGAAAGAAATCATGGGCCATGTGAAAATCCTACTTCACATTTCTACGTAGAATGATGAGAGAAATATTTCTTCTTTTCAAAGTGTTTTCAAATCATGTGATTGAAGAGCAGTCTATGACTGATGCTGGCTACTAAAACTAGAGGGAAACTGGAACTATTCCAAAAGGGCATTGATCAAGATCTAGGCCTAGTTACTGCCAGAAAGAAAGAAAGGCAGAAGGTGGGATTTTCAAATAGAAAAACTGGGTGAAGATCTAGAAGCCGCCAGAAGAAAGAGGGTGTTCAGAAAGATGCTCCAAATGTCGTCACAAAGGCTAGCAGACGACGAGGGGAGCCCTCCATATGCCACCCCCACATCCACCTCTTTAGCTAAAGGATTGCTGAGCAGTTAAGACGAAGGAGACACAAGAAAGCTCTCTGCCCTCCCTCTGATTGCCTAAAATCAGGACATAAATTTATGAAAACAATGGGTATCCCAGCCCCTTTTCTACCAAGGAGAACAAAGATTAGCCACTGAAGACAACTTTAGACCTTTTGGGCCTAGAGTTGGTATCAGAGGAATCTACATTAACAAGCCTTACCAACTAGCTTCTATCTGCCATTTATTTGCCCTCCCACAAGTTGCCACCCCTAGGGACTCAAAGTCCTTCCCTCTGTCTACACTTCTCTTCTTTGTTGAAGATGCTATATAAGCTGGAATTCAAAGCCACTTCTTGGAGAATTACCCATCCCCTGAGTGTCCCCCATGTACATATGAAATATGCACGTTAATAAACTTCCGTTTTTCTCTTGTTAATCTTCTTTTGTTACTGGGATCTGTTCCAACTAAGAACTTATGGGGTTGAAGCAAAAATTATTTTTCTTCCCTTACAACTCCTACTTAGTGACTTGTTCCGGGTTTCTGGAGAGAATTGGGGTGGTAGCTGCAGGAAAACAGACAGGCAAAGAAAATATTTTCTCAGTTAAATTTTTAGGCAATAGTTGTGTCACAGGTTTTAAGTAATAGAATCAGAAAAAATTTTAATTTATGGAGAAAAGTATGGTTTTATTTTTTTAACAGTTACATTAAAATTTAGAGGAGAAAATGGATGAGGGAATGCTTTTTATATAACCCAAACTTTCTCAGTTCTAATTACATGATTAACTTTAACAATTGGCCTCTGTACCACTTAAAAAATATAGGAAATGTCTTATGTACGTACACCAGAGCCCAATAAATGTGAGACATAGATGCCACATCCTGTTTTTTCCTTCAAAAATCCAAAAATTTCTCAAATTTAATTATTAAATATAAAAAGTGTATATATTTTATGCTTTTTAAAATTCATCAAATTTATTTAACTACAGACAAAAGTTGGCCCAGAAATAGGAAGGAAAATGTTTTTGTGCAGTACTATATGTGGTAGAATGAACAATTCTGTCTATAATTTCCAACAGAAATGTTTACTTAACAAAGATAAAACCATGAAAGAAAAAATAATAAATCTTAGGACTGTTTTTTGTCTCTTGAAAGTCCTGTGGGGAAAGAGTTGGGGTTTTAGGTGGAAAGTTCCGAGCTGAAACTTGCCCATCGGGCCTTCCTTTGCAGAGGAAGCAGGTATTTCCCCCTGTAACTTTGCAGAAATCTACAAGGATCTGCTGTCCAAAAATGTCTTCTGAAGCAATGCCTGAAATGTGCGAGTCACCTTAGTTAGAGCTTGGACCTCTTTTAAAGTGAGAGATGGCAGTAAGAATTAGCCCTTGAGACTAATTTCTTCTCTGGTGAGAGGCACTCAGGTAACAGGAACCCCAAGCAACCGAGGGGAGACCCAGGAAAGACAGGGGTGTGGCAGTTCACATCTCAGGTTGTGAAGGTGAGATTTTCTCTGAAGCTTTGCAGACTCACCCACTGCGGGGACTCACGCTGCAAGCTGCCCACGGTACCTGAGAGGGGCAGTTCCACGCGAAAGAACCAGGGAAAACTCACTGGAATCCACTAAACAGACTTGTGCAAATTAGTGTTGGTAGATCGGAACATCTCGCTAAGGGGCTTTGCTATCCTCATAGTTGTGAAATCCGAATCCCAACCGCGCAGAGAAACTGCGTGCACACCTGCAGTCGCTGGTGGCAAAGACTGCGCTGAGGCGGAGAAAAGAACCCGTGAACATATTCATAAAGCGGAATAACATTATTAAGTCGGGCTGGCTTGTGTCTCATTTGGTCCATCACTCATTTCTAGCTTTCCCATGAGCTTGGTTTTATTCGTGTTTTAATTAGAGAGCAACTTATAAATGTTATGTGTTCCTCCTATAGAGAGTCAAATGAATACAGTGTTTAGGGAGAGATTCTTCTGAATAAAAAAGCGATTAAAAGTTATTTTAGGCCGGGCGCGGTGGCTCACGCCTGTAATCCTAGCATTCTGGGAGGCCGAGGCGGGTGGATTGCTTGAGGTCAGGAGTTCGAGACCAGCCTGAGCAAGAGCGAGACCCCATCTCTACTAAAAATAGAAAGAAATTATCTGGCCAACCAAAAACATATATATAGAAAAAATTAGCCGGGCATGGTGGTGCATGCCTGTAGTCCCAGCTACTCGGGAGGCTGAGACAGAAGGATTGCTTAAGCCCAGGAGTTTGAGGTTGCTGTGAGCTAGGCTGATGCCACGGCACTCACTCTAGCCCGGGCAATAGAATGAGACTCTGTCTCAAAAAAAAAAAAAAAAAAAGTTATTTTAAGCATCTTCATCTGAAGGTAGCAGGGTAGGGGGAGGCCAGGTATGGCCTCCTCAGCCTGGCAAGTCAATGAAATTGGAACTCCCGGTCACAGTGGGGTCAGAGGATGGGAGAAGGTGAGGTCATCAGGTTCAGACCCAAACTCAATGGTGGGAGTCACTGGGCTGCAGCAGTGTCACCATTTCCACCAGGTGGCTGGTAGCTTATCCACACTGGAGTCTCGATTGGTAAAACCCATGATTAATAAGTTCATACAAACCCAAATTAGTAAAGTCACAGCATGTATCTAAGATGTGAATGCCAATCAATGCTAAGAAGCTGATGAAACAGAGTCGTGAGAGTCATTTTGTTTTCTGAAGTATAAGAAGGAAAGGGAGTCTTTTGCTTATTTTGACTTTTGGGGAGATGGGAACAGAAATGGAGAAAGATTTTAAATTATAACACAAGTACACTACACACTAAAAGCAGGGATTTAGCATTTGCATGGGTTTATAAAGAGTTTGTATTTTAAGTTTATTATTTTTGATAAATATCACCACATTTGCTAGACCATTTACAGGTCGAGATCTCAATTTCTTGCTTTGAATGTACAGGATGTCGGTGCATCTCGTTTACTTCCATTGCTTGTGTTCGCAGAGATTTCAGGTATCGCGTTTTAAAAATCAGCACATGTGGCAAATCATTAGGATGCTGACTCAATTTAATTGTCTGAGTCTTATCTATATCTTTCCTAAAACTGACTGAGGGTCCTACCCTGTGCTAAAAATTGTGGTAACACGCCGGGGAGACAGGAAGGCAGCGGTGTGTGGAGCCAGCGTGTTCTGGCTCCTGAGAACTGGTTACGGGCATCTCTTCCCAGGACCACAGTTTGTGATGTCATGTTGGCAGTTTAAAATTGGCCACACTGAGTATTTACACCATGGAAATTGGAAAACTCTACAAATTGGGGGAAGGTTGTTAAATATTTATACCCGCACATCACTGTGTAGGGGTGGGCATGGGAGAGGGAGTCATTTTCCCTAAGAGGGAACCCATGGAAAGCCTGGATTCCACCAAACTGTGGACAGCTCAGCTGAGTTGCCACCCAGGGTGGCATGAGGGTTCAGGAGCTGCTGTTAGGATGTTGCTACCCCAAGTGTCAAAGCACAAAAACCCAGCTTGATTTTCACAAAGACACAAATGAATGTAGTTGTTCTCCAGACTCTGACTCTCTTTGGGAATCTGCTCAGCTAGTTGAGCTGGGAAAAAAAAAAGTGAGGAGACAAAACCTGCCATGTAAGTGCCAGAGGCTGAAAAACCCCACACAGAAGTGGGGAATGCAAGTCTGATGCTTAAAAGAAAAAGTCACATCCAAACTCCCCCTTTCCATGTTCCCCCAAGCCACAACGCTACAGTCTGACCTCTTTCATAAATGATACCCTTCCACATATTCACAGCCTAACAAAATTACAGTGGGAGTGTGGCCCTTCCTACCACGTTGAAATGGCCCGTGAATTGTCATTCATTTCTCAGCCATGCCACCGCTCTCTCCTGCTTGGCTGGAAGAGCTATTTCATGCTTTCTGGTACGCCCACATCCTCTGCAGCCTGACCCAAATTGGCTTACCTTTAGTATCCTGGTTACTTGAGAGCTGTTTGAGAACTAGAAGACAAGAGAATGGTTTCAGTGGAAATATCCATTCTGAACTGGTTGGGGCTAGTGGTTTTCGTTGGAAATTGAAAAGCTGCAGTTTACCTTCAGGCGTGAGGTTGAATTCAGCAGTCACTTTTCCATAACTGTTGTTGATGCAGCAATAATAGAGACCCTGGTCCTTCTGACCAGCTTGAACGATGGCAAAGGAGACCGTGGAATTGTCCCCTGCACTGCAATGGGGAACATTAACATTGACACGCTTCATCATGCTGAACTTGCGTTTTTCTTTAATACACGTAAGGGGAAAGAAGCTAATGCCTACGCGCCCTCATGTTTGCAGCTGTTTAAATAAGTTATTTATCCGTAGGGGAGGGTCATCACCTTCTAACTAACACCCTCACTCCAATATGCCGAGTGCATACGCGGAAACATTCGGGAGGTTTAACTGCCGTTAGTAGAGCAAAGAATTGGAATTGTGAATTCTGGGAGCTGTTGTTAACGTTTCTGCTCAGAATTTCCGTCAGTTATATTACTAATCCGGGTGTCCTATGCTTGAAGGAAATCTCATAACTTCCAATCCAAACCTAAACACAGATACAATAAGGACAAGAGAAAGAGGTTCTTCGTTTATACTGTATAAAGATTCATGAGTGAGGGCTCTTTTAAATAGCAAACTCTACTCCCCTAGTGAAAATCATCCATCCATCCATTCTCCCACCCAATAGTATTAGGTTCCAGTCACTGTGCCATGAAAACAAAAACTGGTGGTGGTGGTGGTGACTGTGATGACGATAGTGGCTTCTGTGTACTGAGCACTTGGTATGTACCAGGCATTGTGCTAAATCACTTACAGGTCTATTTCCTGTCGTCCCAATGAGAGAAGTCCGATTACTGTTCCCAGTTCACAGATGAGGAAACTGAGGCATAGAGAGATTTAAACAAATGATCTTGACTTCGTTAAGCTACCTTCCCACATAAATGATGGTCCCTGCCGTCAAATCTGGGATAATTTGAATTATAGTTAAAGCTGCAACCTTCCCGTGGCCACCCAGTGAGGTCCTACTGTCCACGCAGCCAGCTCCTCGTTCACTTGCTGCCCAGCAGGAATGATGTGACCTGCGCTCCAAGACCTTGCTCAGCTGTCAGCAGAGCCACTCCCTCTGCCCTTTCAAAAGCCTGGGGAACTCCAAAGCACCTCTCCCCAGAGTGGAGAGTGGGTTCCTGGTCACCAAGCAGGTGTCGATGGCCAGGACAGCACTGGAGGGCACCTCTTGCACTCTCCACGGAGCCTGACAAGCCACTGCTGCACAAATGCTCCGAACGAGCTATGGTTTTCTCCTTGGTTTCCTCGGAGTATGCTAATCTTGCCCTAGTCACAAGAAAGGGTTCTGACACCTAATTTCCAAACTGTAGCCTGCTTAGGAAAGTACTCAAAACTTGGGAACAAAGGCGAGAGGATGATTGCATGTCACCATTCAACAAGCTCACTCAAGGATTACCTAGTTACAGGGGAGTGTGTTGCTATTTTTCATTTAAATAGAGCCCACTCAGACACTTTTAAGTTACATGTTAACTTGTACGTTTCTGTGCAGTAGGAAAGATAACCCCCAAGGTTTATGACCTGTGGAACATTAACCAGTTTTCTATCTATGTGAAAATCTGTTTCCGCATTCCTTTGCCTGATCGGCCGTATAAACCTTCGTTCTGCAAATGTGCCTTGGAGGAGTTTTATCATATAACCAGTACCCTCATTATTTAATACGTTCAAGAAGACCTTTGCTGTATGTTCTCATTATATTTGAGAGATTTCAGCTCTTTGAAAATTATACCTTGACAAGGCAGTGAGGCAGCTCCTAGACCGACATGGCAAAGGAAACACTCACCTGCGAGCAGGGGTGAGAGAAATTCCCTCACATTTGAAAACCCACCTGAAATAATGCAAATGAGCTCTCAAAAAACAAAAGCATTAGCACTGGAAAAAACAAATATTTTTAACTAAGCCAGACACTGTCCCCAAGAAGAAATGGAGCAAATGTCACTAAGAATTTAAAGACCTTAGGCACACATCGTTAGTAAGTAGAATGCTTACTAATGACATACACTCCCTAGATAAGGTTCAGGTTTTTGTAAACACACATCAAATGGAAAAGGGACCCGCAAGATGCAAGTGCCAATTCCGAGCTTACAGCGAGGCTGATTGATTGAAAAATGGCTGAAAATGCTGGTTAATTGTTCTTGGCTGACAACTTCAGAAAATAATTTAAAATGAATAACTACTTTCTTTATAAAGCTCTAGGGAACCTCCTTCATTTAAAAATCAAACCATTTCTTTTCCATTATAGTTCTTCTTAAGCCATACCTAAGACAGGCAGGGTAACGGTGACATTTTAGGCAAAGTGGTTATTATACCAGTCACGATCCATTCCCTGGAGTGATGTTAACGGAAATGAGACTATAGCTCAAGTATTGCATAGCTGATTTGGGAAATAATTTCTGGACATATGTTCCAAGCAGACACATTTGGTTTAATTAACCAGAAAACTCTCAGATTTTCTCACTTTTTCAGTCTACTTGTGACAAAATTAAGGGAATAGAACACCTGCTATGACTCAGGGAGCTGAACTGGGACCTCTTCCGTGAGAAAGCAGCTTTTGAGGGTTGAGATAAGCTGGTTTCCATCGAACCAGTTGATTTGTTTCTAGATTGTGTCAGATGAAACTTGAGTTCATCAGTTCAGTTAAACAAGCATTTACAGCCACGAAGGTACTTAAGGAAGCCATTAACGGTTCATTCCATGTGGGGTATTCTTGGCAATGCTTCTCACTCTCGTCTCTCTCCTCCCCTTTAATACCCTACGGACC
This sequence comes from Varecia variegata, assembly GCA_028533085.1. Classification (NCBI taxonomy): domain Eukaryota; kingdom Metazoa; phylum Chordata; class Mammalia; order Primates; family Lemuridae; genus Varecia; species Varecia variegata. Next base: position 12,660,139 of record CM052443.1, on the reverse strand, counting down.
CAGAAATAAACTGGTTTTCCCACCTTAGAGGTGGATGCCTGTCACTCTCGATAGCTGTTACTTTTCTGTAACCTCCTGAATTGTTTTTTCTTCCGATTCACCTTCTTAGCTTTGTTTGACCTTTGTCAGATTAATAGGAATTTAGGATACAGACAACAGACACAAGCAAAATCCACAGACGTACAGCAGAGAGCTCTTTCATCTTCAGACCACAGAAGCTCAGACTAGAATATTATTTGACATGTTCCCCTGATTTTAAAAACGTGTAATGCAAGGTTCTATGATTTCCCAAGACCACAGAGCTCAGTGGTGAAAGGGACAGGGCAAGAATCCCTCATCCTTTTCCCTGTCCAGACACCCATCTTCCATTACTTACTCTTCGTGGATACTGTGGGTGTGGAATCTCTGCTTCAATTTTCCTTTTCACTGCCTATAATTTATTATTTTCTTTTACAATTATGTTGTGAAACAAATAAGCAACAATTGTGAAAAGTAACCAGGGACAGAAATCACACCTTCTCTGCACTTGGGCTATTGACTTTGAATCTTTTGTCCACGAGATAGTAGAATCTTCGTGAATTTCTGCAAACTGGCAGCTTAATTTTATATTTCCGGATTGGTCAGGGAACATCTCGGCTTGGATCTTCTTCAGTAATACTGGAGCTAGAAACAAGAGATTTGAAGGTCATTGTAGGTAATAAGGCTTTCCCATTTCATTTCATTTAATTCACACAACAATCCTGAGAGACAGGAATAATAATTATTCCCAAGGTGTGGACAAGAAAATTGAGTGTCTGAGGGGAGATGTGGCTTGCCTAGATGGCAGGAAAAGGAACAAATCAATCTAATAGAAAACTCACTTCTACTACTTAAAATTCCTTGGGTGAGGTCTGTGATGCTTAAAGTGAGATAGAACGTGAGAGATTTTTTATAAAAGGGGTGAAGGGTGGGAGGACGGTAGATATCTAGTCTGCAGGACCTCAGCCAAATAAAGATGCCTTAAATGATTACCAGATGATCCGGGTCAAAATCAGAGCTGAAGATTAGGGAGTACAGTAAAACCTGGATTATCCAGGTAGCTATGATTAAGCCCCCAAAATGTAAAAGACCACTTGACAATGTTATTTGCTGAATACTATTCATCCATCTTTCCCCCTTGATCCCAGTTGTATTTACAGAAGATAGCTTGGTGGCTTGATGTCTGATATCAATCTCATTAGCAAAATAGAATGAAATAATGGAAGCAATAAGGAAACGATTCCCACCTGAGACCTTTGAAAATCATCTCTTATTTGTATCAGCGATGAGAACTTGGCTTGCTGGGCAAATATGTAATTAGTCAGGGTAGCCACCGGGTGGCAGCATAGACATTAGAACAAGACGGAGATGGAGGCCCCCACCCGATGATCAAGACCCTTGGACAGATTCCTGGAAACGTGGTATGAGTCTGTTACAAATTAGGTACCTTAACTCGATAGCTTTGGTAACACAAAAGAGTGTATGATTACAAAACTATATAATCCACAGCCAAGCCAAAGGCATCAATCCTGAGGCTTTGTTAGCTCTATTCCCTCCAATTGCACTATAGTGAAATAGCCCCTGTGTTACATGAGAGAGAAAAAATACACCAAGCTCTTCTTGATGGCAAACCCCGTCTGGGCTCATTGGGCCCACTGGCTCCTGGCCAGGCCGAGGCTGTGTCTTGACCCAGGTCTGGGCCAAGCCCTCTCCTCATCTGGGCCATTTCCTCTAGGGCCCTTCCAACACCATGTGGTGGCATGGGTGATTTGGGGACACCTAAATGTTCCCACAGCTGCCACAACCTGCCGTTAAGTATTGAACACAGGGGAATTGGGGGTGGCAAGAAGGACGTGCAGTGGGCTGCAGAGCTGAACGCTGGCCTGCAGGAGACACGGAGCTGGCTGAGACAAGGGGCCTCGGGGCTTTGGAAAGGACCCCGTGTGTGTGAGACAGAGGTGGAAATGCAGCTGATGAGCTCGGAGAAGACCTGGTGTGCAGCTAGGTTTCTCCTCTGTGTGCATTCCGGCCAGGTGTTGAGGGAAAATGGCAGCGAAGTCCCCTAGTGAACATAACGCTTCAGTTGTGCTAAGCTTTGAATGTCAAAAAAAGATTACTCAGTGTTTATTTCTTCCAGAATTATCTAAGTCACCCCCTTACGTACACACACTCCTAAGTCCTGCCCCACCAGGTCCCTGGTAGGAGGGCATTAAATCTGTGCTCCTGTGGGGGTGGCAGGCTGGGCAGACACTGTTGAGGTGTCACCAGGGGCTCTGCAGTGTCCCAGCCAGAAGCAGTTCCCAGGACTCAGGGTCTCACGACAGCCAACACCACAAGAAGGAATGAGAACTTCCTAGTCTGGTGTTTTCTTGGTGGCAACTTTTTTTTTTTTTTTAAACAATAAAATTTCTGTGGCTTACACTGGAAAAACAAAACCAAAAACCTCTGAGTGCTTGCTGGTGGGGAAGATTCTTAAAGGAATTGGCCTGTAGATACAAATCCATGATGAACAATTAGAAAGTGATATGTTAAAAGGAAAAAGCAGACCACTGTCAAGGATGGGCCCTCTGAACGCTGCCATCCCAAAAGGTAAATGCTGGGAAAGAATCATTTTCCTGTCTCTTGTCATCACCTGTGTTGGCACATAGGGATTAGTGCACACAGCAGATTCTTATTAAATGAATACTCAGTGCACTAATTATCACAAGTAATTGGAGTCACCACGTAAGATGTCACGTCCTTAATAAATGAATAAATACATTGGTCAAGCAGTTATTTCCCAAGTCAGGTCTATTGCTCTTTCAGTGGAATGACCTAGTGCTGGTTTGTAGTCAGGACGGGGAGTGGTGATCCTAGCAAATTGGGTGCCAGTGGTCCAGGCACCTGTTTCTCTGTCTCTCCCTGCAAAGGAAATCCCCCACAAGAGGGGACAGGCTGGCCCCCCGTGGCAACGCCTCTGACGCTACAGAAGGACTATAGGGTGAGGACCTACCCAGGTGCACGCAAAACCGGCCCTGGACTCCCACTTAGCTGCTGACTCAAGAGTAATTCACGTACGTGTCCCCTGCCTGCTCACTCACCTTACAGGTGAGACCCTGAGTTCTGCAGAGAGGAGAGGCTCTGTATACAAGCAGCACTTGTTCTTCTAATACTAATGTCAACTCAGATCATTGTGTCTGAATTAAGTTCTTAATTTATTTCATGAACGTAGTACTTGGCATAAAAATGGCCTCATGTTTCAATTTAATAATAATAATTTTTATTATTATTACAATTTTTATTATTATTACATACGTAAATAATAAAATAACGTATTATTATTAGCTACGTAAAACGTAGCTAATAACCATGAGGGCTTGTGCTGGGCCAAGCACCATTCAAATTGCTGTGTTTTTATACCTGAGTGCTATGATCAGTACCCCCATTTTACAGGTGAGGAAATTGAGTTTCCCAGAGGCTAAAGCATTTGTACAAGGCGACCCAGTTACTGGCAGAGGCCAGACTTAAACCCAAGCAATACGGTTCTTGATCCATACTCTAAACCACTAGGTTACAGCTTCCTCCCACACGGCCCCACCACCTGCACGTATCCCCAGCTCTGAATCTTTGCCTTTGAACAGTCTCCGTGTCCTGGGTGGCATTGATAACAGTCATTCCCTGGTCTGGCCTGGAAAGTCTTTGGTTGTCTCTACCTGGTGGCCTCAGGCAGG
>CM052443.1:12593296-12655911 GCA_028533085.1 Varecia variegata | reverse complement strand
GGCCTATTTAATTATACTAATTAGCTACACTGATGAATGCTTCTGTTTATCCTTTTTTAATAGATTTTTTTTCTGAAAAGATTAATTAAACAGAAAGGCACCTCAATCTCATTCCCTCAGCCAAACATACCTACAGTTGGTTCTCGAGTGTCATTCTCCCCCTGGGCTGCCAGGGAACTCGTTAGAAATGCAAATTATTGAGCCACACGCATTGAATCAGAAACTCCAGAGGTGGGCCCGCCAATCCGTGTCTTAACAAGCTCTCCTGGAGATCACCATGCCACTTGGGCACAACCTTAGCCCACCTGGGGAACGCTCACCTTGATTACAAAGGACTCTGTCACCTGTTCTACAAACCCCAACTGTAACAATGACAGAAAGCAGCAGAGCCTCACCTTTTCCTTCTCTTTTGCAAGATGGCTTTTTGGGGTCTTTTTTCTCATCTGTGTGTGATAAGGACCTTTCGAGTTTAGGCACCTTTTTAAGAAAGCTCGAGTTCTTTCTGACATTTTCCTTTTCTTCCAGTCTCAGCCTCAGGGCTGCCACCCTGGACAGAACTTTCTTCTTTATTCCCTCAGCTAAATGTCCGCTTCCTGAGGTTTCTTGCTTCTTGACCTCCTGTGCCGTGGTCACTGCCGGTAGGGCCCCTGGGAATTTGCCAGTTTGGGCTGCCCTTGACCTTTTCACACAGCCCAGGGCGCCCTTTGGAGGTGGGTCCTGCAGGAACTTAGGGGCTTTCTCTGACGCACAGTCTCCTGAAACGGATGCCAGAGTCATCGCTGGGAGGTCTGATGAGCTCGGGGGGTTGGTTTCTCCAATCTGAGGCCCCTGCATTTTAGGTTCCTCAATTCTGTGGCTTATTGAACAGTTGGCCACGTCTCCTTGAGGAGACGAAGTACAAGGTGACCTCGTAAGATCACTGGAAGAGGGAAGATGACTCCCACACTCAGTCTCAATAGTTCCCCTCTCCTTTGAGTCGGAAAATACATATGGATGGTTTCTGGGCTCATCTAAGTCATGTTTAGGGATGGCACGGACTTGGCCTGTGGACTTGTGAGTATTAACCCCGACAGATGCAGGAGTCATTGTTGCAAGACAACTAGAAAGAGCTGCAGTGGGGGAAATACACTCTGCTTTGTCCTTTTTACTTTGTTCAGCCTCCCCCAAGCTCCTGTCATTGCCTTCTTGGACTTGGCTCCTGCTGCAGCCACGTGGAATTCCTTCCCCTTCCTCGTCAGGATGCGGGACGTGCCAGTCCGCAGGCGGGACTTCTGCTCTCCGGCCCAGGTTCCCGCCATTCAATTTGCTCCCCTCTCTGACGCCCCCCAGTGCGGCTTCGGAAGGCTCTGGCTCTTGAGCCCCTGTGCCCTCTGCCGCACTGTCGTCATCAATGGGGTCCACAGAGGACTCCAGGATTTTAGAGCAGATCAGCAGCTGTTTAAAGAAGGCGGGGCGAGCCACCTTGACTCGCTTTCCCTCCTGGTCTTGACTCTCCTTGTGAGCACGTTTTTTCCCTCCAGTTTCAGAAGCCTCCGATGGTGAATCTGCAACATAGACACAGAGTTCCTTTTCATCCACAGGGTCCACGGACGACTCTAGGAGTCCGGGTTGACTCAAATCCAGGGAAGAAAGACAGCTCCCGTGTGCTCTGATGGCTGGTTCTTTACCTCGATGGGTTTTTATGACACCAGCAAGGGCTGAGTCAGCACCCAGAGCCGATGCCGCCGTCTCAGAGGGGTCTGGCTTGAGCCCAGAAGCATCTGCCTCTAGAATGTCAGATGCAGCCCAGGCCCTGTCGGGAATTAGGGGACCAGCTTCTGACTTCTTGTACTCAGAATTCGTCAGTGGTTTCTGTGGCCAGAGTTCTGACACAGAAGGCTCTAGAGCTACAATCTTCAGCATGCTGCCTGCTTCCCCTTTCCCTGATCCAGGCTCTTTAGACTCCTCCAGCAGGATGTCAGTGGGAGGTGGAAACTCGCTCAGACCCTGACCGTCTTCTTCCACAGTTACACCAGCCACCACAGGGAGACGTGTCCCCAGGCCTGAGTTCTGCCCTCTTCCTTCCCTAGAGCTTGCTGGTGAGTGGTCCAAGGGCGTGGAGTTTATTTCCTCTTGTGCAGCAAACGTCATGGGCCAGCTTTCTTGGGTCTCATCTGCAGAAAGAGAAGCCTGGCAGGGCAGGCTCTCCTGCAGGGTCCTCTGCTCTGTTTCACTTCCTCCTTCTCCGAAACTCTCGTCAAGGCTCCCACTGTCTGCTCGGCCCACGGTCTGGCTCTTACCTCCAGATGGGAGATCTGTGTGGAGGCGGGAATGGCTGCAGAAACCCTCTCCCTCCGGGAGCCGGGGAACACAGCTGCAAATCCCCGGAACCTCGGGTGCCCCGCAAAGTAGCTCCTTTGTAGATCTGGTTGTGGAACCACTTAACATACGACTCCACTGTACATTGGAAGGAAATTGGGAAATATGTTCATCTGGTGCGTGCCTGTTCTCTGCAAGTGAAACAGCAAGGTATTTGGCTGGGTGGACTTTGGGGGCAATGGTATCAGTCGATGTGTCCTCAGTTTCCTCGGTCACCTGGAGACACTCAATATCAGCGGTTAATATTGTTGGTGTCTCCTGAGGGAACTTCACCATGGATCTATGATTGGCTGGCACATCTGTGGTGTCTGTGGCAATGGCATTGGGGCTCCCATCACCTCCCTCTTTGAAGTGCACGGAAGAGCTGTTCTCAGAAGAAAGGAGCTGTGTCCACTTGAGCCCCCGTGAGTTGCCGGGGCTCGGCCTCTCCGGCCCAGCCTGCACGGCGGAGGCCAGCGTGGAGCAGGAATTCTCCACCTGGACAGGACTTTGACCTTCTCTGGCCTCGCGTGAAATGTTCCAGGTGAAAGTGCTGACAAATAGAGGGGACATGGCCGAGTTTCCATCCCTGCTGCCTTCACATGTTGCAGACTGTGGAGTCTCAGAACCTCGTGTTGGAAAAAGAACTTCCAGCGTCTTGGCATCAGGAGAACATAAATCAGACACTTCGCTATGACCCTCTGCCAGCTCAAAGCCCATGGAGCAGATTTCTTGAGGTAAATATTTATCGACTGGCGCCCCACCAGGAGAATCCGTGGTGTCACATGTTCCTTGGCCACCGGCTTCAAAACACTCCAACACGCACGCTGCTTCTCTGCCCTTTGGCCCAGTGCACACATTTTCCAGGGTAACAGCGCTATCTGTGGGTTCAGGGGCAGCAACAAAGAGAGCCTCAGGCTCCCTGGGGTCCACGCTGGCATCCTCGGGGAGAGGCCCTGAGATCCCACCTGGGGACGTAGTTTCATCATTGGCTCCTGGGATGCTAAGCTCATGTTTTAGGTCTTCCCAGAAATCTCCATGTGTGTTGCCTTCTCTGTCTTGTTTTTCTTTATCCTGTGGGCCTTGCATACAGCCTTCAACCTCTGGGTACTGAGCCAAGGATGCATTTTCCTCGTGGACGCCTGCTAAGTCGGGGAAGGAATTTGCTGTGGTCCCAGTGAATGGAGACTCCTCCGCAGCAGGCTCTGAGAAAGCTGGCGTCTGGCTGAGAGAGAGTCTCTCCCTGACCGTTTCCCGAATTTGCACCTAGGAAGATGAAAAGTGGTATTAATAGAATTGTTCCTAGCAGAGCCCACAATAGGACACAACTGCAAGCTCAAGAGTGGCAATCCTTGAAGACTGTAATAATGGAAAAAAAAAAAAAAAAAGAGTAGCAGGAATGATTGAAATCTAAACATTAATCCCTAAACTCTCTGTAGCTATTGGAGACTCCCTGGAAAACTGCAAACTGAAACAATTCTATGTTCCAGGACACCCTTGGTCAAATTCACCATTGTAAGCAAAAAGCCTTCTGACAATCATCATATATTTAATGATTTTTTTTTCTCTCTGTCTCTCAGAAAAAAAGATGGAAATAAATGGAATGTTACCTATTTTGATCAAGTCAGTCACACCAAAAGCTGTGTGCATCATTCCAGAAAGATGAATTTCACACAATTATAACAAATGAAACATACAGCACTTACAAAGTAGTAATGAACAATCGTTGTCCCCAAAATATGAAAGCTTGCTGGTTAGAAATTGCTATGGTTTGGATGTTTGTCCCCTCTGTGCTCATGTTGGAATTTGATCCCCAATGTTGGAGATGGGGCCTAGTGGGAGGTGTTTGGGTCACGGGGGTGGATCTGTCATGAATAGATGAATGCTGTCCCTCAGAGGAGAATAAGTTCTCACTCTATCAATTCCCATGAGCTGGCGGTTAAAAAAAGCCTGCTGTCATCCTCCTTTGCTTTCTCTCCCACCATGTGATCTCTGCACACACAGGCTTCCCTTCACCTTCTACCACCAGCGAGAGCAGCCTGAGGCCCTCACCAGGTACAGATGCCCAATCTTGAACTTTCCAGCCACCAGAATCGTGAGCCAAATAAACCTCTTTTCTTGGTAAAATACCCAGTTTCAGGTATTCTGTAATAGCCACACTAAACAAAGAAAATAATGTTACTAAAAAACAAAGAGGCCTGTCCTTTGAACCCACCTCTAATGGAGTAATGGGGTTATGATTGGCTGTCAGCACTGCCAATCATTTCTGCCCCAGAGAAGGCTATGCCTCCTAGACTTGAAAGCAAATGTCCTGTGGCAGGCAAACCACCTCCTCAAGAACTGGGGGATTCAGAACTACATCAGTTTTTGAGAAAAAGGAAGAGGGGAAGGGAGACAGGAAGGAAGGGGAGGGAAAAAGAAATCTCACATTCTAAAGATGAAACCTATTATGGCACTATCCAAATGTTGTATGATACTGGATATTGTTCAAGGAAGCAGCAACTCTGACTAAATTCTTATCTCATAAAACTTTTAGCTCATCAGCTATTTCAAAACAAAACGAAATCATGTCTAGCCAAGGAGAAGGGAATTGCTGCTAACTTTTGGCAACTCGATCTTTGTCCCCAGACTCCTGCCCTGGAGTAGCCCCATTCAGATGTGCAGGGAACTGATGATTGGTCTTAGAGGGGGCAGCAGATACGGTCTCTCTCCTAGTATAGAGCAAAATAGAGCAGAAATGTTCATGTGCACAGTGCAGCTCCAAAGTCCTGAGGCTGATTTCCATAAATCACACGTGAGTATTGGTCTTGCTACTTTGTGATCAGTCCCTGCACACACTGCCAGTGGGAAACAGGACAACAGTGTAACCACACTTCTTTCCACATGTTCCCCTGGACCCCCAAGGATACCTGAGGCCCATTAGTCATTTATCTTTATTTCATTGGCACAAAAATGCTAACTGAACAAGAAGAAACTTAGTATAAGCTCCATGAGGGCTAGGACCATTTATTTTGATCCCACAAATATGTATTGAATGCCTCCAAGGTACCAGGGGGTGTTCTAGGTAATTATACAAGACAGGCAAATGCTTGTCTGCAGGGAACCCCCATTCTATGTTGTGTTCAAGGCCTGTTATAGCAATTAGCATGTAGCAGGTGCTTCATAAGTATTTGTTGAGAGAATGAATAAATGAATGAACCATGTACCAGTTGAGACAATTCCACCCAACTTCACCTCTTAAACCTCTACATTTGAAAGGGTTTGGACTTTCATCTGCTGCTGACTTTGGGACAAACCTATTTTAAAGGAGATTTTAACCATAAGCACTACTGGTTCACATCCTGATGTTTCTAAAAAGAAAGATATATGTCTTCTCTTTCTATATCCATTTTTCTTCCTCATTATATTAAAAAGGAAAAGGGAATACAAAAAAAGATAATTTCTGGGAAATAAGAAACAGGGATTTTTAAAGTGTCAAAGAGTCTGAAGTGTATAAAGTTTCTTCTCTGTACCTCAACTTCTATAGCACATATAGAGGGTATTCTTTTTATCTGCTATTTTGGTTCAGATTTTTTATAATATGCAAGAGCACAAACCTACTGAATTATTAAGCACAGAAAGCGAGGGTGGACTGCTCAACCCAAAACACCAGCACCCCCTGTCTGAGGCCTTTCTATCCTGCCTGGATTTCCGCTTTCTATGTCAGTTCTTTATTTTAAGGTCTTGCTATTGTCACAGTGTCCTCAGTGCCAACAGACATTTATGGAGGAGCTGCCATGGGTAGAATTCTCTGCCTGGCACTGGGCAATGTTGTCCAAAGGACTTCAGTTAAAAAGCTGCTATGACACTTACTGGGATGGCACCTTTATTTTTATCCACCATTATTGATTACTACCATGTCTATAGAGTTATAGGCTGATACCTGCTACAGACTAATATCTGGAGAACACGAATCATGAGACAAGTAAGCTTTGATTAGGACAAATCTGGTCACTAAAATAGACCATCACACTATCATGCCTTGATTTACAAAATGTCATGTTCCTATTAAGATTCATTCACTCCTTCCCTCTCTTGCTTTTAAATTAAAATTCTACTTTAAAAATACCCTAGTATAGTCCCACATGTAAAGAAATATGGCAAATCCCTGACCATGTAAATTTATACATTTGACAAACATTTAGTGAACATCTACTATGGACCAGCTGCTGTTGTAAGCATCTGGGAAATATCAGGGAACACAACAAAGATTACTGGCCTGTAGAAGTTTCTGTTCCAGCAACAAACCATACATACTGCTGATGTGAAATTCCATAAATTTGATTTCAACTAATGGGATTTTTTTCAAAGCGAAGCCTTTAGCAGCCCAGTACTTATTTATCAAGGCTTTTTAGCATCCGTTCCCAGAGCAGGCTCCTTGGTTCTCATTCAGAGGCCAGCTTACAGAGAAAGGGAAACCACAGACTCATACCTTTCAAATGAATCAGACCTTTCTTTTAGGAGTAGATCTCTTAGTTAAGTCATCACGAAAGAATGCCAGCAAATTGTTCTTCTGTTGCTCAGCTGCTCTCGTCATAGAGTGAGTGAGGAGACACAGGAGACTGTTATGTATGTTTGTTCTCATGCAGGTGAACAGACGGAGTGTTTGGGGCTCTAGAAGGAAGCCCACCCTGGTCTGTGGTGTGTGGACTCAGAGCACTGGCAACTTGGTTGTGTTTATCGCCCAGCTTAATCAAATATAGCATGCATGACCCCAAGTAACCTCTTTGGCCTCTCTGACCCTCTGTCTCCTCCTCTAAGGCTAACCACAGGCACGTCAGCACCATCTTGTCAAGTGTCTGGCATATTGCCTGATACCCGGAAGGCACTCACTGACATTGGTTTCCCTTCTTCTCTGTGAAAAGAAAGAAGTAGCTAAGGCAAAGAGGAAATTGAACAGCCCTGCTGAGCAGAGCCTTGAGCTATGGGCTTTACGAGGGCTTTCTCATTTGATCCGTAAAATAAATCTGAAACAAAGATGTTATCACTTTTTTTTTTTTTTTTTTTTTTCTTGAGACAGAGTCTCATTCTGTTGCCCGGGCTAGAGTGAGTGCCGTGGCATCAGCCTAGCTCACAGCAACCTCAAACTCCTGGGCTTAAGCGATCCTCCTGCCTCAGCCTCCCGAGTAGCTGGGACTACAGGCATGTGCCACCATGCCCGGCTAATTTTTTCTATATATGTATTTTAGTTGGCCAGATAATTTCTTTCTATTTGTAGTAGAGACAGGGTCTCACTCTTGCTCAGGCTGGTCTCGAACTCCTGACCTCGAGTGATCCACCCGCCTCGGCCTCCCAGAGTGCTAGGATTACAGGCGTGAGCCACCGCGCCCGGCCTATCATCACTTCTTTACTGATGAGGTGCGTAGCCTGGGTCCAATCATAGAAAGCACACAGTAGGTTATACAAGGGAAGTTTTAATATAAAGAATTGTTAAGTGTGATGGAAGAGTAGTATAAGGTGTAAGTAAGGGGAAGGACTAACTTGGAGACGGTTTAGATCTAGTTGGAAAAGGTGTGGTTAGGCCACCAGATAGCAGTGAAATTTGCTGGCTTAGCTAGGCCAGAGCTGGTGTGGAATTTCTGGGCAAGCACTAGACCACCCTCCCCCGTGCAGGTGGGGAGCAGGTGGGCAGCACCCAGTGGCAGGGCGCACAGTGGAGTCTGGGGCGGAGGCTGAGGCCTTCAGACCTGTGAGTCATGTGCGGTGAGGGTGGGGGCTTTGCAGAGTGCTGTGGTTTGAATGTCCCCTCCCAACTCACGTGGAAACTTAATCCCCAACGAGGCAGTACTGAGAGGTGAAGCCTTTAAGTGGTGATTGGGTGATGAGGGCTGTGTCCCCAGGAAGGGATGAATTCATCCATGGATTAATGGGTTAGTGGCTAATGGATTAATGGGTTGTCCTGGGAGGGGAACTGGTGGCTTTCTAAGAAGAGGAAGAGAGACCTGAGCTAGCGTATGGGCACGCTCAGCCCCCTTGCCATGCGGTACCTGTATAGCCTCAGGGCTTTAGAGGGTCCCCACCAGCAAGAAGGCTCTCGCCAGATGCGACCCCTCAACCTGGGACTTCTTAGCCTCCATAACTGGAAGAAATACATTCCTTATCTTTATAAATTACTCACTTTCAGGTATTCTGTTATAAGCAACAGAAACAGACTAAGACGCAGAGGGAACCACTGCTCTGTGCTCCAGGCCCCGGTGGCTGTGTACAGGCCACACAGGGGCTTGCTGGGTAAGTCTGGCGTTGGTCCAGGCAGGAGCCTTCAGAGCAGGGGGCAGGGCACACGGGGCTCTGGTTGCCAAATAGACAAGGCTGCAGAAAGGTTCTCCCTAGGCCAAGGCTACAAGGTTGCAGGTGGACCACGTTCTGGGCCCCACAGCTGGGGTAAGATGACCACACGTCCATCTCACCACCCCCACCAACGCTGAAATTATTAATACAAGAATCCTCTTCCCCCTGCAGTGTCCTTCCGGCACCCTCTACTGAGAAAGCTTCACATCGTGCTGACTGTAAAGGAGAATAAGGGAATTGTTAGCACAGAGCATATATTGAAGGATAAATTCGGAGCTGAGAGGCATTAATTGAGAACTGATACATGAGGTCAATCCTGTTCAGGGCTCAGAAGTCCCCCTGGGGTCCCACGGTCAATGACAGAGCCAGGATTTAAAGCCAGGTCTGCTAGGCTACCTACAAAGCCCTTTCCAACCCCGTTTTTCCAATCAGAGCAGTTAGAGCAAACCCCACCCCACCAAGGGCTGGGAACTCCTGTTAATTTAAACCCAGGATTTCTGACCTCCCAAGTCTACAACTGTCCTTCTTACATGCAGAGTGTCCCTGTGTTGATCTGTCTGCTTCTGCACAAGCTCTAAGGGCAGGGACTCTGTTATTCATTTATGAGTTTCTGGAACCTACCATAGAAGGAGTTCAAATACTTTTGCTGAATGCATAACCAGATGAACGAACACAGGAGGCAAAGGGTAAACTAAACTTAGTAATACATCCAAGCCCCTTTTTGAAAGCAGCGTTAAGCTTGAAAACTTAATGCTTGCATAGCATTTTTCAACCACAACCCCAATCAACATGCCTCCGATTCCAAAAAAAAAACATTGTTTTCATTTGCTGGCCTTTCCAAAAATTCTGCCTCCTAAGTATGTCTGCATTGGATCTAACGGAACAGTGTGTTTCCTCTGTGTCCACCCCATAACGTTCAGGGTTATACCCCTCATCATTAATAAGGGTGACCCGACACCAGCCCAGTGCATGACACTCATTCAAGTCGCTAACAATAGAAGGTGGTATGAGATAAGATCCCTCTTCTCAAATAGCTTGTAACCCAGTTGAAGAGACAAGATGTACACGGAAAAGATAAATAACAATTCTTGACAAGTTGTGCTAATAGCCAAGTGGATGGAACTTAACAGCACTGTTCCGGGACAGAGCTTGGAAGGTCACCACTGAATCATCCTCTTCCACTCTAGTAATAAGATTCCTGCAGTGCAAAAATCAGAGGTTGTACTCTTATATGGATCAATTCTGAGATGACTCTCGAACATTTCAGTGCAGTCTCAGAGACCTTCCCTACTGATGAGAGTAGGCAGATGCAGTAGACCCTGTTGGGTGACTAATGAATAGCGTCCCCAAACCCCCTGTCTCTTGCGACTTCCAACTAAGGCGGCAGGAAAACCACGTACTTTTCCAGCCTCCTGCATAGCTAGATGAGGCCCCGGGGTCAGTCTGGCTAATGACACGTGCGGGGAATTCCAGCACGGGACTTCTGGGGGAGCTTTGCTTTCCTTGTGTGTGATACAGGCGTGGTGGTTACCTTGCCTGCCCCTCCTTTTTCCTCTAATCAAGATGTGACACCCGGTGCTGCAGCTATTCCCTTCCAGGCCTGGGGCACCCCACATGAGGATGAAAAGCCAACAGACTATGATTGGCGGAGCAGAAAGACAGACAGAAGGTGGGGACTTGCAGGCACAGCTGAGCCACTGGAATGACACTGAGACCTTCAGTACCCCCAGGCTTCCTGTGAACAACAACAAAGGGCCTTATGTTTTAGGCCACTATTAGTTGGTTATTCTGTTAACTGCAGCTAAAAGCACCCTAATGGGCACAAGGGAAAAATATATGGCTGAGGAGTGGAGGATAAGGCGTGTGAAGGTCACCCTGGAGCCCTCCGGAGGCCCCGGGCAGCGCTGGGCAGGGATTAGTCGAAAGGGCAGTGTCCCAGAGGGCAAGGGGTGCGGCTCCCGGGAAAGGAGCTCAAGGCGCTGGTCGAAATGCCAGGGGATCAAAAGGGCCTGAGCAAGGTGAACTTGAAGCAGAGTGGGGGAGGGGGAATGGGGAAATACGAGAAGATGGTCACCAAAGGAGAGGCCACCGCTCTAAAGCCAAACACCCAGGGCCAGAGAGTCAAGCCACTTAGCACCTTGCTTCAGCTGGGCGACACTTCCACATGCCAGCATGTCCTGCCACGGCATAATTTTCTGTCTCCAATGCCTTTTTCTTGTTTTCTTTCTTTCTTTCTTTTTAGTGTTCTTTTAATGTTCTTTCCTCCTTATCTGGAGTAGTTAGGTACAAACAGCACTACATCCTTCAACAGCTGTCTACACAGCATCAATTTTCCCCTGTGGTTCCAGGAAATCTTTAAATGAGAGCCTTCCCTCTCCCCAGTCTTCCTGGGCTGCTGTAGCCTCGACCACAAATAACCTTTCCTAAATATCTGCTGAGCCTTCACGATAGCCACAGCGTCATTTGTCATTCGATAGATCAAATCCATACCACCTGGGGCTCCGAAACTGAAACTAGATAGCCCGGTCCCAGCCAAAGAAAGCTTAAAGGCAAACTAGAATATTTCAGGAACTAGAGTCTATTTTTAGGAGTTGCCTGGTTGCCCAGAACAAAGCTTCACTGAAAGGCTTTGAATGTTAAAATAACATATAATAAAGTGGAGGACTGTGCCTTACTTGAGATTCATCTAAAATCCCCAATTCTGAAACCTGATCCTGAACACCCCTGTCATTTGACCAGCTCTTCTTCGTTTCAGTCCCTCCTGGGAGACAAGAAATCTTCAGCCAACTGGTGTTATCATCCTGTCTTGATTTCTTGGGAAAGTTATAGAGTTTGTAAAATGCCCAGTTGATCTCTTGCTGGGACAGCACTGGGTTTCCATGACTGTTACCCTTCCTAGGGCTAAAGGGCTCTGTGTACTCGGTGGGGTCTTTGCCTGGTCCCCTGGTGTGAGTGGAGGGCACTAGAGAACAGTCCAGGAGCCTGTGAGTGTGTGTGTGTATGTGTGTGTGTACGTGTATTGTGCATCGTGGGTGGTGCAGGGTAGGTGGTGCTACCCCTACTACTAAGGGTTAAGCCCTATGTAGCCTTCAACACATGTTCTAAGTGCTTTACGTACATTAATAAAGTTGATGTTTGTAAAATGGCATAGAAATTTACGACTTGAGGACCTTGGTTGTGTGCTGCTGGGGAGAAACACACCAGCTATGCCACCCAAGACAGGAACATGTAGCGGCAGACTGGCATGGAAACTGGGTAGTGAGGCAGCTGTCTTCCCTCCTGTGCGCATCTGTGTCTTCTTGCAGAGCTGGCAAACTGCGGGGGATGGTGGGCGAGGGAGCCCAGATTTCCGTAAAATGTAACTGAGAGGCAGACATAAGAAAACATGGGACTGCGAAGGCCAGTGATTGTTCTTGAATTCCAGTAGGTGTTTCTGAATAGTCTTTGGATTTTTGATTTTTTTTTTTTTTTTTTTTTGGCTCTGTCTTGTGGAGTCCAGGACTTGGAGGAGGAAGTGAAAGGAAAGTGAGGTACAGAGGTTTGGGCCTCAGGAAACCCAGGTTTGGTCCTGGATTTGCTGCTACACAGGAAGTGGCTTTGGAGAAGTCACCAGATCTCTCTGAGTGTGTTTCTTCCACAGTGAAGTGAGCGCTGGAGGGAGCACCTCTTGGTTCCCGGCAGCATTGGTGTCCTGTCACCTGCTGGGGACAGACACACACGTGGAAACGGGGCTCACACCTCACCTTCCCCGGGACCCAGCTTCCCTCTAAGTGCCTCATCTTTTTGGTTGATCGCACTGTATTGGCACAGGACCCTCACGAGGATCCTGCAAAGTTCCGGAGGCTCAAGGCCAAGTCCACACCACGGAAAATCATCAGAGCCACAGAAAGGAAGGCCCGTGACCAGGGGCCTCCAACTTTGCTAATTCTTTCAGGGGTTCAGACTGCTTTGAAGATCCGAGGAAAGGAATATCTTCTTCCCAAAAACTCTTGTTTTGCCCACATAATGTGGTGTGCAATTTCAGGGGTCTGTGGATCGCGGCTGGGGCGAGTGGAATGGTATTATTTACATCCCACAGCCCGAAACTGCACTGCAGATTTCAGACTGGATAATAAGGGGAAAAAATGAAATCTTAATCAGGTTTTAGGAGAATGTTTTCAAATCAGTCTCTCTCTCTTTATGGTTTCTAGAATTTGTGAGCAAAATCAAAACCAAGGTAGTAGCAATTACCGGACTGCACTGACAATAATACATCATCTAAGGCAAGTTCTTGTAAACTTTAGAAACAGGAAATACTTGTCATGGTTGCTACACTAGTACTTTGCCTATTCAGCGTGGGCTTCAGAGTGTACAGCGGCGATGGTACCCGGCTACTGGAAAATCTGAATACAAACAGAAATAGCAGGCAGGTCGTCGGCCTCGGTGTTCATCGCCAAGGAATGAGAAGAAAATGTAGGTTCAGGGCTTGCTGATTCCCTGTATCCTGTCTCCTCCAGGGAGTCAGCAGGGAGCTATGTGTCCTCAGGCTTCTTGATCAGCAGAAAATAGTAACAACACGCCTGGCAGTGCAGTCGCAGGAGGGACGATAACCTAGCAGGCAAGAATGGTTACCTGGTTAGCCTCAGAGACAGCTTCGTTCAGCAAAAGAAAGAAAATTTCCTGGCATGTTGAGATTCCTGAGAGAGAGGACATGGTTACTGTTGTTCGACTTGGTGCCATGCACATAGTAGGCACTCAAATAAATTATGCCAAATGAGTGACCATTCATCCAATCTGATCTTGGTCCAATGTCCCTTTGCCAACATATATGGGAAGGCTTTGGCACTTCTCTGGTTCTTTTATCTGTGTCCAGTCTCTGAGGGGACATTGCTGTCCTACCTGAAGAACCGCCCCAGGGTCCTGTGCTGCTGTTGCTATGTAGCTTCCACCGAACTAGAACTCTTCCTCATCGCCGATAGTTTGGTGCCGGGTTTGCCTGGGTCTTCTTCAGATCTAAACCAAAACCTTATGTTCTCTTTGGAGCAGAAAGAGAGAAGCATCTTTTGTTCGAATCATGAACGATTGGGGTTTCAAATATACACCACCCAGAAGACATCCGCGTAACTTTTCCAGCTGTAGCTAGGCGTCAGGCACAGGAGGCGAGGGTGTCCAATTTGCTACGGCACAGAGTTGTAAAATTGCAAGGTGCAATGGAAGGGCTAAGTGTAAAACACCTGTACTCTAAAGATGAAGGGAATCAAAGGTAGGGTGAGAGGTGGAGGGGACCACGGTGCAGATTTGGCCAGAAATTCAGGGACCCCTTTGGATGGATCCATCAGAATAAACTTTCCCCTTGTAGTTGGAAGGAAAAATAACAATTCACAAAGGAGCTTCTGGGAAGCCAGGGTTGGCAGGGAAATCCTTTGAGAACCAAGTAAGAAAGAAAATGTCTGGGACTCAGTGTTGTAAGTTGAGCAAGGAAGCCAAAAAATACACTGAGCTGATATTTGTGTATGTGGTGGTTAGAAAATTCACACTCATTACTTCTCAGAATGGTGAGTAAATGCAATGTTGTCTCTGGAACTGATCTAGTCTTCGTACGAGCCACTAGTCACATGCATGGATTTAGGGGCTGAGTGAAGAACAGCAAGTTTTCTCTCTGGTTACGCCTGCTCTGCCCCAACACTCCGCAGTCCTCTAGGGAGTGTGGCCCCCTTAGTGCTGCCTGCTGGCCCCAGCCCTCTGGAAGGTGGCGTCTGAGCCGCCCTATAGCAGTGGGTGGAGGAGTGGCTGGTTCATGTGTCCCGAAAGGGATGCAGGCAAAGCTCTCCTGTCCTCTCGGTTTCCCTTAGCTTGTTCCAACACAACCCTGGCATGGGGAAAAGTGCCCGAGTGCCCCTCTGTGCCCAGACTCTGTCTCTGTCACTTTCCTCCTCCTCCTGGCATCTCCGAGGGCAGAGGGTTGGGTCCACTGGTCCACACCCTCACACACTCTCGTCTTCTGGTCATGCAAAGACAATGCCCTGATCCAAGAAGAAGAAAGAAATTTAGAAAACTCATCTCTTAACAAAGCCTGACTTTAAGGATTATGGTTCTGCTTAAACAAACCCAGAAACCTGTTTCTTTTCATCTGTTTGTCACAGTGCAACCCTCATCCCCGTCTCCACCACGGCACGGCCCCATCCAACCCCATCCCCGTCTCCACCACGGCACGACCCCGTCCAACACTGTCCAACCCCATCCCCGTCTCCATCGAGGCACGGCCCCGTCCAACCCCATCCCCGTCTCCACCATGGCACGGCCCCATGGCCATCTCTATCACGGTGCAACCCCCATCACCATCTCCACCTCGTCCCTGAGGTGACCCTGAGCTGCTTTGGAAGAAAGTTTTGGAGACACAAATTAAAAAAACATTTTTTCCTAATAATTCCCTGTATACTGTCTTGGCAGCTGTATGACCACACACAGAGTGACTTCAAACACCACACCTTTATTCTCTCAGTTCTGGAGGCCAAAAGTCTAAAATCCAGGTGTCCCCAGGCCACGCTCCTCTGGGGGCTCTGGAGTCCTCCCTTGCCTCTTGCCACTTCTGATGGCTCCTGGCACCTCTTGCCATTCCCTGACCTGCAGATGCGTCACACCAGTCTCTGCCTCTGTCCTCACGGGGCCGTCTTCCCCCCATGTGTCTCTTTGTGTGTCCTCTCCTCTCCTTTAAGGACACCAGTCACTGCAGTAGGGCCCACTCTGATCCAGCATGACCTCATCTTAACTAATTATATCTGCAAAGACCCGATTATTAAATAAGGTCATATTTTGAGATTCCAGGTGAACATAAATTTGGGGGGACACTGTTCAGCCCCCTAGAGTCCCCCTTTCCTTTCCCAGCCTGTCCTGCTGGCCCCCCGTCTCCAGTTTGCCATCCACACGCAGCAGTGAAGCTTTGCCACTTGACTGGGTGGTGTGGACTTGGGAAAGGAGGTTCAGAATGGCTTTTTAGGGCAGGAGACAGTAGGGAGGCTGGCTCTCTCCTGGAGGTTATGGCTACTTCCACGGTGAGCAAAGTCTGTCTGGACAGTGGAATTCAGTGCAGCCCAAAGACTATTTCTTGTCACCAGCCCAGCCTTCCAGACCTTGTGTTCAGCACCAACCACACATCAGAATGTTCTTACGAACACCAGTCCATGTCTGAGCTGGACGTCCTCCCGTCTGCTTATGGAGAGGCAGGGAATGGGGAGTTCCTTACGTTTATTGTCAGATTTAGACCTTGAACTAGAAATTTAAAAGATGAAGACATTTCAAAGATTCTCATGATGGTTATTTTCCCACCCAACCCCATCAGTTTGATGGTAAATGTGAAAGCACTTGTTTTTAAACCATGACTTAAAAAAAAAAATGCCCCAAATCTCAAGGCAGTATCAAAATACCTGTGCTGACTCAGAAAGATCATTTTTTCAAGCAGCAGCAGAAACGGGAACTTACAGAATTTGCAATTTTATCTCCTATCCCCCTCCCACTTCCACCCCAGTTCTGCAAACGCGTTGGAGGCAGGCGATTGCTGGGGTGGGGGAATACGGATTGTTCGTGTTTCTTTGTTGCCTCTTGGACTAGATTTAATTCAGTTCAACAAATATTGACAGGCGCTGCGTTTGTTCTGAGCATTCAAAGGTGAACCAGACTCAGCGTCTGTCCCCACATAGCTCACGGAACAACATCCCAGCTGGCCAAATAACTACAGTATACTGTAAATGCTGGCATAGAGACAGAAACACCATGCTGGGGGAGAAATTCGTTCTATTTCAGGGAAAGGAGCAGGGGCAAGTGTATCAGGGAAGAATACAGAATTGATTTGTTTTGGCTTGTGCATTTCCATTCATTAATTCCCTCATTTCCTTTAATCAACAAATACTCGTTGAAAGCCCTCTATGTTTCAGGCCTTGTTTTAGATCCTGGGGAAAGAACGTCGCCAGCCCAAGTCCCTGTTTTCTTGGAACTTACGTTCTGTGCAGGGAGGTGTTCATGACTTAGGGTCAGCAGGTGTTCTGTAAGGAGGGAAGGTTGTTAGTGGTCTAAACAGAAAGCTATGGCAATGGTCGAGATGAAAGTATGAAGCCTGGGCTACGGTGGTGCCTGAAGGGATGGAAAGTGGGTTGAACTGTGTCCTCCAAAAAGATATGTTCGAGTCCTAACTCCTGGTACTGGTGAATGTGACCTTATTTGGAAATAGGCTTTTGCAAATGTCATCAAGCTAAGATGAGGTCATGCTGGACCCTATCCAATGACTTCTGTCTGTAAGAAGAGGGAAATCTGAACACAGAGACACACGGGGGTGAAGGAGAGGAAAGGGGGAGCTGGTGTCTCTGCTCCCAGATTCTGGGACAGTGCTGTTGCCAGGGAGGCAGCAAGACCCCAGGGAGGGCGTGGCTACGTGACACCTGCATGATCCTGGTGCGGCACAGAGCAGGCAGGGAGCCACCAGACCTGAGGCCATGTAAGTCAAGGCGATGGTCCATCTCAGCAGTGACCTCAATGGACTGACAGCACAAGGACCGTGCGTGGGCATCTTGCCACAACGCTTCAGAACAGGCGATGAGGACCTCCACAGACTCAGGTGAACGTTTCCTGCAGTCTGCAGAACGTGTGGCTCAAAGTGGCACTTAGGTAGAGCAACAGTAATATGTCTCTCGCCTGAGTGCTGGGCTGAGCTTCATTCCAGGTACTTCTGTTTGTTTTCGTTGTGCACATGGGCCTGTATTCCTTCTGTTAAAGAGCCGTCAGAGGGACAGGGTAAGGGCCATGTGGTTATGTGGGAAGCAGATGAAGAATTTTGGACCAGTGGTTCCTTTGGGGGCCAGGCAGAGGTGTCCAAAGGTATTTTGAACATATCAGAAACATGGCTCTTGCATGGCATTTGGAGTGGTTTCTTCCCACTCCTTAGGCTAATGATAAGGCCCTACCAGGCTTTGGCTCTGACCTTTCTAATATTGTCATCTACATACACCATCTTATAGCCAAACCGGCTCTTGCCCTTCCTTAGCACGTCCCACAAGCCAATTATTATTCTAATATGAGCACCATTGACAATGGCTAATTACATTGGAAGCTTATCTGTTCAGAAAATCCGGGGAGGCCACAGCCTCTTCTTGTAAACCTTTCTTAGTAATGAGATTCACTCACTATCTGGATTTGGAAGTAATTAACCTACACTCCTTTAAAATATATGTTATAACTCACATTTTCATGAGCAGAGCAATTAGCTTAGGTCAGTGAAACAGCATCGAGGTTGGAATCATATCTGAGTACTCACAATGGCTGAGTCCAGTCATTTTTTGGTTGTCATGATTTTCTCCTCTTTGTTAATGTATAATATTGCAAAAGATCAAAGATAAGCTCTGCACAATTCAGACCCATGCCAAGGCATCTGAAGGGAAGGAATTCTCGAATCAGACTTTGAATACCATCATTTTACCAACATTATCTACTCATTGAATTGTTACTATAGAGTCTACCTACTCTGGAGAAGTCCTTGCCAACCAGGTGGTAAAGGAATGATTTATCATCTGGTGGGAAGTCGCAGGCCAGCCTTGTTCTGCACATTTCAAAGGCTGGGAGGGGCATGGCTGGAAGAACCTCTCCTGTCCCAGCAGTGATGCCAAAGACCCAATGTGGCGGAGAATTTCTCGTCCCCCTGCCCTGGGAACTGGCCCCGGAACAGGCTCAGCCATTGGTATATGGTTCTAACTAAGAAGGCTATGGGCTTATTCTTTTGAACTATTTTAAAAAACTATTTGTTAATTTATTTGATTAGGTCTCTCACACACACACAGTACAAAATTCAAAGGTATGCAGTGAAAGGGTATATAGTGACAAATAAGTGTCCCTCCCACCCTGCCATCCAGCTACTCAGTCCCCTTCACCAGAGGCAACCACAGTTACCAGCCAGTTTGTTTTAGTTTTGAAGAGAGTTGGGGAGCTGAGACCTAAAAGGAAATTAGGGAAGCTATTTAGCGTCATGGACGTGCCGAGAGCCTGGAGTCAGGCGGACTCTGTTCAAATGAGGCTCCGGCACCTCCTGACCTAGAGCCTGGATAACAGCAGGGTTTATCTCGCAGGTTGTTGAGATACTGCAATGAGCTAACCCGATCCCCGGCCCATACTTATGCGCGATGCGTGTCAGCTGCTGTTAGCCACCGGGCAATTGAGTGCCGTGGAGGAAGGTGGGAGGGAAGGGGGAGGCCCATTGAATGCTTTCTCAGGAACGTCCGGAGCCCTTGTGTGGTCACTGGAAACCCCTGGGAGTTTGTTAGAAATGCAGGATCTCAGGCCTCTGCCCAGACTTGTTGGGGCAGAAGCTGCACTTTGACAAGCTCCAGAGGAGGATTATCCAGTATAACTGCAGAATCCTCGAGGGCTGGGCCGTAGCATCCCTGCCTCTGGGGAGAGGATGCTGCTGTTACTTCACCCTCAGACATGAGCCTTTAGGTTGCACATGATGGAAACTCGTGACAAAAAGCTACCTCCACCACCTCCCCGCTTTCTGTTCCACATGGGGTATCCCAACCCCAATAACCTGTGACCTCAAAGATGGCTGGAATGTGTCCTGTTTTGTCCTGTAGCTTGACAGTAACTCGATAGATGGCCTGGGGGCGGGGTGGCATGTTGTTTTTAAAGTGATATCAGAGACACAGTGGAGACTGTCCAGCAAGCAGCAGGGCTGCCGGAGTGCCAACTGGGACACTAAAGCCCTGGCAGTGGGGGTCTGCCTCAGCTAGGGCTGGGCACTGGAAATGGGGTCTGCAAGCATTGAGGGCCGAGAGGCCAGAGGGGCTCTTGGGTGGCCAGTGCTGTTGTTGGCTACTTGTTCCAAACCAGTGGACCATGGCTAGAAACATATGACATACAGGAAGCAGCTCTTTCCTTTAGAATATTAATAGCATTGCATACTTTAGTGGTGGACACATGTCATCAGACATTGTCCAAACCCACAACTGTGCAACACCACCAGTGAACCCTAATGTAAACCATGGACTTGGGTGATAACCATGCGTCAGTGCAGCGTCACTCACTGTAACAAACGTACCACTCAGGGGGGACGGAGATAGTGGGGGAAGCTGTGCATGTTGGTGGGGGCAGAAGGTACATGGGAAATCTCTGTAGCTTCTGCTCAATTTTGCCATGAACCTAAAACTGCTCTAAAAAATAAAGTCCATTCAAAAAAAGAGAAAGAGAATTATAAGTTTATCACTGGATAAGCTGTAAAAGAGAAAGGAAAATCAACATTCAGGTCTGGGGCAATATGCTTTTTCAAAATCACAATGACAACAGAAATACCTAGAGCGGGACTCTTCAACCCGGGAGCTTCTAGCCATGCACAGTTAGTGAGCACTTGAAATGCGCCTAGTGTGATGGAGGAAATGAGTTTTTGATTTTATTTCATTTTAATTACTATATTAACTAGTTAATTAACCAAAATTTTATGTTTTGAGGTGTCTGTCATTTGAACGGGCCACCTTTTATTTAGCCATTTACCCATAAATGTTTCCTTAGACAAACAATTCTGCAACACGCGTTATGTTTCATGTCTTCCTGTACCCTTGTGCAAGGTTTTCTCAAGAGTAGATATTGAGAAGTGAAACTGCCGCATCACAGGTAACGCCCTTTTTAAAGTTTTAAAGGATTTTGCCAAGTCACATTCTTGCTGGCAATGTTCCCATTTCCCCATAATAGCAACTTGATATTATCTTCCTTTAGATTTTTTTTTGTCTATCTGATGAGTGAAAGATGTTATGTTTTTAAAATTTATATTTTCCTAATTAGTCATATGTTTATTGATGATTTGTATTTTTATTTACCTTTCTAAAAAAATTCAGTTAGGAGTATTTTTCTTATCTATTTGCTTTTTATCTACTTTGGACATTACTCTTTGTCTATTACATATGTTCTACACATAAAATGTGTCACTTTTCTAATTTATTTTTATTTGTTTTTTGTCCCCCAAAAATCTTCTATCTCTTAAGGTCATAAAAAGTTTCTAACATTTTTTCCAGTCATTTATTAAGGTTTTTTTTTATGTTTAACTCAGAGAACCATCAGATTTTATTTGGGGTCCATTGTAAGGCACTGATATTTTTTCCATATGATGGCTAATTGTGTCAGCTTTGAAGATTTTGCTTCTTCCCTGTTAACTGGAAGGCTATTTCTATCATAAACCGAATTCTAATAGTGGATTCTGTACTCTTTGTTCAGTTTGGTTTGTCTATTTGTCTATTTGGGGCTACTCCCACACTGTTTCGATTGCCATAGCATTATCGTTTGGATATATGGTTGGTTAGTTCAGTGTTTTTTCCGTCTCCTTTCAGAGCTGCTAGTTCATCTTCAGTCATGGCAAAAGTAGACCGGCGAAGCATATCTCTGGCACTCCGCTTCAACCAAGGGCAGTGGTGAGAATTTGTCACAGGTATCTAAAACCCACCCTACAGCCCAGTGACCCTCTCACCAGCCTCCCCTGCTGCTACCCAAATTCCCCTCACTGCACTAATCCTCAAAATAAAATGCAGCTGTAAATGGCACACCTGTTCTGGATCAGTTACAATAAATCAGAATCTATGTTTATTTCAGTTACCAGAGCAGGTGAGGAACGAGCTGCATTTCTGGCAGCCAACTAGAAAGCAGAAGACAGTTCAAACCGTAAGTTCTTTTCTCCTCTCAGGGCAAAGGCGTTATACTTGAGGAACCTTAAACTTCCTGTTGTTTCTGAACTCCTGCGATTCTTTACACAAATGCCTCAAATTGTAGTATTCACTCTAGGTCTGGAATTAAGCCTATGGTTTCCAAACTTTCATGCTCACGAGAATCACTCAGAGAGCTTATTAAAAATGCAGTTTCAGGCCACGCAGGGTGGCTCATGCCTGTCATCCTAGCACTTTGGGAGGCAGAGGTGGGAGGATTGCTTGAAGCCAGGAGCTAAAGACCAGCCTGAGCAAGAGCCAGCCCTGTCTCTACAAATAATAGAAAAATTAGCTGGGTGTGGTGGAGTGTGTCTGCAGTCCCAGCTCCTGGAGAGGCTGAGCCCAGGAGTGTAAGGTTGCAGCGAGCTATGACGACGACACTGCACTCTAGCCCAGGACACCGAGCAAGACCCTGTCTAAAAAATAAAATGCAGGTTCAATAAGTCTGGGGTAAAACTTAGAGACCTGCATTATTTAAACATGTACCTCATCAGGTGATCCCAATGCAAATACTCTGGGCCTCATCTTGAGACACGGCCCTCAGGACTCAGAGCAGACTAGGACCACCTGAACAGGAGGTGTCAGAGACCTAGGTGCCGTCTGTTTGCCGTAACATGTTTCTGTTATGAGTTAGCTCCATAAGATTGGTCTACAGGGAAATGAAGTCAGCACAACAGATGCTGCGTTGGTCCATATGCAATTTGTCCTTGGCAAAGGCAGCCTGAATAGTTGGAGTAAATTAGAGAAAATTGAGCAGAAAAAGAAAAAGCCTTTAACTCAGCTTTTGCATTGGCAGCAGGGGCCCTTGCAAGTCGTATTTTAACATTAACAGAATTTAAAATGGAGCCTGCCCCCAGCAGACCTCTCTCCTAAGCAGCACACTCCAGGCCTGTGTCTGAGGGCAGGCTGCAAGTGCACGAGGACAGAAACATCTCGTGTGCAGAACACCTATTGCCTGTTTGCAAAGTACTACGGAATGATCTGGTGCTTTGTTCTTGGGCTAAGATTGCGTGATATCTGGGGCGAGGGCTCCAGAATTCCTGAGACAGCACTTCACAATGTATACAACCTTTAGCTCTCTGCAGCCCTGCTCGGTAAGGGGGAGGGGGGAGGAACTTGGAGCCCCCCAGAATGACCCTTGTATTCACCTCCGTGTGGGCTCTAGGACTCCCACCCAAGACTGAGCCTCAGAGCTACCTGGGGTCAGGTGGAGCTTCGGTAAATGTGCACATGCCTGAGACCTACCCTAGATCTACTGAAATCAGAATCTCCAGGGTGGGGCTTGGACATCTGTATAGTGTCAGTGCACTGTATCTGTGGGTTCCATGAAGTCAACCAACCGAAGATCCAAAATATTTGGAAAAAAAATTACATGTGTACGGAGCATGTATAGACTTTTTTTCTTGTTATTCCCTAAACAACATGGTGCAACAACTATCTACACAGCATTTACCCTGTGTTAGGTATTATAAGTAACCTAGAGATGATCTAAAGAATGAGTTATATGCAGATATTACCCCATTTTATATAAGGGACTTGGGCATCCTCAGATTTTGGTACCAGAGGAGGGTCCGGGGACCAATCCGCTTGGATTCTGAGGGAAGACTCTGTTTATTCGGCACCACACATGGTTCTGAAGTGCAGCTGGGGCTCTCAACCTTGGAGGTACAGAGAATTGCCTGAGAGCTTTTAAAACTCCCAGTGCCCACACTGCAGACCGAATGCCATCAGAATGTCTGGGGGCAGAACTTGGGCAGCCGCATGTTTTAAAGCTGTCTTAGGAATCTGGTTAAAAATGCAGATTTTGATTCAGTAGGTCTGGAACAGGCCATGAGAGTCTGCACTTCCAATAAGCTGGTCCACAGACTCCAAGGTGAGTCCCAAGGCTGCAGGTCCTAATAACTTTTCATTGATTATTTATCGCTGACTGAGTACAATTACTGCAGCAAGCAGGGACAATAAACTGCAGGTCCAGGACAGTTGATGGCAGAAGTTTGGCAGAAGTGGCACAGCAGGCTTTGTGATTTAAAACAAAGCAAATGTTTGTGTTCCTCCCTGGGCCAGCCAAGGAGTGGTGTGTTGACAAGAGGCATGACGGCCACGTGCTGAGAGATGAACAGTTATAAACCTCTGCCCCCTCCCATCATCAGCAGAGATCTGGCTTATCAGGTCTCTTGAGTCATTATTTTGACAGTTGTTATTTTGTGGGGAGGCATTTTATTATGCAAATGAACTCAAGATCTCAGGTTGTTCTGTCCCAGATATGAAAACTGCATTGCAAAAAGGTTTAGATTGGCTGCTTATATCTTCTCATACCCTAAAAAAAATTGGCTACAGTCCTGCTATGTGTCCTGCCTGTCACTGGATGGCTATGCAGATGTCCAAGCTGCTGTATACCCTGTTTTTGCACCACCTGCCTCGCTAAACCTAGATTAATATGCAGGTCATGCCATATCAGCTCAAATCTGCTAGCATAGAAGAGGTAAATCTTCTGCTGTGTTAAACACAACTGGGAATTAGTAGCCTACGGTGGCAGTCGGTCCCCTTCAAGGCATGTTCAGCCTCAAGATGTGAATACATCATTTAGTAGGAACTGTGGGACTTGGATGTCAAGGTCTCTGTCTCTATGTCTCTCTCACCTTTTGGCTTTCTAAATCAGTCAGTCCTCAGATCATGGGCAAATCTAGGCACAATGGCACATCTGGAATTGCCCCTTCTTTCCAAATAGCACAAAATAGTCCTATTGATTAACTACCTCATATAAACTGAAACACCCTTGGTTTCTTTGACCTTTAGTTTAACTGGGCTTGCTCATCCATTCCATCCACGAGCTCATGGGGCACCTCTTTCCTAGTTATACTCCCAGTTCTTGGCTGTGAGAGTAATGTTGTCCTGGCCACTAGTAAAATCCCTGGCAGAACAGTGACCATAGCTTTTCTCTGACCTCAAAGAGTAGATGAGGCTCTGACATCTTTATTAAGCATTTACTGGGTGCCTGGCAAACAAAAAAAAAAAAAAAAGGTATAAAGCTGCACCTTATCAATAAATGGTGCTGGAAAAATTGAACATCCATAGGCAAAAAAAATAACCTCAACATAAACCTCATACCTTCTACAAAAAACAACTCAAAATGGATTGTAGATTTCAACATAAAACATAAAGCTATTTAAAACTTACAGAAAAAAACAGGAGAAAATCTTCAGGATCTAGAGCAAGGCAAAGAATTTTTAAACTTGACCCCAAAAGCAGGAGCCATAAAAGGAAAAATGGGTAATTGGACCTCATCAAAATTAAAAATGTTTGCTCTGTGAAAGTCCATGTAAGGAAGATGAAAAGATAAACTACAGACTAGGACAACATACTTGTAAACCAACAAAGGAGCAGGATCCAGAATGTGTATGGAACTCTCAAAACTCAACCATAAAATAAAAATCCAATTAGAAAATAGACTTAACAGACATTTCATCAAGGAAAATATATAGTTGGCAAATAACCACATGAAAAAATTCTCCATTAAAAACCACAATAAGATATCACTACACACATAACAGAATGGCTAGAATAAAAATAGTGACAATACCAAATGCTGGCAAGGATTTGGAGAAACTGGACCACTCATACATTGTTGATGAGAGTGTAAATTGGTACAGCCCCTCTGAAAAACAGCTGGACAGTTTCTTTCTTTATAAACTAAATATGCAACTGTCATATGACCCAGAAATTTCACTCCTGGGGATTGGTCCCAGAGAAATGAAGACTTATGTTCATATAAAAACCTGTACATAAATGTTTTATTTGTAAGAGGAAAAAACTAGAATCAGTCCAAATGTCCTACAGCCAGTGAAAGAGTAAACAAACTGTGGTAGACATATACCATGGAATACTACTCAGCAATAAGAAGGAATGAACTTTTGATATACACAACTGGGATGAATCCCAAAAGGTCACATACTGTATGAGTTCATTTATATAAACTTTTTGAAATGACAAAATTTTAGAATTGGAGGAGAGATTCGTGCTTGCCAGGGGGTAGAGAAAGGGGAGGGTGGGAGGGAGGTATGTGCCGTTATTAAAGGCAATATGAGGGATCTTTATGATCCTGGAAATGTTTAATGTTTTGACTCTGGTGGTGGATACAGTAACCTATTAAGGTAATAGATTTCTATAGATCTTAATACACACAAGTACAAGTAAGACTGGGGAGGTCTGAATAAGATCAGTAGATTGTATCCTTATCTATATCCTGGTTATGATATTATGCTACAGTTTTGCAAACTGTTACCATTGGGGGAACCTGGGCAAAATGTGTATGGCCATTTCTCTGTATTATTTCTTACAACTGCATGTGAATATATAATTATCTTAACAAAAATTCCAATAAAAAAAGGTATAAAACCATTTGCAGCCAGCCCTCACAAAAGTCTTTTAACACGGGGAAAAGGGGGAGAAAAGACATATGTATCAAGAAGGTAAATAATAAAGTAAAAATAGTAATAAAACTGATACTAAATGTAAACTGCATAACAGGCACCGTGCTGAGCCTTTTCCATGAAAGACTTTAACCCTTAAAACTTCCTTGAGGGGAGTATTATTATTTCTGTTTTATAGATGAGGAACCTGGGGCTGGGAGAGCTTATGTAATTTCTCCCAGGGTCCCAGAGTTAGGAAGTGGTAGAGCAGGAAGCAAACTCAGGTTTGGAGCTCGCTACATTATGCACAGAATGAGGAGGAGAATGTTATGGGTTTCTCTGAGGGGAGACATCATAGTTGGGATGAGGAAAGTATCTTGCAGGATCTGGGGCTTGAAGCAGCAGGTAGGCTGAGCTAGCAACAAGGTGGACAAAGGTGTTCCAGACAAGAAGCTGGATCCACCACGTGTCTGAGAAACGCTTGCTTTTCCAGGAGAGGAAACCAAACCAACATGTACTCCTGCTTTGCCTCCCAGAGATAGAGGCTAAATGGTGGAAGGTCTTAAGTGCCAGAGGAACGTGGTAAGAGCCTCCTGGATCTAATTAGCAATTTGTGAGCGATCAAAAAGCACCAATAAAGCCAAAGTCCTATGTGAATCGCCAGCATTCACAAAGGACCCTGAGTGCAGGGTGTGGATGGCAAAAGAAACCAATTCATTCCCACGGCCAAAAGAGCAAGGGAAATCGCACGCTATTAGTGGACACTTGATAGCAGCATCTTGGTCATCGTGCAGGTAACCAAAGAACGTGCTCAGGATGACAAAGGCCATAGAGTGGTTGAGAACAATGATCATTAGAATCCTACCTAACTATACTTGGCATTTAATCTATTATTATATGGCTACTTGTTCAGTCAATGATTGAGTGCCTGTTATGTG
Source organism: Varecia variegata (assembly GCA_028533085.1). Lineage (NCBI taxonomy): Eukaryota > Metazoa > Chordata > Mammalia > Primates > Lemuridae > Varecia > Varecia variegata. The sequence goes on along the minus strand of CM052443.1, from coordinate 12,629,196 downwards.
GCAGGCTCTATTGCAGGGACTTGGGATATATCAGTGGACAAAATACAGTGAACAAATCCTCTTCCATCATGGAGCTCACCTTCCATGCTTACTGCTGATTCCTGCTCGGGAAGATTCTTAACTACCAGAACCTAAGAATATATTTTCATACTGTACATTTACAACTCCATGACCCCAAACAGAAATGCAAACCTCTCTGGGGTGAAGCTGGGCAACCGTGCAGGAGGACAGACACAGCACTTCTGACTTAAGAGTGAGGATGATCTTACCCTGGTGTGGCTGCAAGGAAACTTAAGATGGGCAGATTGTCAGGCCTCGCCTCTGAGTTGGATCGGAAAAGTGAGCTCAAAACCAAGGCGAAGAGTTGGCGGTGTGACCCTTGAAGATGATTCAAGTTAGCCTGGGGTACCCTCTCTGTTTTCCACTCCCAAACTGGGATTAACTTTAGAATCTTCTATAAATGTAGAGAAACTGGGGGCTTTCCAATCCTGGCCTGGGTAAGTACTATTGCAAGACAAGTCATAACAAGATGGGCTTGCACTGTAAAAGACAGGAGGGAAGACAGGGAGTGAGTACACCTGGAGATACACGTTCAGGCAGGAGACAGTCAGCAACATAGTCTTGTACTTAAAGGAGAAAATTAGAGACATGGAATTTTTCTCAGACTGCTAAAAGCAATATGCAGATGAAGATAAAATACTAAGAGATAAGTTGCTGGTCACTGTTTCTACAAAAAGACACCTAAAGGTAAGTGAATCAGGCAAGACTCAAGAGTGGGCAAATTTATTAATATTAACCCCCAACCCAGGATTTTCAAGCCATTTCAAACTTTTAGTTTCCCACAGCCTCCAATGTCTGAGAATAAATATTTACAATGTATTTTGACTTAGCTATGAAAAGATTCACCAATCTTTTTTTTGAACAATATTATAGTAAGTTTCATTTAGTTCCCACTGACTCCCAATGCTCTGTGTCACATTTGCAATTGATAGACGTTTTCTGTAAATTTGGCTATATTTTATATGCATGTAGGAAATACATCTCCTACAATTAAATAGAAACTTTTTGCATGGGTAAAAGAATCTGCATTCTCAAATATGCCAGTCGCTGTGGCAAAATTATCCTGCTGTAGTCAAAGGAAAATAAATGGCACAGATACAAAGATCCTATTTCTAACTTCGGGCTGCACAGAACTGCTCCTAAATGTGCAGTTTCCATCCAAGTTCCTGGTTGTCCCTTGAGGGAGAGGTCAGTTCTGCTACTGACCACAGCAAGGTGAGAAAAGGTCCCACCACTTGCAGGCAATGCAAGCTCTTCTGTTTGCTTTCTGAACAGCAGTGTTCACACCACAAAGCACAGGTGGGAGCTCAAGCTGATAGCTGGTGGGGTGGGTCTGTGGTCATGAACGTGCGTGTGTGAGTGTGTTAGCTGAAGAGTTCCATAAGAACAGAGTACACAGGACAGACGACCAGAGATGGCCCATTTTACTGAGCTGCATTGCCAGGAAACGAGTGAGCCTGCTGGTCGCCAGGGCTCTTGAGCTCAGAATTGAGTTTAAGACACAAGCTGCAGATGACAAAGGGGGCTTCTCCCTTCAGCTCCTTGAAATTTGTGGCAGTTGGGGGAGCTAGAAATTGTCTCCCACAGCGGGGGACCTAAAACTGATATTGTCAATAAATAGCCACCTTCCCTTCCTCTTACTCCTTTTGGGCCACTTTATCACCACCCCCAACCTCTTTAATCATAAAAGTAACTTGTCCAGTGAAACATGCTCTAATAGGATAAATGACTGTAAGAAAGCACTTAGCTGAGCAAGGAAGAGCATTTTATGAATAGAAAAGGAAATGCCATGTTTATTGACATGAAAAAATTCACATTGTCACTTTATTTTGTGTTAACATTTGGTCAAACCAACTCCATAAACTTATCTTGGGCGTGAATCTGTGGCCACAGGGTGTGTGAGCTGCCAAGTGGTATGTGCTAAGCCCTCAATAGGATAAAGCTGGCTCTCCTGCTGAAAGTAAGGTATACATGTGGCTTTTATCTGGCTAGTTTATCCAGCGGAACAGAGCTGTTTGCTCAGTCAAAAGTTACCTCGAAGCTGGAAGTTTTTAGATTGGCTATTTCATAACTGGGTCTTTAGAAATCAATGTATCAATATTTTATATTTTCACAGAGACGGCTAAATCACTTTGCATTTGGGAATATTTTATTTTCTTTGGAGTATATCTAGTCTTCTATAAAAATAATACTAAGTTTCTACCACAAAGTTGGGGGAAAAGGGAGCACAAAGTATAGTAAAAATAATTGATAAATAACTTTTCTTAAGTATTTATTTATAAAAATCAAATCTTGGCCATGGTACAGCATCTGTCCAAAGCCCATTTGGGACCCTTTAAAATTAAAAATATAAGTCATGTAACAAGCACAACATCCTTTGTGCATTAATTATTCCCATGATTTTAATTCTACTTCTTTACACCCCCGAATCAGTAATAATGGAAAACAAATTTATTTCCTGGCTGTATTTTCTTAGCCTCTTTTACACTTTGTGGTTTCTAAGAAAAACAAAATAAAACAAACATACAATCAGAAAATCCCACCATCATAGCAAAATCTACTTTGCCTACTTCCTCCAGCATCACCAAGTGAATTCTACAAGCCTTTGAGACACACCGAAATCTTTCATTTGTACTGCAAATTCTGATTAAAGCCCAAACCTACCATTTTGAAAGTATCTCGGCCCAAATGGCCAAAAAAAAAAAATGTGGTTTTTTTTTCCTTTAAAGACTACACCCAAAACATTTGCTTGAGAAACTATCTGAATAGTGACATTGCCCAGTAAAACACATGCAGTAGACAAAATATCAGATTTCTTTTTCCAGCTGTCCAGAGTCCCATTAGTGTCTCTTACTTCTATCAGTCTTCTGCTATAATTAGGATGGCTTAGGGTTTATCTGGGCCTTTTTTCAAAACCAGATTTCCTTCCCAGCAGCGGCAGCTGTCATGCACAAGTACCCTGATGGTATCGAGAGACTTATTTTGGTTTACATTATAAGACAGCAATTGTGAACATGAAGTGAAGGGAAGACACACACACACATACACCCCCACATAATCTTGTAATTTTTTAAAGGAGAGTCTTACCTGAGGATGATCACTGAGGTCTGGAACTTGGCTTGTTTCAAATAGATCAGGAACCTGCATCCCTTTGCCCTCAAAATGTGTGTTCCCTTCTTTGGGGATTGAGTCTGTTGGAATTTGAAGGGTTTTTGCTTCTTGCTCTGCAAGCGTTGAAATAACACATCCTCCTGCATGGACGTGGGAATTCCCATCCGTGGCGTCTGCTTTGCCATGAGAAACGCCTCCGTTATCTCTGTGGGTTAGTGGGTGTTGAGCAGGTTCTTTGGGACCGGGGAGATGCAGGGGGCCTTCCCCTGTCCTTTGTTTCAGGCTGGTGTTCAGCTTCGTGGGTTTTCCTTTAATTCCCAGTCGCCTCCCGCTGGCAGGTTTCTGTGAGCCCCTTTTGCTCCATGTGTCCTTTTCCTCTCCTCTCTTCCCAGCCGCGGCCTCCGAACATTGGTTCACCCCCGATTTCTCTAACTCACCAGCCAAGGGCTTCGTCTCTGTCTCTGTCGCTGCGTTATCCATGTTCAGCAGATTGTCACTGGCGAATTCCTCTCTTGCTTGGTGGCTGTCTCTGGTTTCCCCTTGAATTCCTGGATAATCATTTTCAGCAGCCTCAGAAGCAGTGGGGAGTTTATATCTCCCCTGTTCGGTCACCACAGACGTCCCATCCTGGTGAGGTCCCAGAGTGAGAGTCATCCCTGTGTACGGGCCCGAGGGGCCGTGCGTGGAGGCTCTGCTGCTCCTCACCCCCACTTCTTGGGGTTGTGAGTGATAACCACAGAGGCCACTGGTGGCATCCATAGGCCCAGTGTCACCCGACACCCGGGGCCCACAACCCATTCCACTGAGGAAATGCTCACACCCACCCAGGCAGCACTCGCTGAATTCCATCTCTTCGTCATCGCTTTCTAATAAAAAAACATGCTCAGTCCCCTGCAGGTGCCTTTGCCAGACTGCATTAGAATAATCTGTCATTACGTCGGAACATTCCAGATACTCCAGGTCATCATCTGAAAACTCCTCGGTGTAGGTTAGGGTTATCTCTGGGCAAAGTTCATAGTCACTGTCAGAGTCCTCGCTGGAGACTTGTTGGCCGTGTTGTTTGTTGATGGTGGCACTGTCACCTGGGTAGACGTGTGCGGTTGCCTCAGACAGCGGGAGGCTGAAGCTAATGTATTTCTGGACTTTTGCATTTTGATGACTAGAGCTTAAGACTCCATCATTAGGGCCATCATTGTTCTGGCCACCATCCATGAACCCTGACACTTGGGAATGCGCTGTCCTGTGGCCGCATGCATCTTGTCTTTGGGGAGTATTATTTGAATTAAGATAAAGCAATCCATCTGCAATTTCTTCTGTGCTACTCAGGTCATGAGCCTCTCCAGTTTGCTTTGTTCCTTCAACACCCAAAGGACTTTCAGAACTGGATGCACTGATGTCGTTGCTGGCCAATAACTGGGGTGAACGGAAATGGCCGAGTCTGGTGGGGGAGGAGCCAGCTGCTGTGGGAGTGGCCAAGGCGATGCTTTCTTCTTCCTTACGGGGACTGTCTTTCTCATCAGTGTGATTTGCACTTTCCTCCTCATATTTCCCAGTTTCATGTTTCCAACCTGTGTCCCTGTCATCTTCCAGGTTAGGAGACAGTTGTGGTTTCTCGGACAAGCACTTGACCTCAACAGAAGCAGAACAGCAGATCATTCCAAAACAGTTTTTAGCTGAGATTTGATAAACAGCAGCATCATTTGGGGTACAGCTAGGATGAAGAGAACATACAGGTAAGTTTGCCATCTTTGCACATGCTGGAACATAGAGCAAATGAGCATAATTGACTGCATGTTCAGGAGATCTGTGGTCTCCCTGGAAAAGGGTTTGTGGTTAGAGGCAACCTGCCTCTGGGTTGCACCAGCCTCCAGCGCTGAGTCCTGGAAAGCTGAGCATTTTCCCTTCCAGCTTCCCCAGTCTTACCCCACATTGAAAGTGCTGCCAATTACTTACATGAACGAGGAAAATGTTTTATATATATTCTATATATATATATATATATATTCTTCTTCTCTCTTTTTATTTTAAGTCATTTTTATGTTGTGAGAACTTGAAAAAGCATTATTTTTCTAAAGTGAGACACTGTACGCAAGTAAGTAAAGAATTCTTCACGTGGTGGTGGAGCATAAGCAGTGACTCTTTTTAGGAGCATGCTAAGGAGGCGTGATTCTTGCCGGGAGGCTGTACAGACAATGCCATGATAGGATTACGTGTAGGAGGGACAGTGCCGTTTCCTTTTGAATTTAATGTGACGAAAAGGTCTAAACCACAGCCCGTGAGCCCCCACTGGCTGGAAACCCACGTCCACACGCCGCTCTGACTAACACAGATCAAGCCAGTGTCTGGCTTTGGCCCCGCAGGGAAGGAACAGAATCCTGGATGGGACCAAGCCTGCTCTCTCGTTCCAAGAGGGACAGCGCCCGTGGCTCTTCCTGTCACTGATTGGAGCCACAGGGAGCCTGGAGCCTGATGTGCTTTACTGAGTCCTTTCTCATTGGGACCCTTCCCCAGACACTGCAGCCCCAATAAAAACTCGATACACTTGTTTATAAGTCAACTCTTATTTATCTCATTTGATCTCATTGTAACTGCAATGTCACTGACCTCACTCCAGGTACCAGCCAGCTCAGAAGTCAACAACCCTTTGCAGAAGGCGGGAGCTTGGGTCTGGCTTGGACTTAGAGGCAATGGTTAGATCTTTACTGACTGTTCTCTCTGTAAAATATACACCAGTCTTTAACTCAGGAAGGCTCAGTGTTAAACACAGACGACTCTAACACAGTCTTCCTTATCTTTTCTCTTCCTCACTGGGAGATCCCTTGCATCTTTAAGCCCAAATGTGCTCAAAGCCCTCCATCGTAGAGTGCCCGCTAACATAGGTTTCATGTTCAGAAATCAGAGATGAATTCCAATTTCAGTAATGTCTTATTTTGTTGGTAACCTGGCGCCCAGGTAGAGGTCATTCAGGAGTGGCTGAGGTCGGCCCAGCCAGACTCACAGCTGATACCTGGCTTTCCCTTGGCCAGCACCTCAGGGAAACTGAAATTTAAGGCTACTTTCTGGGGAAAGTTGTCTTGTCTATTTCACAAAGTTACTCTGGGGTTCAAATGAGAAAATCAACATGCAGAGGCTTTGCAAAGCACATTTTACGCCCGGTATGTTCTCCAAGAAGGTGGAAGTGCCAAGATCAAGTTGTCTCAGGTGTTCCGGAATCGTGCAGAAGCGTCATCAGAGAACTCTATTTACAATTCTCAAATCAGAATCCTTGGGTCAGGGCCTGAGAATTTGCTTTTGAAGATACCAAAGCCATTCTGATACAGATTGTCCTTGGCCCACCCTTGGAGACACCCTCATCCTCATCATTAATTCAGTTTAGATCTCTCAGTTAAAGCGGAATCTTCCCAGCTGAAGAAGAGGGACTATTGTGCCGCTTCACATGACCCACATCCTCCCCTCCATGAACCTTTTCAATTAACTCTTGGAGATGTGGCCTCCGTCAAGAGCTGACAGGGAGCATAAAAGAACACTACGGGCTACTGGAAAACCCCAAGTAACTCTGATTTCCTCACCCATCCAGTCCAGGAGGCTGTGCCAGAGAAACCACGTATCCTGAAGGTGCCACGACTTGTGTGGAAGAAAGAGAAAGGAAGAGAAGAAAACAGGCTGGGAGGCACAAAAGGCCAGGTAAGAAAGCAGGAGAGGAGGGCAACAGAGATGATCATGAAGAATCAAGGACTCTAGGAGGCCGAGGCGGGAGGATCACTTAAGCGCAGGAGTTCAAGACCAGCCTGAGCAAGAGTGAGACCCTGTCTCTGCAAAAAAATAGAAAAAAATTTAGCCGGGTGTGGTGGTGCGTGCCTGTAGTCTCAGCTACTCAGAAGGCTGAGGCAAGAGGATCACTTGAGCCCAGGAGTTGGAGGTCACAGTAAGCTATGGTGATGCCACTGCACTCCAGCCAGGGTGACAGAGTGAGACTGTCTCAAAAAAAAAATCAAGGAGGGAAAACAAAAAGAAGTTGAGAAAACATGGAGAAAATAATTGGGTTAAATATACCGTATTTAACTTCTTAACAACTAAATAAACAGATGTGAGATTGTCATGATTTAGTGATATATAAACTTATGGAACATGTGTTTTAGTTGATATGAGATTTACAATCCATCCTAAATACACTAAGTAAAGAGGAAAAGGAACTGGATTAAGTATAATTAACTTCTCGCATAGTTAATGAGTGCCTTTGAAAGGGTTATGATTTGTGGCTGACATGTCCTTGATAATTATCTCTGAGCATCCTAAAGAAGCGAGGCAGAAAACTGGGTGAGAAACCCAGCATCTGTTAGATGCCTCCTATGTTAGACAATGTCTGCCAGCACAGTGGCTCATGTCTGAAACCCCAGTGCTTTGGGAGGCTGAAGCGGGAGGATCACTTGAGACCAGGAGTTTGAGACGAGCCTGGGCAACATAGTGAGACCCTATCTCTACAGAAAATTTTAAAATTAGCTGGGCATAGGGGCACATGACTGCAGTCCCAGCTACTCAGGAGGCTGAGGCAGGAGGATTGCCCGAGCCCAGGAATGCCAGGCTGCAGTGAGCTATGGTTGATCACATGACTGCACTCCAGCCTGGGTGACAGAGCAATACTCTGTCTCTAAAAATAAAAAAAGCAAAAACCAATGTCTGCCCCACGTGCAAAACTGAGGCTCGAAGGAGTAAGTAATTTCCCCAAAGTGACAAAGCCAGTAAGCGGTAGTGTTGGGACAAGAAAGCAGAGCCTTCTGACCCTGAAGCCTGGCTCTGTGGGTGCTGATAGAAAACTAACATGCAGAGAAAGGAAACGACGGTGTAAAGAGATCATTCAGCAAGTAAAGTGTTCCTGCCCTCAGTCTTCGTCCTGATCGGTCAGTTGGCAGATGTGTCTGGAGTCCGTAGAGGTGCCCAACATTATGTTAGAACTGAGGAAGAATGAAAGAGTTGCCTGAGACATCCTATCCAGCCCTAAAGTGACTAAAAATCGACGGAAGGATAAAGTATTAATTTCTCAGAGACCCTCGTAGGTGCCTCTGTGCTCAGTTGTGCAATATAAACTGGAAGGGAAAGGAGTTGGTAGAAGGGTCTTCAACGGCAGCAGTGGAGATGGTGTGAGTAGAGGGGGGTGTGGAGTCTTTGCAAGACGCTGGCAGAGAGACCTGTGTGCCCCACGGTGATTTGACAGGAACACAGAACCATCCAGGAAGAGATTCCCTGAACAATTAATTGAATTCCCTCCTTGCATATCTTTTCTTTTGGCTGAGGGAAGCAGTAGCATTCCTCCCCTCTGCTGTCTTGCTTGAATTCTCTAGGTTCTTTCTAAATTAAGCACTTCCTTGTTAAAGAAAAGGAGGTCCTTAAGTGGATGGGGCTCCTTCTGATTTTGAACCCCTAGAATTGGTCTAAACCGGAGGTTCTAAAAACATTTTCGTGTCAGGACTCTTTCATATTCTTAAAAATAATTGAGAGCAACAAAGACCTTTTTTTAATGTGGATTATATCTATCAATATCTACCATATTAAAATTAAAACAGAAAAAAATTAAAATAATTAATTTTAAAAGAACAAAAATAAATTTGTTACATATTAGTATAAATACAAATTTTTTAAGAAAAATAACTATATTTTTCCAAAACAAAGCAAAGTTTCATAAGAGTGGCATTGTTTTACATTTTTCATTTATCTTTAATATTGGGCTTAATATAAGACAGTTGGATTTTTTTTATCTTCTTCTACATTCACTGTGATGCAATACATTGTTTTAATGGACATATATGAAGAAAATTTGGCCTCACACAGATATGTAGTTGGAAAACAAAGGAGTATTTTATTAGTCTTTTCATCCAATTACAGATATTCTTTGATACTATATGTAGATTAATTGTAATGTAGAATTTAAACCACATCAGTGAACTTCCTGTACTTGTTACATAAAATCCATTAGTCTACACTGAATTTTAAATGAATCTTTTACCCATGCATGACTTTGTAACATCATGCATTGGTTATTTGGAAAACCTTGGCCCAGGAGATCTTTCAAATGTTAATATATTTTCTTATACAATATTTTTTAAAACCACATTCAATAATATTACCACTAATTTTATCAGGGCAATTTTAAAGTATTAGGAAACTGCCAAGCTCCTAATGAAAAACATGAGTTTTGCAAAATTCTACATAACATGAATATTAATTTATCAGAGAACACTGCAAATCAATTCTGTGCTTAGTCGTATGGTAGAAAGTAGAAGGATGGCAGACATCAGCAAAAATATCAGAGTAAATATCTGAAAATTCTCACCTCCATAAAAGCAACAAGAACATTATCAAAGCGTGTCTAAATCAACTTTTTCAGGGTTGTGAAAATTAATCAAAGGTGATCTGGGGAGCATTTATTTAAGAAAAAGGACTGGAACTCAGTAAGAGCAGTGGGTTAACTTGCCCTGGTCTTATCCCCCCATAACCAGCCCCACAGTAGTCTTAAAAACCAAGACTCACAATCACAGTGGAAACCAGCAGCCTGGCAGCCACTCGGGTGGGGGTGGGGGCAGAACAGAATTGGCACTCCTTCAAAGCCCCATTCCCGGAGAGTGGTCATTATGTGACCTGCCTGGTGGTTCCCTGAAGACCCCACTCACAAGACTGTCTTTATGTGATCTGACTCAGAGCTCACCCAGTGACAAAAATCTTTTCCCTGGGGGATTTGTCAAAAAAAAAAAAAATCTGAAATGAAAAATTCACTGGAGTGCTCAACAGCAGATTTGAGCAAGTAGGATAAAGAATTAATGAACTTGACAATGGCCAATTGAGATTATCCAATCTAAGGAAAAGAAAAAGAATGTAGAAAAATGAACAGAGTTCTGGAGACCTATAGTATACCATCAAGCTTACAACATATACATAATGAGAGTCCCAGAAGGAAAGGAAATAGAGAAAGAAACAGAAGGAATATTTGAAGAAACTGGAAGTCTCTAGTTCAGAGAAGGGACTTATAATGATAACTTGAAAGTGTGGTTTTTAGCACTGGCAATAGATACTTTCAGTTTTCCTTGAAGTGACAGACTTATTTTGTTCATTTTTGAGAAAATATCTGCCAGATACCCAAGGCTGAATAGCCATCATCTGTCCATTATTCTTTCAAGGAAAAATCATACTCCACGGAAAATCACACTCCATTATTCTTTTAAGTGAAAACTATGCTCCATGAAAAAAGTTCAGCTTGCAATTTAAACAATCACACAGGTGTTTTTCCTCAAACTGACCATCATCTCCGTGAAATCCAGCAGAGGTGCTTGTTTCCCGTTTTATTACATAGGGTATTAAATAGGCTTTTACTGAGTTACCAAGATTCAATAAAATTATCCATTTTTACTGAGGCATCAAAGTTATTATTAAGCAAAATTTTGTTTGTTGTTTTTAACTGTGACCGTAGGGCCATGAAGAACTCATGACAACTAATCTAATTTGGGACCACTGCCTTGATTCATGCTAAGGCACCAGCAGATTCATCCTTCTTTACTTTTTATCATCGGTGCACGTGTCAACACAGTGAAAAGGACAAATAATGTTTGAGTATTTTTATGATAATAGTTTTGACCTTCAAGATCCCCAAAAGGGCTTTAGGGAGCCCCAGAGGTCCATGGAACACACTTTGAGAACCACTGATTTAAGCTGCTCACCAAGGGAAGTTTTAATACTCTTAGCATCCTCTCACAGCTGCACACCTGGCTGTCACACCCTGGAAGATGGGCAATAGCATGGAAGATTCACTGGTTTCCTTGGTTTGATCATTTATATGCCCTCTCAGGCAGATAATGTATCTCTGATTTGCAAAGGGGAAGGAAAACTTATGTCTGGGCTCCACCCTCAGAGATTCTGATTCAATGCTTAATATATGGGCCTATGTGATGTAATTTTGGGCAGGAGGAGGCTGGTTCTATCAATTCTAGAAGACCTAATCCTGGAAGTTCCTTGGGATCCAGCCAACTTAGCATGATTTTGTGCTTTGGAAACAGAGGTTAAAAATATGCTTAAGCTGGGCACAGTGGCTCATGCCTATAATCCTAGCAATCTAGGAGGCTGAGGCAGGACGATTGCTTAAGGCCAGAAGTTCAAGATCAGCCTGGACAACACAGTGAGACCCCATCTCTCTACAAAAATTTAAAAATCAAAAATTAGCCAGGCATGGTGGTATGCCTGTAGCTGTACCCACTTGGGAAGCTGAACCCAGAGGATCACTTGAGCTCATGAGTTTTAGGCTGCAGTGAGCTATGATGATGCCACTGCATTCTAGACCGTGCAACAAAGTGAGACCTTGTCTCAAAAAAAAAAAAAATGCAATTAAAAACTAAAAAGGACAAGAATCCACAGGACTAGTAACCTTATCAAATAGGAATATGCAAACAAGAGGTTCAGGAATAGAATGTAACAAGTGCAAAAGGAAGGCACAGAATAGTGCTTTATTTTCTCCAGCAACCAGCACAATATACTCATCAAAAATGATAGACTTTGAAATCCCTACATTTCAATCATTATCAGTACAATACCCTAAGGGTGTTGTGTTTTCACATGCATTATTCCATACAGTCACCTACTGTCCATTAAGGTAGAAGATTCCACTGGCACAAATAAAAATAAAAATCAGTAACCCCATGTGGCTTGAAAAGTGGATCATCCCAGCCTTACTGCTGTTCTTCTCCCTTATTGTCTGCCCTGGGGCCGTGTTCCTGCTACCAACAATATTAAAATTGCTAAAACTCAAACTGTGCGATTTGACCAGGAGCCCCGAAGACAGGGTTTATTTGTAGGAGGAGTGGAAACTATTGGCTAGAGGTAAGATTTGGAATCCTCTCTGGAATTTAGACATTATACAACCACCATCCTGCACCACAGGCATTCCATTTTGCTATGCTTTCCACTTTCTTTCCAGTGGGGGAAAACAAGATCTGGGGACAAAATGTCTGCGGTGTCGTCACTGTCACTGCTGCAGCCAGGAATGCGGGGGTGCGGAGGCCACTGAAGCGTCCCCTCCATGTGGCCGTGAATCCTCTGAGCCTTGCCTCCCCCTGCAGCAGGGAGGGGGAAGAGGGCTCGGCTCAATAAATAATCACACGATGACATCCGTGTCCTTTCCTTGGACATAGCACCAGGTTAAGGTCATAATATTTTCTTACACTAAGTATCTGTATTTTATTACCTGCCTAACTGCTGCTATCAATAGTCTTATTAATAACTGAAGGAATTGGACACGCTTTTGTTTTTTTCCAAGCCCCAAAGCTATGTTTGTCATAAAGATGAAAGAATTATTATGCTGGGAACATGCAGAATTTCTTGATCACATTTTCTACAAGCAGACTGACACATTTCAAAACTAATGAGGAGATTCCTCATGCATTTATCAATTTATTCCACACATCTGAACAGCCCAAAGGGACCGCAGAGCTGTGCCACTCCTGGGCCTGTTGGCCGCTCAGATCGTGGAAGGTTTTCCATTCCATCCTGAGGGGTTTCAAGCAGACCGAATAGTCATTTAGGCAGGAATGGAAAATGATTCTGTGAGATGCCCACTGCATTTTACACTGCAGACCGGGGGTGAGGAGGGAACGCTCTTGCTCCCCTTATCTGATGTGGCCTGGGGCCCCTGACTGAGTAGGAGCACCCCATTCTCCCGTATGGCCCGTTGGACCTACGACTACATACGCCTGGCACACTGCATGGGACTTGAGAAGGGAAACAAGAAATTAGCCTAAGACTTGGTTTCTTCCCTAGGGGAGCTGTCAATTGTGCCAAGAGATAATGGCTTTCAGGTAATTAAGTAGGGAGCAGTATGTGATTTGCAAGATCTAGTATCATCGGATTCCCAAAGGTGCAGCTGAGGCAGTGAGTGCTTCTGGTGGTTAGCAGGGGAGAGGTCAGGGTGGCCTGGACCTTCAGGAAACGGAGCCAGGAGCAGGGAACTCAAGCCCAGCAGGAAAGGATTAAACTTTGGCTGGGTGGGGAAGAGGGGAGGGCATTCCAGGCAGATGTACCAGAGCTGGAATGGTCAAGTCATGTGCAAGGGACAGCAAAGCAATGAGCTGGCATGAGAGTTGGCGAAGGTAGGGCTGCAGGGAGAGGGCCCCAAAGGACAGGGGTCTGGGTTGGAAGGAGCTTCTGCGTGGAGGGCTCAGAGTTCTGTTCAGGAACACCGCGAGCAAGTGAACTGCAGGGAAAATTTACTTTTCTTCCTCACTCACGGGCAAGTGTGTGCAGATCGCGGAGGCAGATTGCAAAGTCAGTGAGCCCGAGTGGTTAAGCACAGACTTAGTGGTGAGCACGCCTAGGTTCACGTGCTGGCCCTTCTGCTATGCGACGCTGGACAAGCTACTTAACAGCTCTGGACAATAGCTGCACCTACAGCAGCGGGGTGACATGGAGATTAAGGGAGTTAATGCCTATAAAGCGCTTAAAGCAGGGCCTGGCGCACGGTAAGCTCGAAATCAGTGGTTCTCAACCCTGGCTGAACATTCAAATGACTTGGAGTGCTTTTTAAACACACCAATGGCAGAGCATTTTTAGGGCAATGAGGTTACTCTTGATGATCCTATAGTGGTAGATACATGCTATGACACCTTTGTACAAACCTACTGAATGGGCAGCCCCAAGTGTGAACCCCTAGGTAAACTGTGGACTCTGGGTAATAATGAGGCGTCAACATAGGTTTGTGGATTGTAACAAAAGTACCATGTGTGGGGGCAGAGGATGTATGGGAACTCTCTGTACCTTCTGCCCAATTTTGCTGTGAACCTAAAACTGCTCTAAAAAATAAAGTCTGTTTAAAAGGAAAAAAAAAAACCCAGTGTCAGAGCCCCACCCCCATCTCTCAAAATACACAATTGAGCAACGTGACAGGGGTGAAACCTTTGCCACTGGGATTTTTTGGTTTTTTGGGTTTTTTTTGTTGTTGTTGTTGTTGTTTAAGCTTCCAGGCTATTCTAATGGGTGGCCAGTGCTCGGAAGCACTGACCTAAATAAACGTTAGCCCTTGTATCGTAGCGAGTTGATGGTCGGGGAACAGGCGAGTTGATGGTCTTTGCGTGGGGACGCATGGGGAGTGGTTCCTCATTTGGCACAGAAGCACTGCGCTTCTGACAGTTTTCTGAGCCTCTGGGAGCAAGGCAGATCCGCCAGAGATTCTTTGATTAAGCAGTGGACAAACTGATTTCAGAAAGGAAAAAAATCTGTGGCATTACTACCACCAGGCTTCGTTAATAGATGACTGGCTCCTCTTACCAAGATAAGTCAGAGACCTGCCCCCTGCCTACCTCCCCTCACCCTCCTTGACTCTTTTTAGATGGGGTCTTGCTCGGTCGTCCCAGCTGGAGTGCACTGGCTGTTCACAGGTGCATCATAGCTCACTGTACCCTCCGAACTCCCGCCCTCAAGCGATCCTCCCGCCCGGCTTCCCGAGATGCTGGGATTACAGGCGTGAGCCAAGGCTCCGAGCCCCTCCTTTATTTATTCTCTTTCAGTGGACACATTACATAGTCGCTGGTTTGTTAAATGTCTGACTCCTCCTATTATCCCTGTCCCGTGAGATCAGGGACCCCAGTGTTGCTGTGTCCCCAGGGTCTAGAACAGTCTCTGACACATAGTCAGCCTTCTACTGGATGGCTCCTGTGCTCTCTCTGGGCTTTGGGTGACCTATAAAGTGTAAGGAGTGGCCTAGACCAATTGGATTTGACCAATTAAAGTAGGTCTTAGGGGTGGGACTTGAGCATGAGTTTTGGTTTTTTTAAGAGTTCCCCTGGATTAATGTATAGGCAGGAGTGGGCCAACCCTTAGGGCAGGGCTTCTCGTGTGTTCAACGTGCACACTGATCACTTGGGATCTCGTTCAAACGTTCAAACGTTGCTAGGTCTGGAGGGAGCTGGGATTCTGCCATTCTAGCACGCTCCCAGGAGGTGCTAATGCTGTTGGTCCAAAATCAAGCTTTGAGTGGCATTGCCTTAAAGTCGCTTCCCGCTCTGTGACTCCAACATTTCTATAAAAGGTGAATGTCCCTTTATTAAATTCTCAGGGAAATATCAGCTGTCACTCGACGTGCTGCTCAGTTTGAGCTGAGTTCCTTAGTCAATGCCTGGCAAGCTGTCCCCACAGGCAGCTCTGTGAGTGTTAAGTGTTGGTTTTGCTTTTTTGAAAAACACTAATTGCTGGACCTGGGGCAGGGGGAATGAGCAAAACCAGACAGGAGAACTTCTCTCTCAAAAGCAGGCTTCCAGACCTGTGATCAGGGAAGAAACCCATCACGATTCAAGTGCTTCTCTTTGTCTGCTGTTCTGTCATCAGGGCCTCGGTGCCTGCTGTGTCCTGTGCCCCTCTTTGTCTTCTTAACCTGACCATCTCATTACACCTCCCCCTCGCTGCTGTCTGCGGGTGACTGCGGGGTGAGTGGAGGTGGCAATTGTCCCCAGACAGGAATCAGGGAACCTGGGGGAAGGCTCATTAGGGCTGTCAAGGAGGCTCTAACTGGGGAAGAGTCTCCAGCCTGCTGGAGCAGCAGCCCCAGGGAATGGGAATGACAAGGACAGTAAGAGAAGCAGCCACATGATGACTAGCTGCCCTGACACCCCGCCGTTCAAATGGTGACAGGAGCTGCTGACATGGTGGCCTTCTCCTACAGGTCCTGCAGAAGGCCTGTTAAAAAATATGATTGTTTTCACAATCCCCTTACACAGCAGAGCCTCTGACCACCACGAAGCCACAGTAATTGACATCGTTTCCCAGGTTCCGCTGGCTGTACATGGGACGGCTCTTCCCCCTGCCCTCGGGGCAAGACGCTATGAAGACTAGAACAAAATCGCTGGCTGCATTATGTTAACTCCTTCCACAGATCTTTATTGAATGTCACCCGAGAGACAGCCACCATGCTTGGTGCTCGAGACACAGCAGGGAACAGATCAGGCAGGTCTCTGCTTCGTGGCACTTCCATTCCTAGGGTCCTGCTCCAGTTGGTGGAGAGTCACAATAAACAAAGACACAAATAAATGTACATTATGGCTGAGGACAACCCAAGTGTCCACCAACAGGTGAACAGAGTAACAAATTGTGGTAGATCCACACAGTGAAATACCGAAACGTGCCTCGACAATAAAAAGAATGAGTTATTGATACGCCAGACAAGGACAATTCTCAAGGCAATTGTGTGCCAGGAAAGAAACCTGATACAAAAGAGTACATACTGCCAGGCGCGGTGGCTCACACCTGTAATCCTAGCACTCCCGGAGGCCGAGGCAGGCGGATCGTTTGAGCTCAGGAGTTCAAGACCAGCCTGAGCAAGAGTGAGACCCCGTCTCTACTAAAAATAGAAAGAAATTAGCTGGACAACTAAAAATATATAGAAAAAAAAATTAGCCAGGCATGGTGGCGCATGCCTGTAGTCCCAGCTACTCGGGAGGCTGAGGCAGGAGGATCGCTTAAGCCCAGGAGTTTGAGGTTGCTGTGAGCTAGGCTGACGCCACGGCACTCACTCTAGCCCGGGCAAGAAAGTGAGACTCTGTCTCAAAAAAAAAAAAAAAAAAAAAAGAGTACATACTCTATGATCTCATTTGTATAAAATTCTACAAAATACGAACAAGTCTGTAGGAATAGGAAGCAGAGCAGTTACTGTTTGAGGATGGGTGGGCAGGGAGGGGCAGGAAGGTGGGATTGGGAAGGGACTTGAAAAGTCTTTTGGGGGTGACAGCGTGTTCACAGTCTCGATTGTGGGGATGGTTATATGGGTATATACATGTGTCAAAGCTAACCAAACTGGACACGTCACATATGTCTAGTATATTATATGTCAATTACACCTCAACAATGCTGTTCAGTGTGTGTGTGTGTGTGTGTGTGTTTACATATACACACACATCATTTCATGTGCTAAGTGAAATATAAAGCAAGATGAGGAAGGTAGGGCATGCTGGGGGCAGGCAGTGCTATTTTAAATGGCTGGTTAGAGAAGGTCTCAGGTGACTTTGAGCAGAAACCTGAAGGAAGAGGGAGCGCTAGCCATGGGGCTCCCTGGGAAAGAGCATTCCAGGGACAAAGGCCCTGCACAGGCAGTGTGCTACTAGTCCCGATTCACATCTCTGAGTCCTGTAATGGCTCAGAACTGAGGAAACACTCTGAGATTTGTACTGAACAATTTCCCCAAGCTCCATGTGCCTTCTTTGCATCCGTCCTGTCCACAAGGTAGTGTCCATGTCCTTGGCCTGAGCCTGGCTTCTTAATCACACTTCACCAGCTCTAGAATCTACACTAAGATTCTTGTTCAAGAATTCAAAGGTCAAGGCCCAGAGTGGTGGCTCAGACCTGTAATCCTAGCACTTTGGGAGGCCGAGGCAGGAGGATTGTTTGAGGTCAGGAGTTTGAGACCAACCTGAGCGACAGCAAGACCCTGTCTCTATAACAATAGAAAAAAAATTATTCTGGTATGGTGGTGAGTGCCTGTAGTCCCAGTTACTTGGGAGGCTGAGGCAGGAAGACTGCTCGAGCCAGGAGTTTAGGGTTGCAGAGAGCTATGATGATGCTACTGCACTCTAGCCAGGGTGACAGAGTAAGACCCTATCTCAAAAAAAAAAAAAAAAAAAAAAATTCAAAGGTCCATTTTGACCCTACCTTCTCTGAAATGCTTTGGCTGGGAAGCCTGATTCCACTTTTTAACCTCTTAGGATCAAGAGTGACTAATTGTACCTAACAACACGGAAGACCTCAGGGTCAAAAGAGTTAACATTTACTTAGCATTTGCTAAGTTCCTTATGATATTATCTCATTTACTCTTCACCCACCCTGCAAGGTAGATACTGTCATTATTCCCATCTTACAGATATAGAGTCAGAGGCAAATAGAGGTTAGCCAACCTGCCCAAGGATGAGGTAGGGCCGCAGCTTGAACCTGGGTAGTCTGACTCCAGAGCTGGCCCTGGTCAGTATCTACTTACAGCCTCACAGAGTGCCATAAATCTCTGATTCTGAACCAATGGGCCCCTGTCCACCCACACTGGTCCTGGCCTGTGCCTGTATATGGCCAGGACACCTTTCATATTTGGGCCAGTGCCATCCACTGAATTATGCCCCCCATCCCATGGTTGAAGCCCTGACCCCCCATGTGATGGTATTTGGAGATGGGGCCTTTGGAGGGTGATTAGGTTTAGATGAGGTCATGAGGGTGGGGCCCTCATGATGGGTTTAGTGCCCTTATAAGAAGAGACACTGGAGAGCTTGCACACCTACTCTCTTGTACCATGTGAGAACACAGCAAGAAGGCAGCCTTCTGCATGCAAACCAGGAAGAGGGCTTCTACCATGCTGGCACCTTGATCTTGGACTTCCTAGCCTCCAGAATAATAGGAAATAAATTGCTATGGCATTTTGTTAGGTCAGCCCAAGCCAATCAAGACAGGCAGGGTCAGACAGCCCATCCCAGCGCCTAACCCGGCTCACAAGCCACGCCCATTCTCAGGTTCATTCAGGTCCCAGGTGTGGGGTGTGGCCTGGGGGTGTCCTGGAGGACCCAGAGTATTGGCCCCCTCCCACGTGGGACTGCAGCTGAGGAGTGGCCTTGTGTCTCAGGGCCTGGTTGTGGGAGTCAGAGAAAAGGGACCGCAGGTGCTTTGGAGAGGACGAGGCAGAAAGTCAAGTTTACGCAGCTTGGAGGCAGACAGGGGAGAGGCATAGGTCCGAGGCAAATGATAGTTCACAGAGAACTCCTGGCAAGGGCAGGAGAGGCTTCCAGGTGTGATGGGGCAAAGGCAGAGGGGACCTGGGGGCTTTAATGGGATGCCCTCAGCTGAGTGCATGAGGGGGAGAAACAGGGCTGGCTGCTCAAGACAGAGACACATGTTGCTGGACCGAACCTCGTTCTTAGTCTTGCTCCCCTACAGAGTGGGGACGAAGCCCTTCCCAGGGCTCAAAGGCCTCCTTAGGTTCTAGCCCTGCCCCTAACTAGCTGTCCACCTTTGCCCAGTGACTTCTTTATGATGTTCAGCTTGGAGGGAGTTGGTCAGATGTTCTCTAGTGCTAAAACCCATGATTTCTAATCAGCAAGACTGCCCATCTTTTCAGTTTTTTCAGAAGTGTCTGCCCTGATTCTATGATTACTAAGTAGGACTGTACCCCAGTTGGCTCAAGAACTTCCCTAATGTTCCTGGTCTATCCTTGGTTCTCGGAAGGTGTTGATGGAGTGACAATTTCAGACACATTCAATGAGTGTCCAATTTCCAGTGACTGGTGCACCTTTCTGTGGCTGTCCCAAGGTCTTGGGAGGGACTCTTGGATCAATCTGTCACCTGCCCCCAGGCTAGCATGATTTGCCCTCAGGAGTCAGCACTGTGGTGAGAACAGCTGCCCAAGTTCCAGTCCCCAGGAAAGGGTGCGTGAGTATCCCTGGGCCTGGCCTATGACCATTCACTTCTCGGAAACACTTACCTACTAAAGTCACAACCAGAATATGATGACAGGTAGTGAATTCTCAGAGGGGACCCATCACCCTGGGGACTAAATGGGAGTTTCTCGTCATACCCTCGGGCTCCAGGTGTCATCTGAGTAATGGCCTTGATGCATACCTGCTGAATTCATTCAGAAGAATGTCACAGGAGCCCCCCTCAGCTCTGTGCTGGGAACACAGAAGCCTTCTGGGTGCCAGAAAGTTCTACCAGTCATCCTTAAGACTTGTGAGACCTACTTAAGCTCACAGGAACACGAAGTTCACAAAATGCTTTCCAATCTTGGATGAAAAGCATTTTCTCTCTTAGCCAAGACATAGCAAGGTTCAGTCATCTTTATTTCTACCCAGTGATTCCTTGATCAAGCACATTAATTACATTTTACCCCCAAAAAGGAGATAGCAGAGAGGAAAAATACTGCCTTTCTTACCTCAAAGCTGTCCTATTTTAATTAGTTCCAAAATTATAGTTCAAGGTGCAGAGCATGTTTAAAGCACACAAATAATAAATAATTAAATACTGATTATTTATTGAGTATTGTAAAATGTTTCCTGTGTTGATTTAATCCCCATAACAACCCTATTAAGCAGGTACTATTATTGTCCCCATTTTACAGATGAGGAAACTGAAGCACAGTGAAGTTAAGTAACTTTCCCAGGATGATACAGCTTGTGGATCTGGGATTTAATTCCAGATCTTCAAATCCTGGCTCCCAATGTTGGAAATAATATTCTGTCCTTTGTAAGGGAAGGTGTTGGTGACAATTCTACTATTAACAGGTTACATGCTTTGAGGTATGTCTTCCAAGAATGGGAATATCTTTAACTGATTCACCTATACTCACTTGCCCAGGCTCGTTCACAACCAATAACTTGTGTTTTTCTGATATCTAGCAAAGGATTCAGGTTTCCTTGGGTGAACATGAACAGAAAAAGGATGATGGCCGTTCTAGGGGCTGGACAAAGCATTTGGCACAGACCAGCACAAACAATTCTCACACCAGAGTGGCTTGAGGGATGTAATGTAGTGTCCCAAGGCTTCTGGGGGCCATCTACCCATGGGGATGTGAGGAATAGCTGGGAAGACTGACACATCACTGAAGTCACAGATTCCACCTTCTAAAAACCGTCCGAACAGGGTTGCGAGTATGAGCACATAAAACAAAAACAGCTTAAACCCTTGTGTCTGGTTAACTATCCATTTCTTTTTCTGTGTCTGCTTCCTCCACGGGACTGTGAGATCATGGAAGACTTTGCATCCCCTATTTAGTGCTGTGACTTAGAGCATATGATGTGTTCTTAATGCTTGTTGGATAAATGAATGGTTAAGAATGAAAACAAGATTGTTCTCCAGGCAAGGGGAAGCCATAGATGGTTTTTCTGAGCAGTATAAAAAATTTGCAAATAGGTAATTTAAAAGATTAATTGAGCATACCATTAATGGATGGAGGGTGCAGTAGATTACAAAATTTGGCACTAATTTCTCTCATCTGAGTATGCATTTCATGTTGCAATGTGACCTTGCCCTTGCACTCTTCAAGAAGTGGGGTCTATTTTCCTGCCTCTTTTTTTTTCTTAATATTATTCATTTTTATTGGAGATGGGAGGTCTATGTTGCCTAGACTGGACTCGAACTCCTGGGCTCAAGTAATCCTTCTACTTCAGCCTCCATAATAACTGGGACTATAGGCATGAGCCACTGCTCCTGCCATATCTCCCTGCCTCTTAAAGCTGGGTTGGCCCTGTAATTGCTTTGGCAGGGGCATGTGACAGAAATGGTGTAGAGTGGAGCTTAAGAGGTTCTGCGGCTCCATTATCTTGGAACGCTGCCCTGACGCTGCCCTGTAAGGAAGCCAGTTCCAACCTACTGGAGGATGAGAGCCCAGGTGGAAGAGAGCTGAGTGGCCCAGCCAACAGCAGCACCAATTGCTGGGCCTGTCGGGGAAGCCATATTGGACCTTCCAGCCCAGCCAATCCCCAACCTGACCCAAGTGGCATGAATGAACATGAAGGAGCTAGGCACAGACAGCAGAGAACCACCCAGCCAGCCCTCAGAACCACGAGGAAGGATAAACTGCTGCTCTTTGAAGGTCCTCAGTTTCGTGGTGGTTTGCTACATTTTCTCAACCTCAGCGCTCTTGACATTTTAGATTGGCTCATTCCTTATTGTGGTGGGCTGCCCTGTGCCCTGCCCAATAGTTTAGCAGCATCTTTGGCCTCTCCCCAGTAGATACCAGCAGCCCTCTACACTCTCCAGTTGTGACCATCAAAAATGTCTCCAGACATTGCTGAATGTCCCCTCGGGGCAAAAACAAAAATGACCCAGAAAACCTTACTGATTTCTCCTTCAAATCCTGGAGTAGTCAATATCCTATTTGGGGCAGAGCTGAAAAATATTCTTTGCCCCTTGACCCACAGACGCCTCCCAGACGGTCTAGAGGCACCCAGCTGGTGTGCTGGCACCAGCACTACATTGTCAGACGACTTTGGCCAGACCTGTGCCATGGTAGGCAAATGGCAGCACTTCCTTTTACCAGACTGCTCATGTACACCATGTATTGGCTTCCCAGGGCTGCCAATAAACTACCGCAAACTGTGGCATAAAGCAACAGAAGTTTATTCCTTCACTGTTGTGGCAGCTCAAAGTCCAAAATCAAGGTGTCATCAAGGCCAGGCTCCCTCTAAAGGCTGCAGGGAGGGGTCTTTCCTTGCCTCTTCCTAGCCTCGGGTGGTTGCCGGCAATCCTTGGCATTTCTTGGCCTGCAGTCGTATCACCCCTAACTCTGCCTCCGTCTTCACACGGCGTGTTCCCTCTGTGTGTCTCTGTGTCTGTGTTCTCTTTTTATGAGGATACCAATCACTGAATTAGGGCCCACCCTAATCCAGTAGAAGCTCATCTCAACTAATTATACCTGTGAAAATCCTATTTTCAAATAAGATAGCATTCCGAGGTTCCAGGTGGACATGGGGTTGGGGGACACTATTCAACCGTGTACACTCTATAAGCAGAGGGGTTTGTGGTGGCCGTGCCATTCTCCTGGTGGGTGCTCTGTAGGCCCTGCCCCCGGCCCAGCCGCTGCCAGGGCTGTGCTGCCCAGAGAGCCAGAGGGGCTGCCTCACCCTCGTCAGCCCAGGTGCTGGCTGGGCTTTGCTGTCCTGCCGTGTCCCCTCACCTCCCTCCTGTTCTCTCAGCACCGCGGTGGCGTGATTGCCACCATCAAAGGAGGTCTCCTTGCTGAGGAGGGAATGTATCTGTCTAGGTGTGGGTTCCTGGACAGATTTTTATCTGTTGCTTTGCTGCCTCTCTGTAAGTTGTGTTTGTAAGAGACCACAATTCCCCGTTTGTATACACATGGTTGCAATTTGCTTTCACTATGAGGTAGAAAACATCTATTTGCATTTTCCTCCCCCCTCCCCCAGCTCCCACATCCTTTGAAAAAAAAGAAACAAAACTCTTTTTCAAGGTACGGTGCATACCATAATGTGATTATTGATGTTCTCTCTCCCTTTGAACACATTCTTGGCTATCTATTTCTCTCTCCTGCCAAGCACACTTGACCTGTGGTGATGTAAAGGTTACAGCAGCACTGATAAGTCCCTCCCATTTGCCTGAAGTGCCCGGGTTCATGAGATTAGTGTGGTATGAGGAGGAGAGTGCAGTGAGGACAGGGCAGAGGGGACTCTGGGGTAGAGGAAAGAGAGAAAATCAAAAGGTCTATAAATACAACGGTCGGGCTCTCAGCCTCAAAGCACAACTGCAGATTAGAGTTGTTAAATCAAAAAAGCCCTTGGGAAACACGGAAACAGGAGCTTTCAAATATCTAAGAACTCAGATTTAATGACCCAAAGACCAAACTAGGGTAGATAAAGAAAAGTACTTTTCTTTGGGCTATGAGCTAATCCAGTGGTTTATGGTGCATGGTAGACATTCTTGAGACTAATATTCTAACTAACGACTAACTTTTAATCTTTGCATGGCATTTGCACAAAATACCATTCACTTTCCTAACCAGCACTTAACATACTGGTGTAAGTCAAATTACTTTGCAGATGAACATTTAGGATGAGAGCATTTTTCATCTTGGGCAACACATTGGAATCACCTGGGATTTAGATCTACTTGGTCAAGGGTGAAGCCCAAGCATTAGTAGGTTTCAAAAGCTCCCCAGGCAATGCTAATGGGCAGCCACAGTTCAGAACTACTGGTGTAAAAAGTCAGAACTTTCAAAGTATATTTACTTTGAAAAAGTCAGAACTTTCAAAGTATATTTACTACTAAGCAGCAAAATGGGACCACGTCTATTATCCAATTGCTCTACCACAACTTCTTGCATTAGGACTGAATACTTTTCCCAGTAGGTGGGCTGCTTTTCCAAATGGCAAGCCAGGAGCCCCAGGAGCTTGGAAGGAGTGGATTCTGGTACATTAAGTCGTCAATTTTTACCATGAACCTCTGCCCTGCTGGACCTCAGAGCAGAGAATAGTGACTCCCTGCCCCTTCCACAGTGCAGGTTCCCTTCCTAAGTTTCTCCTCTCTATGTTGTGTGTTTCCCACTTTGACCTGCACAATGTAAAACATTAATAGCAAAGAACACACATCAAACATCTCTTCTGGCTAAAATATGAATATGATATCTTGGTTTAGTGTGAGACTAAAATTAATCAATCAGGAAATATGTACTGAGTGCTCAGAGGGAGACAAGCAAGGGTGAGAAACACACAAAGAAGTTCAGTGTGTAGATCCTCAGGGATCTTACCAGGGTCAGCAAACTATAGCCCACAGGACAAATCTGGCCCCTTACCTGTTTTTGTAAATAAAGTTTTATTGGTACACAACTATGCTCTTTTTAAAAAAAAAAGCATATTTTCTATGGCAGAGTTGAATAGTTGTGGCCTATTTTGCAACTGATCTACAGAGCTTAAAATATTGACTGTCTGGCCCTTTATAGAAAAAGTTTGCCAGTGCTGATCTAGACAAACTAACAACAACAATAGATAGATAGGTAGGTAGGTAGGTAGGTAGATAGGTAGGTAGGCAGGTAGATAGATAGATAGCTAGATAGATTAGGTAGAGACATAGGTAGATAGATGGATAGATCTACCTGTCTATGCCCAACAAATATTTATGTTGCAGGCACTGTACCAGGCTCTAGGGGGATGCATGCGTAAAACAGAGAGGACTCCTGCCTCCTGCGAGGCCCGCAGTCTACTGAACTATTCATCAATCCTGAGCAATAAATAAGCACCCAAAGGCAGACCTGTGTAATAAGATCAAAAGAGAAGGGAATGTTTGAGGCTAGACAGATCCATGGGTAACTGGAATCACTGTGAACCTTAGAGGTGGATTCTTAGAGTGAAGTTGCAGAAGGGGAGGCCTTGACAAGATTGGAGTGAAGAGGCAGGGGAGTCCAAGCCATGGACAAAGGGCAGCAAATGCCAATTTGGCTGCCTCCCAGGTAAACTGGAGCGGTGAGGGGAAGAATTGCTTTGTTTGTTCACCACTTGTCTTCCATGGTGGAGTCAAAGTCCTGTGAGGGTGCAGACAACGTCTGTGGTAGTCACCTCCATCTCTGGCATTAAGCCAAATGTTTGGCATATAGTAGGTGCCTGATGATTATCTAAAGAACTAAAGACTAGGTGAATGAATAGATATCCTGAGTGTCAGGCTAGATATGCTGTCAGTCAGATGAATCAAGCATTTCAACCATGGTAAAATGGTCTCTGATATTACTTTAAAACCAAGGGATGGATGGGAGATAAGGAAGTCAGTGTTTATTGGACAACCACTACTTAACACAACTTCTACAGGCATTAAATCCTTTAATTTTCTCAATCATCCTTTTGTTTTACAAATGCAGAAATTGAGTTTCAGAGAGGTTAAATAACTGGCCAAGGTCACACAGAGAAAATGGCAGGGCTAGAATTCAATAAATCTTATTTTTTTATTCTCAGAGCCAAAGATATTGGTACACGCCCGTGCCTATCAGTCATCTTCATGCCATGTTCTGCAGAAGCCTCACGCTCCTCAGAGCCCCCACGAGAAACTATGACCCATTCACTAGTGTTGGGGACCAAGAGCACAGACTACCTGCCCAGCTTCAACCAGAGCAGTTCACATTTTCTCTACTTGATGTATCAAGTTTCCTGATTTCATTGGAACAAGAGTTCTTGGGGGAACAGAAGAGAATTAGAAACCACTGCACGAGACCACACTACTTCCTAAAATAAAGGCAGAAGCTATGGTTTCTAGTCTTAACTCCAACACGCATTTGCTGTGTGATCAGAGTCAGTCCCTTCTTCGAAGGTGACATGACAATGCCGATATCCTTTCACGCTTCCTTACCTTTCTACAGAGAACAAGGCTAAATGAAAAGCTCATTTAATGAATGAGAATGTCTGGATCACCTTGAATAAGATTCCAGATAAAGTTTAACTCCATCCACGGCAGCAAATTAGAGGAGTATAATTAGTTACTGGGCAGAGCTCAATAAATCATCACTGCTGAATGCCTTGGCTGGGGCCTGCCAGTAGCTTCTAAAATTAGGACTCCAAAAGCAAACAGGAGCCAATCTTTTGGCCTTACCTCATAGGAACCAGCACATGACAGAATACAGGGATATTAGTAAACAGCCCACAGGGGCACAACCACTTACCGTGAGAGATGTAACACATGAATATACTGATTCTCAAAGAATTCATAACAGGAAACAATGCCACACTCATCTATGGCTTGACCATTCTTAAACCAAGTTACCTCCGGCTTGGGCTGACCTGATGATAAAGAAATAAGAATATGCTTATTACTTTAAGTATTTTTAGAAAAAGTCATAAAGCTATGAACAAGATTGGGCAGTAAGCATTAGGGATGCACATGATGGATTATGTCAGTTGGGGAACTGAAAAGCCTTCCCCTCACTGATAGAAATGTGTTATTCAGTAAACACTATTGAGCATGTTCTCTATCTAAGACAGTCCTGTGCTGGGGGCTGTGAATACAAAATGCAAAACGCTATTCCTGATCTCAAGGAGCTATTAAGAAAAAGTATCCAATACTTGGAAATAAGGCAAAGATATGGATGGAATCTTTTTTCAGTGTCATATGGGGGGAAAGGCCCAACCAAGAATAATCTTGGGGCATATAATTTCAACCAATGTTTCAACCAATGGTAACTACTGATTAAAAATCCCAGATTTAGTGAAGTTATATGTTAACTTGTAGGTTTTTATCGAATAGAGATGCAAATCATTTCCATCTAGCAGAAAAGATAATGTCTTAAGTTATGGTTTATTGCCTTACAGGTTATTAACCAGTGTTACACCTAAGCCAGCAATTTTATCCTAACATTACTTTATTAAATTGTCTATAAATACCTAGCTCCTCAGGCCTTAATACTTTCTGGTTTCCTCTTTAATTAATAAGTTGTATAAAATCTTTGAAATGTTCATTTCATATTTGCATAGGAATCAGTTTACCTTTTCTGAAAATTACACTTTAACAGTGCTCAAAGTTGAGTGTGCTAGTTATGGTACAAAAGAGAGAAGAACAAAGTAGATTAGCAAATGCCATTTTCTTCCTGAGGATGAACAAGTCTGCAATATAGGTTGCCCAGGCTGGTACTATGCACATGTGACTGATGTCAGCACAAAAATTGACCTACGCTTTCTCCCTCAGAAGGGTTCATCTTTCCCTGGTGATCATTAACAGGATGTGATGCCATTGGGCTAATCTGGTAAAACCCTACAACCCCCAGGAATTTCATCTACCCCTTGGGATTTTTTTCCCCTCTTGTTATAGGGCAGGAAGGTTTACAGTGTGCTTCAAAGAACTTTATCTTTTTAACATTTTTTAATTTTTTAAAAATTTTTTGTAGAGACAGAGTCTCACTATGTTGCCAAGGCTAGTCTTGAACCCCCGGCCTCAAGCAATCCTCCTGTCTCAGCCTCCCAAAGTGCTGAGATTATAGGTGTGAACCACCATGCCCAAAGAGCTTTCTCATTAGCTTCCACGTCACTAAAAATTTATCGAAATGTGTCAGGAAGGAAAGGAAAGTCCAGTATTCGGAAACAATGCATCATTCCAAATCCATCCCAGGAACGTTCTTGTGTTCCTGTCTTATTTATCGCATGATTTTCGGCAAGCGACCCCAGAGACCCACGAAGATAAAAACTCCATGTTATTCACAGGCCATAGAAAGAGGAAAGCCAAAAGGGATTGGGAGGGAATAAGCTGAAGTCCGTGAGACCTGCACCCCGGGCAGGACCTGGAAATGCTCAGCGTCCCTGTCCCTCCCTCTCTGTGTCTCCCAGTTGGGCCACCTCTGTGCCAATGCCACCTGAATGTGCTTTTGGCAAACTTTGGCTTCTTTCTCCTTGCCCCCTCCTTCAGGTAGGTGCCTGGGTAGTTGTCCCTGAGGCTAGGAGCAGATAGACCCCCATACAAGGATAAATCCTTCTCCAGCCGCTGCTTGGCAGACGGAGCCTCTTACAGGCAAATGACTCAACCACCAAAAACGGGCTTCCCTGAAAAACCACCAAAGGGGTTGCATTTCTGCCTGTTCTTATCAGCCTTGTGTCCGCCTTTCAGTCAGTTTTATTAGATGCCTTTTTGGGAAGCACTTAGTTGCTCCTTTTTGTGTGTATTCATGACTTTTTTAAAGAAAGTATATAAAATACACATGAGCCGGGTCTGGGGAACTCATTCTGAGCTCTTGGACTTCAGACTGATCCGGGCTGGCTGGTTTCCCCCAGTCTCCTAGTGGCTGACGGGTTTTTTCCCTTGGTGCAGTGTAGATCTGAACAATCAGCCAGAAATGACGCTTGCGTAGGGAAGTGGTATCTTGTACCTTGTGGGTGGTTCTCTTTTCTCCCTGCACTTGCTGGAAACCTCACCTGAAAATCCTCCCCTGGTTTCTTTTGAACCTACCTGTGGGTCATATAGTGAGAGCCACCTCCTGAAGGTTTCAGAAGTCTCTAGCTAAGGTGTGTGGGGACCACATGCCAAGTTCAGGGTTATGTCCAAACACATGGGGGCTCTACTCTGAAGACTCAGGGTCAACCTGCACCTCTTCACCTGTCTGAATGGCGATCGCCCAGCTTGGAGAGAGAAAGCTCTCGGCGTGTGTAGCACACAGTCCCACACTCCAGCCTCTAGGCTGGAGACCAGACTTTACTATGACTTTGCCTTGAGGAGGGTGGCCACGTCCAAGGCTGGCCCATCTCTCCGGACTTAGGAAAAAGGGGGTCAAGAGAAGAGTTTCCTGTCTTCCCTCAAGGAACACCACTGGTGCCTTCTCATTTTCAAGAATAGAGACATAATCCAATAAAGAAAAGAGAACCACCAACAAGGTACAAGATGCTACTTCCCTATCCAATTATTTTGATTCTATTTTCTTTTAATGATAAGTCCTTTTACTATTGGGGATACCAACACTTGATCAACTCTGAGTCAGTTATTCTCCAACCCAGAAGAGATTCTAGTCCCCTCCTGTTCTTTCTCCGCTGGGCACCCTTTGCCTCAGTTTTAACCTTTTCGCTGCTTATTGGCACATCTGAAGAAGGCAAGCGCTGGGGATTCCAATTTAGCCAGTTTGGGCAAATCAGTTACAAAGTAACAGAAGAAGAGTTGAATATATTTACTGAAGTGAAGTGATTTCCTGCCATTCCTGTTGCTACAGGAAATCAAGAGTGGAGTATCTGAAAAAGTAACCAGCATGAGAGCAGCCTAGCCCAGAACCGCAATGTGAAGTGGAGATCCTTAAACCGTCCCCAGGAGTCCCTGGAAGAAATTCTTCAGAAACAAATCATAGAGGATTTAGCTGCTTCATCAATTACTCAGAAAAAATTTCCAAGGTAATTTTCCCAAATGATGTTTTAATAATGCGTTTGTGAGCCAAGAAACCTGGGCTGCAGGGAGATTTTTGAGGGTGATTAGCTAGTCTAGGGATGGTTACCCGATATTATGCAGCGGAGCACAATGTCTGACTTCTCAGGAACCTTCTGGGAAAGCAACGTAGACACAAAACACGGTGCACACCTCTGCCGCCTGCCTGAGTCTGTCATCCTTTCATGCCACGTGAATCTGAAAAATAAAAATCCCCGACACTGCCATTTATTCTGGGACTTCTCTGATCTTCTTACAAATGCCAGAAACCACACGGTGCCGCTCTGTCGGCTCACTTGGACTCAAGCCAGTGGGCAGGGTGCAAGTCCTCGGGCAGCCTTTCCCAAGCGTGGTGTTGCTGGCCTTTGGGGCCGGATCCTGCCAAATGTTCCCTCGTGGGATGGGGTGGGGGTACCCCCATCAAAGACCCCTAGTCCTATAGTCCTAGGCAGATTTCAGGGCAGCCAGAGCTCAGACTGAGAGTGAAGAATCACCCAAGCCTATGGCTAGAGCCACCTCCTCTCATTCCTCTTTCTTTCTCTCCTTAAAGTCATTTCATATTTGCTGAATAAAAGTGCCTAAGCATCTTTGCCTCCAAAAAAGAGAAGTTGATTGCATTCAAATGAATCTCCAGGTGGGCGATATTTTGAAATTGAGAAACTACTGTTCCTTCCAAACACCAGACGGGGGCCCCAGGGGAAGGCAGCGTCTGGGCTCGCATTTTTGAGCAAGCACGCATTCATTGCTACAGCAGGCATTAAACACTTGATTAGTTATTTCACTGAATCTCTTTAAACGGTTTATAGGATAGGTATTAATGCCTCCTATATTTTACAGATGAGGAACCCGAGGCTCAGAGAGGTTCAACAACTTGCTCAAGATCACACAGCTCAAGTGGCTGCCCCCCTGGGACCACCCTTCAAGGCTGTGCAGGCTGACACCTTTGGTGTGGAAGGTGCCCCTGGAGCTGCACAGTGCACGACTCGTGCAGACGTGAGGCAGCCCTAAGGACCCTTTCCTTTCCACACTACCCGACAGATACAATACGTGCCAGTGCCACTCGGCCAGATCCACCCTTTGTGGGGCCCCAAGCTTGGAAATAACATTTAGCTCTATCCAAATGGTAGGGTCCCGCTTCCTACCGTGCTGAGCAGCTCTCCCACACCATGGGGCTTAGACAAAGGCAGGCACCACACCGCGGGGCGGTTAGCACGGACAGGGAAGGGGCGGTTAGGAACTGCAAACGGCGAATCCAGGGATGCTGAGGGTCCCACCACAGAAGCCTGAGCTAAGCTCTTGGTGGGAGAGGCTGGATCCAGACAGCACAGCTGAGTTGCAGAAGAGGACACCCATTTCCACATGGGTGTCAGTCACCACTTCTTAGCCATTTAGCGCCAATTCTTCCCTCTTTCGTCCCACTTTCCAGGTTGTCTCAGATACCCTGAGAGTCGGATTGCCAGAGACAAGGTCCTTGACAAACTCTTCCAGGTTTCAGCAATACCTAAAAATCTTCTAGTGAGTAGGAGTGAGTAGAGGGAGAGGAAACCTGGATGCGAGGCGGATGACTTTGGGGGGCTTTGCCTCAGTAGCAGGGTCAGCTACAGAACTTGGAGGGCCCAATTCAAGATGAAAAAGAGGGGTTCCTTGTTCTTTTTAAGATGGCGACAACAGAATATTAAACAAAGCACGGGGCCCCCCGGGACTCAGGCTTCAGCCCATGACGAGGGCCCTGATTTGTAGACACCACCCTTGGAACATTCTGCCCACAAATGCCTGCTGGCACTTTCCTCTGAGGCCTCTCCTGCTGCTTTGGGAGTTCCCACAGCATTTCCTGAATCTCAAGATGTTCTGTTTAGAAATGAAGTGGGAACCGTATTTCCCAAAAGCATTCCCAAGCTGCCCCTACATGAAACACCCAAACTTTCTGAATAGCAAGGTAGAAAAATGTATTAATTTAGAAGACACCGCCTACTCTTCCTCAGGAAGAGTGTGTGCAGGAAGCAACTTCATGCATAGACCTCAGGTTAAACTAATTCACCTAATGGGTAGAAAGAGCTACAGCTCTTCAACTTCACAAAGTTGAAATTACACGGTAGCATCGAAAAGGAAGAAAACTGCTTGGGCGTGGGGCAGAACACATCAGCCCGGAGAGAGGATTGAGAAAGGAGCTTGGAGAATTCAACGGCTGCTAGGGTGGGTGTGGAAGATTGAGAGGGAGAGATTAAAAAGAAGATTTAAGAAACTGTGCTTTGTGATTGCGAACTGGCTACTTTTGATATTCTTTATCAAAGACTGGACTTGATTTTCCACTTATTTGTGGTTACAGGACTTCTTAAATGCAGCCGTGCAGAGACTGGACCACGTGGGTCCCTAGCCAATATGCATTGTATTTCAGAGTAGAGAAAGCCCCTCTCAGCATAGCTGATAAATTAGTTGCATAGAACAGGAAGAAAATTCATCTGCAAGATGGCAAATAAATACTTCCATTCCAGTTTAGGTTACAAGTACATTCGGTGCTTAAGGAACTGACACCCATTGGTCTAGAAAGCCCAGATTTAACACATATTATTATTTACTTAAAAGTCATAATAATGTGTAATAGAAAGTTGTTCCCAACTAGGTTGAAAAAAGCCTCTAAAAAAATAATTCAAAAAGACAACTTTTATGATACCCATCTTGTGCAAGAATGAAAATGTTTAAAGAAAACCTGGTGAGTGCTGTCGAATTATTGAAATGAACAAATGATAAACCAGCAAGAGTGTGGGCCCAACAGTACACAGAGACCCAAGAACAACCAGGGGTAACAGCTGTCCTCTCACTGCTGAAGAAATGTGGGCCCAGTCTGGCAAAACATGGTGGGAAGAAAAGGCTGTTCTGTTCACATCAGTGTTATTTGCTCACCCCCTCTCAGAGGTTCCAGCTGGTGATGGAAGCTAAGGCTGAGGATTTGATTTGAAATAAAAAGCTGATATTTCTCAGCATGAATGAACAAATAATTTTGAGGCTCAATATAAGCATATGGCAAAAATAACGAAATCTTATTAAGTCTGATTTTAAATTATTTATGGTATTTCACAGTAGTGCAAATTGTGTTCATGTGCTGATCTACTGTCCTGGGCTCATTACAAGGTAGGGAACAAGCGCTGGCAAACATATGACAGTGTGACAGTGTGCCTTCGAGTTGGAACTGCCAGCTCATGTGACTTGTTGACCCGTAGAGATGCTGATGTCTCTCCAACATCTCTCTCTCTCTCTAACAGCTTTAATGAGATATAATTCACATACCGTACAAGTCACCCATTGAAAGTATACAATTCAATGGCTTTCAGTATATTCAGAATTGTGTAACCATCACCACAATCCATTTTAGAACATTCTCTTTACCCCAAAAAGAATCACTAGACCACTTACCTTCCCATTTCCCCGTTCCCACCCACTGCCCCACAACACACACACAGTCCGAGGCAACCACTGACCTACTTCTGTCACCATGGATTTGCCTGTTCGGGGCATTGCATATACATAGAATTTTTCACTTAGCATAATGTTTTCAAGGTTCATCCGTGTGGTAGCCTGTGTCAGTATTTCATTCCTTTTCATGGCCGATGGGCAGCACTTCTTAGGAGCACCTGTAGGGCAGAAGGACGACCACCCTAACTGTCCACATTCCTAGGGGAAATGTAGGGGGCTCTCACGGCTGGAAAACGCTCTCCTGACCAGGAGGCATCATAGACCTGTGGACCAAACCCAGGATTTGTCACCTGCCAGGGACAAATCTACATGCAGCTCTGCCACTTACCTGGGCAAGGAATTGAGCCTGTTTCCTGCTCTGTGATAGGAGGTAATGATGACTTTCTCAGGATTAGAATAGTGTATGTAAGTTGCCTTGTAAGAATCTATTACATGATTGGTTTTCATCACAGTAATCAGCAGAGTGTAAGGAAAGACTTCACTTGTTTCATCAATTTCCTTTTCTGCTGTGGGTTATCACAATGATTTTTTTTAAGTAATACACTAATGAATGTGTAATGTCTCCTGGTATAATGCTCACCTGCAACAGTAATTTACAGAACATGAGTCCTCCCCACCCCATGCCTGGAGACCACTGCTGTGGACGGAGAAGGAAGAAAGGACAAAAGAAGCTATAAGTGGTCAGGCTGACACTGAGGACCTTGTGTGTCATCTGTGACTCCTCCGTAGGTGCCTACTTCCTGACGGTGTTGTCCCACATGTGAAAATACTGACAAACACACACTATTTGACTCAGATAGTTCGGTTACCACGTATCTCAGCCGCAGGGCACTGACTGTACTCTGAGAAGGAAAAGGACAGTTAAGTCAGGCCATGGTTCATGTTTCGTGGCCTCTCTGAAGATGAGAACCCTTGATGACAGATTTATCGTCCTCTGCTAAAGATGAACAATCAATATTGAATCATTGGGATTAGTGGAGGAGGTCGTGGTGGGCTTCACAGACAACCTTGCAGAGACAATGTGTTAACTAGAAAGGATGCTGGATTTGCCTCTGTTTTCCCTTTTTCTTTTTTTTTCTTTTCTTCTTTAAATTTTTTTATGTTTTTTATTTTTAATTTTTTTTTAGCTATGTGGTCCATAGCAAGTTTCTTTCTTTTTAAAAATTTTATTTACCTTTAACTATACAGATCCTAAATGGATACATTTGTGTTCTTAAAAATACACATAAAAGTAAAGTCCCCTGCAAACAGCATCCCTCCTTCTCAGTACTCTCCCAAGATGAAGGATTTGGTATTCTTTTGGGCATTTTTCTATTCATTACATAGATAATCATCCAAATATATAATTTTGTTGTACATGTAGCATTAATGGTATATATGTATGTAGATACATATGGTATATACTTTCCTGGCAATCGGCTTATTTTTCTTAATGTTAAGTTTTGGCAATCTTACAATGTCTATCCAATCCATAAAGGGCTGCATCAGTTTTTAAAAACTGCCAGATGATATTGGTATCTATAGTATGGTAATACCCCACTTTACCTGTCTGCTCTTGTATTGATGTACAGCTTGGCTGGAGTTTTTAGACTTCCCAATGTGTCTCAAGGAGTATCCTGGTACATGCCTCCTTAGGCACATAAGTGGTTCTCTAGACTGGATACCAAGAAATGGAATTGTTGGAGAGAAGAGTAATCACATATGACATTTTAATAGATACTCCAGAATGGGGAAGGCCCTTAACAGAATAGCAGAGTGATGTGGTCATGCCGGGCACAGCTTCCTACAACCGCTGCCCGGGCTGGAGCTCAGCTCTGCCACTCCACAGCTCCTCTTCTCTCCGCCTCAGTTGCTTCCTCTATAAGACTAAGATAAAAACATATATATTCATTTGGCTGTTAGGAAATTTAAGTGAGTCAGTGTGTATGAAGCTCTTCTGAATAGTATCTATGGTAAGTATCTATGTAAGTGTTAGCTGCTGTCAGTGGCTTTGGGTTTAACATCAGCAAAATTATAAAAATAATGTTTCTCCCAAATTGGTGGAGAACAAGTAAGGTGATAGAAGAGTTATTTGAACATTTAAAACACTTGAATGATGCCAAGTTTTACTTTGGCTGATCTCCATCCCCGCACCTCCAAGATAGCCGGAGGCGTGGCTGCTGTCAGCAGAAAGCCTACTGTCAGCTGAAGGGATCAGAGAAGAGCGCACAGCCCACGAGCAGACCATGAGTAACCAGCTCTAGGGAGCTGGCAGGAAGGCCAGCAGTCAGAGTGCCTTCTCAGTGGGGACAGCAGGGATTAGTTCTGATTACCCAGACTAATCCAATGGCAATTGTGTCCCTGAATTTGGCATCTCAGTTACTGCAGATTAAGACACCATAACCACTGTCACTTAATACCCAGTCCCGTGTTAGTTAGGGAAAGTACCTTCCCCAAAGACAGTTTCTGGAAATTTGGACAGGGGGCAGGGGGTTGGAGGTAGACCGTGCAGGGTGAGACAGTTAACACATTCTGGGCGCCTACTGTGTGTCAGCCCCGAGGCTGAGCCCTTCACAGACATGATCACATTTCATCTTCACAGGGAGCCTACCAGGTGGGGGTTCTTTCCTACTTCACAGGTAAAGACTTGGAAGCTTCAGTAACTTTAAAGGGCTGGCAAAGCCTAATTTTTCATAGCCTGGAAGTGATGGAGCTGAGATACGAGTCCAGGTTTGTTGGAAACTAAATGGTTGTGCTCTTTCTTGGGTATGATTTTAGGATTGTGAGAAATAAAGGCAAGAAAATAAGCACATGAAAAGATACTCAACATCATTAGTCATTGGGGAAATGCAAATTAAAACCACAATGAGATACCACTACATACCCACTGGGATGACTATAATAAAACA
>CM052443.1:12551885-12592796 GCA_028533085.1 Varecia variegata | reverse complement strand
AGCTGTATTTTCCAGAGGCCCTGCTTAAGTTTCATGTTTTTCTGTGGCTGCTAATTGTTCCAATGTTTTCATTACAAAGTAATTTTCATACCACGTTGGACCCTTTGTGGGCCTCATGCAAGAGAGATCCAGCACTCTCCTAAGCTGCCCCAAGCATCAAAGACCTCTAGAGTTGTGCTCAGGGAGGTTTTGGGATGCAAATAAAATCACTATTCTACTCTTGGCTAGAAACCCTGCTGGTGGAAAACTAAGAATAAAATCCTAAGCCCCCCAGCCAGCTGAATGGACCCCCACTTGGCCAAAAGGATCCCAGAGAAACCTTAAAAACAGAGTTACTGGCCGTGGCAGGACAGGAGGTTGGACATGCCTCATTATGCACCCTCCCCGACCAGCATGAATGTTAAAATAGAGATCATAGGACTGACAGAACAGAGTCTTATGGCAATAAGACATCAGACTATAAACAGGACCTAAGGCCATGTCAGGCAAAGGTTAAGTCATGCACCTCTACACTTAAGAATAAACGGTATTCTAACTGCTACAAGGTTTTTCTTTTTCTCTAGCAGCTAAACAATCACTGGCCTTGAGATATGCAAGGTTAGAACAAGAGCATCTCATGCACCGCCGGACGCTGACTAACTGGCCCGCTGTTCCACAAGCCATAGCCACCTCTTTGATTGGACAGAAGACTGAGTTCAGTACCTTTCTGCTAATAAGACCACCAACCCTGGACTGGTTCTGGCCAGTTTCCAGAGGCTGTGAGAGGCTATGCATTGAGTAACTTCATATCCCTGTTTCACCTGTTGATGCGTAGGGCCTAATTATAATGCTTTTTTTTTTTTTTTTTTTTTGAGTCAGAGTCTCCCTCTGTTGCCCTGGGTAGAGTGCAGTGGCATCATCATAGCTCACTGTACCCTCAAACTCCTGAGCTCAAGTAATCCTCCTGCTTCAGCCTCTTGAGTAGCTGGGACTGCAGGTAGGTGCTCACCATATCACCCGGGCTAATTTTTCTATTTTTAGTAGAGACGGAATCTTGCTCTTGCTCAGGCTGGTCTTGAACTGAGCTCAAGTGATCCTCCTGCCTCGGCTTCCCAGAGTGCGAGGATTACAGGCGTGAGTCATGGTGCCAGGTCATTGTAATACATTTAAATGTTATGTCTCCACCCCAAAGTGAACATGGGTTGTATGTAACATTCATGTTTATTCAATATACATATGTTAGGAACCCCTGTCATGAATATTCATAGCTCCTCCTATGACCTATTGAATATGTATGCTGAGCCAACCTATTCAGCACTGATCCACACTCCTTTTCCTAGAAGTGCCTGCCTTTTGGCTTTTGCCCATGACCGTGCTTCCCAGCCTATCAGGATGGCCACCTTGTAGGCTGTAACCCTTTATAAGAAATCAAGCTCTCCTTTCGAGGCCGGGCGCAGTGGCTCACGCCTGTAATCCTAGCACTTGGGAGGCCGTAGGCGGGCGGATTGTTTGAGCTCAGGAGTTCGAGACCAGCCTGAGCAAGAGCGTAGACCTCGTCTCTACTAAAAATAGAAAGAAATTAGCTGGACAACTAAAAATATATAGAAAAAAATTAGCCAGGCATGGTGGCACATGCCTGTAGTCCCAGCTACTCGGGAGGCTGAGGCAGTAGGATCGCTCAAGCCCAGGAGTTTGAGGTTGCTGTGAGCTAGGCTGACGCCACGGCACTCACTCTAGCCCGGGCAACAGAGCGAGACTCTGTCTCAAAAAAAAAAAAAAAAAGAAATCAAGCTCTCCTTTCTAAATTTATAAATTGTGTGATTTTCAAGTTGCCATGGTAGTTGCCTGGGATGGGGCGTTATTGTTTAATGGGTGTGGAGTTTCAGTTTGGGAAGATGAAAAGTTCTAGAGATGAATGGTGGTGATGGTTGCACAACACTGTGAATGTACTTAATGCCACTGGACTGTACACTTAAAAATGGTTAAAATGGTACATTTTATGTTATGTATATTTTGCCACAATAAAAAATAGTATGGAACGATTGCTTATCTACTTGGAAAATAAAATAAAATTATAATGATTATTTTTAAAAGCAAAATAAAATCTTTCTGGGTGTTGTGCCAGTTCAGACATTTCCAGAAAGATGTGGAGAAGTTACACACAGCAGCTAGAGGGACAAAGTGGCTTGGTCAAAAAAGGGGAATTGTTTGGCTCACCCGGTTGAGCTGCAGGAAGGGTGGATGTGAGCTGGGCTTCAGAGGTGACCACACTGGGGACTGGAACACCACCCTCCCTTTCCCCCCCTCTCATTTCTGCTTCTCTCGGTGTACCAGTCACTCTCTTTCACTGCAGACTGGCTTCCTCCGCACAGCCTGTGGGGACATGGCCACCAAACAGCTCAGATTCATACTTCACAGATTTGCCACCTGAGCAAGCCTGAGACCCTCCATCAGGTTGAAGGTCAGAAATCCCAGGACTGGCTGAGCTTGGAGAAACATGCCTACCTCTGGCCAATCACTGAGTTAAGGAAGCAGATGGGTAAGAAACTGGGGGACCCCATTAAACCACACTTTGGGAGGCTGTATTTCTGAGAGCAGAGTGCTACTCCAGGCGGCCAACACAGCAGCCGCCATCCCCTGTGCAGGCCTTCCCTCCTCTGGAACTGATCCCAACAGCGTCGTGAAGACCTCAGCAGCACAGCCAGGCCACCTACATACTCCCTTCTGCCCTCCTCTCTTGGGCCTCCTGGATCCCCGGATTTCTCAGCTAACACTGGGTTGGCAGGAGTGAGTGGGGAGCAATTGACTCCTGCCCTAAATCGTAGCCAGTACTTTGGGGCCATTTTTTCCTTGTCAATGCTCAGTTCCCAGAGGGTGGGGCCCTTCTCTATTCTATCTTGCTTTATTCAGACAATTTCTGGAACAATGCTGGCCAATAT
Organism: Varecia variegata; assembly: GCA_028533085.1. Taxonomy (NCBI): domain Eukaryota; kingdom Metazoa; phylum Chordata; class Mammalia; order Primates; family Lemuridae; genus Varecia; species Varecia variegata. The sequence goes on along the minus strand of CM052443.1, from coordinate 12,589,878 downwards.
AAGAGATTCCCATGGTCTCTACTACCTGGCTCCAAAGTCCGTCCTCCCCAACCCCATACTCCTCTGAATCAATGTTATTAGTGTTAAAACCCAGGTCCCAAATCAGACTATACTGTGCTCCTTTTTTGGAGTGGATCTTGGATTATCAAATTATCAAGTAAATGGCTGAGATCAGCCCTCATTTCTCCACATCCCTGCCGACAGCCAGCTCTGCCTTCCTCTCCTCCTAGGCTTGGCTCCTCTTCTGCAGAAACCTACCCAGGCCTGTTACTCATGAGGGAACATGAGAGAAGTATCTGCACTTGCAAAGATTGTGTGCTCCACCCTTCAAAGCTTTAGGCAGATAAATTTAGACATAAAACAGGAAGTAATTCTCTATGTGGCTGTGAGTGATCTAAGAGAAGTTACTGCCCCAAAATATTTTGACGCTGAAGTGTGGAGGAGCAGCTCTCAAACATCAGCGTGGATCAGAACCAGCAGGCGCAGCGGCTCATGCCTGTAATCCCAGCACTTTGGGAGGCTGAGGTGGGAGGATCTCGTGAAGCCAGGAGTTCAAGACCAGCCTGGGCAACAGAGTGAGACCCACATCTCTATAAAAAATTAGCCAGGTGTGGTGGGACATGCCTGTAGTCCCAGCTACTAGGGAGGCTGAGGCAGGAGGATTGCGTGAGCCCAGGAGTTTGAGACTACAGTGAGCTAGGATCACACCACTGCACTCCAGCCTGGGCAACAGAGCAAGACCCTGTCTCTAAAAATAGTGAATAAAACAAGTAGACTCATCCAGAGGGTTTATTAAGCCACATATTGTTGAGCCCATCCTGGAGTTTCTGATTCAGTCCATCAGGGGTGGGGCCCAATAATTTGCATTTCTAAAAATCTCCCCATGATGCTAACGCTGTTGGTCCAGGACCACACTTTGAGAAGCATTGAGGCAGAGGTTTAGGCAGAGACAATCTCTCTAGCCTACAGGGCTTTCATCTGACTTTGAAGGTCTTGGACTAGGTCAGTTAAGGTGCTCTTTAGGGCTGATATTCCATGATTATAGTGTTAAATGGGTGATTAAATATGTACTTGTGCCAAGCTATTTTTATTATCATTAAATAATCATGGACTGCTTACTTTATTATGAGACCATAAAAATTTCCAGGAGCTTCAGAGCTCTGATCTATACACCGCAGAACCTCAATACAACTTGTTAAAATCACTTGGCGAAAAGCTTGAATCATAGGATCTTCTAAATAAATGCTCTTTTGCTCATAATTTGAAATAGCTTCCTACAAAAACTTTTCAAAGCAAAGCTTTCACTGATATTGCTTTGCAGAGCAAATTTAATTAGTAATTATCCTATAAGGATTAGCACATAGCTAATGTGTAAATTGCCTTAGGTGTGATTTAAACTGTTCGGTCAACTAAACACATACCTTCCTCTCCTCTTTTCCCCAACAAATAAATCTTACTTGCATTTTAATTTAATATCTGTCTATCCTTCCGAAATAGCTACGTTTATTCTCGGTATCTAATTTTAGACATTAACTAATATGTTACAATTTTTGACTGTCAGTTATTTAAATATTGCTCCTCTCCCCCACACAAATAAATCCTATTTGCATGTCTACAGCCACTGTGATCGTTCTCCACAGCTAGTCTTTGATCTGTGATCATTGTCACCTTAGTCTTTGATCATATGTTCTTCCGCCTCCAGAACTACTGCTCTTCCAACTCTGCCCAGCCTTCAGGGTACAATTGAGGCCTCTACTTTTCTCTGAGATCTTCTTCAGCCACTGTAACTTTCTTTGGTTTTCCCTCCTCCAAAGTCCTTACCCTCAGGATTGAAAAGGACCTTAGAAAGCATTCAGACCACACACCCATCTGCCCACCAAATGTGTCCATGGGGTACCAGGCCGAGGAATGCCCACACTCTGAATGGACGGCCGGTGGTCACGAGCTTTGAATCGATTCTTGGCACATAACATGTTGTGAAGAGTCTGCTAAACTCCCTCCATCAGGAATCCCAGGAGACTGAGAACAGGTCACCCTTGGAGGCACGGAGTAGAATATTTAAACACCTTTCTACCGGAGTGTGCACACCTGCAAAGGTTAACATTGTCATTAACCAGGAATGATCATGGTTGGCACATTTAAAATATTAATAATAAATTTTACCATTATTGCCCAGGAAATAATCATGCCTTCGTTGCTCAGATTCCTTCAACTCTCTGGTACGCCATTGCTAATTCCAGGTTATTTCTCTTTGTTCCTGGCCCATCCTTAGCCCCTTTGACAAAAGTCTCTGGAAAACTACTGAACTACATACACCAACAATACACAAATTCTAAAGTCTAAAATCTTGCTTTGTCACTTTTGTGTGTTGATATAATTTACCTCCTCAACTAGATCATAGGCTCCTAGAAAACATGGGTTCTGTTTTATATTTTGTGTCCCTTGTCTGCTGTGTCTGAATGAATAGCCAGGATCCAGTATCCCATGTCTCCCTGCCAATGTCTGCATGGTTTCCAAGAAATATATATATGTGTGTGTGTGTGTGTATATATATATGGCATATTATGCAGGGGACATCTCAGGAAAATGTACTCCTGAACTCTGGCCCTTCTCATTTTCCCCACTAGGAACATATCCATCCCTTCCCTCAAGGTCCAGCTCTAAACTCTGCCTCTAGGAAGCCTTACTTGGAATGATCAGTTATTGAAATTCTACTTTATTTAATCCTCGTGTATCACAGAGAACCTGCTGATAGTATATAGTTACACAATTCTTTTTTTTTTTTAACATTTATTTATGTTATATGAAGGGGGGAGTGAAGCGGGGGTTTCAATTTCCTTTTTTCTTTTTTCTTTTGAGACAGTCTCGCTCTGTCACCCTGCATAGAGTGCAGTGGTGTCATCACAGCTCACTGCAGCCTCAAATTCCCAGGCCCAAGTAATCCTCCTGCCTCAGCCTCCCAAGTAGCCGAGACCAGGGCATGCGCCACAACACCTGGCTAATTTTTCTATTTTTAGTAGAGACAGGGTCTCACTCCTGCCCAAGCCGGTCTCAAACTCCCAACCTCAAGCGATCCTCCCACCTCAGCCTCCCAGAGTGCTAGGATTACATGCACGAGCCACTGTGTCCTACACAATTCTTCTCTTGGAAATAATTTGTCATCTCCACCTTTCATGATTACTCATTCAACATTGGGGCTAAATCTTCTAATACCTTTGCCCTCTCTACTGCACTTTTACAATATTCCACATACCAGAAATGCTTGTTTTGTTTCCTCCTGAATAAAACAAGTTATGAATAATACATGTGAAAGTTTAAACAACATTCTTTAAAGCATAGTGATTCATGCAACCCAGCACTACCACAGACTAATAAAAAATAATCCCATATATTTCTTCAATTTGTCCCTCCTTTCCGTGGCCAGTCTCATGGCTCTTGACAGAGGCCTTTATTTCTCACCCACACTATTATAATACTTCTTGGACCTCCAGTCTTGCCCTCTCCCTACATTGCTGCCCAAGAGAGTTTTTGAAAACAGAACGATTCTGCTTAAAACATTTCATTTATTCCCCATCATTTACTTAAGGAAGGATTTCTCAAACTTTAAACATTTACCAGCTTTACGAATTTTGACATATCCACATACCAACTATACTCTTGGGTATTTAATATACTTCTTTATATGAAATCACATTTTTTTTTTTTTCCCGAGACAGAGTCTCACTCTGTTGCCCGGGCTAGAGTGAATGCCGTGGCGTCAGCCTAGCTCACAGCAACCTCAAACTCCTGGGCTTAAGCGATCCTACTGCCTCACCCTCCCGAGTAGCTGGGACTACAGGCATGCACCACCATGCCTGGCTAATTTTTTCTGTATATATTTTTAGTTGGCCAGATAATTTCTTTCTATTTTTAGTAGAGACGGGGTCTTGCTCTTGCTCAGGCTGGTCTCGAACTCCTGACCTCGAGCGATCCACCCGCCTCAGCCTCCCAGAGTGCTAGGATTACAGGCGCGAGTCACCGCGCTTGGCCAAAATCACATTTTTAACTTAAGTAAATTTGACATTGTCCTAATCGATACTATAAGTGAAATGCCAATTTTGATTGGCAGATATTTCTTCTGTATTAAATTAATATATAACCATTAAATATTAAGATAAAAACATTCCTCCATGTTTTTGGAAAACTGAAAAGTGTCTTGTGTGACTACTGAAAAGTGTCTTGTGTGACAGCAATGGGGCATAGATGACTTTGTGGTAGGCACAGACCTACAGAATAGAAAGTCAGTCCTTTGTCATGACATAATCTGATCTTCACTGTCTTTTTCATCTGGGTTTTGGTCCCTTTCTCAGCTGTATTCCCAGCTCTCCTGCATCCACTGCAATTCCCCAACCTCACCATGATGTTTTACGGCTCTGTGCAAATGGTATTTCTTCTATCCTGTTTCCCAAACCATCTCCTCTCACCTTTCCACATGGATGGAAGGGTATTTTTACAATTCCTTCTTGCCATCAACACAATACTCACTACTCCCTTTCCTTGCCTCAAACAGACATTGGATTTAGTCAACATGTACCCTAAAAACTCTAAGGGAAAAACTGATACAGACTGAAATGTAGTGAGTCTCCTGAGTAGCTCATCTATCTGGGTTGTCTTCACTTTTCATTGTCTTTGAATAGGCTATTTTACAACTTGGAGAGATTGAAGTGAACTTTAGAGAACTGATTATAATGAAAATAATTCTTGTTTATTAAATAAATTCTTTCATGTGAAGGTTTAATTGAATTCCATCCTCCACTGTGGAAGAAGCCAGTGTTGTATCTATGAAGCAAATTCATACCTACATAAATAGGTAGGCCCATTCCAGTGGGCCTACCTATTTATCTGGTCTTTAGATTCTCCTCTGAAGTGGTTACAACACATTTCTGATTGTTACTCTAACAGTACACATTTGACACAGAGCCTGGCACAAGGTAGGCACCCAGTGAATACACGTTAATGATTGAATGAATGAATTTAGACAAGTAAATATAGTCTCTTTGCTATGGTCAGTACCAAGTGTCTAGGTCTAGATGATTCACCATGAAGGAAGGATGTGGAATACTGGTGTGACACTGAGCTGCCATTGCAAAGTTGAAATCGAAATGAGGAAATTCCCACGATCCTTTGGGAGGTGACTGCAAGAATGGGCTGGAGGGAATGTGCTGGGTCTTGTGTCTAAGGGTGGCCCAAATGGCCCCAACACAGAGGCTCAGTCAGAGAGGTCAGGAAGAGTGCTGGACATGGAATAAGGGATGGGAGACAACACATGCCATTAAACTCTGCTTCCTTTCTCTCCATTGTATATAGATCCAAGCACCTACAGCTTTTCTCCTCCCCCGGGTCTTTTAAAACCTGTCCACCTATGAAATAATATATTGTCCCAGCATTTTTTAATTGGAGTATCATCTATAAATCATGTAAAGGGGGAAAAAAAACCCTATGAGTCAGTTTCCAGGTCTATGAGTGTTTTGAAGATTACATCAGTGGAGTTCCATAAAATGAAACCACAAACTTCCTGAAAATTGTCTGCATTCACAAAGATCTATATAACTTTTAATTAATCAGGAGGAACTCCTAAAGATACTATCTGTAGACATGTATGAACTTTTAAGGCACATTTAAAAGCCAAATTTCCACCCTCAATTTTTCCCCTATCTTTATGTAAACACAATAGTTGATACAGAAAAGGAAGCTGAATTGCTGTTTATTACATTGTTCCCAAAAGTAATGTGGCAATTTTGAGAGTACTAATATAAAATGCATATACTTCTCCCTGACACTGTATAATACTATTAGGTACTATTATTTCCAGCTTTTTACAGATGTGGAAATTGGCACTCAGAGAGGTTAAGTAACTTGCCTAAGGTCACACTACTAATAAGTAGCAGCATCAAGATTCAAATTCAGGGCTAACTCTAAAGGTCGCATTCCACTACATTACATCATACCCCAGAAGAGAACCATAGGAGTGCAATTATGTAATAGGAACATTAACATTTGATGGAGAGGAGAAAAAGACCAGTCAAAAAATGTAATGTCAGTTCAGGCTAGAGGTTGGAGGGTAATGGGTAGGGTGACTGGATAGATTATAAAATTGCTAGGTGGAGATGAAATGAGGTAGGAACTCGCTTGGGAAGCATGGGGAAGGAGAGGGAAAGGGAGTGTCAATACAGTGTCCAACTGAACACGCTGAGTAAGGAAGCACCTGATCAAATTGGGAAGGATACTCTCCTGGTAAATAACAAGGTACCATTTTAACCCATACACATGTATGAGAAGCTGCATATGCAACACCTTGAACATGGCAGACTTTTCTAAAAGTCCATGTTTAAAAGAAGTCTTCTGAGGCTAAATTAAAAGGTAGGGTTCCAATAAAGATTAGAAGACTTGATTTTCATAATTGGCACATGCAGGTAATAGACTCTCAGAAAATATTTGTTCAATGAGGACAAAACAATAAGGCACTAGAAGTGATTGGAAAAGGCTTGCCATGCCAACATTTGTATGTGTAAGGGTAATAGCATTTATTGAGTACCTACTATGTGCCAGTATAAGTGCTTCATATACATCACCTCCTTTAATTTTGGCAACAACCTATATAAACCATATTTGCAGTCTCGCTTTAACAGAGGAGGCAAAGAAATTAAGTATCGTATTCAAGCTCATAAAACTTGAATTCAGCAGATTTTTCTGGATCCAAAGGTTATGCTCTTAGCAAATACAATGCATTCTGAACTCTGAACTTATACTGGAGTGAAAAAGTTTAGTGACCGTGCTAGAATGTTGTATGGAGCACCTATCTCACCCAAAGGTATGAGAATCTAGGTATCCGAATTATCCCTACACAAAATCCTGCTGCCTCAGGTGATGAAAAAGGTAGTGGCAACAGAAATTGGGCCAGGAAGTCTTGTGTCAGCGGCTACTGGTTGATAACACTTTATAAATTGCTTGCTTTTGTCCCAAACTAAGGTATAGTTTTCAATGGAATAAATGGCCTTGGAAATTGGTAAGATTGGGAACAAGTGCTCAGGTGCAGTCGTCATCTGTTGCTTCATCTACCCTGGATCATTCCAGGAAAGGGCATTATCTATAAGATTGCATGCGTAGAGTATGAAGATTGTGGGCAGCAGTGGACCCAGAGGAAACCAGATGATTCCTGCTAAAAACCATCATCTTCAAGACCTGATTAGCTCAGTTTTTAAAATAATAATTTTTTTTAAGTCTAGGCAGAGGTTTTGGCCAATTCCAAGTTAAGTATCTGGCTTTCCCGCGCTACTCCCCTTGGCAATCCATGCACATCTAACCCTACAACGAGGAGTGCGGGCGGCGTGACGGGACACACGCAAGTTCCAGCGACAGCGGAGCGCGGCCCCGGGGCAAGCGGGCGGGGGCTGGCGAGCGAGGACCGCGTGCTCCCCTCGCAGGTGTGAGGCAAGCCTCCTCCCACAGTCCCGGGAAGCCCCGACGCCGCAGGCTTCCTCGCCGTGGAGGAGCCGCCCGGGCGTAGTTCCTCCACCGCTTCCTCCTCCAGCTGCACCGCGTCCCTTCCTGCTCAACAGGCCCCCACCGCGCGGGTTTGAAGCGCGCGCCACAGCGAGCCCGGAGGCGGCGCAGAGAGCGAGGGAGGCGCGCGGCCGCACGCACGCGCGCAGCGGGCCCCGCCCCGGCCCTCGAGGCCCCGCCCCCAGCGCGGCTGGCGCGGCCGGCCGGCCGGCCCGACTCCGGCTGCGAAGCGCTCTCCGCGGGGCGGGGAGCCGAGCTTCCTCCTCCGAGGGCCGCGCGGCGCCGCCCGACTAGTCCTTCCGCCCCGGCCTCCGCAGCTCGCAGGCGAGCGAGGGGGCGAGCGGAAGGCGCACCGTGGCCGAGGTCCGCGACGCGGCCGGCGGGAGCAGCGGCGGTCGGGGGTCGTCGGCGCGGGCCATGTCGCTGTGGGGGGAGCCGCTGCAGGGCCCGCCGTCCCTGTCCTCCTCGCAGCCCCCTCCGGCCGGCGCGACCCTCAACCGCCTGCGGGAGCCGCTGCTGCGGAGGCTCAGCGAGAGCTTGGACCGGGCGCCCGAGGGCCGGGGCTGGCGGAGGCTGGCCGAGCTGGCGGGGAGCCGGGGGCGCCTCCGGCTCAGGTGAGCGCGGGCGCCGGGGCGCGAGGGGCGCGGCCGGAGGGGCGGACGCCCGTGGTGGGTAGGGGCGTCGAGGCCGCGCGAGACGGGGAGAGGCAGCCGGTGTGAATGAGGGAAGGCGGCGGGGACAGCTTCAGGCACCTTTCGGAGAGAGCCTAAATGGGACCCAGCAGAGTCCTGGGAATGCGAGGGTCCGAGCCGGGGCCGTGGCTCCGGAAGGGAGAAGGCAGAAATGGCAGGGCGGCTCCTTCACACCCTTGTCCTACCCTCCGCCCGTTGGGGTGAGAGAGAGAAGTCGAGGTTGACCCCAGAGGGTATAGAGAGAAGGGGAGCTATCTGGAGACCATCGTGCTAGGGCAGGAATTCCAGAGGACTTAAAACGCGAGAGAAAGGGCTGTGGACACAACCCTGGGAGACCCAAGGACGTTTGGGAGCGCAGGTGAAGAGGATGAAAGCAAAGGGTTGGGGGCAGGAACTCTTGAAGGTTTTGAAGGATGGTGGGAAAGGCTGAAACTAAGCTCATCCTCTTCATCAAACCGAGTTACCAAGTTCTCTTCCTGACTTCACCGTGAACGTTAAACTCTAAGTGAAACTATTTTTCTTACCAGGCTTGGAATCCACTCTCTTAGTGGTTCTTGAAGTTTTTGGTCCCAGGACTCTTTTACACTCTTAAGAATTATTGAGGACCCCCGAGAGCGCTTATATGGGTTTTATATATTACATACACATAAAATATACTGCTATTTACCACATTTGACATTAAAACCAAGAAATTTTCAAAATATTTGCTTTAAAAGAACAACCCATTACATGATAATAGAAATAACACTTTTGTGGAAAAATGTTCCAAAACAAAACAAAAAAATTAATTGGAAAAGTGACATTTTGAGGATCTCTTTAATGTCTTGGCTTAATCGCAGAGCTAAATTCTTTTATGTGCTTCTGCTTTCAGTCTGTTGCAATATCACAGGTCAGGGAACACTGTAAACTCCATTGTGTGCTCCTGGGAGAATGAATGAATGAATGAAAAAGGTAAATAAGGTCTTAGTATGATTATTGTGAAAAATCGTATTGACTTTGTGGACCCCCTGGAAGGGTCTCAGGAACAGCACTAGGGTTCCCAGAACCACAATTAGAACCATTAACTCTATACCATTATTATGATTTGGGTCTGTCTTTGAACCCCTTAGCAGTTTTTTAAACTTCTCAAATGATTTAAGTTTGTCTTGTACTATAATTATTTGTGCACATGTTTATAGACTCCTTAAGAACAAGACCATCTCTTAATATTCTGTGTTATGGGTAGAACCTATCTTAGACGACCAATGTTTCATGAATTGAAAGGGAAGCCATTCACTCAAAATTATATTTATTAAGTGTTTCTTATTTGCTAGAAGTTCCATAAAATAAAAAGTTAACAAATATTTAGCTTCTGTTTATAAGGGCTTATCTAGTAATGGACTGTTATTTTGGGTAGATTTACAAATAACAAATGAAGTGTGGATGACCATAATAATGGATGTTTCTCATTCGTTGAGCACATAGTATATACTAGACATGGTACTAAGTGTTTACATATATTACCTACTTTAACCCTCTCTCAACAACCCTTGGTTTCAGAGTTTGGGGTTGAAACAAAGAGAATAATGATTTGGGATTATTGTTCATACAGAAGAGTAATGATGTGAGGAAGGAATCAAGAAGTGGTAAACTAACAAAGTCAAGCAGACATGACATAATTTTTTTCTGTCCTAGGAAAAACATTGGGCTTTTGGCTATGTAAAGAAAATCCAAAGTAGTATTCTAGGTCCATAAATTTCTGAATTTCTAGACTTACAATGGTGTTAACTAGTACTCTAGTTAGGGAAGGCTCTGGGCTTCCTGAAGAGAGCCTGATACCGAGGACTTCTACTTAAAGGAGAGAAGAAAGTAAGTAAGGCCCTGCCAGGGAAGAAGCCCAGCTGGTGGAGTCTTATTAAGTAGTGGCTACCTGATGCCAGGTGTTGTGTTTTCCTCCTCAAGCCTTCAGTCACTTTTTAACTGTTAAAGGCTACAAAGTGGTCTTAGCTTTGTTTGCGGAACTAACAGAAAGATTTGAGGCCGCTTTTCTGTGGAGTAGCACAGAGAGAAGGGCAATTGCCTAGTAGGAGGTGACAAGCACAGAGGACGTGTATTTGTGGAATCTGAGAGTTCAGGATGGGATGTCTGATAAGAGACAGGTGAGTTCCACCAGTCTTCCAGGATGGTGAAGGTTAGTTCCAAGCCGGTTAGGTGGGGTGAGGTGGGTTGGGGAATTTGGGAACATTAAGCTCATCTACCTATTGAGATCAAAGAATTAAACTGACATAAAAAAATGGTTAGCACTTGGGAACTTGGGGACTGTACAGTGACAACAGGAGCGGTGTGGTAGCGGGGTGGAGGGGTGGTCAGCTGGTGAAGCTCACTCTGTGATCGAAAAAAATTATTTTAAAGTGATTTCATGCTGATGGGAGAAGAACACCTGTGATAGTAGACGGTCCTAAAGGCATTTTTCTCTAGTATCAAACCCAGGATATAGTATGAGTGTCCAATCCAAGTGGATAACAAGCCTGTGAGGCTGTGAAGTGCTTTCCTCGATCACTGGATTCATGGCCCTAGAATCTCAAAACATGGTCTATTTTGTTTCTTTTTCTTCTCTTCACTTTTTTTCTGACTCTTTACATCTTTCCTCAAACTGGATGAGAATTTATTTAATAATAAAAATAAGTAAACCACAAGAAAAGAGCCCATTCAGAACTTCCCACCAGGGATTAGGAATAATTGTAAATGTTGTCAGATGGTTACTGATGACTCAGTAAATCCTTGCATATAGTTTGGTTTGCCACAAACCCAGCCCTAGTTCTTTTCCAGACTCATCTGATATTGAACACCCTTTGCCCTCAGTGTAGATAGGTACAGACCCTGAGTGTCTTGCCCAAGCTATGTAAATTCTTTGGTGGCCTGGAACATCTGAGCCCTAAGGATGGCAGAGCTTTCAGGGGGCTCTAAAATGCTGCCTAACTTCCATTAAGCAGGGAGCTTAGAAATGGGGCTGTGGAACCTGGACCAAGCAAAAACAGCCAGTCATTGCATACCTGCTAAACAGAAGGTTCTCTTTTAGCTACAGAAATCCTGCTCTCAGGCAACTTAAAATAGGAATTTGAATATGTGTAAAAAACTCTAACAAAAGATTTCTTCCTCATCTCTATCTCTTCAGTCTCTGAATTTTGGAGCACCATCTCAGGCTCTGTCTCTGTTTATCTGTGGTGCTTCACCTACTGCCCTTCTTAGTGTTCTCCTTCCATCTCATGACTTTACACGTATTTAGGTTGAGGACTCCCAATTTCTCTCTCCAGCCCATACCTCTGCTTTGAAATCCTAGACTCATGTATAGACATGCCTACGTGTCACCTTCTCTTGAATGACTAGTAGTTACCTTAAACATAACATGTCCAAAACTTGCTTTCCCTTGTAAACCTTTCTCTCATGGTTTCTGTATCCCTCCAGTTGCTCAGGCCAGAAGCGTTAGAGTCATTCCTGACTCCACTTTTACACACCACATCATTTTTGTCATGAGTTCCTGCCTGCTGTACCTTCACTATACATCTAGAATCCAGCTCCACCGCTCCCACATGGGGCCATGCCACCATCGTCCCTCACTTGGATTGTCCCAGTGGCCACTTATCTTCTCTCCTTTTGCTTCCCCCATCCCCAGTCTGTTCTTGTTATAGCAGTACAAATGATGCTGTTAAAACATTGTATCGGATCTTGTTCTCCTCTGCTCGAAAACCCTCCAATCGCTTTTCCATCTCAGATTAAGAACACCCTGTAGCTACTAGTTGCACCCTGTACTCTTGGTCCTGATACCTTATTCTTCTCTCCACACCTTTCTCTTGCTTTCTTGCTTTCCCTTGAACACAGTAGGGTCTTTGTACTTGCTGCTTACTTGGACTGAGATGGTCTTGCTCTCCACAGATAACCACATGACTTGCTCCTTCACTTTTTCAAGTGTTTGCAGAAAAGTCACCTTCTCAATGAGCTCTTCTCTGATCATACTATTTAAAATTAGCCCCTATATCTGCTCAGCAATAACTGTACCCCTGCTTTGCCTTAGTTTTCTCAAAAACATTTATGACCGATGGATGGATGGACACACACAGTTTTGTGTGTGTGTGTGTGTGTGTGTGTGTGTGTGTGTTTGTCTGTCCCTCTCCTATAGAGTGAAGAATCTAGGAGGATAGGGAATTTTGTTTGCTGCTGTATCCTGAACACCTAGAAAAAATGGTTGGCCTATTTTAGGTGATTGATAAACAGGTTGAATTAATGAATAAAGATTCCAAAAAAGTAAATGGTGTTACAAGGAGAAGCAAAATATCGCTTCTCAGCCTTTGGGCTAAGATCAAGTGGGAAGAGGGAGAAGCAAAAGAACCTAAAAGCAATGCTAGGTTTGTATCCTAAAGTGTGTGTAATATACACTATTTGATTATATATTTTAAAAAGTAAAGATAAAAATAGATTTTTTTTTTAAAAGCAAAGTGCATTTGTTTCAGTGATAAAGCAGTTTTAAATCAAAAATTCAAATTAGGGCTTGTAGAAACCACTTCAAAGCATACTCTTACAGGAATGTAACTAAAAAAGGAAAGAAATAAAAGTTGGGTTTGTATAAGCATCATCTTAGCCGAAAGCCAGTGCCCGTGTGGAAAATCAGTAAGACGAAAGGAGATACAGACTCTTGTTTTTCTCCTGTACCTCTTGTATTGGAAGAGAAATCATCTACTTCAGTTTGATCTTTGTTCTTTTGGGGGAAAGAAAAGTCAAATTGTTTTTAGTTTTCTCTATATCAGTATAAACATTAATTAAATCATTACTTGGTTGCATTTGATGAGATGGCTTCTTAATTTCATGTATCAGATCCTGGTAAACTTCTGAATCATGAGAAATTAGCATACAGCATCGTTATTTTTATAGATCTCGTTCTAATTATTTTAGAATTAGTAATCCTTACATTCTTTCTAATACAGACAGGTTCCTTCTCTTGGGCATTTCAGGAAGTAGTAAAAGAAAATTTTACAAAATAGCACCAACAGGCCTCTTCAGCTTTTTATTTTTGCTGCCATCGTAGTCATCATTATTTCATAAAAGAAGGGACACTTTAACACTTAAAAATAGGAAAGAATTTTAGAATAAAAACGGGTTTTATTGCCCTTATTTTTATCATTGTACCATGAACTTCAGATTATGCTGCCACTGGTCTACAGGCCAGAATTTGGAAATGGTTGATCTATAATATGATTCACATTCAACAAGAATAGTGTACTGAATATAATAGAAATTTAACTAGGACACTTAAAAAGGAACACATAGTAAATATAGTGATCACAGGAGGTCTTGGGGGACATTGTCAGGTTACCAAAGTAATAGCTACTCAAAAAATTTTAAGGAAAAGCTAAAATCGTTTCAGAAATAAGCATAGTTAAGAAATTAACCTTTATGCTCTTTTAATATCCCCATATTTTTATTGTATAATAAGAGCTAACCTTTATTGAGTTTATTACTTACTAAGCACTGTGCTAAGCACTTCTTACATGGATTATCTAATTTAATTCTAATAACCCTATGAAGTAGATAATATTACTATTGAAATTAATTTGGTTAAATGCATTTTTTCCATGTGAGGTCATTAACATTATCACAGAATTATAAATCTTGGATGACAATGTAAATATTATGACAGCATTTTGATAAAACTGATCAAAATGAATGAGGATTAAGAGCATTTCAAGTAATAAGAAAGCTTGCTAACCTTGATTCTGCCACAGCTGCCACTGTTATGTTTGACCCCTTCCACCCACCCAGTCTTCCAACCTTTTCCATTATGATTGAAATTCATTCAATAATCATTCATTTATGAATAATTAATATGGACAAGACAGGAATTTAGGTATTGAGGGATTTAAATATATATGTTAGATGAGGTTTCTGTTTTCAAGTTTACAGTAATCTAGTTGCACAGAGAAGACATGCTCATCAAGAAAAACTCATGGTTTTAAGCCAAATTGTGTCAGAGCAAACAAACGATGGCCTGAGGGCCAAATCCAGGTGCTACCTGTTTTTGTACAGCCCATAAGCTAAGTCTGGTTTTGTATTTTAAAATTTGTAAAACAAAACAAAGAACAACAAAGAAGAATATGTAACAAAGACTATTATGACCCTTAATGCCTAAAATACGTACTCTCTGGTCCTTTAGGGAAACAATTTGCAACCCCTCTTCTATAAAATAAGCCCAGTTAGGAAGCAGACTGTGTCTAAAGTGTGTTTGGTGGACTGGCGTGGCCTGGGAGGACCCCACAGAGACGCTAGCGTTTTACTGCACCGTAATTCAAATTGGCAGAGAAAGGAGCAGGGCCTGCGAAGGTGGGTGAGGTGCGAATTCTGCAGTGTGAATATCTAAACACTTGGTTGGCCGTTGTCATTGGTTATGTTTCTTTGGGAAAGATTTTGTTTTTTTGATGGTTAGGTTTTTACTTGTTTTTTCTCTCCTTGAATGTTTCATACTTTCCCCTTCTACAAATCATTGAAGTCCATATCGTCCCATTATTTAGGGCCTTCTATAGTATGATCTTAACCTATCTTTCTAACCTTGTATACCACTTGTGCACACAATAACATGGAGAAGGAAATTGTGTATTAAATACTGATACTCAAAAAAGAATAGTTTTATCAGAAGGACAATAAGACAGAATGTGAAGATCCTTTAGAGCAGGGGTTAGCAAACTATTTCTGTAAAGACCCAAATAGTAAATTTTGCTATTTGCAAATTAAATGCAGGCCAATTATTCAACTCTGCTGTTATAATAGGAAAGCAACCATAGACATATGTAAATATGTAAATGAATGAACATCGATGTGCTCCAGTAAAACTTTATTTACAAAAATCTGGTAGCTGAACACATTTAGCCCACAGACCATAGTTTGCCTGTCCCTGTGATGTGGTATTTCTAGGTACTTAGAAGTACTTCAAATGTCAATAGTATTGATTCTCTTTTTAAATTTACTTTTTAAAAATTGTTGAAAAATTAATGTACACAGTAAAAAATTGAACAGTACAAAAGGGTTTATGGTGAAAAATCATTCAGCTATGAACTTTACTTTCCTAGTTTTCCTCTCCCTACTCTATGTATGTAAGAACACACATGCAAACACACACATGCACACACATATATTCTTGGTAATAAAAATGTGAATACACACATGGACATACTACCTTGGTAATACACATAATGGTGTATTATACACACTGTTTTGTATGTTCTTTCATTTTTTTCAATATCATTAAGACCTATGCCTCTGCCTCAGGGTTTTTGTTTTTTTTTTTTTTTTTTTTTTTGAGACAGAGTCTCGCTCTGTTGCCCGGGCTAGAGTGAGTGCCGTGGCGTCAGCCTAGCTCACAGCAACCTCAATACTCCTGGGCTTAAGCGATCCTACTGCCTCAGCCTCCCGAGTAACTGGGACTACAGGCATGCGCCACCACGCCCGGCTAATTTTTTCTATATATATTTTTTTAGTTGGCCAGATAATTTCTTTCTATTTTTAGTAGAGACGGGGTCTCGCTCTTGCTCAGGCTGGTCTCGAACTCCTGACCTCGAGCGATCCACCTGCCTCGGCCTCCCAGAGTGCTAGGATTACAGGCGTGAGCCACCGTGCCCGGCCAAGCCTCAGTTTTTTTTAATGAATTCACAGGATTTGAGTCATTTTGCACTTCATCCTCTTGGAAGAAGGAGTAAAGAAGTTTGTCTGGTCTTCCTATCCCACATTCCCAAATTAAAGGCAAAAATTTTTCTCGGTATCAAGGCTGAATTTCTGTCACATCCTTTTTCAAGGTTTCTCTCTTATTCTCCTGATTTAATAATCATGGGAGCTGAGTGGGAAAAAGGAGTAGAGAGGAATCCCCTATGATGGGCAGGAGGAGGAAAGGACACAGTATTCATCATGTAAAGAGTTTCTCACGGTTTACCAACTCGTGATTTATTCCCTGTAGCACCTACAGCAGTCCAGATATATAGCAGGCCTATCATGTTGAAGAAAGTTGTTGACATGAATTAAATCTGTTGCTTTCAGTTGCCTGGACCTGGAGCAGTGTTCTCTTAAGGTATTGGAGCCTGAAGGGAGCCCAAGCTTGTGTTTACTGAAGCTAATGGGTGAAAAAGGTTGTACAGTCACGGAACTGAGTGACTTCCTGCAGGCTATGGAACATACTGAAGTTCTTCAGCTTCTCAGCCCCCCAGGTAGGTTTTTCCCTTAGGAATCTTCCCCAGGAGGTAGTCAAACTTAAAGGAAAATGTCTCATTTGACCAGGTGAAATGTTGAATATTTTTGGAAGCTGTAAATGTATAGTGCCTTATTTTCTTTCCCAGGTTGAGGCTAAAGATCACATAAAAAGCAAATATAATGTGTGAACATCAATTGGATTATGGTTCAAAAACCAGCCATAGGAGATATTTTTAAGACAGGTGGAAAAATTTAAATATAACCTACATATTTGATATTAAGGAATTATCATGTGGTAATGATATTGTAGGTCTACAGACAAATGTCCTTTATTCCAAGGAGATGCATGTTAAAGTATTTAGGGGTAAGATTTCTATAACATACATTGGAATAGTGCAGCCAAAAAGATGAACATATTTATTTCTATATATGTATGTATATGGATGAGATAAAGCAAGTATGACAAATGTTTATTGCTTAAATTTTTGTTGACGTGTTGCTTTCAAATGTTGATTAACTCAGCTATGAGTTTTTCCTGAATATACCAACACAGAGTGAGGCTTCTCACTTCCCACACCAGGTGAGGAATAGGAAACAGTCCTCCTCTCCACAGCTGCAGTTAGAGCTGGGCAGCTGCAGTGGTGTCAGGCAGGAGGGACATGCCATCAGAGTTGCCTGATGGCAGCAGCACTGCAGGCCTCCTTTCCAAGAGGTCCATTTGGCCATTATTTGTCCCACTGGAAGCAAAGGGGCTCGACAGGCTTGGAAGGGCCATGGACTGAGGACCTGATGCTCTCTATTTTACATGATTTTGATGGATGCCATTTCTATAGCCAGCTTTGTTAAGGTTTAGTTTTAAGTCAACATGAGGAATTTACAATTATAATTTAGATCTTACTTTTGACTTTTTTAGTTCTGGGATTGGGGAATTAGGGACATATGGTATAGTGGTGTGCTGTCAATTACGTGTACCAGAAACCCCAACTCAATTTGCCATAATAAAGGGAATATATTGCTTCTTCTATCTGATAAGCCTAGAAGCAGGTCGGTCCTCAAGAGAGGCAGAGTGCCCTGCTTCCAAGGAGTGGGATGTGTTTTTGTCTTTACTCTTCCTTTCTTGTTGGCATTGGCTTCCTTCTAAAGACTAACTCTCCACATAGTCCCAGATGTCTGCTAGCTGTTCCTGGGTTCATTCATCCTTCTCCCAGAAAAGCCCAGAAGTTTCACTCTAGTTAACCAGTTTTGGTCACATGCATGTCCCGAAACCTGTCGCTGTGGCCAAGGAGATGGAATGTCCTGACTTACCTGGCTTAAAGCCAGGAGTGAAGTTGGGTTGAGTAAGCTTCCCAGGAACCACATGGCTCACCAGATAAAATTGAACCTGTTGGACCAGATGCAATGGCTCACGCCTGTTATCCCAGTAACTTGGGAGGATAAGGTGGGAGATCACTCGAGGCCAGGAGTTCGAGACTAGTCTGGGCAACATAGTAAGACACTGTCTCTAAAAACACAGGCCGGGTACCATCACTCCTGTAATCCTAGCACTCTGGGAGGCCAAGGTGGGAGGATCACTTGAGCTCAGGAGTTTGAGGTTTCAGTGAGCTTTGATGATGCCACGGCACTCTACTCAGGGCAACAGAGTGAGACTTTGTCTCAAAAAAAGAAAAAAATACAAAATAAAAATATTCTAATGTTTTCTCTCCTTTCTGCAGTAATATCATTTCCTAGGAGGACATTAGTTCTTATTCCACAGGAAGTCTCATGATTTTTCTGTGATTGTCCTTACAGAGAGAGCTCTGGTTTGGATTATGCTGTGAGCTTCTGAACAGGCCTTTCAGGTCTAAATGCAGGGAGAAGGGGGAACTTTAGATTTATTTCAACTAAAGGAGAAGCTTTAGTCTTATTTTACCATATTCGGTTCCAGGTGTTTGTGGAACAATAGCCAGAGATAGCTGTAAGAGATAACTGTAACATGGAGTTTCTCTGTTTTTTGAGAAACTGACCAAGTGACCTTTATATGTTTGTTTTGGTAGTCCAGAAGTGGCTAGGGCAGCGGTCTCCCATCTCTAACTGAGACGATTTCTGTGATGCAGAGGCAGCTTGAGCGGGCACTCAGCATGAAGTCTAAGATGAGTGTACACTCACCCTGAAATTCTTGCTCTCTGGGCTCTGGCACCCAATAAGTTTTCTGAAGGAGCCTCATAGGATTGAGGTTTACCCTCTTCTGCTTTCTGCCATTGGGTGCTTCCACAGCACAGGGGTCGGCCAGCTTGTCCCTCAGTCTGGCCTTGCTTGAACTGTGTTAGAGAAATGGCTTCTACTTTTTATGTGTGGATGGTGTTCATCCCCATTTCCCAGCACTAACAAATTGTTCCCATATTTTCATTCCTTTGGTCATCTCAGTGGTAATCGGAGAGGGGGGTTAAATGAGTGTGCTGAAATTGTTTTGAACCAGGGGTCTGTAATGATTTTTTTAGACCTTCCTTCTTTTATTTTTTTCTCAAATCCCTTGTAGCATACTCATTGTTATGTTTCTGATATCAATTTTTTATTTTTATTGCCTCTAAAATAAGTGCAAGGGATTGTTGAATGTTATTCTTTAATTTCTAAAATACCTTCCCATTTTATTTCACAATTCTGTGAAGAGACAGAACAGTACTATTATGAACATTTAAATTTTACTAGAAATCATTTATATGGAAAATGAGATTTCTAAAAGTTATCATTTGACCAAAGTCACAGTTAGTTATTGACAAAGGTAGGATTAAAAACCAGGCCTACTGTCCCTGACCTGTACTCAATGCCATTTCCATGATGCTCGGAGAGTTCCAGGTTATTTGAGAAACTTAGTTATAGTGTTGTCTCAGTTGCCTCTTTGACCCGTGGACTTCAAGTTTTTCTTCCTGCTAAGTTAAAAAGTATTCAAATACTGTATCTTATTTATAAGGGACTTTTCGTATTTCATGAACATCAGGAAATTGATTACTATTCCTGAGAGGAAAATGTCAAGAAGTGAAAAGAGACCAAGATGGTGTGGATGGGAATGAAGATAAGGGGGAAGAAGGGGAAGGGGTGGTAAGCAAAGCCTGAAAGAATGTGCTTCTCGGCGTGGAGTGTTCGGGGGGCCTCGCAGGCAGTGTAACAGGATAAGGGATGTTATGTGGGAGCCACAGTTGATACAGATGTAAATTGACTTGGAAGAGGGACATACGTGGGCATACCTTATATAATGTTGTGGAATGAACGTGTGGACATTCTTTGGTTGTGTAATGGAGGAGATTGTTGGAGGAAGAGGAGCGATATTCTGGCACACTGGGGTGCACTGGGGTGCATAGGTACTTTTCAGTAATAGCTTAGAAAATTTCAGAGTAACTTTGAGGAAGAGTTACAGATGGAAGCTGATGAAAAAAAATTTTGGTTCATGGCCTCCTAAAGTAGATGCACTTCAGTGTATGCAGTAGGTCTGTTTCTGGAAAAGGTGTTTGTAAATTGCATCAGTATTTAAGTGCATTATGAGAGAGCATAACTTAAAGGGAGCCTGTGATGACTACTTTTTGGCAAGTCGAGAATTATCCTAATTTATCTTTTTTTTAATTCCAGCAGGGTTTTAAATTTTGTTTTATTGCTTAATATCATATCTGTTTATCTGTGTGTGTGTGTGTGTGTGTGTGTGTGTGTGTGTTGAAAGCACAATCCTTAGTCCCATCGTACCTAATCACATTCTCCCAGGCTTACAGGAAACCAAGTAACCTCTCTGACTTCTTTGCAGATGTTATCTGAAAAATATGCTCGTTTGCCAGGAAGCTGTGCATTCACCGTTTAAAATAGAACTTTGTTTGTATACCTTGGGTACATCCTACATAGCACTGTGCCATAATCTTTCCTTACCTTTGTTTAGTACCTTCTGACTAGTGGGCGCTGCATTAGGGTGGTTAAGGGTTGACCATGGGTCCCTGCGCACAAGGCTATGTGGGAGGAAGGAAATATGTGTGGTTAAAACATGGGAGGTATTGTAACTTCTTTTCTTTACTACTCAGCAGGGGTGGTTTCCAAATCACAGTTTGACTGTCAATTCTCAGTCTTTGAAGCAGTAAGTAATAAATATAAGTATTTACTTATTTTAGACTAGACTGCTAAAGTTGATGATACAGGACAGACTTACAAACTCTGAGTTTGAATGTACATTAAAAATCACTTAGTCTTGTGTCCCACACGAAGGAAAGATACTATTTAGAACCTGGCTATGTGGTCCCCTTCCAGCATTCATTCATTTCTTTGTAAGACACTCTAGGGGAGAAAGCCTTTTCATTTTCATCATTCTTATCTCTGTGTATAATGGCAGAGAATATTTTCCCTGGTAAATTTATGAGCAGTGTCATGGTGCAAGATTGTTCCCTGCCTGATACACTCCCTTCAGTAAGATAGGCTTTTTGTGTCTGAAGGTGTGATTACAAGGGAGATACTCTAAGAGTCACTGAGATAGCAAAGCATAAGAGTTTTAAAGCCAAGAAAACCTAGGTTTGCATCCTGTTTCTGCATTTTGAGAGTAAAAAAAATTACTCTTAAAGAGTAATTTAAATAACTTGCCCCAGGTAATTTGGGTGACCTTCTGCAAATTACTTAAGTTTTTTTCATTGTAACCATCTAATTAATACCTACCTTGTATGGATATTTCAAAGGTTAGTGATAAAGCAGTCAGTAAGTTGCTGCTACAGTAATTTTTATTGTTATACACATTCATTTAGCAAGTACATGTTGAACACCCACTGTATTGCCATATGCCAGGCACTATCTAGGTGTCAGATGAACTGGTGACTAGACAAACAAGGTCCTTGTTCTCGTGGAGTTTCTGTTCTAGTAGGTAAGACAGACCCTTGGAAACAAGGATTTCAGGTAATAATTACTACAATGAAGGAGACAAAACAGGGTGAATGCAATAGACAACAGGGGTGGAGGAGTAGCTAATTTAGAGGCGTTTCCTAGAGAAGCTGGACATTTTAGTAAGAGAACTGAATGATCAGAAAAGACAGAGCTGCCATGAAACAGTGGGGGTTTGGGGAGAATCCAGCAGAGGACTGTAAATAGAAAGGCAGAAAAGAGCTTGGCTTGTGAAAGGAAGGAGGACCAGTGCAGCTGGAGCGTGGTGAGCTGCGGGAGAGTGGGGGGCGGGGGGGGGCACAGTTCTAGTGGGGCCTTGTAGGCCACGGTAAGGACTTTGGATTTCATTGTAAGTACAGGCACACCTCAGTGTGTTATGCTTCACTTTGTTGCAGATAATTTGTTTTTTACAAATTGAAGGTTTGTGGCAACCTTGTGTCGAGCAAGTCTATCAGTGCCATTTTTCCAATAGCACATGCTCTCTGTGTCACATTTTGGTAATTCTCACAATATTTCAAACTTTTCCATTGTTATATCTGTTATGGTGATCTGGGATCAGTGATCTGTGATGTTACTATCTCAGTTGTTTCTGTAATTGGGATGCCTCGACTCGTGCCTGTATAAGACAGTGAACTTAATTGATAAATGTTATATGTGTTCTGACTGCTTCACCAACCGGCGGTTCCTCTGTCTCCCTCTCCTTGGGCCTCCCTATTGCTTGAGACACAGTAATATTGAAATTAGGCCAATTAATAACACTACATGTAGGCCTCCAAGTGTTCAAGTGAAAGGAAGAGTTGCATGTCTCTCACTTTAAATCAAAAGCTAGAAATGATTAAACTTGGTTAGAAAGACATATCAGAAGCTGAGATAGGCCGAAAGCTAGGCCTCTTTTGCCAGTTAGACAAGTTGTGAATGTAAAGGAAAAATTCTTGAAGGAAATGAAAAGTGCTACGCCAGTGAACACACAAATGATAAGAAAGTGAAACAGCCTTATTGCTGATAATGGAGAAAGTTTGAGTGGTATGGATAGAAGATCAAGCCAGCCACAACATTCCCATAAGCCAAAGCCTAATCCAGAGAAAGGTCCTAACTCTGTTCAATTCTTTGAAGCTCAGAGAATTGAGGAAGCTCAGAAGAAGAGTTGGTTCATGAGGTTTAAGAAAATAAACTGTCTCCATAATATAAAAATGCAAGATGATGCAGCAAGTACTGATGGAGAAGCTGCAGCAAATTATCCAGAAGATCTAGCAAAGAACATTGATGAAGGTGGCTACATTAAACAACAGATTTTCTTTTCTTTTCTTTTTTTTTGAGACAGAGTCTCACTCTGTTGCCCGGGCTAGAATGCCATGGTGTCAGCCTAACTCATAGCAACCTCAAATTCCTGGATTTAAGCGATCCTTCTGCCTCAGCCTCCCAAGTAGCTGGGACTACAGGCATGTGCCACCATGCCTGGCTAATTTTTTCTGTACATGTTTTTAGTTTTCAAGCTAATTTTTTTCTATTTTTAGTAGAGATGGGGTCTTGCTCTTGCTTAGGCTGGCCTCGAACTCCTGACCTCAAGCAATCCTCCTGCCTCAGCCTCCCAGAGTGCTAGGATTACAGGCATGAGCCACCGCGCCCGGCCAACAACAGATTTTCAATGGAGACTAAATAGACTTATATTTGAAGAAGATGCCATCTAGAACATTCATAGCTAGAGAGGAGAAGTCAATGCCTGGCTTCAAAGTACAGGCTGACTCTTGTTAGGGGCTAATGCAGCTGGTGACTTTGAGTTAAAGCCAGTGCTCATTTACCATTCTGAGAATCCTAGGGCCCTTGAGAATTAGGCTAAATCTACTCTTCCTATGCTCTATAAATGGAACAACAAAGCCTGGATGACAGCACATTGGTTTATAACATGATATACTGAATATTTGAAGCCCACTATTGAGACCTACTGCTCAGGAAAAAATATTTCTTTCAGAATATTATTGCTCATTGACCATGAAGTCAGCCAAGAGCTGATGGAGATGTACAAAAAGATTAATGTTGTTTTCATGCCTATTAGTACAACATTCATTGTGCAGCCCATGAATCAAGGAGTAATTTCCACTTTGAAGTTGTATTAAGAAATACATTTTATACAGCTATACATGCCTCAGATAGTGATTCCTCTGATGGATGTGGGTAAAGTAAATTGAAAACCTTCTGGAAAGGATTCACCATTTAGATGCCATTAAGAACATTCATGATTCATGAGAGGAGGTCAAAATATCAGTATTAACAGAAGTTTGAAAGAAGTTGATTCCATCCCTCATGGATGACTTTGAGTGGTTCAAGACTTCAGTGGAGGAGGTCACTGCAGATGTGGTAGAAATAGCAAAAGAACTAGAATTAGAAGTGAAGTCTGAAGATGTGACTGAATTGCTGCAACCTCATGATCAAACTTGGATGAGGAGTTGTTTATGGATGAGCATAGAAAGTGGTTTCTTGAGATGGAAACTACTCCTGATGAAGATGCTGTGAACATCGTTGAAATGACAACAAAGCATTTAGAACATTCCATAAACTTAGTTGATGAAGCAGTGGCAGGGTTTGAGAGGATTGACTCCAAGTTTGAAAGATATTCTCCCGTGTATAAAATGCTATCAAATAGCATTGCATGTTACAGAGAAATCTTTCGTGAAATGAAGAGTTAATTGATGTGGCAAACTTCCTTGTTGTCTTATTTTAAGAAATTGCCACAGCCATCCCAGCCTTCAGCAGCCATCACCCTGATCAGTCAGCAGCCATCAATGTCAAGGCAAGACCCTCCACCAGCAAAAAGATTACAACTTGCTGAAGGCTCAGATGATCATTAGCATTTTTTAGCAATAAAATATTTTAAAATTATGGTATGTAAATTGGTTTTTTTAGACATAATGCTATCACACACTTAATAGACTATAGTATAGTGTATGCATATCTTTTATATGTACTAGTAAACCAAAAAATTTGTGTGACTCACTCTATTGGGGTGATCTGGAACTGAACCCACAGTATCCCCAAGGTAAACCTGTACAGTGGGAAGGCATTAGAGGATTTTAATTGCAAGAGTGATATGAATTAATTTATGTTTTAAAAAGACGTTTGGGCTGCTGGAAGCAGGGAAACAAGTTAGCAGGCCATAACAATAGTTCACTCCAGAGCTGGCAGTGGCTTGGATTAAGATGACATTGAAGGCGGTGAGATGTGGAACTTAATTGAGGGGACTGGCAGATAAAGTACACAGGAGGAATGAGGAAGGGAGGATGTGAAATTCCAGGATGACTACTAAGGTTCTGTCCAGAGTAACTGAACAAATGGTAGACTACAAGACTGGTTTACCTTCCGTAAGATGGGGAAACTGCAGGGATGGCAGAGGAGTAGATTTTTAGTCAGAAGGGATCTGGGCCATGTTAAGTTTGAGGTCACTATAAGACATCAAAATTTAGAGCCCATTTAGCCAAAACTCTTATTTTTCAGGTGTATTACTTATTCTCTTTTGTCTTTGTTGCAACTTTTTTTTCTCTTTTCACACCTAAACTTTGGAAAATCAGAATCTTTGTATCTTATGGTTGTGATGTAAGACATTTCTGGCAGATGAGCAGTAAATATGGGGCCATTAAAATACAGTGTTGTGAATTTGCTGGCTTCAGCAAGAGTGCTGCTCCCATTTTCCAACTTTCCTTCCAGCTTGTATTACAGAATTCAGAAAAATTCTGAACTTCATCCATCTTGTGCTAACTTGGCCTCAACATAAAGGACTAATGAATATGAAAGCTCTCCCTTGGTGAGAGTTTTAAATTATTTTTTTGAGAGATTCTACTCTATTTACTGAATATTTTCTAGGGTTTCTCTGGATTCCTCAAATACGTTAGATATGCAATAAACTCGTTTTGAATTTTGGTTTTATTTGGTGTCTTTCTGCTATGAATTTCACATACATATTTTATATACCTTTTTTCCTAGAACATTTAGTACCTTTGATGTATTAATATTACTGTTATTTACACTATCTCCTCTTACAATCTTGTTCCTTTGAATTAGTGGGTGGTAGAAGACAAAGACAATGTTACAAGGTCACATTCAGAATAGACAAGGAAAGAAAATAAAAGTAGGTGCAGGATATTAAGTTTTACAAGTGTTAATGATCTTTTCTGCTTCCTTTCTAAAGGCTAACCAACCCGGTTTTGTGTATTATAACATTGTCAAATGTAAAATTCCCTAACTTTGGTTTCTTTTATATCGGTTATCTATTGCTGTACAATAAATTACTCCCAAACCAGAAGTTTCAGACAACAACCGTTTATCTCATGCAGTTTCTGAGGATAGGAATCCAGGAGTGGCGTAGCTGGGTGGTCCTGGCCAAGAGTCTCTCATGAGCCAGGGCTGCAGTCAGCTGAAGGCTTGACTGGGGCTGGAAAGGCCTCTTCTCAGATGGCTCATTCACATGGAGGTTGTCAGAGACTTCATTTCCTCACTGGCCGTTGGCAGGAGGCCCAAGTTTTTTTTCTTGCCGCTTGGGCCTCTCAGCAGGGCTGCCTGAGTGTGCTCCTGACTTGGGAGTGTGCTTCCCCAGCGTGAGAGCGTGAGAGAGAGGCAGGAGAGAGGGAGTGGGGGTGTTCTGTTATTGACTCTAGCATTTTCTTCCAAGCTCCTGTTGAAAGTTTCCAAGTTTTGATATTGGTAGTTATTCCTCAAATGAGAAATGTTTTTATCAGAGGTATCAAATTTATATCCTGCTGCTCCATTTCTGTGACTTTCTGCTTCCAAAATAATTTTCATTTCAATGTGAAATCATGATAATTTAAAGACACTTTCAATGGCATTATGTTAGTCTGTTTCATGCTGCTGTAACAGAATGTCACAGACTGGATAATTTATAAGGAACAAATATTTATTTCTCAGAGTTCTGGAGCCTGGGAAGTCTAAGATCAAGGGACTGGTATCTGATGAGGGCCTTCTTGCTGCGTCCTCACATGGCACAAAGTAGAAGGGCAAGCAGGAACAAATACTGTGTCCTCACGTGGCAGAAGAGAATAAACCCAAGCCTTTTCCATAGGGGCCTTAATCTGTTCATGAGGATAAAACCCGCATAACCCAATCACCTCCTTTAGGCCCCACCTCCCAATACTTGTTGCATTGCGAATTAAGTTTCCAACGCATGAATTTGGGGAGACACATTCAGACCATAGCAGACATTTCAACTTAACACTTGTATTACTAATAGTACACCTAACTCAACTGAAGTGGCAGCCATAGGAGCATTTATGACCGAGTATTTGCACGAACTGACACAGAACTACACTGTGACTGCTGACCGGCAGGCATCTATTATAAGGTGCATCCTGATTTCAGAATGTTAGAATGTGGGGAAAAAAATGTTTCTAAGAATTGAAGTAATATGGAAAATAATTTTCTCACCTAATCATGGGGAAGTACAGGAGATCAAAGTCTCCTGGGTAAGTTTCTTTCCTCATGGTTTTACAAAGCCTGGGTTAGGAGATGTGAATGGGTGATTTATAACAGATAAATATGTAGGTTATTTCCAAAATATTTCATTTTTTGTTTTCAGATACATAAACAAGGAAAATCCCTCTTCTGTTATTTTTATTTATTAATTTTTTTTTTCAGGAATAAAGATCATTGTAAACCCTGAATCAAAGGCAGTCTTGGCTGGACAATTTGTGAAACTGTGTTGCCGGGCAACTGGACATCCTTTTGTGCAATATCAGTGGTTCAAAATGAATAAAGAGGTATTTTTTAATGTCTTTTAATTCTTCTGTAATAAGAGAGGATGATAGGAAATTAACATTATTGTCCTAAATGTGGTTTTAAGACTTTGGTTTAAGAGTCTTATAGACATTCCTAGGTTATTGCTGAAGTATTCAATAATTATTATTTTGGTAAGACAATTCCAAAATCGTCTCACCAAAAACTTATAAACAATAATGAAATCAGTTCTCCACTCTAAAAATTGTGGAAAGTAGGGATTACATAGGGCAACAACATTAGCAATATGAAACCTCACCAGTACGTTCTTACATATCTATACAAAATTCTTTACAACAGATATGTTCCAACCAAAATCTTTAAAAGATTTTCAAGGCTACTGGAAAGCTAATGCCTTATTTTCTTAAGAATTCCACATAACTGTATTCTCTCAAAAGATTTAGGACATTGTGTAGCTTCTGAAGTAAAATTCAGGTTGGCGGAGTGGGGCATTTATTCCTTTTGTGGAAGGATTGTATCCCTGCACCACTCAACAGATAATCTACAATCAAATATTAGAACTCTCTTTTCCTCAAAGTTCTTCAAACCACCTGCCACTGGGGGAGTTCTCAGTGGTCTGGCTGCCCCGTGTTGAATCTCACATTTGTGGGCTTTTCCGTTCCTCTCCCTCATCCCTCTCCCTTCACCCTCTACCCTCCTCAGTTATATCTGAAAACTCCATATTTAGTCACAACCTCAGTCACAGTAATTCAGCTTCCCTCCAAACTTGATGCTAAGTCTCCATTTGCAAATCAAAAACTAAATAAAAGTGCTATTCTCAGATTATGATTTTCCCTTTAATTGGTCACTTCATGTGATAGAAGATTTTGTGGTATTATACAATTTTTTATTTCTATCTCTTGCACAGAGATAAAGTAAAAGAACTATGGAATGTAGTAAAAAGATTGCATGTAGGCTTTAGCACCAGAGAGGTCTGTGTTGGAACCCTGACTACGCTTGTTAGCCATGTGAATTCCTATAGTAGGGGGTTGTGAGAATTAAGTAGACAGGATGTTTTATGTGCCTAGGCTCTTGAGAGATGGTAGCTGAAGGTATTTTTACCATATTTTCTCAATTGCAAAGGTGCTTTCATTTTAATGAATGACTTTTGAAGGGGAAATAATGGGGAAAACCTGCTACATTTGTGTATTGTTTGTAAAATATGTCCTGATTGGAGAAAGGTAGAAATGTATTGGGTGGGGAGTGTGTCTTAGATTGGAAGAGTTGTAATGGATTTAAAAACTCTTAACAAGTCAAGTTTTGTCAAACCACTGTCATGTTTATAAGATGTTGGTAGGTCTATTTTAGGAGATTTTCATTTAACAGGTGTTTGTTTGAGTGCCCGTTTTGTGCCAGGCCATGTTCTAAGGCATGACGGTGCAACAGTGACCACCAGGTGTCAGCACCTCTCAGTACCTACACCAGCGCGAGAGCATCGCACTCCGGTGGGGAGACAGACAGTAAGGAAAAAATGTAGTCAGTTCTGTGAGTGAAGAGCTGTGAGGAAAACCAACAGAGTGGTGACATAAGGTGAGAAGCCACTAAAGGTTTTAAGCAAGGGAACTAAGGCAATAGGATTTATGTTTTTAAAACACAAACTTGCTGCTTGAAAGAAGCAGAAAACAGCAAGAAGCCCAGCTAGCTAATGCCTGTGCTTGACTAGAAATAGCAGTAGTGTGGGCTCGGGTATGGCAGTGGAGGTGGATCACGGTGGGGGATTCAGTATGTATTTTAGAAATATGTTTAACCCAACTGGCAGACTAGATGTGAGCATGAGGAGAAAGGAAGAGAAATCAAGATGACCCTTAGGTTTTTCACTTGAACATCAAGGACATGTTGAAGATTGAAAAGGACCAGGTTTAGGGAGAAAATTCAGGAGTTTGACTTTAGACATGTTAAATTTGAAGTGCCTAGTACACATCCAGATGAATCAGCTGGGCAATTTGGGTATCTGGGGAGGCAGCATTGAGAGCTATGTAGGAGCAGGAACCAGCAAAGAGATAACTAAGAGGAATCTGCCTGAGAGATAGGAGGAAAGCCAAGAGAGGACGGTGTGGAAGTCTAGAGAGGAAAGTGTTTCAAGAAGAAAGAGGTGGCCAGCTTCTTCAGTGCTGCTCAGAGAGTGTAGAGTCAAGAGAAGCTTGCTTGGTATTT
Source organism: Varecia variegata (assembly GCA_028533085.1). NCBI lineage: Eukaryota > Metazoa > Chordata > Mammalia > Primates > Lemuridae > Varecia > Varecia variegata. The sequence goes on along the minus strand of CM052443.1, from coordinate 12,560,629 downwards.
TGGTTTAAAGATAGAAGGTACTAGAGTAATATAGTAAAGGGGGGAAGTAGATGCTAAAGCAAAGAGAAAAAAATGCAGGAACAAGATCAAGAGAAGATGGAATTTGGGAGGAGGAAAAACTTTACTTGCTTAGGTTCAGTACCTGAGGACCCGTGAATTAACTGAAAGAAGACAGATTAACAGGAGAAAAAGTTTACTTATATGCGTATAGGAGCTCACAAAAGAAGTAGCTGGCTAAATGGCTAAGTTATGACTTAGTAGGGAAAAGGCAGGTATTGGGGAGCCTCTGTGGGAAGAATAAATAAAATAGGTTTCTTCTGGAAAGACAAAGTGGTTTCTAGAAGAGCAACAGGAAATAGGAAAGTTTGTGATAATGTTTGTTTGTGCAAGTGCCAGTGGTCTTTCCCCTTCTTTGTGGCCATAAACTCCCCAAAGGGGATTTATGGTAGTTTTATTCTTGGTCTCCTTTCTGGGAGTAAAAGCTGCCCTAAGAGGGAATTTACGGCAGCCTCATTTCCCAGAACTTTCTGCTTTTAGTCAGATAGGGAGAGCCTGAGAAGACTTCTTTCTGCCTCTTGAATCCCACGTCTTCAGTTTAGTATAATCTTCCTACCAACCCTGGGGATCTGAGTGGATCCCCATAGATCTTTAGTTCACGTAGCCTTTATTAGGGAAATGCATCTTCCATTTTAACAGGAGGGATAGGTCTGTGATTTGGTGGCAGGAAAAAGAGATAAGTTTTATCTGAAGTCAATGCCTGAGAGAAGTAGGATTGCTGGAGGTTTGAGGAGGCAGAGCGAGCATACATTAATAGTCTAGTAGGTGAGCAGACTTAGCAGGATAACATAGGATTGTCAGGCAGTGCTAAATGCAGCCTGTCAGCCCAGTGTCACGCCCTCAGCAGAGTGCTCCTGCTCTGGTGCAGTTATTGAGAGGGAGAGAGTTGATGTCAGCTGGTTGGGGATCGGAGAGGAAGAGGGGTGAGCTTATTGAAGTACAGGTTGAATAACCTTACCTGAAATGCCTGGGAACAGGAATGTTTTAGATTTCACATTTTTTCAGATGTTGGAATATTTGCATTATATATTTAGTGGTGGACCATCCCAAATCTGAAAATCCAAAATTACAAGTGCTCCAATGAGAATTTCCTTTAAGTGTCATGGCGATGTGCAAAAAGCTTCAAATTTAGGAGCATTTCAGATTTGGGATTTTCGGATTTGTGATGCTCAACCTGCCCTTTACAAGGGAGTTACTGTAATACAGTGAGGCACTTGCGTAACCCCTTAGCAGTGTGCCAAAGTTGGTGTAGCTGATACATTGCTGTGAGCAGAAAAAGTGAAAGAAACCTTATTGGGGTGATGGAGCCCTGGGGAAGAGTTTGGGAACACATGGGTGGCTGCTTCCCCCAACACTGATAGCTTTCCATAGCCCTTCTCAGCCCAGACCTTGAAAGAGAGTGGATATTGTTTGGTTGAGGAGTCTGTCCTCTTAGAGAATTTGCAGATCAGAAAGTGAAATCTCAAAGTGACTAACTTGTCTGTGAATTCACAGCTAATTTGGTCAGAGGTGAAAATCATAGTCATGTCTAACTCTCTGTGTTCTCTCCACACGACTGTGGTGTTTGTCCTGTTGTATGGCTGCTTAACTCGTAAATGTTGTGATTATAGATCTTTTCAGCACTCAATGATTGAACTGTTTTAAGTGACAGATGGTTTTCTGTTAGCTTTTGGAAGATGTGTGGGGAACAACTTTAATTAATGGATTTATTAAAGACTGTGTGGGTTTTTTTAATACTTTAGTCCTAAATAACTCAAAAATATTTTAGAACTTGGTGGGGGTGGGAGAAAACAAGACATACTTTCAAATCTCCATACTGAAATTATAGATCTTCCACAGTATATTTTATGACATGTTTTTGATGAGTCGTTCACTTATTCTGTTACTGATTCTTTCACAGATTCCATACGGAAATACATCAGAACTTATTTTTAACACGGTGCATGTAAAAGATGCGGGCTTTTATGTCTGTCGAGTTAATAATAATTTCACCTTTGAATTCAGCAAGTGGTCACAGCTGGATGTTTGCGATGTCACAGACGGAACAGAAAGCTTCCAGGGTAAGTGATAAAAGAAGTTGAATGTTGGGACGAGGATTGCCTTATTTTATTTTAAATGTTTACTGTTAAATAATTTCAGAGTACCAGAAATAGTGCCAAAAGCTCACAAATGTACTTCATCCAATATAGTATCAACAGTTGTTAAGATTTGATTCCATGTGCTTTGTCTTCCTCTGTGTGTGTGCGCGCGTGCACACACACACACACACACACACACACACGTATGTGTGTGCAGATCCCTCAGGATGACATAGGCCCTCCTCAGTCTGGTTCCTGCGGCTGACCTCTTCAAACTTGCCTTTCCTCGTGGCCCATTATCTACTCTCATGCACGGCACCTGTGTGTACTCAAGCTTCGTTTCTTGCTGCCACTCCCGTTATCTTGAATGTGCCTTGCTTATTCACAACTCACGTCTTTGCGTCAGTTCATCTTTCCATCTTGAATACCTCTTCTGCTGGCATACTCTTACAATTCTTTCAAGCTTCGGCTTCCTCTTCTGCTCCCTTGACATTCTGATTTTACCTCTATTATTATGGAACTTGTTGCATTACTTTTAAAATTATTTGTTCGCCTAGCTGTGTAGGTGGTAGGGAGTAGCTCACAGTTCTCTTTTCTCCTTCTAGTTCTTAGAACAAAGCCTGGCAGGTAGCGGTCACTCATCAGTTTCACAATTCACTGAACACCTTCATAAGGCACAGTCTTGGTCTTAGGTGTTAAAGCTGTTCTAAACTAAGCATTAGAGCTTCTGACCCAGATTACTTACAGAGTGATCAGGAAGGAAAGATTACCTGTTGCAATAGGAAGCAGAAAGACTTCCTCAGAGCCTTCTTTGCTACCTCTTTTCCTCCCAAAAATTAATCTTTTGAACATACTTCTATCTTTCAGTTGTTATTGTCAGGACTATGTGCCTATTAGACTAAGCTCCTGGGGGGGAAGTCTGGGTCTTATGGTGAATCCAAACACTTAACCAATAGGCACTTGATAGATGTTTGTCGACAGAATGAAAAACCAGGGTAAATTGTGTTTCACAAGGCAGAGATGGATATATTTCCATTAAGAGCATTTAATATTTTCACATTTAAAGCGCATATTCAGGGCTATTTAAAAATCTCCGAAGGGTTCATTGTAGCCAAAACTTATTTTTCTTTATTTAAGAAACAGATTGTGAAACTAACATCATGGAAAAATGCTGCTTCTTGAAGTTACTCATGAGTGCTGAATACTATCATTGTAAAAAGTAGATTAGAGAAACAAAAAGCGTATAAGACCTGATAGTCTTGAGTTCTGTGATTCGGGTGTGAGTCAAGTAGAGGTCAGTTTCTTGTGGATTTGGAGGTTGTGGTCTCTGGTTTGGGAGGAGAAAAAACTCGTATCTAACATAGTCTTGCTTCTCACTTTTCAGTTCCTTTCGGTAATGGCTGTTTTCTCCCAAACTATTGTATTGCTCCTAAAAATTTCTGTTGTGGAAAAACTCTAGAGTTGATGTCAGCACTAAAGGCCATGTAGTATGTCATTCACTGCAACAAAACATTCATCATTCATCTACTTATCGTGGTCCATCTTTTTGGTCCTGCAACTAGTATTGATCAAGATAAAAAGCCAGTCTACTCTTTAGAGTAGCCATCAGATATATTTTGTTTATTCACATGCACAGTCAAGACCATATTCTTTGTTGTGTTTGCTAGACAGAATAGAGAGGGAAACAGGCTTTTTGTTAAAAGAAAGTCTGTCTTCCATTCTTCTCTCTCATTTTAGCTTTTCCTAAACTCAAATAAATAATGTCAGGGTTGTTGAGAATAAAAGAATATCACCATTTTCTTTAAAGAGAAAATACCTCATATACCTCTCTCAATTTTTATTTTTTTCATCCTATTTTTATTGAGGTATAATTTACATACAATACGATATACAGATCCTAAGTGTACAATCCAGTGAGTTTTAACAAATACATATCCGTTTAACCCACACCCCTATCAAAATGTACAACATGTTCCTTAGCTGAGCGAGTTCTCTTGTGCCCTTTCCCAGGCAGTGCCTGCCCTTCTCACCTGTAGTCACTCTTCTGATTGCTTTCACCACAAATTGATTTTAGTTTTCCTTGTTTTGGAACTTCAGATAAATAGAGTCATATACATATATTTTTATATCCAGCTACTTCCACTCAGCATAATTTTTAAGATTTATTCATGTTGTTAGGTGTATCAGCAGTTAGTCCTCTCTTTTTGCTGAGTAGTAATCCATCATATGAATAGATTAGTTTGTTTATCCATTCTCTTATTGATAAACATTTAGTTTGTGTTCAGTTTTGGAATATTATGGATAAAGCTGCTATGAACATTCTCTTACAAGCCTTTTTCTGAACATATGTTTTTATTTCTCCTGGGTAATTACCTGGAAGTGAAATTGCTGAGTCACAGAGTAAGATGTATATTTAATTTTCTTTAAAAACTGCCAAATATAATAGTTTCCAAAATAGTCTTACCATTTTGCATTACCACCTGCATCCAGGGAAACCCTCCGTCCCAGGCTGACTGAGATCACTGGCCACACTAATGCCAGCCCATCTTAAAAATGTGTAGAACATTGAGCTGGCTTACTTTTCCTCATCCATTCAGTTCTAAAGGTGGGGCCAAGCAGGGTGGACATTTGGGTAGGGGCTGGGGCGGTGTCTGTGATGGCCCAGAGCAGGGTATCAAAGCCCAGGTAAGGTGCCTGTGTGAGAGTGGGACATTGTCTCCAGAAATAATCACGATTAATTAAGAGAGAAATTTATATCTTTCTAGACTATTTCTGTGCATGTAATAAACTTTAACAAATTTGTAAGTAGAATCATATCCAACAAATATTGATCACCTGCAATGTGTTAGACACTGAGTTTGATAATAGAGACGTAGTACCGCATCAAACTGACAAGCCCTGTGCCCTCAAGGAACTTAAAGAGTAATAAATGAGTATTATTATTTCTGATATCTACCTAGGGAAGAAATGTTAGTGAAAACCTTTCCATATATATTCAGTGCTGATAACAAAACTTCTTATTTCAGTAAGTCAAAGAACAGAACGTAGAGCTTTCCATGTTGAATATGAATATCATTCAAGATGTTAATAAGTTATTTGCTCCATCAAAAAGATTCTGCATCCAGACACATTTGGAAAACATTTGAACTATATTCCTCACTTTCATTCACAGTGCATACTAACATTGAGAAGTCCTGTAATAAAGAAATGTGTTTAACCTTGTTTAACCCAGAATTTTCTAAATTTATTTGTCCACAGCATTCTTTTGTCCGTAGAACATCTTTTAATATTTCTTTAAGTGCTATAGTTTTGTGAAACGTAGTTTGGGAAATGTTATTAAAGACTATAACAAATGAAGGGTGAACCTGGACACGTGTATTTTTTTCTAATTATAGGAAAAATTTGTTTTTATTTCTAACCTAGAGCTGTTTCAAGGAAGTTTGGATGGCATCTCTGAATCCAAGTTGCAAATCTGTGTTGAACCAAGGTCCCAGAAGCTGATGCTAGGCAGCACATTGGTTTTACAGTGTGTTGCTATTGGAAGCCCTATTCCTCACTACCAGTGGTTCAAAAATGAATCACCATTAACACATGAAACAAAAAAGCTATACATGGTAGGAAGTTGATTTGGGGGGGTGCGTTGGGAGATTAATACGTAAAACAAATTGTACAGTTGATATTTGGGTGAACATTAAAACTCACATTTTTTGTGATTTAATATTTTCAGTATTTTCAAGCCTCTTAGGATTTAATATTAATTAGCTTTTATATTTGCAAAAGTGCTAGAATTCATCATGGGCTTATATACAAAATGTCAAATAGTATTGCATCAAACTTACCACTGTTAGAATCATTATATCATTTGCTTGCTAATATTTAACCTAATGAAACTAATCTAACAATGTTTAAAGCCTTCTAAATGTTACCTTTTAGAGAGTTTTGTTAAAACACAAAATGACTTTTTCTCCAAGCCAATTTAAATTAAAATTAAAGAGGAAATATGTATATGTTCTGATCTTCATATAGGTGCCTTATGTGGATTTGGAACATCAAGGAACCTATTGGTGTCATGTATATAATGATCGAGACAGTCAAGATAGCAAGAAGGTAGAAATAATCATAGGTAAGCAGTGTTACTCAGTGTTCTCACAAGTGGACTTCAATGTGAGCTATATAAACTGAAACATTTAAGCAAAGGAAATTCTTTTTACCCTATACGATTTAAGTGTGTGTTAAGTATCAGGAGTTATGAAATTTGACAGAATGAATACTAAATACATAATCTGGGTTCACATACAAAGGGCAATAAGAGCCAAGGGAAAAGACTATTTTATTTAGATCATTTTAGTTATTTAATTTTATAGTTTACTTTAAACATTTATGGCTAAAATGTATTCTTCAGAGCTTTAGCTACAAAATACTGATTTAGTGAAAAAAAGAGTTCTAATAAAACATTTTTAAAACAAACATTATAGACACATGAAGAAGAATGATTATTAATCAACAGTCCCCATTATAAACTGCATAATTTGGGAATTCTGTTTAAGCTTAACACATGTATACTTAGGCTGTAAATAGCAGGATGCATGTTAATATTGAGCATGTGTTGATTTGCCAGTATATCTCTATATTTATCTCTGTACTTAATGGCTGCCCTTCCTAAGATCATGAATTACAATATATTCAAATTTGTTTTCTCTGAAACAAGGAAGAACAGATGAGGCAGTGGAGTGCACTGAAGGTAGTATAATTCTTTGGTTTGAAACCAGATCTCCTGCATGCTGGTTACTCTCGGGATTGGTGCAGTGCTCTTAGCTTACTGAGTGCAGTAATGGAAAAAATACTAACTCTAAGAAAGGATTATGATTGAGGGGCATTATATCTTAGTCTTTGAAATTTTATAAATTGCCACAGACACTATTAAATTGACACACTGTTATAATAATCTTCAGTTGCCTTCTTATCGCATATAAGAACAAAGTTCCTGCATAATATCTTTTGAGTAGTGACCATTTGTAATTAATTTTTAATGTTAATTTTTATCTGCATAAAATTTGTTAAAAAAGATAGGTGGCTATCCTGTCATGGAGATTTTTTTAAATTATTTTATCCTTCAGCCATAATAAGATGCCTCTCAAATACAAATATAGTTTCTATGAAAGTTTCAGGACAGGAAATTTATTGTTTAACACATGTTTTATGTGTTTAAAATTATAAATATTCTGTTTTAATATAAAATTCATAGAATTTTTTTGAAGCTACAAAGCTGTAGATTAATCTACCATGTCCCCTTTACCATATGTAAAGAGAACTAAAAATCTATTTCAGCATAAACTTCCCATTTGTTTTAATTAATCAAAGTATTGCATTTAAATTGTAATAAGTAAGTTTTAAAACTTAAATCACTTTTCTTAGTGTGGTGTCACATTGGTTTGCAAAATTAGGTTTGTGGACAGCGAAGTATTTTTTCAATTTCTGCCTCTTTATTACACAACCTTAAGCTCTACTTGGGTTTAGTAAGAAAATAATGTTAAATTTATGTTTCCTGATTTTCCTGTCCTTCATGTCTCTGTGGTATTGCTTTGAAATACTATAATGTTTTCATCCTAATACTTGTGAACAAGAATTCTCTCACATAAGGGAGTTCCAATCCCATGATCTGTTAACTATGGTAAGCCATGTAAGAAATCCTAATCTTCCTCTTTTAATTCTTTTTGCCTAATTGCATGGCTTTTAAAACTTCTCAATGTTGGAGACCTCTAAGAATAAATATAAGCTAGCACTGCTGTTTTTCTTCAGGGTGATGCATGTGAATTATCACTTGCTGTGCTACTTCTATACCTCAAAGATTTCTCATATAATTTTTGCAGTGGCAAACATACCATTAAACAATAATGTTCAAATAACTCTATTCAGAACATAGAGATGAAAATCTAGCTATGAAGTTGCTCCAAAAATTTCAGATAGAAAAATTAGATCCAAATCTTTTTCTGTAAAAGTCTGCAATGTTGAGACATTGTATATAAACAGTGTCCCTAGAGAGAGAGAGAGAGCACATGCACTCAGGGTGTCCTCCACTTCATTTTACATATTTTGTTAAAGATACTTGATCAGACTATTCAGCCATAAAAAAGAATGAAATTATGTTATTTGCAGCAACATGGATGGAACTGGAGGTTATTAAAGTGAAATAAGCCAGGCACAGAAAGACAAATAAGGCATGTTCTCACTAATGTGGGAGTTTAAGAAGTTGATCTCATGGAGGTTAGAGAGTAAACTAATGGTTACCAGAGGCTGGAAAGGGGGGAGAGCATGAAGAGAGTGTGGTCAGTGGTTACTCTCGGGATATAGGTCAAACAAACCTACAGTTAGATAGAAGGAATAAGTTCTAGTGTTTGGGCCAGGCGCGGTGGCTCACGCCTGTAATCCTAGCACTCTGGGAGGCCGAGGCGGGCGGATTGTTTGAGCTCAGGAGTTCGAGACCAGCCTGAGCAAGAGCGAGACCCTGTCTCTACTAAAAATAGAAAGAAATTATATGGACAGCTAAAAATATATATAGAAAAATTAGCCGGGCATGGTGGCGCATGCCTGTAGTCCCAGCTACTCGGG
>CM052443.1:12513585-12551785 GCA_028533085.1 Varecia variegata | reverse complement strand
GGGAGTTTGAGGTTGCTGTGAGCTAAGCTGACGCCACGGCACTCACTCTAGCCCGGGGAACGGAGTGAGACTCTGTCTCAAAAAAAAAAAAAAAAAAAAAAAAGTTCTAGTGTTTGATAGCACCATAGGGTGACTATAGTTAATAATAATTTATTGTATATTTCAAAACAGCTAGAAGAAAAGAGTCGAAATGTTTCCAACACAAAGAAATGATACATGTTTGAGGTGATGGATATCCTGAATATCCTGACTTAATATTACACATTCTATGCATGTGTCAGAATTTCACATGTAACTTATAAATATGCACAAATATTATGTTTCAGGATCAGGGGTGGGGGTTGAATAGGTGGATATTTTTTAGGACAGTGGAACTAGTCTGTATGATTAACTGTAATGGGGAATACATGTATACAAATTTTAAACAGTCATTCAGGAGGTCCCAGGAGGCAGACCCCAAGAGGGACTGCAGAATATGACAAGACTCTAGCTGTATTATAAATGTCTGAAACAGCCTCACTGAGGAGGGATGGAAGAATAAGGTATTGCTGACCCAAGTAACTGGAAATGAGTCTAGTTTGTAAAACTGAAGGCAAAAGAAATTGCACTGTCTCATGCACTGGTTGATACCCTCCTTCATTGATTTTAGGTCTCATATAAGAATAAAGTTCATGCGTAACATCTTAGGAATAGTATAACATTTGTAATTTACTGTTAAATGTTAATTTTTTATCTTCCTTAAATTCATAAGGAAAAAAAAATAAGTTGGGTGTGGTGGCTCACATCTTTAGTTCCAGCTATTCAGGAGGCTCAGGCAGAAGGGTCACTTGCACAGGAGTTCATGACCAGCCTGGGCAACATAGCAAGACCCCATCTCAAAAAATAAATTAGATGGCTAAAATGTCGTAGATATTTGCTTATTTTTTTAAATGATCATTTGAGATTGTTAATTAATTTCAAGAAGTTTATAGTTGAGGCTACAGACAAACCTGTCTCTCGGCTGTTTTTGTCCCATAATTGGCCAGAATATCTAAAACTTTGAACAATTTATGAATGAGCTTAGTGTTTTGTCATTTAATGAAAAACATTAATAGTGTAGATGTCCTAAATGATATGCCCAACAGTAGTCTTTCTTATGCAGCATTTGCATGGCTTTTTCATTTGATTTGAAAAGTTCTAAACTGATAAAACGTTATAACATGATTTAATGGCTCAAAAATTACTACTTTGATTAGTCTTACTATTTATGCTAAATTGGCTGTTAGATTACTTAAAGTTAATCTATTTTCTCTTATTCCATTTTAGATGAATTAAATAATCTTGGGCATCCTGGTAAGTAGTACAAACAAAACACTAGTTTTAGATTTTTAAGTTGTTGAATATAATAAAAATACTATATAGCAATACTCTAGCAAAAATACTCTTTTGCTAGAGTAATACTAGCAACTTTTTATTGCAATAATATAACTTGAAGTTACTTACATGAAATACAGTTTCATGCAAGTGAAACATTAAAAATATTTTAGATTAAAAACTGTAAGGGTAGAAAAATAAGTATTTGAAGCAACATAAAACCTCAATGTATCTTTTAGTATTATTATTGTGTATTACTCCTTATGTCATAAAAAGTAAGTTAATGGGGAAAGTGCATGATCTTTAATCTGAAAGACAGCAGGAATGTTTGAAAGAGTGATGGGTGACAGTTCTGAACAGGACGGACCTCTGGGACCTTGTCTCCATTGCTCAATTGTAGAGTGTGTCGGAACTCACAGGGCGGGCGTCTTTACCTGAAGTGAGAAGTGTGTTCGTGGGGATAGTTGGCTCTGCACAGGTGGGTTGGTCAGCCACCACTGAAGACTGACAGTTGGTTGGCAGGAGTATGCAGAGCTCTGTAGACCAATTTTAATCAGAACAGATTTCTGAACAAGCTAAGCTAAAGGGAAAGCCTTCACTGAGGTAAAAGGCATATCAATAATGAGGATGACGTGAAGGCAGGACATCAGTGTAGGTTACGGGGATTCTGAAAGACAGCGGTGGAAACTGTGAGTATACCTGAAAATAAAACCTTACAGGAGTAGATTAAGAAGGCAATGATGTCATTTAGTATTTGTAGAAAGCCATGTTATTTCTCATTATTTTAGCACCATAACTAGTTTGCTTAGTGTCATCCTCATATTTCATTAATAAACATCTATTACTGCGAATGCTCTTTGGGCTGTGCTGATTGCATATGAGCAAATTAGACACAGCAGAAAGCCACCATTACCTGTGTATCATTCTCCTTGCTGTGGTATTCTCAATAAGACCTGCTTCAAACATCCAAAACTAGAAAGTGTCAAAAACCATCCAAGTAATTGTTTCTCTTGGTCTGGATAGAATCTCCTTTTCCTAACTTTGCCTTTCATTTCTTGCCCTTCTTTAATGAACATTATAGAAAGTTATTTCAGAAAAACTTTAGTGAACAACCACCACTAAAATTCTAAAATTTTCCTAGCCCCCTCTTTGATTATCTCCTTATTCCCCACAGTTCAGAGAGTACCAAAAACTTGAGTTTAAAAAAAGAATGATGTGTGGGAAAAGCTTTTAGTAGGCTCCAGTGGCATTTATTTTACTAAAAGTCCAAAGTTACCCTTTAAATAGTAGTAGGTACATGCCTGATTGAACTACACCTTTCCCTGCATCTCTTCCTGGGGGTGCTCAAGGTGGGGGCAAGACTTCATTTCATGTGTAATAGATGGTAAAAGCATAGAATCTGGAGTGAGACTTCCTAAATTAAAATCCAGATTTGCTACTTACGGGCTTGATAACTTTGGGCAAGTAACTTAATCTCTCACTGCCTCCACGTCCTTATCTGTATAATGGGGTTAATAATAGTACATACCTCATAGGGTAGAGTGAGGTTTCATTAGACCTCTTACATAAAGCATGCAGAACAGTGCAAGCCAAGGCATCAGTAAATGTTAACTACTGCTGCTGCTGCTTATAATGAACACCACCATCATTTTCAGATTGTAATTTCCACCAGCCTGCTAAGGATTATTACCACAGCTGTGGCAGTCAGTTACCAATGGAGTTCCACTGCCTTGATTCCAGTTCTGTCCCTTTGTGAATGTCTTTATCAAAAATCTGAAGATCTTAAAATTGTACATTAGCTATTAGGAACTGTTTGCTGTTATCATAATGATGCCACTGATGTTACTCATTACTTTTCAGATATCTTTAACTCTGAAAATATTCATGTCATGGATAACAACATCTTATATGTTTTGCTTTTTTATCTTTGTACAGATAATAAAGAGCAAACGACTGACCAGCCTTTGGGTGAGTAGAGCTTTAAGTGCATGATTAAACTATGATTATAGTATTTAACTCTAGAAGGAATTTAAGACATTTTAATTTGATTGTTTTTATAAATACTTTAATAATGTTGGGACCAAATGTTTAATTTTTTTATTTGTTAAAAAAAGTACAAAAGAGGAGGCTTAAGGAAGATTGAGTTTCTTAGGTCAAGTCAATTTCTGTGAAATGATTTGTAAGTTTCTAGAAGTATGCAAGCAAATGTAAACAAAAAGAATCATGTACATGTCACATAAATGTTAACATAATTAACATGGAGGAAGAAGTGATTAGTACTATGTTGTGGCGGGGGATGGAGATGAGAAAAGCATCACAGGGGCTTGTAGTAAGCTTTGGAGTTTGCTTCCCCATCTTCTCCCGTGGGAAGGAAAGAGGATTTAGGATAAAATGTAAATGAATAGTGGTACTTAAACAGTGCCTGGGAGAACAAAACATAAGGGGGAAAACTAATAAAATAGCCAGGAGATTGATACCATAAAAGGTTAGCAAATTAATATTTAGAGGTGATAAAAGTAGTCAACGTCTTGATACTGGCAGAAGTCAGGTAAACTGAGGTCTAAAATTTGTCCACTGGATTCAGCTACTGAAGAAATAATTGAGGACTTACAGTGAAATGTTGAAAGTGGCTAATGTGTCAGTTACTGAGTTAAGCGAGGCATTAAAATACGGATAAAATGGATAAAGAATGATTCAGAAGTGAACATCTGAAGACATAGAGTATAAATTTATTTAAAAAATAGTGATTTGAGGTTAACTAGATGGGGCATATATTCAGAGCTTGAGGCCAGGAGTTCGAGACCCCATCTCTACAAAAAAATTTTAAAAATTAGCCAGGCATGGTAGTGCATACCTGTAGTCCCAGCTACTTGGGAGGCTAAGGCAGGAAGATTGCCTGAGCCCCAGAATTCAAGGTTACAGTGAGCCAGGATCAGGCCACTGCATTCCCACCTGGGCGACAGAACAAGACCCTATCTCTGGAAAAAAAGAAAAAAATTAGTTTTGTTATCTCTCATGATTCTGTAGGTTGGAATGGTTTTAGCAGATGGTTCTGCTGCTGCTGGTCTTTCTTGGGGTCTCTCATGTGGTTGCAGTCAGATGATGGCTGGGATTCCAGCATACAAGGTGGCTTCACTCACATACCTGCCACCTTAGTGGGGATTGGTGAAAGATTAAAAATCAGTATCTCTCTCTCTCTGTCCTACCTCCTTCCTCTCCCTTTCCTTCCCTCGGTTTCTCTTCCCCCCCTGAGTGATCTCTCCGTATAGCTGCTTTCTGTACATAATAGCTAGATCCCCAAAGTGGAAGCTGTCAGGGCTTCTTAAGGCTTAGACTCAGAACTGGCAGAACTTCACACCATATTATACTCAAAGTCACATGCAGCCCAGATTCGGGGCTGAGTGACTACACTACACAAGGGCAAGGATACCGTGGTTCATTGGGGGCCATCTGCTACCACAGCTGGACAGGTAGGTGTGGACTAGAATGTGAATGGCCTTGTATGCCAAACTAAGGAACTTGGACTTTATTTTGTAGGACATGGAGAGTCATTAAAATACTTAGTGCATGAGAATAACAAGAACTATATATTCAACCAAATTTGATGCCAAAACTCAATTTTTGATAGACATCCAAAGAGTTTATTTAACAGATACTTAATAGCATTTAATATGTACCAGGCCCTTTTCTAGGTGGTTCTGAATATTAACTCATTTTGGATAAGTAACATAATAATTAGAAGTATAGGACATGAAATTAATGATATAACACTGTATCAATTTTTGAAGAATATGTTGCATTAAGCTTTGGAAGATGTCTAGAATCTTAGAGTTAAAATATCTTTCTTTAGTGGTTTCATTATTCTTTTGCTTAATCAACTGGCATTTTTGTTTCCATTTTCCAATAAATGGTTTGTGCTCAAGAAGTTATGGGTGGCTTTTACAGTAAATGTTTTATTACAGGAAATTTCTTCCATTTATTTTATCACTTGAAAACCATCACCAATTGCTTGCACACTTGCTGTCTTGAAGTTTCTTTGTTCCTCACTCTTATCTCCTCACATTCAGATTTATTGTTCCTTTCTCTGTCATATCTCTGAAGTCTGATTTTTCTTCTCTCTTTCTACAACTAATTTCCAGAATGGGTCTTTGTCCTCTCTTCTTTGGACCACACCCATCAGCTTCTCTGTTTTAAATCCACCCCCATTCTCCTGTCATCCAGAAACTTTTACAAGTAGATTGGACAAGGTAAGATTTACTTACCCATCATCTTTATCACCGTTAAATTCAAGAAAATATACTCTAAGACATCTTAGGAACTAGCAATTAGAAATTATCATTGGAAAAAATTTTTAGAAGAGTTATAGGCAATTATCAATATATACATTTTAAGACATGTAGTTCTCAAATTGTTGAACCCTTGCATTTTGTAAACAATGCCAAGTGTTCTTTCACAGACAGATCACAAAACTAATGAATCAAGAATCGGTATCAGCAGAAACATTCCATGATGCTTAATTTGACAGCTAATTTTTTTCCCTAAAGAACCCAGTGATATTTTTCTATTACATATTTATAATTGTTTTCTGCCAGTAAAACTCAGTCTAAGATGTATATAATTAAATTACAGTGTTCCACAAAAAAGCCCACAATGATTTATAAGCACTTTACTACCTTAACAGCTTGGGTGACCGCATGCTCTAAATCCATGACTGGGTTATAATAGTGTAAACCAGAGGCAGTACATTCTCTTATTTTCCCTCACTTAGGAGAAGATGGAACTGAATCTGTCATTCTATTGGGATTGGGTCTGAATTGTGATAGGGTTGATGAACTCACAGAAAAGCACACTGAAAATTTTCTTTCTGTAGATTAACCAACAGTCTTACTTTGGTATAAGAGTCCTAGTTTATTTAAGAAGAAACTTTAAAAAGTGTCACACAAGTGATACTAAGTGTTATTGCTTCCTATTGAAATCCATCCTGAGTATTCTCGGCTTTTTAATTGAACTAAAAATGTGGCATAAGTGTCATTTCATTTTTATCTAAAATGTGCATATTTATAAGAATAGGAAATTTGATAGAAATCTCTAAAAATATAAAGAGAATGAAGATATACTGTGACAAAATTATTGAGGCTTTTCACAAAGTGGGGTTTTCTGCCTGTTTGAGAGAGTCACATTCTTTAAGTTGGGGCTAGTTTTTAACAGTAGCCTTAAATGTTCAATGGAAACAGAAGAAATTTTTGGTGAAATTTAATCTTAGTGATTTAAAACATCAGAATTGTATATTATAGACATTAAGTCAGGAATGTGATTATTCATGCCTGTTTCAACTTCCTAAGAGTAGTATTCATAGTAACTTACAAATAAACTGCTTAGCAGCACTTAGTGATGGGGGTTGGTCAGCAAGTCCTGGCCTGTGTCAGAGGAGGTGGCCTTCATTCTACCCACCTGGGTCTTCATCAATCAGCTGGTGCTACCAAGTGCTCTTGTCAACCATCTCCTCCCCTCCCTGGCATGTCTACACGGGTGTCTGCTGTGGCTTTTGCTGTACATACCTCACTGTCAATTCTTAAGAAAAAAGTTACTGTAGCTTCTTACTGTCATGGGATGGTCTTAAGTTTTTAACCTTTGACCCCACCCCAGACTATCTAAGAAAGATACAGTTTTGAAGACCTCTTAAGCAATAAGCTATGTCCACCCTTCCACGGCTGTTGGACAGGCTACACACCCGATTAAGCTTGTTGGTACTTTTTAAGGTATAGATATAGATCTTTTTACCTCTTACAAACAAGAAAACTATCTATCAGAACACATTATCTTTAGTAAAATCTCAGTGCACTAAGTTCAGAAAATGAACTGTTAAAAGACATTCATACAAAAAGTTTCACATTTCCCTAAAGGTAGCCTCATCTCAGTCAAATGGGAAATATTTTTTAAAGAAGCTCAGAGGAGACAGTACGTCCACCTGGCTGCTGCAGGAAGAATACAGTACTTGTGAAGTTCTGCTTTCTGTCGTCCCTGGCATTTCCCCTTACTTGCTCTCATGTGAGTTCTTCCTGTCCCTCTTTTAGGCATTTCTATTGTTTTTAGCCTCTTCCATTCTCAGCAAAACAGAACCTAATTTGACAGGAACCCAATTTCAAATATTCCTTGTTTAAATTTGCTCTAAAGGTCTAGTTGAATATATTTACTGTTGTTGTAATTCCATAAAAATATATTTTAATATTAATTACTATTATGCTTCAAATAACAAATATCCTTTGCCTGGTTCTCAAAAGCATCAATAAGTTTAATTTCAATTGTTTGAGTTTTTTAGCCTCTTGTGTTCATCAGAGCATAATGGTCTGCTACATAAAGTAATAGTTCTAAAATGAAATTAAATAATAATGCAATCTTAAATGAAATAATGCAATCTTAAAGCATACTTTTTTATTATTAATATAATGTTACCATTTCCATAGGTTTTGTTTTAATCTTTATATCCTCCTTTAAATGCCCTTCCCTTTTTTTTTTTAAGCAGCAAAGGACAAGGTTGCTCTTTTGATAGGAAATATGAATTACTGGGAGCACCCCAAACTTAAAGCTCCTTTGGTGGATGTTTATGAATTGACCAACTTATTAAGACAGCTGGATTTCAAAGTTGTTTCACTGTTGGATCTTACTGAATATGAAATGCGTAATGCTGTGGATGAGTTTTTACTACTTTTAGACAAAGGAGTATACGGTAAGATATTTACAATCTTTATTTTTATAATTACTTGCTATTCTTGTATGAGTTAGGTTAAGAGTTAAAAAATCAGATAAAGGTAAAGTGAACACATTGTTAAACACAAGTTTTATTTTTCTTGTTAAATATGGTAGATTTGATCTTCATGCCATATGAATAATTATCTTACTGTCTTTACTTTTTTGTTTCTTATTTTGTCAAAACAATATTATTCTTATTAGAATTCTTACCTGTCTCTTGTGATTTCTTTTTTGTTGACTACCAGAGCTACAGTATAGTAAAGCTTGATGATGAAATAGCAAAGTATATACTCATATATGTAAAATATTACTGTGTGTGGTTTTTGGGGTTTTTTTAGTATAAAAGGATCTAACATAATGTACATTATATTTGTTTCCTTTTCATTTTTCTAACTATTGTATGGTATATTCTAGTCTTACAATGGGAACTAGAATTGAATAAAGAAATGTTGGTGAATGAAGCATATGAAAACAATTTGTAAATTAAATATCCATACAGTTACAGTTAGAGATGCACCTCTACAAAAATTGTAACAGTAAATTATTAATGGTTTTTCCCATTCCTTCTCTTAAATATGTTAAGAACACTGCATGTAGGTAAAGAATTTTTAAAGAGACAGAATATACTGTCAGTAGCAAGTCCTTTCTTTGGTAATTTGTTTGTTTTAACACGTATTCTCTTGTTATGGGAAGGCCAGCTGTTGAGGTCATCTGAACTGTGTTTCGAACAACAGTGCTGCTTCCCATGACATTGTGCAATAACATCGAACTGCCAGGAAAGTGGCGTTTCCAGGCATGTTGTTAGACATGCAAGCGATAAATAAAAAGTATCAATTTAGCTTCTATATCTTTCAAATTACTCTACTTAATAATTTCTGGATTTAGCTTTATTACTTATAATTAGATTGATATGATGAGATAAGCCTGGTAGAATTTCTAGTGATTCTCAAAGTAGAATTTTTAATGGAACAAAAGCCATTATTTCAAGATTCACCACACTGCTGTATAAGGGATGGAGAAAAGTCTTAAAATCTTATTTAAATGAGTTTCCTCTTCTAAATAATGAGAATTACTGTTGTGACACAAATGAAATTAGAAAGATAAACACTTCAGATTTGAGATTTCAGCTGTCATGCTGATGTTGTAATAACCTAACTTTGCTTGTGAACATCATGAAGTGATGACTAATGGGTGAATCTATCCATTTTTCTTATGAAAATATGGAAGAATATACTACATAAATATGCCACCTTGGTAATTGGCTTATACAGGTTGAGCATCTCTAATCCAAAGATGTAAAATGCTAAACATTTTGAGTGCCAGCATGACAGCACAAATGGAAAATTCCACACCCTGACCTCATGTTGCAATCAAAACTTTGTTTCATACACAAAATTATTAAAAATATTGTATAAAATTACCTTTAAGCTATGTGTATAAGATGTATATGAAACATAAGTGACTTTCATGTTTAGATGTGAGTCCCATCCCCAAGATATGTCATTATATGTGTGCAAATATTCCAAAATCCAGAAAAATGCAAAACACAAAACACTTCTGATACCAAGCATTTCAGATAATGGTTACTCAACCTATATTTTCAGTCTAGAATCAGGTGAATTGTTTTGAGTATTTTTTATATTATATAATTTTTCTCAGTTTTTAAGGTGCCTACATGGCTTAAATAGGAAAAAGCTTTCAAACCTTCACTAGAAGTGATGAGATGTAAGGGAAAAATATTGGCCAATTTAGGTTTCTGGATTGGTGAAGTATTTAAAGAGTAAGGGAATTATGTGAAGAATTATGATCTTGATTGTTTATTTTCATTTCTTATTGACATTGTCATCTTGGCTTTTTAAGCCCTTTGTTTGGCTTTTTAAATCAAAACCTTTAATTGTACCTGCTAAGTAGAGAACCAGAAATATAAAAAACTGTGTCGAGATTTCAGTTTAGGCTAAAGCTTTACCCCACTATAAGTACATCGTCTTGGAGTACAGAATAAAGAGGCATATCAAAGCAAAATGGCAGCTTAAGAAAGTTAGAAAATTTTTAAATCCTACTGATTCATGTCTTAACAGGATGGCTGCATTATATTTTGAAGTATTGTGAATATCCCAAACATCAGACACATCTACATTAAATGTAAGTGTGGTAGAGGCTTGAGGGTTTAGGGCATACCATAAAGAAACGTTTAATTTTTTTTTTTTTTTGGACTATACCTTTAGTCCAAAATCCTTTAGTTGATATCCCCAGGTGACTCATAGTACTCGAGGGGTGCGGGGGGAGGATGGAAGGCAGAGTCACAGGACTTTCAGCATGAACAACTTTAGATATGGACAACAGAAGGACTCAAGTTTATGCCCTTTTATATTATATTGCCCACAGGTTTGTAAAAGAAATAGAAATTACAACAGAACAGAAAATAATTCACTTTTAAACACATATAGACATAAAAAATAACCAAAAACAAAAACAACAGACTTATATGTCCTAGAAGATAAATCAGGATAAAGATTTCTAGTTATCTTATATAGATAGCTAGGATAAGGAGTAACTGTTTGGCCTGAAATCTACCCCACCAAATGCCTTTCTCTATTCATTTGCTACAGCTTAGCTGTGCTTTTGTGAGAAGAATATGAGAGTCTGGTCAGAATATGGCAAAGGCTTATTTACCCTGGAGGAGTCATTCAGTGCACGTAGCTCAGTGGTTAAGCAGTGGGCCAAAACTTTGGCTTTTCTGCTTACTAGCTGTATAACTGTTGAGTTATTTAACTTTTCTAAGCCAAAAGGGATCTATAAAATGGATTGACTTGAATTAATGAGGTTGTTACAGGATAAGCAAGATAAAATAATTATCCCCATGTCTGGAATACTAAAAATGCTCAAAATATTATAGCCATTATTATTGTAGTTTCCTGACAATTTATTAAAGAAATTTAAACGCCTTTTCACCTTTAGGTAGGGGATTTGGACTAGGTAGCATTCTACTTCAGGCCTCAATTATAGAAAAACAGCTTCTGGCCGGGCGCGGTGGCTCACGCCTGTAATCCTAGCACTTGGGAGGCCGAGGCGGGCGGATTGTTTGAGCTCAGGAGTTCGAGACCAGCCTGAGCAAGAGCGAGACCCCGTCTCTACTAAAAATAGAAAGAAATTAGCTGGACAACTAAAAATATATATAGAAAAAATTAGCCGGGCATGGTGGAGCATGCCTGTAGTCCCAGCTACTGGGGAGGCTGAGGCAGTAGGATCACCTAAGCCCAGGAGTTTGAGGTTGCTGTGAGCTAGGCTGACGCCACGGCACTCACTCTAGCCCGGGCAACAGAGTGAGACTCTGTCTCAAAAAAAATAAATAAAGAAAGAAAGAAAAAAGAAAAAAAAAAAAAAAGAAAAGAAAAACAGCTTTCATCAGTTTTTACGTATTAAGGATCTGCCAGAGGTTTCTTTGGGGGGGAAGGGGGGAAGCAGTTTAAAGCAATAGTGTAGTAAAACAATAAAAAACTGATACACTGACATTTTATATTTTCTGAGAGTAAAGTTAACCAAAAAGATAGTAGTTGGTGGGAGGAGGAAAGAGAATGGGTGAAATCATACCGAATGGGTACAGTGTACACTCTCTGAGTGATGGGCACACTTACAACTTTGACTCAAGCAGTACAAAAGCAATCCATGTAACCAAAACATGTAATATTCTGAAATAAAATTTTAAAAAGCCAGTAGTCGGTTATAGAGACAGTATAACATAGCACAGCGGTTAAGCTGGCCTGCATCCACATTCCGGTTATATCACTTATTAATCATTTGTATTTGGGTGAGCTTTTAAACCTTACAGTGTCTCAGTTTTTATATCTGTAAAAGGGGAGTGATAATATCACCTACCTTGTTATGAGCTATATGTTATGAGAATTATAAGAGGTAATACAACTAAAGAGCTTTCTTGGAACCATGCCTGGCACACAGTGAGTGCTGTGCAAGTCCATAGGTGGTGGTGGTTGCTGGTCTCATGAGAGCCTGTGCTAGGTGGAGTGCAAATTCACTCAAGTGGGAAAGTTTTCTATTTAAATGATTATTTTCTCTGTAGACAAAAATAAATATCTGTGACAAATTATATTCTTGGAAGTCATGTTCCTGAGAAATAAAATTCCCTAAAGATCTAATCTGCAGAATTATATTTCTAACTACATTTAAGTTCTTTGACATTTATAAAGATATCCCATTGATTAATGGGGTAGTTAATTAAGTGAATGAGTATTACTAGAGATGGAATTTTAAAAAAACAATGATCTGGGCTAGTTTGTTTTACATTAAAGTACTTAATCCCCCTCAATATAATTTGGTTGCAGACTTTGATACAAAATGCTTGCCCTTTTCATAAGTCATTTTGGGAAGGAGAAAAAGTATTTTGGTGTCAGTTCCTTAATTTGGACATTTGTAGGGCTGGGCTTGTGGCATTGACATCATGGAACCACACTTGGCTTTTCCCTGGATGAATGGAAGCTAAGCCTGTCCTTGATATTGTTGCTTCTCCCCAGTCAAGTCTTGCTGGAGCCAGAATATGTTACATGACCTGAAGGAGGCAGGCAGGCTTTCTGGTCGGTTGTCTCTAGGTAATACCAGTTGTTGTAATAGCACCATTGCTCCTAGAAGTCAGACTCCAGATCTGACTCTGTCTTGATCGGTTTGCACTGTTAATCTAATGCAACACAGTAAGTGTTTGCTGAGTTCCCATCATATCCATAATCCAGATAAGGGGTATGTACATGCTGAGGGAGATATAGAAAATAAAGAACATGATCTGTCCTCCTATGGAAATTATATATAAGGGAGGAAAAAGCCATAAATCGAGGCCAGACACCTATCAGCTATGTAGTTTTAAACAGATCATTTACTCTTTTAAATTTAATTTTCTCATCTGTAAAATAAGGGTAGAAATCATTTAAAGATTGTTACATGGATTAAAATTAGATTGTGTGTGTCAAAGTACTTTGAAAACCAAGAAAATGTTATACAGGTTGAATATCTCTAATTGAAAATCCAAAACACTTCTTATGCCAAACATTTTGGATAAGGGATGTTCAACCTGTACAAATGTAAAAGATTAATGTCAACATGATCTTTTTTTAATCCAAAAAACTAAGTAGAGGCTGGGTGTGGTGGCTCACGCCTATAATCCTAGCACTCTGGAAGGCTGAGGCGAGAGGATCACTTGAGGTCAGGAGTTCGAGACCAGACTGAGCAAGAATGAGACTCTACTAAAAACAGAAAAATTAGGCAGGCAACTAAAAACACAAACAAAAAAATTAGCCGGGCGTGGTGGTGAGCGCCTGTAGTCCCAGCTACTTGGGAGGCTGAGGCAGGAGGATCGCTTGAGCCCAGTATTTTGAGGTTGCTATGAGCTAGGCTGACGCGATGACACTCTAGCCCGGGCAATAGAGACTCTGTCTCAGAAACAAAACAAAACAAAACAAAAAAACTAAGTAGATGTAAGACTGTACAATGTCAGTAAAAGCCAGTATGTGATTAAGTGTCAAAAAGTGCTGCTGCAGCATTTCAAGGGAGGGAGAGATTGAAATGCACGAGAAAGCTAGAAACCAGGTGATAACTTTCCAAAGATTCTGTACTTTTGAGATAACCTTTGAGGGTTGGTCAAGGTTTGAGTAGATAGAAAGGAGACATAATAACTGGAGAAAAATCATGGAAGTTAAAAATAAGTTTATCTCACTCTAGAAGCAGTAAAGAGACTGGTGGGAAGTAGAATCATATTTTGAATACTTGATAGAAGATTATAAATTTCACTTTTTGAAGTGTAATTCAGTGGTTTCAGTATCTTCACAAAGTTGGGCATCAGTCAGCACTGCTTGACTCCATAATATTTTTATCACTTCAAAAAGAAACCCCATACCCATTAGCAGTCACTTCCATTCCTCCTTACCCAGCCCCTGCCAACCACAAATCTGTTTTCTGTTGGTCTCTGTGGAGTTGCCTGTTCTGGACATTTCTTATAAATAGAATCATTGAATATGTGGCCTTTTATGTCTGGCTTCTCTCACTTAGCATAACATTTTCAGGGTTCATCCATATTGTAGCATGTACTAGAACTTCATTATTTTAGAGTTAGATAATATTTCATTGCATGATTATACGACATTTTGTTTATCCATTCATCAACAGATGGACATTTTTGGATATTATGAATAATACTGCTATGTGCATTTGTGTACACATTTTTGGGTGGGTGTAAGTTCCCACTTCCCTTGGGTATATACCCAGGAGTAAAATTGCTGGGTCACATGGTTATCCTATATTTAACTTTTTGAGGAACGCTTAAACTTTACAAAGTTCTTACACCATTTTTCACTTCCACCAAAAATGAATGAGGGTTCCAATTTCTCTGCATCCTTGTCAGCACTTATTACTGTCTGTTCTTTTTATTATAGCCATCCTAATAAGTATGATGAGGTATCTTATTGTGATTTGGATCTGCATTTCACTAGTGTCTCATGATGTTAAGCATCTTTTCATGTGCATATTTGCTATTCATACATCCTCTTTGGAGAAGTGTTTATTCAAATCCTTTGCCTATTTTAAAATTGGATTATTCTTTTTGTTGATGAGCTGAAGAGTTTCTTATTTATTCTGGATGGAAGTTGTCCTTATCAAATAAATGATATACACATATTTTCTCCTCTTGTGTGGTTATCTTTTCACTTACCTCATCTTTTTTGCTTATTAAAAAGTAGATCCACCTCCTTCGTCATGATTTTCAAAACTGTGCACTTATTTTCCCTATCTGTATACTCTTATTTTCATTTACAACCATAATTTAATTCCTTGCTAGGTCAGTCTCTTTTTTTGCTAGCTGTCATTACAAACTTGTTAGTTTCTGTTCTCCTGCCCATAAGGTACCTGGCATGCTCACTCGCTCACTTTCTCTCTCTCTGCCTTTCCAAATTCTACCCATTCTCTCAAGACCATCCCGTTGTTTACCTTGTACTGATATTCCTCTCTGCACTTCGCTCATTTCATACATTGTTGCCTTAATAACATGATGTGTGGCATTTAATTATATGCTGACTTTCATTGTTGATTAATAACATGAGCATGGCTGAATCTCTCCACTAGTTTGCAAGATCCTAGAGGGCAGGAACTTTGTCTTTTTCATTTCCCTCAGTGCCCACATGACTGTATTCAGTGCACACATGAGCTACAGTATAAACCCACAGTGAAGAAATGGGTGTATCCATTTTCTCATTTTACCAGAAATGCTATATATGTAAGAGTAATTTTCCTCATTTTAATAGAAATTCAAGAAAAGCAGAACCTGGATTCTGCCCTCTAGGATTAGGTGAAGCAAGTTGTCTTTAGTTCTCAGAGCCACATTCTCTGTTGGGAGAGTTGGGGCTATAATTATAATGAATTAGCCATTTTTTTTTGTTCCCTAAGTGCCTTTTACTGTTAACTTTAAAATACCATATAAAGAAATCCCTGCTCTGTGCCAGGGATACACGAATAAACGTAAGACTGTCTCTGTTCTGAAAAATCTCCTAGCTTCATGTAGGAGACAGATGAGTCAAAGAAGCCCTAGGCCACCTTCTTTTATACACTATAATATAAAATTGCATTTCATATTACACCATTGATTACAAATCTAATGCATTTATGAATTAGAATACACTTCAGACAGCATTTTGGTGTTTTAAATGCGTTGTTTAAGTTAAGACTGTTGACAAAATAATTTTAAATGCAAATTAACATTGACTTTATAATTGGGTATTGCTTAAATAGGCTTGCGTCAATTTGAAGAAAATAAAAGTCATAGTTTTTTTTAAAAAATGATGCTATGTGTTTAGAGTATTTAGAATTAACACCTCCCTTTTTTCTCTCTCTCTCTCCTCAGGGTTATTATACTATGCAGGACATGGTTACGAAAACTTTGGGAACAGCTTTATGGTCCCTATTGATGCTCCAAATCCATACAGGTCTGAAAATTGCCTATGTGTACAAAACATACTGAAATTGATGCAAGAAAAAGAAACTGGACTCAATGTGTTCTTGTTGGATATGTGTAGGAAAAGGTAAATTTTCTAATATTTTTTAAACAATTATATTAGAGTTAAGTATCAACCTTGACAAATTAAACCCTAAGGCAAACCTGTGATATGCTAAGAACCATTTGAATTTGTGAATTTTAAATTATACCTTGACACCGAAAGAATAAAACTAAAGGAAAATATATTTATTCCATTTATATGTGATTATATTAATTCTTTCCTATTTGCCATAGACCACAAGTGAAGAACTAAGGGGCATGGGTGCTTATACTAGAAGGGATTGAACTCTCCGGAATGCCTTTAGATGTCTGTACTAATCACCACAGTTATTCCCTCGGGACTTAACAAAACCAACACCTGCAGAGTTAGGGCCTCTGATCACTAGTCAGTCCTGGTCTTGGAGATACAGAAAGTATAGCTGAAGCAGGTGTTCGAAGATTCAGATCCCATTTGTCTGCCGTTGCCTTACTAAGGAATAGAAGCAATGACTTTTCCTCCCAGATTTACTATTTTTTGCTTGCTCAGCACTTACCTAGTAAAATTCAATGCCAGAGTTCAAATGCAACTCCAATTTTAAAGCTAAAAGAAAAGATATGGCTGTCTACTGTCTTAATAGTGTAGGAGCCCTCGGTTATTTTGGGTTAATATGAAAGAAGTTTGAGTCTATAGTTTGAAATTATATATACTAAAATAGTATTATATTTTCTTATTATATTATTTATACTCTTTTAAGAATGCTGTTTAATTTCACATTTGTATCTGCCCTTCTCTCTTCCCCCCTTTTAAATAGAAATGACTATGATGATACCATTCCAATCTTGGATGCATTAAAAGTCACTGCCAATATTGTGTTTGGATATGCCACGTAAGAAAATTTTATGTTTATGTTGAAGATTCCACTCTTCTTTCATGTCTTCTTTTTGATTGTAGATTAAAGGCCTAGAAATGTCCATAGACATCTAGGCATAAATTTGCCTCCTTGATATTCTTGGTAGAAAATTCTAAGTAATTGACTTTAGCATTTCATGTCTTCCTATCTTATCACTAAGCCTGAAAGCATTTAGCTCCTGCTTAAAGATTAACTCTTCAATTAGGGATGTCAAGCAAGGGGCAGGAGAGATAAGGAGGCTCAACTGTGTGCAGAAGTCCCATGTGGCAAGTTGCCTTTTCTAAATTTTCTTTTTTTAAAATTATTTTTATTTGATATTGACAGATTATAATTGTATATTTATGGGATACAAAATGATGCTATGATGTATATATTTAATGTGGTATGGCTGAATTAAGTTAATTAACATATCTACCACCTCAGATACTTACCATTTTTTCCTCCTGTCTAACTGAAACATTGTACCCTTTAATCAGCATCTCCTCAGCCCCCATCCCCCTGCTTCTATGAGTTCATTTTTTTTTTTTTTTAGCTTCCACATGTAAGTGAGAACATGTGATATTTGGCTTTCTGTGCCTGGTTCATTTCACTTCTTTATTTTGTTGTTCTCAAGGTGTCAAGGAGCAGAAGCTTTTGAAATCCAGCATTCTGGATTAGCAAATGGGATCTTTATGAAATTTTTGAAAGATAGATTATTAGAAGACAAGAAAATTACTGTGTTATTGGATGAAGTTGCAGAAGGTAAAATAAAAAATAAAAAGAAAACTACTTGGGAAAAGGAGAGAGAGAGGGAAATACACCTCCTCGGGGTTCCCTGTTGGTGATTATTTTATTCTTGCTGTTATTGTATGGGTTTGGAATTAGTGTTTACTTTATAAAACAATTTTTTTCTTTAATGTTCAACAACACTCCTGCTATTTAATTTCTTCCTTCCTTCCATGTTGACTCAGCTGCAGGCCATCTGTGCAGTATTAGACTACAGGGCTGACCCCAGGCACCATTGTGAAATCAGGTTTAATCCTTAAAGCTCTACCTTGTTTCTATATCTAATGCCTTGGTGCTGCCAAATCTGCTTATTTGCCCAAAAACAGTCCCATGAGCAGTCTCTCCCAGGGTTAGAGAAGACTACAGAAATTTTGAGACCCTGCTAGAAAAAGCTGAGTTCATTTTTTTTCTTGATGAACTTAGTAGTTTTAAAATCCTGCTTTAAGGATATCCAAGTGCAAGATTAATTTTCGTAAATATCACATATGTGCTTGAGAAAAAAATGGAAATTCTCTATAGCTATTGCATGTAGAACTCTATATATGTCCGTTATTTATGAATACCTATACATGAGTAAAAATTAAACTATGCTTGGGAATATACATATTACATTGGGTAATGGTTACTTCAAGTCAGGGGAGAGGAGTGGTGGTGCTTTAACCAGATGGGTGGTTTTAACACATTATTTCCTGTTTTGAAAATAAAGATATTTGAGGTAAATGTGGCTTGTTTTAACTTTTTTCATAGATATGCAAATTATCATGGCTGCTCTTTTAGTAAAGAAATATACTTTTAGTTCTTTGTGCATTTTAAGGCCTAGGATATTAGGGATCTTTAAATAGACTTATGGAAGATAAAAGCTAGGAAGCAACCTTTAAAAGTGAACTGGTGCAATAATTTTATGTGTTTGTTCACTGCTACATCCCCAGCACCTTAAACCATATGTGGCACATAGTAGGTGTTCAGGAAATATTTGTTGAGTGAATGAATGATATTGAGAATATAACCTGATTTGTAGGAAAGTTCTTAGCCTAAATATTTAAAACATAACAAAATAATTGGTGGTCTTAAAAATAATATTTACTTTCTTATGTTTTAGATATGGGGAAATGTCACCTTACCAAAGGCAAACAGGCACTAGAGATTCGAAGTAGTTTATCTGAGAAGAGAGCACTGACTGATCCCATACAAGGAACAGAACATTCTGCAGAATCTCTGGTGCGGAATTTACAGTGGGCCAAGGCTCATGGTATGGTAAAGTCTACTGTTTGTGAGATCTTTCTATAATATACTTACGTTAAATCATTAAGTTTTTTCTTTTCTCCCAATTTTATAGTGAAAATATTTTGGCCTAGTAGGCAGATCCAAAACTAAACAAATGTTTTAATTATGGATATTACACTGATTTATTTGATGTTGGAAATATCAAATTATTTAGCTTATTATTTTCACCATTGGTAAAATTTAAATGATGATTTTTTAAATTTTTCTATTTTTAAAATGGGTTAATTTTCCATTTGTCTAATATGAGTCTCCTAAATTGTGACCTGTTGAAGTGTGCAGCTGTCAAAATCAGCCAGGTCTGGGTTCTGATTGGTCTCTATCACTTGATACAAACATGTTACCTATAAAATGGGGATAAGAATTAGTACCTACTTTATACGGTGGTAGAGATCGGATGGGAGTACACTTGTAGAGACACGCATGGTGCTTAGCAAATGTTCTGTGCTCATAAATATTACTGAACGTTCTCTCAGACACTGGAATTGGTAGATTGGGTGATCAAGAGAAAAATCATATCTGTAGCTTAGTTACCATTCAGTAATTCCGTGTGATTTAGTGAAAAAATAAGTTTAAATTGTTGACTGAAACAAAGATTTTGGATTTTCTGTGAGTCCCAAATATCTGTTCTGTGAGTCTCTTATTATAGATAATTGAAAAATAATTGTATTTATTGAGCTTCTATAAAATGTCTTTATTTTCAAAATAGTTTTTGTTCTCTAAGATATATTTTTGGTAAATTAAAGTTTAAGCACATTAAATGTAAAATACCATAAATGTATTATCTTGCCATTCCAGATAACTGGATAAGTAATTGAAATTGTATTTTCCCTTAAAAAGATCTAAACAACAACAATAGCAAAAATACAGTGGTACAGATCAATAGTGAACAAAACCTTTTATAAAATGAAACTAAAAGATCAAACAGTATTTGTAACAAATGTAATATGTAGGTAACTTTTTAATAATAAAGAGCTCATACAAAATGGTAAGAGAAAAAACATTAAGACTTCTTCCTCAATAAATAAGTAAATGATGCTAAGTTCAACAATCCACACAGTTGGAAATAATAATTAAGAAAGAAATCTAGCAAATGGTGGATTTAAATAGTAATTAAGGAATAATGAAAACTATGATGATGTATTGCTGTCAAATAGACAAACACTTTAAAAATTGATATTATCCTTTTTGGAAATGTTATGGTTAAAGGTAACAAACTATAGTGTGGTCATTAATTTTGTGTGTATGTGTGTGTTTAAACAATATGATGTTAGTTATATAATATTTTTAAGTAAAAGAAAGGCTCTAACCATATTCTGCCCCATAAAAGGTATTTTATGTTTATCATCAGAAAACTTACCAAGCACTCTTTCAATAATTTTTTGTAAGTTGTTCTTACTGTTCTTTTTCAGAACTTCCAGAAAGTATGTGTCTTAAATTTCAGTGTGGTGTTCAGATTCAATTAGGATTTGCAGCTGAGTTTTCCAACGTCATGATAATCTATACAAGTATAGTTTACAAGCCACCTGAGATAATAATGTGTGATGCCTATGTTACTGATTTTCCACTTGTAAGTCTCTCCTTTTTTCTTTTATTTAAAATACAATGATGTATTCTCACTTATTAAGACTAAATTTTTAAAAACAAAGTTGATGGTAAATATAAAGGAAATATGTATATATTTATATAAGTGTATATATGTATGTTTATTTGTAGTTTAGCAACACTGATCATAATATTTAATAATTATCAAAATACCTCAGGTTTATCAAATATAGAAATATCTAAAGTTCATTCCGGAAGGATGCCTTTAATTTCTCATATCCTAAATAGGATATCAAATGTGAAGAAATAAAATGTGCAATACATATGT
Source organism: Varecia variegata (assembly GCA_028533085.1). Taxonomy (NCBI): domain Eukaryota; kingdom Metazoa; phylum Chordata; class Mammalia; order Primates; family Lemuridae; genus Varecia; species Varecia variegata. The sequence goes on along the minus strand of CM052443.1, from coordinate 12,530,826 downwards.
CAAGAATAATTTCCTTTTAAAAACTTTTGTTTTCAATATGTTATTGTAAGTTATGTCTTATTTGGCAAGTTAAGGTAGTATCCCAGAAGAAGAGAAATCTAGCTCTCTTTCCAAACATTTAGGTATGGTACTTATTTTATGTTGGTCTAAAGAAGCCAATAAATAGAACCCCTCTTTCCTACATAGGTGTGACAAACTGAGAAGTAAGCAAGGAGTAAGACAAACAGAAACCCAGCGTATCACTTTTATTACTGCTAGAGGCTTCACGGAGGACATTGCTTCGTGTGAGAGCAGATGGTCTAGCACCAAACCCCAGAATTCGATAAGTCGGCCCTGCACCCCAGTCACAGCAGCACCGGACAGGGATAGGCCTCCCAGGGTGCTGGGCAGGGGCAGAGGCTGGGGGCTTCTCTCTGGAGGAGCGGAACACCTCTTGCTCTGGGCCAGTGGGTTGGCCATAAAAGAAGAAAAGGGTAAAGGTTGCCTTCGGCATGCCCATTTATTCTTCTTAAATATCCTAATCATATACTTCCCCTTGCACCTTCCCAAAAGTGACGACAAAGAGGGAGAGAACCCAGGAGTCAAACACTAATGGGGCTCTCTCCCCCTAAAAGGAAACATGAGTAGGTTAAGAAGTGTTCCTAGGAATGGTTTGAAAGGAAACTCTCCTTTCAGAGCTCACTTTCTAAATGGCTTAGTGCAAAATTGAGAGTTCCTGTTACAACCATAGAATGTTGGTTTCATTGTTGCTTTAATCCTGGATTAGGGATAACCTACTCAGACCAAAATTCATGAGAGAGCAATACCTGTTAAGATATCTTATGTCATAAGCTATGTTGTGACTGTCATTAACCTCATCATTTACATTCACTGATTTTTCACAGGACCTAGATATTGATCCAAAAGATGCAAATAAAGGCACACCTGAAGAAACCGGCAGCTACTTAGTATCAAAGGATCTTCCCAAGCATTGCCTCTATACTAGACTCAGTTCACTGCAAAAATTAAAGGTTACTACTTTTCCTGTTTGTAGCTACTAATAGAAAACTTCATGGAACTGGAAGTTCATTTTAGCATAGACCACAGATGTGCTGCTTTATTGGGTAATAAACTGAAGCAGAGATAACTGATCTACACTGGATCTCATCAGTGCTTACCCTCCATATTGTTGAAAAGTTAGGAACATAGAGCATATTCTACTTTTAAATATCTTAGTATTTTCAAATAATTTCCTAGTTCTGTGACTTTCTACAAAACATACAACAAATTAGAATTGGAACTTCTTTTCAATCTTTTTTCATTTCTAGTTGACTTACAAATGAGAAGCTAGTTCTGCATGGTTGAGCATCCTAATAAAAGCATATCCTTACAGAAATTGAGTTTTTAATTTGTTCATAGCTGCATGACCATAAAACATATTAGCCAAAACTCAGGGAATAGAAAGGGCCATATTGACAGTTACATAAGGACAATAGGCATAAATCTATTGTCACCCTGTTCATTAGCTCATCTACTTCAAGTCTCCTCTTCTCTTAGAAATTTAGCCCATTATCTGATTCAGTTATATTTTCTACTTATGATTGTGGATTATTATTTATAATATCTTAAAAATAGCTTAAGCTTTTGACCTAGGTGTAAAGCCAGATTGTTTTTTATTGAAGGATATCTCCCCATCTCCAACAACAGGGACAGATAAGTTTCCTAAACCCTACTGCTTAGAAAATACCTTTTCACTGTTCATGAGGAATAGAATATAAGATATCTGTGATTTCGACTATTTACAGTAGTAAGGACTATAATTCTACTAAACTCTTGAGTATTGAATGAAGGAAAAAGAAGATAAGTATAGCTGGCCTTTCTCACTTTAGGGTAGATGCAAAGGATAGCTTGATGATTTGGCACCTGGGAAAGAGGGATGGCTGGATTTTTGTGTTGGAGTGTGTGTGGATGTGTGTGTGTATGTGTGTATAATAATACTTTAAGAGTGATATATTTTCACTGTTGATGTAGATAATGAACCTCATTTTTTTTCCTTTTCAGGAACATCTGATCTTCACAGTATGTTTATCATATCAGTACTCAGGATTGGAAGATACTGTAGAGGAAAAGCAGGAAGTGAATGTTGGGAAACCTCTCATTGCTAAATTGGACATCCATCGAGGTTTGGGAAGGAAGACTTGCTTTCAGACTTGCCTTATGTCTAATGGCCCTTACCAGAGCTCTGTGTCCACCTCAGGAGGAGCAGGACATTATCACTCATCTCAAGACTCGTTCCATGGCGTTTACCATTCGCATCTTGGTAATTCAAATAATGTTATGCCATCAGATAGTTGTCACTGCAGCCGGACTCCAGATGCATTTATTTCAAGTTACCGTGCTCACCATTATTCATGCCAGTTTGGTAGAAGTAATGTGCCAGTAGAAACAACTGACGAAATGCCATTTAGTTTCTCTGACAGGCTCAGAATTTCTGAAAAATGACCTCTTTGTTTTTTGAATTTAGCATAATTACTAGATGCCTCATACGAAATAGTACTGTACCTATGTAAAGTGAGGCAGCGTGAAAAGGCAAATACAAATATGTAGAGAGAGAAAATTAGTGACAGCTGGTTCATAGCAAACTCAGGACTTTGAAATGTTGGCATTACATCATTTAATCACTTCTTTCTCTTTTTAAAGATTTGGTGAGTTGGTTGATCTGTTTTATAAGAATGAAGTGTGGATGTGGATGTGTTTATGTGTAAATAACAAAACATTTGGACCACTCTGAAGTAAGAGCAGTGGGAATGGCATTATTGTCAAATATGTATTGTATTTTTAGCACCAGAAAGAACCTTGCTGATGATCAGGCTTAACCTAATTTTACTAGTGGGAGAAATAGAGGCATCTAAATTAGAGCATCAGAACCGAGACCTCCAGAATTCTATTCCAGTGTTTTTTCCACTACACACTGCCTTCCTGACAGGTTCTGAGACAGATAATATTTTTGTAGATAGATTAGAATATATTTATATATGTATAAATATATAGATATGCATATCTGTGTGTTATCTCAATGTACAAATTTTAATTTGTGATTATAGGACTTTGCTGCAAGTGTCAATTAAGAGATTTGTGTATAAGTCTTACGTAGAACAGGCTGAAATTTCTCGTTTGTAAGATGATGATACCACAGGAGAGGTGAGGATTTCCTGTTTGTCTATGTTAAAGCTAAATAGCAGAGGTTAAGAATCAAAATATAACTGGGTAATTTTGATAGCTGCTTATCTGACTGTTCCCAACATTGGAAGTGTTTTCCTTGATAACATGTATTTTGTTCTTGAATTTTACTGGCCTTAAGCGATAGTATCCTTATCACCATTGGTTCTACCTAAAAGTAGGCTAAAAAGGTAACTGACAATAACAAAAAAAAAAAAAAAAGATTGAATTAGTAATTTTTAAAGTCTCACAAAGAAAATCCCAGACCTAGATGGTTTCACTGCTGAACTCTACCAAACATTAAAATTAGCATTAATTCTTTGCAAACTCTTCCTAGGAACAGAAGAGAGAACACTTCCCAACTCATCCTTTGAGGCTAGTGTTCCCCTGATACCTAAACCAAACAAAAATACCACAAGAAAACAAAAATATTCCTTACAAATACAGACACAAAAATGATTAACAAAATACTAGCATACTGAATCCAGCAACATATAAAAAGGATTATACATCATGACCAAGTGGGATTTATCCCAGGAATTCAAGGTTGGTTTAACATCTAAAAATTAATTAAGCGAATATACAGTCAATTCTCATTATTCACAGTAGTTACATTCAATATACTGACCACAAACACTGAATTAGTGAATATGGAACCATTGCTTTTAGGAGAAGTTTATGTGTGTTTACATAACTCACATAGATTATGAACTTGAATCCCTAAAAACAACTCATCCTGGTAGATTCCATTCTGTCTATTTTACAAAAGTGAAAGTAAGGTTCAGCAGTGTTAAGTGACTTGCCTGAGGCCATCTCAGTAACAGGCGCCAGAGTTGGAATTCAAACCCCGTCCATCTGGCCCCAGAATGAGAGTTTCTTGTACTGCACTGAACTGCCCCTCCCATCTCCATCCTCCCGTCATCTCTCTACGAGAGCTGAAACAAGAAAGTAAAGTATATCTTTGTTTGACTTCAGCTGGGAACATGCATATTGGGTGACTCAAATTTTTCACCAGTCTGCACATGTCCATGAATGACTGCAAAGTGCCACAAATATTGATTTGAGAGTTATAAATAAATTTTAGTTAAGTCAGTAAATGCACAAATACATTATCATAAATAATGAGGATCAACTATACCATATTAATAAACCACAAAACCACATTGATTGTCTTAATAGATGCAGAAAAAGCATTTGATAAAAATCTAACACCCTTTCTTGATAAAAACAACAAACTAAGGATAAAAGGGGTCTTCCAAATATGATAAAACATCTATAGAAAACCCACACCTAACATCATACTTAATGGTGACAGACTGAAGGCTGAATGTTTTCCCCTTAAGATAAGGAATAAGACAAGGATGTTCACTGTCACCAGTTATGTTCAGCATTGTACTTGAGGTTGTAACCAGGGCAGTTAGGCAAGAAGAAATAAAAGCCATCCACATTGGAAAAGAAGTAAAAACTTTATGTATTCACAGTTGACATGTACTCATATAGAGAAAATCCTAAGGAACTAATTTAAAAGCTAATAAGTGAGTCCAAGGTTGCAGGATACAAGATCAAAATACAAACATCAGTTTTATTTCTATACTAGCAACAAACATTCTGAAAACGAGATTAAGAAAATTCTATTTACAATAGCATCAAGAAAAATAAAACTACAAAATAAAATAATACTATAAAACTTTAATTTCTTCCATATTGAAAGAAAGTAAAGAAGATCCAAATAAATAGAAAGATGTACATGTTCATGGATTAGAAGACCTGACTTTGTTAAGATGGCAGTACTGCCTAAATTGGTCTACAGACTCAACCAATTCCTGTCAAAATCCCAGCTGGAGTTTTTGCAGAAATTGAAAAACTGATGATAATATTGGTGTCGAAATGCAAGGAACTCAAAATAACCAAAACAATCTTAAAAAAGAACAAAGTTGGGAGGACTTGCTGTTACCAGTTTAAAAACTTACTAAAATAAGACAGTGTAGGCATATGGATAGACATATAGATCAAAAGAAGAGAACAGAGAATCCAAAAATAAACCCATATGTTTCTGACCAACTGGTTTTCATCAAGGGTGCCAATACCATTCAATGGGGAAAGAGTTGTCTTTTCAACAAACGGTGCTGGGACAAGTGGTGGCTACATGCAGCGCAAAAGGGTCCTTACCTCATACCACATACAAATTTTAACTCAAGATGAATCATAGGCCTAGATATAAGAGATAGAACTCTTAGAAGAAAACACAGAAGTAAATCTGTGTGACCTTAGGCGAAGCAATGGTTCCTTAGATACAATACCAAAAACATAAGCAACAAAGGAAAAAATAGACAAATGGGACTTCACCAAAATTAACTTTTGTGCCTTGACAGACACCATTATTAATAAAGTGAAAAATGACTCTCAGAATGGGAGGAAAATTCATAGATCTGATAAGGGACTTGTAGTATCCAGAATACATAAAAGGCATATGTGCGCACGTGCTTAATCGTGGTTACTATAGAGCAGCACTGTCCAGTGAGCATCTGTGGTAGTGGAGATGCTCTGTGTCCGCACTCCCAGCATGACAGCCTCTAGCCTTAGGTGGGTGTTGAGCAATTAAAATACAGCTAGTGTGAGGAATGGAATTTTTTAATTTTAGTTTTAATTTAAATAGCCACATGTAGCTAGTGGCTTCCATACTGGACTGTGCAGGTGTCTCGGATGGGACTAGAAGGTAGGTAGGGTAAAGGAACGTTTACCTTTCACTTTATGCCCTTCTGTATATTTGAATTTTTAAAAATCTAAGCATATATTATATTTAGAATTTTTAAACTGGCTTTAAAAACAAGAAGAATAGTACAGTTTTTTATCAGCTATGTTTTTATTTTACTTGAATTGCTTATGCCAATTTCTTTGTAATATTAGGATAGGATTTACACAAACATGGAATTAGGAACAGTAATCTATCAATACCAATTAGAACGTAATAAAGAAATTAGGATAGTAGAGGCTTGAGCAATTAAAGGCTCACCTAAATCCAAAGCCAATATTTGATGCTGGGGAGGGGGGTTATATTATTTTCTGGAAGGTAATTTTTAAAAATTATAAAGTAGCAATTATATATTATGTTTTCTAATGAAAACCAAATGTCAATGCATGGGATCATTTGAATGTAAAACACTGAATTGTTATTCATCCTGTGATGAATAGGTCGAAACATGCTTTAGAAAAGAAAGTCTTTCAAGAAGAATACTAGCACAGAAAAGTGCTAGTGCATTTAGTCATTGCCTTCTTTTATCTCCAGTGTTTATTACTTTTCTAATCTCTGACTTGCACATGAAGCAACAATGAGGTGGCCTATTCAGTAATCACAACTTTTGGACTTGTGAAGTTCAAGAAATTCTATCATGTAACCAGAATATAGATCATCAACATATATATCGGCATAAGTGTAATATCAGGATGAAATCTGATTTTTTTTGTTTACTTTTAAGGTTTTTTTTAAAAAAACAGATGGCCTAGTAAACTTGTTTCCTGTTACTTGAACATTCCCCTGATACTTATGTACTATCATTGCTTTCAACTGTCAACTGATGTCAAATACTCAGAATTTTTACTCTGCTTTTGTCCATTTCATCCTGTTTCTCAGATTGACATTGGCATTCAAATTCAGTTTGACATTATGAATTTTATCCAGGTCTAACTAAAGTATACTTTTTATTTCTCGCCCCTTGAATTATATGACATTTCTCATGTTAATAAAATATTAGTAAGAAAAAATATACCCAGAACATAAGAATGTTTGTATAAATATACATATTTTTTCCAAGTTGATTGCATTAAGAATACATACTTCAGCATCAGACACAAAGTTTGTCTTTGCTACTGCTACGGAGAAGAGGCTGAGACAATGCCAGGTTTCAGCACTTACTAATATCATGGTTTAAAGTGTGTTACTTGTCTGTGTTTCTATTTCCTTATCTGTAAAATGATGATATAACATCAAAGGGCTTATAATACTTTACAGAGCTGGCAGGACTAAATAAGATCATTTCTATAAAGTGCTGGCTTTTTGAGAAGGATCAGCATTGCTCTTCCAATGTGTCATTCTCAAAACCATACCTGTAAGCAGTACAGAGTGCATTTGTTATTAAAGTACTTCCTACAAAGTACTGTCTTAGTGTTGGCAATGTATATCTTTTAAAGTAAGTTGCAATTGAATTTTATTCACTGCAAAATCACTTTTCAAAAAGCATGCAGATTTAACATCACCAGTTGTTAGTGTTATATATCTGCCCCCCAAAACAGCTCGAAGGTGATTTACTGAAAGATTAACAGTGTTTATCTCTCATGGGATTATTTTTCTTTGTTTGCTTACCTGTATTTTCCAAATTTTACCCAGTGAACAACTATTGTATAATTTTAAAATATAGGTATGCACAATTGTATAATGTAAATATGCTAAGCTTCAATAAATTTGGTTTTAGAACACATTTTTAACTTTTCATAAGGACAATCTTAAATTTAAAAGTACATACCTGTATATCCACTGGGTGAAAAAAAAAATAATAAAAAAATAAAATAAAATAAAATAAAAGTACACAGGAGTGTGCTCACTTCAGCAGTACATAAATTCGAACGATACAGAGAAGATTAACATGGTCCCGGCACAAGGATGACATGCAAATTCATGAAGCATTGCATATTTTTTTTTATTCTTATTTTGGCATATTGTGGGGGTACAAAAGTTTAGGTTACGTATATTGCCCTTGCCCCTCTCCCTCCCCCCCGCCCCGAGTCAGAGCTTCAAACGTGTCCTTCCCCTAGACAGTGCGCATCACACTCATTATGTATGTATACACCCATCTCCTCCCCCACCCACATCTGCCCGACACCCGATCAGTGTTATTCCTAAATGTGCTCTTAGGTGATGATCAGTGAAACCAATTTGATGGTAAGTACAAAGCATTACATATTTAAAAAAAAAAAGTTCGCAGGACTCGTAATTTTTAATATCGTGAGTAATTATAGAGGTGCTTATTCTACCTGTTACAATATGAGTAAAGTTGATTATACCCATAAACCTGAAGTAATTCCCAGTTTTTTTTTTCCATCATGCTTAGTTGATAAACAGCATTTTAAGTAGCAAAAATGTTTGGGTGAGTATTAGTAACAGTAAGTTGCTGAGCACCAGGGTAGCAGGGTGACAGATGGTATCACTTTCTGCATGCCAGCTACAAACATTTTATACACAGTTTCATTTACTCCTCAATAGACTTGCAATGTATAGACTAAGAAACTGATGGTTAGCCTAACCTGGGATGTTAGTTTGCCCAGGGTAACCCAGCTGGCAAGGGCAGGGGCAGGATGAGATGAAAGCCAGACCAGGGCCCATGCTGGTGTCCACATGCCACTGCTGCTGCGGATACAGTCATGGAGAAGCTACACAGTCGTTGAATCCATCGGTGCAAAAGTGCAGTGACATTAAATGCTCATAATTGTTGGACTATTACAGATTCTATCTAAGAGATAGAACTCTGAAGTTTTGCAAGACATTGCCCTACTTTGTAAACAGAAGAAATGGCACCTGAGTTAGATAACTTCAAGTGCTTGGAGCCAACAGTGGTTTCTGATGACATTTTAACAGTGTCTTAATATTTCATTCTTCCATGAAAAAATATTTTTTAAATACTGAAACACTGTAGAAGAGGAAGTAATTTACCATCTCTAAGTGTGAAAGTCACAGGTCACACTGAAAAAGTTTCCAAAGGATTTGGCCTAAAATTAACATTGTTTCTGTATTACCCTCAATAGAGTAGGCTGTTCTGATAGAGAAATGTGGGGTTTTTAAAATATTGTTTAAATATTTGCATAAGCTTTTGCTTTACCACTTCCAACTTTGTGTAGAATGGTCATTTCTGTATTACAAAGACTTAGTGTCTCCCCTAAAGGTTGACAATTTTTATATATATTTATACATCTATTCCTCTTACTGCCAGACGGGTTCCTATATTACTGTCTGACCTTGGCATCCTTTATTTTACGCTGAAACTTGGGTAAGTGGCATTGTTTCCCTTCCCACTTTCTTTTTTTTATTTTATTTTATTTTTTTTTTTTTTGTTGTTGTTGTTTCTTTTTTCTAATGCCCAGTACATCACCCAGGAATCCTTCCCACTTTCCTCTTCACACAGTGACCTCACATCTGCATCCAGTGGGGTTTTCAAACTGCTGGGAGTATCCCCTCGCTGGAGGCGGGAGTGGGCTCCCCACCTGTGTGATGTAGAGCAGCCCTGCTTCCCTGTCTCGCACACTGCCTTTCCCAGGGGGGCCTGCGTCATGGATCCGGTCTCCTCTCACTGGGCCCTGCCATTGCTTGGGGACTCTCCCCTTACACACAGCCATACCCACACCAGCCGGGTGCCCCTGGGAGACCACAGTGCTGAGAAAGTAAGGGAAGAAAAGCTTCCCAGCTGTGCAGTGAGTGCTAGAGGCATCCAGCCTCCCTGCTACAGCAAAGAGTCCTGTGAGCCAGGCGGTTTGAGCTGCTGAGGACAAGGGAAGGCCATGTGAGCAGGTCCTGGCCTGCAGTTTGGGCCCATGGAGCAAATAGCACCAAACCTGGCCCTCGCATTAGCTTTGTCATTCAAGATGTGGCTTGCTGGTGGGTGTTACTAACAAGGCAAGGAACCATCTGGTGCCCTCCCATTGGAATCAGTTGTTATGTTATTGCTAACTAGGTATTAAGTTTCTTAAAACCTGATTTTTCCCTTTGGTGTTATCTGACCTGGTTCTGTACTTGTAGAGAACTTCTGTGGCGTGTTCTGTACTTCAAGCCTTTTTAAATAATGAATTCCTGGCGAAAGCTAAATGAGGAAGGCCTAACCTCAGGTGCATGGTGCAAGGAAAGAGGGACGTGCTTTCGGTTCAGCCAACCTTCAGAAGCCCACCTAAGGTTCTCAATCCCTGGGCAAATGCTTCTTTTAAGAGCTCCCAGAGAATCTTTCCATGGCTGTGTCATCGGGTGACTGTTTTAAAATGCTCCTGTTTGCTTTCAGAGTTCTTCCTGGGCATGATCTGCCCCCTCGGGTATCAAGATTTCATACGCCCAGAAAAATCTTGCTGCCATTTGTGACTTCCTGGGGGAAAGTCTTGCATTCAGTGGAAGCAGCCCAAGGTCTGTGCCACTTCTCACGCTGGGGCACCCTGGGGACTCGGTGTCAACACCAGAGTTTACTGCACGTCATTTTTGCTGTGAGGAAGAGACAGGGTGAGGGGAAGTGCAGAAAGATGTCCCTGCCTTCTTGCCACCTCCTGCTTGCTTGTCCTCTGTCCCCAGGCTGCCCTGGTCTCTGAAGGAGCCCTCCATTCAGCCACAATCAAGCATCAACCCCTCAGCTTTCAAGCCCCCACGGCGACATCACGCCGCGGTGTGGCTGACGGGCCCTCCCAGGGCAGTGGAAAATTTTGAGGGAGAGAAAGAAAAAAGGAAGGGGATGAGTGAGAGTGAGAAATCTCTCCTAGAAACAGCCACACACAGACCCGAGAGCTGAGCCTCTGGTGACTGAACTTCAGGCGCTGTGGCGGGCAAGTGACCTTGAGAGCAGCCGGGAGGAAAAGGAGACCACAGCGCGTTGAGCATCTCCGCGTAGACCGTCTCCACCCGGCAAAAGCCAGCCCCGCTCACCGGAGCGTTTCCCGGCGGCTGCAAAACTTCCCATATGAACACGTTTTCTCTCAGAGCTCAAACTCCCACCTTTGATGACACCATAGCCTGCTGGCATTTCCTGTTCCGATGTCAGAGCAGCCATCCCCGTAGAACACAGAATGGGAAGCTGAATTGGAGAGATGGCACTGAGCAACTGGGAATTCAGCATCTCCCAAAATATTAACTATGGGTGCCAGGAAATTTCATCAAGAAATGGAGATGGACGATGCCATAAGCATTCTTCACCAACCGTAAGAAACCACCTGCAGGAGGAGAGGTCATAAACAGCCACACCAAGGGCGAGGCCACAGGCAGCGTGGTATCGGCAGAGGGCATTGGTCAAGGTCAAAACGTCTCCTGGCGCCCAGGCCTCAAACTTACTCTAGATGTATTGGACTATATTTTTTTATTTATTTATTTTCTGTAAAGATGTTTACAGAGAAGATCCTCATAATCCCAATTCCACTTTTAAGAGATAATCAATGTTAACTATTTGGTGTGTTTTCCTTCTGATTATATTATATGTATATAGTCTCCAATCCATATAGACACACACATACACATACAAGAGTGTGTGTATTATGCATAAACATAGATGTGTATACAGATATGTCTATTTTACATGCATGTGTACACTCATATGTACACATAAGTACATATATATGCTATCGTACTAAGAGCACTGTTTTATAGTTCCTTCTTCAGTTCATGATAGCTCCGGGCCATCTTCCACAGCAGTGTATTTAGAGCACCTCCATAAATAGAATGAAATTTTGTTTTTCTTTTTAGAGGCAGAGTCTCACTCTGTCACCCAGGCTGGAGTGCAGTGGCACAATCACAGCTTAGTGCAGCCTTGAACTTCTGGACTCAAATGATCCTCCTACCTCAGCCTCCCAAGTAGCTGGGACTACAGGTGCATGCCACCACGCCCAGCTAATGTTTCTATTAATATTTTTTTTGTAGAGACATTATCTCACTATGTTGCCCAGGCTGGTCTTGAACTGCTGGCCTCAAGTGATCCTCCTGCCTCAGCCTACCAAAGTATTGGGATTATAGGTGTGAGCCACCACGCCCAGCCTGTATCTCAATTTAAATTGACTACAGGTAAGTTGTTGATATTTCCTTTTATCATATGTATGAATGAAGCCACCAAACCTCACCTGTTTAAAAGAAAATGCTATCAATTATTAATACAATGGAACAACCCCTTGTGACAGGCAGAGGCTGCGGTACATTTCCACCGTGAAGAGGCAGGTAGCACCAGCCTGGGAGTAAGAGGGCAGTGCCACTGGGTTCAAAGCCGGGCTCTGCAGCCGACTCACCTCTTGAAGCCTCAGTTTTCTCATGTGTAAACAGTACTATCTGCCCTAGGGCTAACTGTGAGCATTAAATAAGGTAATTTGAAAGAGCTTGCAGTGAGCTATGATGACACCACAGCACTCTAGCCCCGGCAACGGCACGGGACCCTGACTCAAAAAATAAATAAATAAAATAAAATAATAAAATTTGGGCCATCCACTGAGTTATTTTATTACACAGGAGAAAAAAGGAAAATGTAGGGGGCTGAATGGTGGCCCCCAAAAAAGACATAACCACCTCCTAACCCCTGAACCTGTGAGTGTGGCCTTACTTGGAAATCGGGTCTTTGCAGGTGTAATTAAGGATCTGGTCCTAAGTGTGGGCCCTAAATCCAGTGACAAGTGTCCTTGTGAGAGATGGAAGGGAAGACATGGACACAGAGAGGGTCACGTGAGGATGGAGACAGGGACTGGAGTGATGCAGCCACAGGCAAGACAGACCCGGAGCCACCCCCGCTGCAGGAGGCAAGAGAGGATTCTCCCCAGAGCCAGGCCCCACCGGCACCCGGATTTCCGCCCGAGCGCAGTGATTTTGCATTTCTGGGCTCCAGAACTATGCGTGGATAACTCTCGGTTATTGTAAGCCACCAAGCTAGCGGAAATTTGTTGTAACAGCCCTAGGAAACGAATACAGAAGGGCGGAGGGGCTGCGAGCGCCTTCATCACGCACCTCTTTGTTCTCCCGGAGGCGCCGCAGGGGCGGCCCTCGTGCTGCAGTCTCGCGCGCCCCCTCCTGGCCCAAAGGCAGAACGGCGCGCCCTTCAGTCTAGTCCCCTCCCAGAGGAAAGGGGAGAACGGAGGCCATCTGAAAACTTAGAAATATGGTTGCAAGAACAAATCTTTAAATAGTAAATTTAAATAAATTTTTAAGTAGCATTATTTCTCCATATTGAGAAAAAAGTGAAGACTTTAGCACTTGTCCTGAAGCCTTATGCTCATCCGTCCCCTCTGGTCATCCTTGGTCATTTCCACTCCTTCTTGACAGCCCAGTCGCCGGTCCTCTCCGTGCCTTGACTTCCTCACCCACAGAGACTTCTTGTAACCCAGCCACACGCCTCCCTGGAGATACCCTCCCGGGCCGTGTGCTCACAGTAACTGCACACTTCCAACAGCTCGGATTTAAACTGTGCCCTCTGGGGTCACGGGAATGTCCTGCTCACTTTCTCCAACCGTGAAGATTCACCCGGATCAGCTTGCTCACCCAGTGCTCCCTCTGATGCCAGGCAAGTCTCTCTGGACTGAACTCACTTTCCTGCCTAACCCGGTTTCTTGCTTCATCTCACCATCACTCTCCCCCACTTTCTTTTAACTGGCAAACTCCAGCCCCACCACCTTCCACACCATTTCTGTCTGCTCACACCCGCCTTCCTCCTCCTCCTCCTCCTGACTGAGAGCCCTGCCTGTCGTTGAGGAACGGAAGCCATCACAGAGTATCACCAGCCCTCCTGCATCTGCAACATTTTTCTCTCTTCCTGCTACAAGGGGAGAGGCCTCCTGCTGTCTAACCAGCCCCTCCACATAGACTTGGGGTCCCATCTCCTTTTTGTCTTCCCCAAATTTCATTTCATGGGCATCCCCTCTCTTTCTTACATTATCGATATGTCTCTTTTTAACAAATGACTCTCACTGGGGCGCACACCCACCGTCGGCACCAGCTTCACAGCACATGACCCCTGCAGTCACACACAGGGCATCGTGCTTGGTTTACTGCTCTGCTGTCACTGTTTTTAAATTCTCCATAATCTTTGAACGAGGGGCCAGTCCTGCCGGCTGTAGCATCTGCCATTTTGCTCTGCCTCCCTCTCTAAATTGTCAAAAGAGCAGCCTGTGGGAACCACCTCTACTTCCACTTGCATCTCTGCTTCTTCACTGTCACCAACTCTGGAAGTGTTCCAGTCCCAGCGCTTTCCCCCTGAAACTGTCCCTGTCAAACTTTCTAATGGCCTCAATGTGGTGAACGCTTTTCAGTGATACTTTTCTGTCGTCATCCCTGAAGACCCTCCTCTTTCAGTCCTCCACTTCATTCTCCATGCTGGCACCCTGTTCACCACTTTTCTAGCATTTTTCTCAATTCCTAACTGTGGGATTTTTAATGTGCTTTGTCTTCTTCCACTAGACTCTAAGCTCTGGGCAGACATAGTATGTGCTTGGTGCCTAACATGGTACCTGGCACGCAATGGATATTTACTGGGTGAATGAATGAATGAATGTGTAAGAGAATAAAAGAATAAGAGTTCAAATGAGCAGTAATATATAAACTCAGCAGGGAAATTTTTAAAAGCTAGGAAGACCTGATGGGTTGAAAGAAAAGGAGGGGCCAAAAAACTGGATTACCTGGAAAGAAAATGAGCAAATATTAAAGAGTTTACATTAAGAGGATGGGTGATTGCTGCGAGAAGGTGGAATTCTGAAGTTTAAGATTTTTAGAACAGTTCTGGTAGCTGCCCAGGCGGACCCGTTCTGGGGTGGCCATGAATGAGAGTGCATTGGCAGAATTGGAAGTGAATCAGATTAACGTTCTGGAAAGATCAGTCTGGCTGCAGAGTCAAGTGGGGGTTGGCTCTTGCAAGGATTGGGGACTGATGGGCAGGTGCCTAGACCTCTGTTTTGGAAAGGAAATGGGGCCAGTGGGATGCAGGGCACGCCCTGCAGGAACCGCGTAGGAACCACGGTCGCCCCAGGGGGAGAGGTGAAGCTCCCCTAGCGAGCACGTCCTGGTGACCTAGAAATGCCTTGGTACGTGCCAGCCTGCACCCACACAGAGGCGGGGCCGGACCCGCGAGAATCGCTGGGGCCCTGGCGAGGGGAACCGGCCACGAGCCGGCCTGGGGGTCTTCGGGGACTCGAGGCACCCCTTCCAGGCCGGCTGCCTCTCCTGCCCTGCCCCTGCTCAGCGACGCCCCGCCTGGCCTTGGGGCTCCCTTCTGCGTCTGAGCTGGGGAAGGCCGCAGCCGGGTCCTGACAGCGGGCAGCGCAGGCCCGTGCCGTGCCCCGCTCCCCTCCCGGGCGCCCCATCCGCCCCGCCCCAGGCCCCCGGCCTGTGCGCTCCAGAACCACGCACAGGTGTTCCCGTGCTGCGGTCGCAGGTGCCCCCGTGCGGCCCGGGACGCGGAGGGAAGCCAGGGCAGCCTGCGGGCGAAGGGAGGCAGAGGGAGGGCGCCCGGGGCGGCGGGGTGGCCCCCAGACTCTGGCCCAAGGAACAAGCCCTCGCAGCCTCTGCTTTCCTCTCCCACGTCCGCCCCGGAAAAGGGCAGAGAAATGTCAAACAGCGCCATTCCTGGGCCGAGCCTGGCCACAGCCACCCGACCTCCTCTGAGGGCTCCTGCCCCGACAAACAGTCGTGGAGATACGCGGGGCTCCCCTGGGCGGGGTCAGGGCACAGACGCAAAGGAAGGCAGCGTCCTGGCTGAGCTGGCACCAAGCCGCCCACGAGGGAAAGGAAAGGAGGATGCGGTGATTGCTCCCAGAGGACCGGACTCTCGCCTCTCCGAAGTGGGTGTCAAATGACGCATGAAGGTCCCTACATCCTCCCACTCTAGTTTTTGTTTTTTAATGATTGAATTTTTTACTATTACTTTTCATTGTAGTGAAATATACATAACACAAAATTTGCCATCTTACCATTTTTATTTGTACAGTTCCATAGTGTTAAGTACTGTCACATGGTTCCACTCTAGATTTATACTGTGATTTCTCACACGCAGAATGCGGCACCGAGAGACACAGTCAACGTCAAAGAAAAGGCAGAGACCTGGGGAATGACTTTGCTGAGAAAAATACGGAAGGAATTCCAAGGTAAGCATGAAAGGTTTGGCAGGCCACTGTGCCCTTAGGAACTTTTCAGAACACGTTCCACCCAGGGTTTACACCCTATACGTCTCAGTCATGTCTCCCCACCACGCCTTCCCCACACACTGGCCAGACAGAACCCGCAGCTCATCTGAGAGAGGGTAGTGCGTACCCAAAAGGGATCCTGGCCCACGTTCAGAAATAGGAGCAAGGCTAATCAAAAACCTCTGCAATGTCACGGTGGAAATAATCTGTGCAGCATGTAAATGGGAAGTTATGAGTAATTGTGACAAAAAAAATTCAACAGCAAAATGCATTGGGTCTTTGGTCTACTGTGAGCTAGAAAGCAGAGCAGGACAGAACTTGACCCCCTCATAATAATAATGGCTAACACACAGAGCTTGTACTATGAGCCTGGCATGGTGCTAATGGCTTTGCTCATTCAGTTCTTTGTGATGAAGACACTGATATTTTACAGAGAAGGGAATTGAAGCTGCAGGGCTGGCTGACTTGTTCAGGGTCACAGGAGAAGTAGATCATAGCTTCTGGATTTGGGCCCAGGTGGACTGGCTCCAGTGACATCATGATGGCTGCATCCTTGCCTGATACTGTGCGAGGTGCTGGGGAGACCGGGGCAGCTCCCACCCTGGGAGGCTCAGAAGCTGGTAGAAGGGTGAGTCCACTGACTTCGAACCTTGTCAGAGTCACCAGTCTTGGGGAGCTATTGATAGAATTGCCCTAAATCTGCCCATTCTGACTGGCAAATTTTCACTTGAATACTTTAACCAGGATTAACAGTGCAACCACAGGCATGCTGACATGCACTCGCCAACCATCCTACCTCTTGCAGTGGGCACGATGTTCCTTCTGTTTCAGCCTCAGTACAAGACATTTTTTTTTTTTTTTTTTGAGACAGAGTCTCACTTTGTTGCCCTGGCTAGAGTGCCGTGGCATCCTCCTAGCTCACAGCAACCTCAAACTCCTGGGCTCAAGCAATCCTCCTGCCTCACCCTCCCGAGTAGCTGGGACTACAGGCATGTGCCACCATGCCCGGCTAATTTTTTCTATATTTTTTAGTTGGCCAGATAATTTCTTTCTATTTTAAGTAGAGACGGGGTCTCGCTCTTGCTCAGGCTGGTCTCGAACTCCTGAGCTCAAACAATCCGCCCGCCTCAGCCTCCCAAGTGCTAGGATTACAGGCGTGAGCCA
>CM052443.1:12484918-12513085 GCA_028533085.1 Varecia variegata | reverse complement strand
AAGTTTACTAGAGATTATATTTTAAATTCATTTCTTCTCCCAAACAGGACACTACAGCAGTTTTTCCTTTGGTTTCAAGGACTCACGCCCAGTCTCTGTGGCAGGGAGGGTGGCCCCAGGGTCACACGTCTGTCCCAGGGTGAGAGGAGGTCAGGGGCCGCCTAATGGTTCCCAAATGGGCTTGCAAGGAGCCATAGATTTGAACTTTGCATTGTTGCTGGGGCCCTGGGCCTCCGTGGGAGGGGGGAGCTGGGGAGCCATCTCTGCAGTGCAGAGGCGGCTGCTCTGCTTTCACTGGCTCAAGGTTTCAGTCCCAAGCTCAATCCCCGCTGGCCTCGAGTGTGCGGGAGGAAGGGGGTTGGTACCGGGATGGACACTCTGTGTAACCCAGAGCTGCAAGCCATGCAGATCACCGTGGCCATGGAGCTGGAAGACCCTCCGTGTTAGCATCAGAGGCTAAAAACACCCCTGACTACTTTGGGAAGCCCAGGAGTGTTGATTCACAGCCAGTAAAGGACGCTCCAGGCCCAGCACCAGCCAGAGCTCCTCACCTCCAAGCCAGATGGGTGCTGGAAGTGCACCCAGGTCAGAGTAGGTGGGTGCTGGATAGTGTGAGTTGAAGAGGAAGTAAGAGGTCACAGGCAGTCCCCCCAAACAAGTATCTCCCCTGCTACCCGAATATCTATGGTAAGTATAATGTACATGTGTATTGACTGACATGGAAGAGTGTGTTAAGACTCAATAAGTGTAAAATGCAAGCTACAAAACACAGCTGACCCTCAAACAACACAGGTTTGAACTGTGCGGGTTCACCTATCCATGGATGCTTCTGCCTCAGCCACCCCTGAGACAGCAAGACCAAGCCCTCCTCTTCCTCGTCCTCCTCAGCCTACTCAACATGAGGACGATGAGGATGGAGACCTTTATAAGGATCCACTTCCAGTTAAATGAATAGTAAGTATATTTTCTCTTCCTTGTGAATTTCTTAATAACATTTTCGTTTCTCTAGTTTACTTCATTGTAGGAATACAGAGTATAATACATAGAACGTAAGAAATCGGCTGTTCATGTTATCAGTAAGGCTTCCGGTCAACAGGAGCTGATTGGTGGTTAAGTTTGGGGAGTCAAAAGTTATACTAAGGTGGCACAGGCATGTAATCCTAGCACTCTGGGAGGCCGTGGCAGGAAGATCACTTGAGGCCAGGAGTTCAAGACCAGCCTGAGCAAGAGCGAGATTCCATCTCTACTGTCTGTCTCTATAAAAAATAGAAAAATTAGCTGGGCATGGTGGCGTGTGCCTATAGTCCCAGCTACTCGGGAGGCTGAGGCAGGAGGATCGCTTGAGCCCAGGAGAGTAAGGCTGCAGTGAACTATGATGATGCCACTGAGCTCTACCCGGGTTGACAGAGCGAGCAGCTGTCTCAAAAAACAACAACAAGAACAAAGTAAATTATATTCAGATTTTTGACTGCATGGAGGTTGGCATGTTGTTCAAGGGTTAACTATTATATAGAGTATGGTTCCAACTGTACATGGATGCACGCATCTGCACACTCACACACGCACAGGAAAAATGTGGAAGAATATACATGAAAATGTTAATAGTAGTATCCCTGAGTGTTGGGATTTCGAGTGATTTTTTCCCCATTTTGGAATTTGCTTATGCTACATATTCTTTATGTAATTTTTTTCAAAGGAAAAAATCTAACATTCGTGAATCATTTCTTTTGTTTGGCATTTTTCAAAATGTGGTTTAGAAAACACTAGGATGAGACTCAGAAAGTTTGCTGAAAATGATTCCCCAGGCACAGCTCAGACTTGTGGAATCAGAGTCCTGGGGGGAGGAGGAAGCCCCGAGGAGCAGCGTTTGCAACACCCTCTTCCGGTGACTCCAGTGTAATGTAATCCACCTGGGGTAGACTGACTGTGTCCCTCCCAAATTCAAATGCTGAAATCCCAACCCCCCAGGTAATGGTTTTAGGAGGTGGAGCTTTGGGAGGTGATTAGGTCATGAGGGTGGAGCCCTCATGAATGGGATTGGTGCCCCTGTGAGAGACCACGGAGCTGGAACAGTGGTTCTCACCTGTGGTCTGGGATAATCGGGAGTCTGAGGTGGGAGGGTCACTTGAGCCCAGGAGTTTGAGACCAGCCTGGGTGATACAGCGAGACCCCGCCTCCAGAAAAATTAAAAATTTAAAAAAATTTTTGAAATGAGACACCCCAGAGAACTTTCTCCTGCTCTTCTCACCACGTGAGAACTTGTCTCACAGACAGCTGTCATCAGTTCTTTCCTTCCTTCTCTCCCTCTTGGGGAGGAGGAGGAGTCGGCATCTGCAACCTGGAAGAGAGCCCTCGCCGGAGCCCGACCACGCTGGCCCCCTGGCCGCAGACTTGCGCCTCCAGAACTGGGAGACGTGAACAACGGTTGCTTTGTAAGCCGCCCGTCTCTGGTGCTTCGTTACGGCGGCTTGCACCGTCTGCGTGGACGCTTGCCTCCTTCACAGGCTGTCGCCACTGTGCGACGTGGCAGGTGTGACCACTCAACCCTGCCCTGGGCCTGCTTCCCCGGCTGGCCCTACTCTTCTCCCTACCTCCTTTCTGTATGTCCCCAGGAACCAGAAATGCCCTGTCAACCCCGACGGAGTAGCCCAGGCCCTGCCCGTGGCCAGCAGTCCCGGGCACAGCTTCCCGGGATCACTGTCCTGCCCAGCCCTGGCCCTAGTCCTCTCTTCTGCTTCCCTGGACTCTTCTGGCTACAAGGACTGACTGCACAGGTCCGCCTGCATAATTATATAACCCAAGACCAAAGCTGCAAACCAAATTAGCTGTGCCAGCAGGCAGCATAGCAGAAGAATCTCAGGGTAAGTCTGACCCTCTTCCTTGCTACTCATGTGATCCTAGGTAAGTTATTTAACCTCTCCTAAGCCTTAGTGTCCTCAGCTGTAAAACGGGCGTAATCATACCTACCTCATAGACTTCTTGTTACAGGGTTTAAAAATAAGATGACAGCCTGTCGTGGTGGCTCATACCTATAATCCCAGCACTTTGGGAGGCCGAGGTGGAAGAATTGCTTGAGGCCAGGAGTTTGAGACCAGCCTGGGCAATGTAGTGAGACCCTCATTTAAAATATTTAAAAATTAGCCAGACATGGTGGCACACGTCTATAGTCCCAGCCACTCAGCAGACTGAGGCAAGAGGATCACTTGAGCCCAGGAGTTCGAGGCTGCAATGAGCTATGAAGTATCACAGCACTTCAGCCTGGGCAACAGAGCAAGACCCTGCCTCTTAAAAAATAATAAAAATAAAAATAAGATCATGTATCTACACAAAGCAACTGATGCATGATAGATGCCCAGCAAAAGTAGCTATTACCAAGCTGAACCAAAGAATTCTTATAAAAAAAAATCTGAGACAGTCATTCTCAAACTCTCCAGGGAGTTTGGTAATAATGCACATTATTAAGTCTTCTCTTCAGATATTTCAAATTAGTACTTCTAAGGTGAGGGCCCAGGAAACTTATACTTGGCTGATCACACTTTGCAGGTGGTCCCTGAGCACACTTTGAAAAACACTAGTCAGACTTTCTTTTTTCAGTATTTTAATTTTATTCTTTAATTGACAAATAAAAAGTGTATGTATTCATGGGGTATATGGTGACATTTCAATATGTATATAATGTATAGTGATCAGATCAGGGTAATTAGCATATCCATCATCTTAAACACTTATCATTTCTTTGTGTTGGGACTAAGACTTTCTTGAGCAAAACAGAAACAACTGCAATTACTGAATTCCCCTACTTTGGCAGTTTGCTTTTAAGTAGTCAGCCATTCGAATTGCATAGCGTCACTGAGGTTTGGTTGATCTACGCTGGGCCCAGTCGGGCTTGGTTCCAAGCTGGAGTCTATATCCAGGTCAGCTCCATATGTCTCTCCTTCTTGGACCAGCAGGTCCCCGAAGCATCTTCTTCTCACAGTTGCTAACACTCCACCTGCCATGGCCACGCCCCACATTTATGGGGGAAAGCATGGACATGACACTCTGTCTCAGAGGCATGAGGGAAAACGCAATGCTTGTTTCTGTAAACCAGGAATCGGCAAACTACAGCCTACAGGCCAGACCTGGTCTGCAGTATATTTTTGTACTGTCCACAAGCTAGGAATGGCTTTTGCATTTTTTATGGGTTGTAAAGAAAAAAAAAATGAATGTGCAACAGAGACCATATGTGGCCCGCAAGGCCTAAAAAGTTTACTACCTGGCGCTTTAAGGAAAAAAGTTGTTGATCCCTGCTGTTTGCCACCAAAATGTCAAGGGGGTTTTTTTGTTTGGTTTCTGGTTTTTTTTGTACCTTGAGTTACACTTGAAAAAGCAGAAGAAAGAAATGTCCATTAAAGGAGAACGGTCTTGAAGAAGAAGGTGCAGGGGAGGAACCACCCATCTCAGTTAGGTCCGTGGCTGCAGCTCCGACGACAGAAGACAGATTAACAAAAGAAAAGCGTACAAATTTATTTAATATAAGTTTTACGTGACATGGGAGCCTTCACAAGCAAATGAAGACTCAAACAGTTAAACATGAGTGTTTTTATGCGAGGTTTGACAAAGAGTGCATAGTCATTGAGAAATATGATAGAGCACAAAAGTCTGATCTAATGGTAATAAACTGGGGGAAGCTTGGCACCCCCGTTAGTTGAGCTTCTCTGTGTCCCGGGGTCTTCAGAGTTAAGGATGCTCCTTTTCTCTACGTAGACAACCTCTCATATGAGGGTCTTATAACTTGCTTCAGGGGAAGGTCAGAAAATCCTTCCTAGGTTTTATAACTTGATTCAGGGGAAAAGGGCAGAGAAAAGTCAGAGATAACTTCCTGCATATGTTCTTTCTCAAATTCATCTTAAAATGTTTTGGGGTAGCATGTCCTGAACCCCATGAAAGGGATACCTTTTTTCCTAAGGCCGGTGAAAATGGGTTGGGATCTCATTCGATGGAGAAGATAGCAGGATGGCAGGAGTGAGATAAAGGTGTGATGTAGCTGTCAAGGAGAAAAAGAAAAAGTCAACAAAGGACAAGATGGGATTGTCCATGGAGCCGGGCAATGCCCAGCTAGTGGACATCAGGAAAACCCATCAAAGACTTGGAAGTGGGCAAGAGAATCCTGGTGTCCTTGTAGTAAAGTGCTGGGTGTTTCTAGTGGGCCTTTCAGGAAACATTTGACTCTATAAGGGTGTGCACCTTGGATTGTTTTTGATTAACTAAGCTATTTAACAACTCTGCAGGGATAGAAGTTAAGTTGTAGAAAACTGACAACGTAAATTTTTCTTTTTTTTTTTTTATTTATTATAGCTTATTATGGGGGTACAACTGTTCTGGTTAAATATATTGCCCATGCCCCTCCCAACCCCCCGAGTCTGAGCTTCAAGAGTGTCCATTCCCCAGATAGTGCACATCGCACTCATCATGTAGGTATACACCTATCCTCTCCCCGATCCCCATCCCCCCGAGTCAAGTAAATTTTTCTTGTCCGTAGGAACACACAGCCTGTTCATGGCAATGCAAAAGAATTGTGTCCTGTAAAGAATAAAAATCTCGGCCGGGCACGGTGGCTCACGCCTATAATCCTAGCACTCTGGGAGGCCGAGGCGGGCAGAGCTCAGGAGTTCGAGACCAGCCTGAGCAAGAGCGAGACCCCTGTCTCTACTAAAAATAGAAACAAATTATATGGACAGCTAAAATATATATAGAAAAATTAGCCGGGCATGGTGGCACATACCTGTAGTCCCAGCTACTTGGGAGGCTGAGGCAGAAGGATCGCTTAAGCCCAGGAGTTTGAGGTTGCTGTGAGCTAGGCTGACGCCACGGCACTCTAGCCCAGGCAACAGAGTGAGACTCTGTCTCAAAAAAAAAAATAAAATAAAATAAAAATCTCTGTAAGTTATATTCTCGTAATGAACCAGTTTTAACATCTTACTGATTTCCACATTAACCAATGAGTTACGTAAATCTTTGACACATGTTCATGTTATTTCTGCATGAGAGTCAGGATTTTACTTTTTTGAAAATTAGGATTTAGCATATGTTTAAAAAAACCAACACAGAATCTTAGAGATAAAAAAAAAACACACAAAATATAAGATGATTTTTGAGGCTTAATAAGCCTGACAGCCTCTTCCACAAACATTGTGCAACTCATTGTCTGGGAGCTAAGAGGACTACCATTTACACGTTGCTTTATCAGCTCTAAGAGCTATTTTGCAAGCCTGTAAGTTTAGAAAACTGATAATAATGACTCTTGCATAGACAAGCAAATGAATTTTGTCCAGTTGAGATGCAATGGATCCCTACCACCAGCCCCCGCCCCCCTTCCCATAACCCTCCCCCAACAACAAAGCCAGTTTTGCATCTGTTACTAAATTCACTCGGCATTGCTGATATGACCGGGTGTGTGTCTGCTCTTTGGCATCTCCTTTGAATTGGTTTTTAATACTTCCCTGGCTCCCATATTAATTAATGAGTTAAATAAAATCTTTGACACATATCTATTTTGTAGCTGCATGAAAGTCATTGTTTAAATGATTTTATCTTTTTTATTTATTTATTTATTTTTGAGACAGGGTCTCGCTCTGTTGCCCAGGGCTAGAATCCAGTGATGCCATCCCAGCTTACTGCAACCTCGAACTCCTGGCCTCCAGCGATCCTCCTGCCTCAGCCTCCAAAAGTGTTAGAATTACAGGCACGAACCATTGCATCAGGCCAATGTTACCATTTTTTTAAAAAATGATCTGTTAACAACATGTAAGGTCTCCGATGTGACAGTCACCACAGCCCTGTGGGGCCATTTCCACTGTCATTGTTACGCCACCTTTTTGACGATGACATAATTGAGGAACTGAGAGCTTAAGGTCACCTTTACAGAGAGTGGCAGAGTCAAGGCTATGACTTAGGAGTCTTCTGGCCCTTCCCACTGTTGAGTTAAAAAAGAAAAGACACCCCAGGGAGGTGACTGCGTGGCCTGCCAGAAGTAGACAGCATTTGAAATCAGTAAGACTGCAGATGGGCACCAGAGCCAACGGGAAACTGGCATCTACTTATTTTCTTCCTGCTCTCATGGGTCATCAAAGTGCAATTCTCAAAAGCAGAATGTCTCACACTCATTTTCCAGAGTCTTATTATTTTTTTCCACCACAAATAAGCCTTCTCCCCAGGTATGTTAACCTGTCAGGTGGTTCCACTCAGAAAGACTCCGCATTTTTATTAGTCCTTTCACTCCTTTTCCACAAGCAGCCCAAGATTTCATGGGCACCGGTGGTGGGTAAGCTAGACAAAAATTGTGCAGAGCTCTTCACAAATTCCACCTATACCACAGCCCTAATCTCCGTGGTCATTTAGTCGGCAAATATTAACTCCAGAAGATTAATAATGTTAGTGGTACAGACATGAAAAGGAAACGACAGAGGATCTCTCCTCCACTAGCTGAGTCTAAGCGAGAGCCGTATAGACAGATGCAATCACTGTCCGCCATGCCAACCGAGGGCCGGTAGGAGCAGGGGATCCAGTCCCTGCCGCGTGTTTGGGAGAATCATGGAAAGCCTAATAGAGCCAGCCTTTGTGCTGAGACTTGAAGACTAAGTAGAATGTTGCCTAGAAAAGAAAGAAAGAGGTGTCCAGAAGTTTCTAGACAGAGCACGGGTATCTGGGGGGCAGGAAACAGCCCAGAGTGGCTGCCACAATGGGTATGTAGGGAAGAATTCCAAATATGAAACTGGACAGATGGTCAGGAGCAGGTCGTAGCCGGCCACGTGGAGGAAACCTGCGGGCAGCCAGTAAGGGAGACACTGACACAAAGGCTGAGGACGCGTCCTGCAGGAAGTGCCCACGGGACCCTTCCAGGGAAGGCAAGGACACGGCCACACCCCAATGAGTGAATCAACGCCAGGCCCATCCTCAATGCCCCACCCGTGTCCAAAATAAGTCCCACGGTACCCAAGATAGATACTCCGGTGAATGGAAGCGCAGAAATTGACTTGTACAAATATAACTATTTTCTGTCGCTGGATTATTCCTTCATAATCTGAGGTCTCCAATCCTTTGCTGGATTTTAGGCCAGGAAGGAAGAGGGAAAATGTTCTGTGAACCTGAGGGAGAGAACCACTGTCACGGCAGAGCAAACTGAATGTAGCAACATAGAGCGGCATGGCTGTTTTGCCATCGGTTTAGCAAGGTCTTTGGAGATGCGAATTGGCAGGATGCAAATGGCCGGGCCCGCTTCTGAGTAATGTTCCCAGGGACCTCTCAGGCCATAGTTCAGTGAGCACTGGTTCCTTTCTCTCTGGCCATCTGTCATTGCCCGACCTCCCCCAGCCGCTCCCCTCCACCTCCAGAGAAAGGAGGAGTCTGCAGTTAGGTGTATTTTCTTCACTGACAGCCTCATCCTTCGGAGGTCTTGGGAAGAGTCTGCAGAGATAAAAAGAGAAGAAATTAATCTATTCCCAAGAGATGACCTGCCTCAGCTGGCTGACAGCTTAATCTCCCCGGGCTTCCCAAGCAGTCCTTTTATTTTAATGTGCTGGCTTTTTATAAAGTACTGTTGAAAAGAAACAGAATTTTGGATAATTGGGCAGTAGCAGCATCTTTTAAAGCAAAACGGATACAGTCTGTGAATGGGATCTGGAATAAACACCATAGGAGACAGGTCATTGGTTTTTAGCAACAAGCAGCATTTAGCCCTATATCCTCTCCTTAACTAAATTCTCACTTCTTGGCTTCTTTCCCCCATTGATTTTGATGTCAAAAAGAGGAGGAAGAATTGCTCCTGTATGCCTACCCATCCCTCCATAGATCTCCGGGGCCCCAGGACCAGCTAAATGTTGGGGGTTATGTTATCCGTGGAGCCACCCAGCTCATCCCTGACACCATCCTCATCACCACAGCCCGTTATCCCTTCTCTCTTCTCAGAACATCTCAGAAGTGATTGCTCAGTGATTTTCCATGCCCCGCTCATTTGGCCTTTAATACTGCATTTTTCTGCACTGGCCTGCATCTGTTGTCCCCACAAGATTAAAGACTCCTGAAGGAAACAGCTATGTCTCTACACTGTCCAGCCCAATGTTTGACTCTCAGAAGGTTGTGTTGATTTTCCATTGCTGCATAACAAATTACTACAAACTCAGCTGTTTAAAAAACCACCTAGGCCAGGCGCAGTGGATCACGCTTGTAATCCCAGCAATTTGAGAGGCTGAGGCAGGAGGATTGTCTGAGGCCAGGAGTTTGAGACCAGCCTGGGCAACATAGCAAAACCGTATCGCTACAAAAATAAAAATTAAAAAATTAGCAAGGTATGATGGCACATGCCTGTAGTCTCAGCTACTCGGGAGGCTGAGGCAGGAGGATCGCTTGAGCCCAGGCGTTTGAGGCTGCAGTGAGCTGTGGTTGAGCCATTGCACTCCAGCCTGGGCAACAGAGTGAGACCCTGTCTGTAAAAATAAAACAAAAACAAAAAAAACAGCACCTATTTATAAACTCACAGCTGAGACTGAGGTCCCTGTGACCTTGTGGGCTGCCAGCTGGGTCGCTGTCAGCTCCTAGAGTCTCCTGTTTGGTCCCACATGTGACCCCTCCATCTTCAGGCCAGGACGTCTACAGCAAAACCTGCTCATGCTCTCAATCCCTCCTACTTCCCCTTTTGTCATCCGCTGGACAGAACTCTCTGCTTTTAATGGATTTGTGATTAGATTAGGCCCACCCAGATAATCCCCCTTTGATTAACTCTGAATCAACTGATCAGTGGCCTTAACGACATCTGCAAAATCCCTTTTTGCCACGGAACGAAACATAATCAGTATGTTCCTAGACCCTGGGATTAGGACAGAGAATCTTGAGAGTGGGCAGCATTTTAGGATTCTTCCTACCACAAGGGCCTCAGAGTATATGCAAGAGCAGGAATGACTGAGGTAGGAGGATCTCCACCCATGCGGTCTGTCCACCCTCCCTGGCACGACAAATCCCGACCTGGCCTCCTGGCCTGCTGACAACTGTGTAGACCTAACGGGGCACCGTGATCCCAGTTGGGCACCTCACACGCACAGGAGAGGGAGCTACACGCCTCCAACACCAAAGCTGCTCGCCTCCAGCAAGTCCAGGGCTTATCTAATGCAGAGGCCCCTCAGCCGCACTCAGAGACTTCGCTCTCCCACGCTGGGACAGAGATGGGTCCCTGTCCTCTGGCTTTAAAAGACACCATTTCTCCTTCTCTAACTTCATCCCCTGGAGCCTAGACGCTGTACTGGACTAGGGCCCCTGCTCGATAGTAAATCTTTCCCATTCACCTCTCAATCCGTGGTGTCTTAGTCTTTTTGTTTTATTTTTTGTGTGTTGACCGGAGGTCTCCCTGCTCTCGGATCTCGTTTTACCTGTTGTTGCGTACCCTCTCCTGTGCCCGTGGGTCCAGCCCTTCTGCCTCTCTGGTTACGGGATGGATCATTCATTCCCGAGTTCATTCATTTATCCCTGAGAATATAAAGATAAGTGTGAATAGGATAAATATTTTTCCTAGGCTGTTAAAGAACTTGTGTTCATTGAGGATCTGGGGCATTTCATCCCTGGGGGGTAAGTTTTGTGAGCCCAAAAATGTCTTCAAAACTCAGCACCCGGGAGTACAAGCTACTGTCAAATGTAATCATTCTGACGCCAGGTCTGACAATCCAAAAAGTGTTGGCATTCCTTTCTTTTGTGAAATACAGCATTCGCATTGTTTTCCACTAAAAGAGACACTTAAATTTGCTTCCCACCAGGTCTGAAGCTGGTGCCTAATGTGGCTGAAAATGTTATTGAGCCCAGGGAGGAGATCCAATGCCCTCGGGCTGCCGGGCTGAATGGCCCGCCTTGTTTCCAAGGGCCTTCTCCTTTGTCTGCCAGGATCTCAGATGACATGTTTGGACACAAAGCCTCTTAGGTAGAAATTACTACATTTGCAGGCCTTCCTAATTTGGAGCTAGGTTTATTATTTCAAAGTCTTTTTTCAAGATTAGACGTCAATGAAGTCTTACAGCTAAGTAGCAACCGTCATTTGAAAATATGTTTTATTGTAATGTTTATTACTGTTCTTGGTCGTGTCTCTCTCTCTCTCTCTCTTTTTAAGATCTCCTCTTTGAAAGAGAGCCATCCTGCACTGAAATTTTCCAGCGAGGATTTCACTTTCTTCCCATGGAGGTCATTTTCTTAACCTTGCCGAGATATTTATCATTACAGGATTAAAACCTTTCTGTGTGAAGAAAGGGGAAAGCTGAAGGGGCCTAGAAAGGCAGAACCATTGTGGAATTGGGGGAAAGGGAGGCCCTTTTCTTCCCGACTCCTGTTCTCAGGCCTTACTTAGACAAAGGGGCAGGGTTGGGCCAAGGGAGCCAGGACCTTCCTACTTGGGAGCCAGTTTGTGTTCCCCACTCACTAACCGTATTCATTAGGTTTTGTTATTTTCTGTGTTCTTGATGCTCTGGCATCGGGGGCCTCCCTGACCCAGGGGAGCCTGCCCTTCCCAGGGGAGGTGGGCCAACTTCGAGAGATAGCAAACTCCTGCCCTGGAAGCGTGTCTTCCATTTGCAAACCAGCCAGTCCAGGTCCATAGTCCAAGCCACCCTCTGCACCTGGGTCTTACACACCAGCCACGTACCAGGTACCAGGTGACTAGAGACAGCCTCTGTGCCCCAGAGCCTGCAGAAATTATTCGACCAGCCAATCCTAAACCTGTCTACCCTGCTCACCCTGCCTCACCCATTCCTTCCCATGAAGATCACAGTCAAGGCCCTCATTCATGCGCTCCCGGGCTGCTCCGGCCTGACCAAGTCTGGGGTTGCCGCATATGCTCCTGAGTGGCGTCCCGAGCCTCCTGTTTCCAGGGAACCGTGAGTAACTGTCTTTTCAGTGGCAGTCACCTCCTGATCTGTCAGCCTCACCATATCCTGATAATGATAAAACTGAAATTGTCAAACACAACTCTGCTCTCAGACACACTCCTGGCAAGTGAGGAAGAAAGAGAAGAAAGACTAAAACCTATGACTACCCATTCTAAACTGAACAAGTTTCTTTTTCTTTCTTCTCAATTTCCTGGATATTAGATTTGTTGTCACCATAAGTCTTAGCAACCTCAGCATACAATTTTTTTCATTCCTTGTGAAGTCGAGAACTTTCATTTTTCACTTAGAGGAAGCACTTGGAGGCTGCTCTTCGGCACACCCCGACTGCCAGCATCACCGCTCTTGTGCTTTGGGGCCGTAATGAGTGAAATATGGGTGACCTGAACACAGCACTGCAGTCCCACAGCAGCTGATCTGATAACCCAGACAGCTCCCGGTGGCTCACGGGGGGAGCACAGACAGCGTGGGGACTCCGGACACAGGGAGGATCACACCCGGGCGTGAGATTTCAGCACACTGTCCGAATGCGCACAACTTAGAATTTAGCTTATTTCTGAAATTTTCCATTTAATATTTTTGGATCTCAGTTCACCAAGGGAAACTAAAACCACAGGAAGTGAAACCATGGATAAGGGTGGGGTGCCCTAAACCGTGGCCACAAAGGATGACAGAATTCACAACTGGCCACATGACACAGCCATTTCTCCATGAAGGGCCCTGAGTGTTCTTTGCAGGCTTAAAACTTTTTTGTGTTTCCTTTTTTTTGTTTTTTTTTTTTTTGAGACAGAGTCTCGCTCTGTTGCCCGGGCTAGAGTGCCATGGCGTCAGCCTAGCTCACAGCAACCTCAAACTCCTGGGCTCAAGCAATCCTCCTGCCTCAGCCTCCCGAGTAGCTGGGACTACAGGCATGTGCCACCATGCCCGGCTAATTTTTTTTCTATATATATTTTAGTTGGCCAGATAATTTCTTTCTATTTTTAGTAGAGACGGGGTCTCGGCTCTTGCTCAGGCTGGTCTCAAACTCCTGACCTCGAGCAATCCACCCGCCTCGGCCTCCCAGAGTGCTAGGATTACAGGCGTGAGCCACCGCACCCGGCCGTGTGTTTCCTTTTTTTTTTTTTTTTTTTTCAGATAGGATCTCACTGTGTCTCCCGGGCTAGAGTGCAATGGCGTGATCATAGCTCACTGCAACCTCACACTGCTGGGCTCAGATGATCCCTCCTGTCTCAGCCTCCTGAGTAGCTGGGACCACAGACGTGCACCCCACACCTGGCTAATTTGTCTATATTTTGTAGAGATGAGGTCTTGCTCTTGCTCAGGCTGGTCTCAAACTCCTGACCTCAAGTGATCCTTCTGCCTTGGCCTCCCTGAGTGCTAGGATTACAGGTGTGAGCCACCACGCCCAGCTCTATGTTTCCTTTTTGGTGATCATCTAAAAAAAGTTAATATCCATGTCTCATGGATCATCTGTCCAATTACCACACAGCTCAAGGTCAGCCTCAGGATGCCATGTTCACGTTTTGTTTAGATTCCCACTTACGTGGAACTGTTGAGCTACTGGAAGCTCAGGCTCCCTGTGACTGTGCCTTTTCTTCTCCAACCCTGGCGCTCAAGCTGACTGCAGGATTGCAAAGCCAGCTCTTCCATGTGACATACATGTCTGATGAGGGATGTCTCCCCACACTGCAGGCTTTTATCTCTTTAATCTTTGGGAATAGGGCAGTTGACTTTTAATTTATGAACTTGTAATGAAAGCAAAAGTGTTTGGAGAAAAGCAGTAAGCTGAAAATTATGAATGGTGTAATTTGCAATAGAAATAGGCAATTTAGAATAAAGAGCAGAAAACCATACCTAATTTATGCACAAGGACAGAAGGCATACTGAAATTAAGACAGGAATGCTACTTAAAGATTAGGAAAGAAAAAACACTGGACAGAACAAGAAGAGGAGAGTGGTGGAAATGTCAACAGATACCTAGTGGAAATATTGGCTCAGGGCCACCAAGCCGTACAAGTTAGAAAAAGTAAAATCAACAAAATAGATTAAGCATCTTTCTGAGCTGGTTCTCAACCTTTTCTTTTTCCCTCTTCCTGTTCTATGTATCACACTCTCAAGAATACACGAGAGATTCTCACAGTTTGGGAGAAGGGAGGAGGGAGGAGAAGGTGCCCACTCTACTGCCAATGGAGAATCCCTGGGCTACTCCTTTAGAGGTGGGAAAATGCTCATTTCAGCCCAGTACGGAGAAATCTCATTTATTTCCTTGGGTACCACTGAAGAATAAGTTTCTTCATGCAAGTAAAATTTCAGCCTCACTTGTCAGGATGGCTATTATCAAAACAAACAACAAAACAAAAAACAACACATGTTGGAGGGTGTGAGGGAGATTGGAGACCTTGTACATTGCTAGTGGGAATGTAAAATGGTGCCACTGCTGTAGGAACAGTATGGTGGTTCCTCGAAAAATTAACTGCAGAATTACCATATGATCTAGCAATTCCCTCCTGGGTATACACCCAACAGAAATGAAAGTAGGGACTCAGATACTTTTACATCCATGTTTATAGACAGCAGCATATTCACAGTAGCCAAAATGGGGAAGCAACTCAAGTGTCCACAGACAGGTGAATAGACAAACAAAATGTGGTATATACATACAGTGGATTATTTATTCAGCATTAAAAAGAAAATCGTGATGTGCGCTACAGCATGGATGAACTTGAAGACGTTTTGCTAAGTGAAATAAGCCAGTCACAAAAAGACCAATACTGTATAACTCTACTTATATGAGGTGCCTAGAACAGGCAAATTCATAGAGACAGAAAGTAGAATGGGAGTTACCAGGAGCTGGGGGGTAGGGGAGAGTGGGGAGCTATTGTTTAATGGATATGGAGATTCTGTTTGTGAGGATGAAGAAGTTCTGGAGATGGCAGGTGGTGATGGTTGCACAACAGTGTGAATGTACTTAATCCCACTGACCTGTACACTTAAAAATAGTTAAGTGGTAAATTTTGTTTTGTCTATATTTTACCACAATTTAAAAAATGCCTTTTAAAAAATGTTTTGTCCTATCCCTTTAAATGCCAAACTTTTAGAAAAATTATTTTTCTTTTTTTGTCTTTTTTTTCTTATAGCTCAAATCTCACAAGTAAAAAAAAAAAAAATTATTTTTTAATGGGAATTTTCTCCAACATATGACACACGTTCCTGCTTCCTTAAGTAGGGCAGACCAATCACCCCCTAACCCTCTCCTGAGGGTCACCCCCAGTTGTGAGGGCTCTCGAGGTTGCTGGCCAAAGGCTGGCTCATCACGTCACCAAACGTGTCACCAGTCCTGCACTGCCTGGCTTAGCTACTGCCCTGTCTGCTTTCCGATTTTCCTGTCTCCTCCCTAGTGTCCTGCATCCAGAAGCTGAATATTTCCTTTCATGTTTGCTGTTTCATTTTGTAAACCTACTGCGAGCTGAGAAAGCAGAGGAGCCAGTGCGCTCAGATGGGATGCATGTCAGAGAGAACAACTTCCTAATAAAGCCTGGGGGGTGGGGGTCTTCCGGGCAGGCTCTGTCCCAGCCGTCATGACTCCACAGAGGGTGACCGCCACAAACACAAGGTCCCTCCACGTGCCTCTCTGCCTGCCTTTCCTGTCTCTAAGTAGTTTCCTCATTGGCTAGGGAGCGCCATGAATTGGCATTCCTTAATGTGGTTTTTAAAAATATATTATTGTGAAATAATAGAATGCACATAGAGAAAAGGGCATGAAACAAAGGCACCATTGAATGACTAATTATAAAACACTCATGTAACCATCACCCAGGCAGGAAATAGATTTTTGCCCGCACAAGACCCAAGCCCCATGGCACACATACACCCCATATATTACAATCCACTTTCTCCATCAACACAGCTCACCACTATCTTGACCTTCATAAGAGTCACTTCCTTTGCCCTCCTAATTATGCATCCTAAATATATAGTCTAGTTTTACTTCTTTGCAGACTTTATGTTGACGGAATCACACTGTGTCAAGCTTCTTTTGCTTCTTTTGTTTGTGAGATGGGTCTCCATTGTGTATAGCAGCAGTTCCGTTTCATTGCTGTGCAGTTATTCCATCTTGTGACTATGTGACAATCTTCTCATCCATTCTACTGTTGACAGACATTTAGGTTGCTCCAGGTTTTGCCTATTGTGAACAATATTTCTGTGGTTCCTGAACTCTGGTAACACCAGCAGGAAGAATAACTGCTTCCTGCTACAAAACCACTTCCCTGCATTCAATTCCTCTGTTTGAAATAACTAAAGTGGGTTCTGTTTTCTGACTGGGCTCTTACTGATGTATTTCCTAATAAGCGTTTCCCACAGTTTCTGATGATTAGAATCACTGACTCATCATCAAGGAGAATTTACTAAAAATACAAATTCCAGGGCCCCAAACCCAGACCTCATGCATCCAACCCTCCTGGGATGGTTCAGGGGAATCTATTTTTAACAAGTGTCCTAGGTAGTACCTGTGCTCCAGGAAGTTGGGGAAACACCATCTTTCCTATAACCCTGATCACATTCATGTCTGTCTTTTCTGGGATTTTGTTTCATTTATGAACTCACTTCCAGCTACACGCTCACCACTGGCACCTACTCTTTTGGCTACAAACATACTCATGTTTACTGCCATCCTCCCTTCCCTCAAACCCACCTCACCTCCTGCTTTCTTTACACCAACAAAGTTTTCTTTAAAATATCTATATCTGCTGCCTCAACTTCTCTGCCCCCCGTTCAGTAAGACACCCACCACGGTCTGGCTTTGCTCTTACTAGTCTGCTAAGCTGCTAGAAGGTTCCCAGGACATCCCAGCCTCTCTCTGGCCTGCCTTCTCTTCAGTGGTCCTACAGCATGTGACTCTGTCTCCGTCTGCTCCTGGCTTTTATGCTTCTACCCTCTGATCTCTCGTGCACTCTCTTCCTTTTGTTTACTAGTTTTGCTGTTGCCACCCTGGAAATATGATTTTTGCCCAGGGTTCCTTCCTTGGTTTTGCTGTTTTCTTACCAGCCTGTACTACCGGTTTTGAACATATACCCTGGTCCAAATGGCAGACAGGTAGGTCTCCATCACCATGATTTGGGAGGCATTTGAAAGAAATGCATTAGGCTGCCCACCTGGGACTCTCATTTCTCCCTCCCAATGACTCACAGTAGTCCCCATTCATGATAGAAACGATGGTTTCCCTCAATTATACTGAGGCTCAGAAACAAGTTCTAAACTATATTTCTCAGCAGGGAGGGGACAACATAAACAATAAACAAACTCCTAGTTCTCATTCTTTTCCAGGGTAGTTCCCACCCTCCTCCTGGGGACAAATATCCCTAATACACCAATAATAGTAAATCAATAGATGATGTACGATAATAACATGTAAGCCGATGTTTCCAGCTGTCTCTCCTGAGGTCCACATCTGTAGGTGTCACTTCCTGCTGCCCTCTCCTTCTGGGTGTCTCACGAGCATTTCAGACTCAACACAACTGAGATCAGAAGAATCACTTTCCCCTGCAGCTTGCTGCATCCCCAGCATTCTCTAGCTCTGTCGACTTTGTAGTCACCAAAGCTCCACACCCTGGCCTGGACGGCTCCCCTCATGGTCCCGCTAAGTCTGGCGATTCCCCCTCCTTCCCTTCCTGTGCCCACGGCTCCGGGTCAGGCCCTCCTCCCTGCCTCTCCAGACTATGGCGGTAGCTCCTTCCCCGGTTGTCCAGCTTTTAGTCTGCCTCCTGGCACCTCACAACTACAAACCACAACCTTCCTTGTTACTGATTTTTCTTTCAAAAACATGTCTGTGATGTCACCTGGCAGTCTGAGCCCCAGCCTGCTTTTCCAGCCTACCCCATCCCCCACCACTCTGGCCCTGCACACCCCCGTGCATGATGTTCATAGTCATTCTCACGACCCCAAGCCTCCAGGTAATGGCATACCTCCAAGTTCTCACAAATAGTTCTCATTCTTTGCAGCACGCCTCTCTCTGCCTTATGAAATCGTATCCTCCTCAAGTCCAAATTCCAGTGTCACCTTGGTTTATCCCACACCAACCTTTACCCCAAATTAATCTCCCTCAGGAGATCCAACATCTTTGTTTCTACCTTGGCTGACCTTTGCATAAGGAACCAAGTGGCTGCTTGTTCAGAAGGAGGCAGTGGCAGTGTGGGCACTTAGAATGTCATATTGAACTCGCTGAATTCTAGATAATTGCCTGGTGCACTCTCTCCTGCCACAAGACCATGTCTTATTTAGCTTTCTCCCGCCCGTGCCTAGCACAGAGTGTGGAATGGGGAGACACTCAGTAAACGTTTGCTAAGTTGAAATGAATTGTGGAGAATTCATTGCAGATTAAGCACCTGAATTTGGGATTACCAAAAAAAAAAAAGGAGTAGAGGAAATTGTATTGGAGCCAATGATAAATTTAATCTAATGCATATTTATGAACATAGAGATGCTGTCAGCATATGAAAGTCTGCTGGATGAGTTAGAGGGATATTTTGAAACAGAAGAAACACCTTGTACTTCTTGCCTAGTGGTGGCATGTCCCTTTCCACATGTACCCACCCCCTTGTGCCTGTCCCTTGGAGGAAAACGCAAGGTGTCAGTAAGGTGGAAATTCCCTATCCATGAGTATTGCACTTTTACGTCTTCTTGGTGCAGGGAATCCCAAGGATTGAAGAAAACAAAATATTCTGTACACATCGATATTAGAGCCCTCGCACTTTGGATTCTTATTATTGGTTAAAATTTCTTTTCCTCCAGATTGGGCTGCTTAAGAGCAGAAACACTGTGCCTGCCACATATTAAATGTTCACCATATGTTTTATTAGAGTACTGCATGTGCACTGGTATTTATTGTAGACATTAAAAAAAAAGATGAAGTATTGCATGGATGGATGGACATTATTTACTTTTTTTTTTAAGATGGGGTCTTGCTCTGTCACACGGGTGAGTGCAGTGGCGTCATCATAGCTCACAGCAACCTCACCCTCCTGGGCTTGAGTGATCCTCCTGCCTCAGCCTCCAAGTAGCTGGGACTACAGGCACGCACCGCCACGTCTGGCTAATTTTTTCCATTTTTTGTAGAGACGGCATCTTGCTCTTGCTCAGGCAGGTCTTGAACTCCTGGCCTCAAGTGATCCTCCCACCTTGGCCTCCCAGAATGCTAGGATTACAGGTGTGAGCCACCACACCCAGTCTAGACATTACTTACTTTCTGTAAGTGATATGAACTATTGCCTTTCTTACCTCCCCACGGTCAAATGTCATGGCTCCATTTTTAGGCTAAACAGAAAGGATGGGCCTGCCTGAAAACTGGTATTTTGATCCTTCCTTTTTACAGT
This sequence comes from Varecia variegata, assembly GCA_028533085.1. Lineage (NCBI taxonomy): Eukaryota > Metazoa > Chordata > Mammalia > Primates > Lemuridae > Varecia > Varecia variegata. The sequence continues at coordinate 12,493,818 of CM052443.1, read as the reverse complement.
TGCCTCCCTCATGCATTTTTCTCTTTAACTACGTTAGCCTTTATGGGTGGATAAAAAAGGAGAGGAGGAGATCATTTCTCCTAATAGTTTTCACCTGTTCTTTTCAAAGTAGCATTTGTGAAGATTACTTCTAAAATTCTATGACACTTATATATTTTTTTTTTTTTTTGAGACAGAGTCTCACTCTGTTGCCCGGGCTAGAGTGCCATGGTGTCAGCCTAGCTCACAGCAACCTCAAACTCCTGGGCTCAAGTGATCCTCCTGCCTCAGCCTCCCGAGTAGCTGGGACTACAGGCATGCACCACCATGCCTGGCTAATTTTTTCTATATATATTTTTAGTTGTTCAGCTAATTTCTTTCTATTTTTAGTAGAGACGGGGGTCTCGCTCTTGCTCAGGCTGGTCTCGAACTCCTGACCTTGAGCGATCCACCCGCCTCGGCCTCCCAGAGTGCTAGGATTATAGGCGTGAGCCACCGCGCCCGGCCTATATTTTTGAATAGGTAGCACATTCATAAGATAAAAGGCTCAAATGGTTGAAAAAGTATCCAGATGAAAACTTACACCCAGGTCCCATCCTAACATAGCCATTGACACTACTTTCTTGGGAATCCTTCTAGAGATGGTCTTAGCATATATAAAAGCAAATGCATTGTTTCCCTTTTTTAACCAAATGAAAGTATACCATATGCTAATTTATCTCCACCTTGGAATCATTTGGGGGAGCATTCCAGAAAACATAAATCAGAATCGCTGGAGGAAGGACTCAACTGTCAGTATTTTTTTAAATTTCCCTGGATGATTCCAGTGTATTATATATCCAAGTCAAGAACCACTGCATACACACTGTTCTGTAGCTTAGTTTTTGTTTGTTTAAAAAGATGTCTTAGAGATCCTTCCATAGCTACATATAAGAATGCCCTCTCTTTGAACAGCCACGTAGTATTCCACTGGATGGATAGAATATCATGGCATTTATGGACATCAAGTAGTTTGCAACATTTGGCTCTTACAAACAATACTGCAACAAATAATATTTTACATCTATCATTTTGCACATACACGTATATAATATATATATATCTGTAGGATAAAGTCCTACAAATATCATTGCTTAGTCAAAGAATAAGAATGTTTATAATTTTGCTAAGTATAATTTTACTATTTGTCATTTTGCTAACAACTTTTAATTTTGCTGAATATTTCATGCTATTAATAAATATTTGATAGGTCTTATTAAACTGCCCTGTGAGGATTAATTATTAATCCAGTTTTGTGAAGAGTGTTTAGAGTGGAAACGTGTGATTGCATTTTAGGAACATATATGCTAGAATATGATTGCTATATTTGTGCTTAAATTTCAACAAGTAACTAGAGATTGCAGAGGCAGATCATTTGTCATAGTTAGGGTTACTGGTGTCTTTCCTGATAGGGATGGTTGGCTGCTCAGTTTCTTGTTCTTTCTTGTCATTAAAGAGTTTTTTTCTCAGAAAGGAAACAATCTGTGCTCTTTGATGTGGTTCAGAAGAAAGAGACCAACACCACATTTTAAAACTCTTTGAGAAACAGCACGCAGAAGAAAGAGCTTTAGAAGAAAGAGCTCGCAGAGCTATAGCTCAAAAAAGAGAAGTTTTTAGAGAACTTGAAGAATTTCTGACTCTGGAGGAATTCCCTCATTTAAGAAAACACAAAAGCAAATAATGGAAAATGCAAACACAATTATTCTCACTCCAATGAGAATAACTTTCCAACCCAAGTGAATCTTGACTTTGAGGCTATGCCAGAAATTGAAGACAGTAAATCAAGCCCTGAATTAGAAACACACTCTAGTACAAAGACGTGCATTTCCAGGAGCAAAGACAGACACCGTTTTAGAAGTTTCCACATTTTTATACCATTGAAGATTCTGCTCTATAGCATTCATTTCTTCTGTTTCCTTCTTTCAACCTTCTTTCTCCTCCTCCTCTGAGAGAGAGACAGACGGACCCAAAGGCAGAGACACGGAGGCCAGAGGGAAACAGAGAACAGATCTTCTTGTGGTTATGACATGTTTTGAAAATAACTGTCAGGGTGTGCTGAGAGAAATGGGCCATAATAAAATGCATCATTTTATGTCAAGTGAGTTTTATGATATTCCTATATTTCTTGAAGAAATTCAAGCATCAGCCTTTGAATAGTTTATCATCTGAGGTTCTCTGATAGAAAGCAATAGAAATTAACTCATGAACGTAAACCGAAAAAGGTTATTTCAGTGATATTGAGCAACTCACAGAATTAAAAGCAGGAACCAGGGCAGGTCTGGGAACGACAGCGGCAGAGGCCTGTGAGAAGTTTCTATCTGGCATCTTGCCATTGGATGATTTTTTTTCAAATTCCTAGGAAAAATAATCTGATTGCTTTGGCTTCATAACCTGCACACTTCCTGTGGTCAGGGGCTGAGGCTGATGCCAGCCAGACTGCAATACTACCCCCAAATCACCCAGTAATTCATAGCCCCGCATATTGGATCTGGAGTAAGCAGAAGTGCTGTATTGAGACGCTGATAGCAGCTATGACATCATGAAAATGGGTAGAAGACTGAGTAGGGTTAGGACTGCACAAAAATGTTCTCAAAACTCCCTTGTGTGACTGAGGAGTCCTGAACATGTTTCAGTCTTTGGACAGGGCCTGTCATTTTTTTAAAAGTGGGCATTTAAAAAGCGATGTGCCAATGTCTGTACACCTGTGTTCATAGCGGTGCTGTTCACAAAGGATAGAAGCAACCCACGTGTCCTTTGTTTCTTCCATGTATGAATGGATAAACAACATGTGGTATATATACACAGTGGAATATTATTCAGCCTTAAAAAGGAAAGAAATTCTGATGCATGCTACAACACAGATAAGCGTGGAAGACATTATGCTAAGTGAAATAAGCCAGAAGCAGAAAGATAAATACTGCATGATTCCACTTATTTGCAGTGTCTAAAATAGTCAAATCCATTGAATCAAAGAGTGGAATGGTGGTGGCCAGGAGCTGGGGTAGGAGGGAGTGGGGAGTTATTGTTTGATAAGTACAGAGTTTCGGTTTTATAAGATGCAAAGTGTTCTGCAGATGAATGGTGGTGACGTTTGCACAACAAAGTGAATGCACTTAAGGCCACTGAATTGTATTCTTAAAAATGGTTAAAATAGGAACTTTTATGTTATGTGTAGTTCTCCACAACTTTTTTTTTTTAATGCAGTGTCCAATAGTAGAGATGCCAGCAGCTCAACTGAGGGGGGTAGAAAAGGAGACGTGAAAAGATTTTCTTTTCGCAGACAAGGCTTCCCATACTGTGGCTTTCTGCAATGGACTGGCTTGGCTGATCCCAAGTATCATACATGGTCATTCTTTAATTTAATAAAAATTATTAAATTTTTTTTATAATTTTATAAAAAATATAGAATAAAAAATTCTATATTTTTTATATATAAAAAATTCATGAGTTCTAAAGAATCATTTCAAAGCCAGGAAACGACTTCTTTTTTATATATGGTACAAGTCTAGCTGGTAATCCGAACCCCTTCTGCACTGACACAGGCTTTCCTCGCTGGGCTGCTCTGCAGAGCCCAGGAAAATAATAAAACCTTTATGACCAAGAGCACTATTTCATTTCCTTTCTGAACTAAACCCGTGAAAGACCACCCATGCGGATTTGTGCAGATGCGAGACTTGACTGTACACTAAAGCAACGGTGTTTCTACTGCCTCTATGTTAAAAAAGCAAAACAATAGAATAGAATAAAAACAAAAGTAATTTAGATACATAATAACTGCCGGTTTTCATCTTGATAATTCACAACTGATGACGCTGGGAGTTTATCTATAGTCTTTCATGTGGTTCGTGTCAACATATTATTTATTATCCTCTCTAGGCTGTGGCTTTCTGGTTTATTCAATTGACTTCCCCACTTACTAGGTGCCTTTTCTGCACAAATGCCCTCCCAGCCCTCAAAGGCCCTCCTCTTTTCTGGAACTATCCCCCACAACTATCATGATCCTTTCTGGAAAGTCTTTCTATATAAAATCTTTTCTAGAAAGTCTCCCTGGACCTCTTCGGATCTCTTCCTCCAATGCATTGCTAGGACACTAATTACTTTTTCCCTTCCTGCTACATAGAACTTCGGGCTATCAAAGTATAATTTTTAAAAAGAGAAAAACCTGACTCTCATATAAATGTAGAATGAACACATGTCAGTTATATATGAAACTAATTTATAAGGGTACCGAGAGGGTGTAAAACTGGTTGAAAGGAGAATTTGATGAACAGAGGTCTGTGTAGTCAGACAGGAAAGGCATCCTAGAATAAGTTTTCTAAATTACAGACAAAACTGGTTGATGTCCTAAGGGGCAACAGAACCTTTGGAGTTATCTTTGCTACTCTTCAAAATCCACAAGTTAACTCGTAACTTCAGAGATTCTGGACCTTAGTCATTAGTAAATAGCAAGACAAACAAAGTATATCTTCTAGAAAACTGAATAACCCTTGGGTGGGCCTTGGGCTAAACAATATTCCAATGCGATATTGAAAGAACATGCAAGAATCCCTTTAACTTATATCCGAATTTTTGGATAATTTTTCTTGACCGAGTCAATCACTCCATTTTATAAGAGGAAACATGAGTTAGGAGAGATGAGTTTACTTGTCCAAGATCACATAACTGATGAGGAGCTGAGCTAGAACTTGAAACTAAGTTGCTCGGCTATAGCTCAGGATTTCTCCAGATGCACACTAAAGGGTCATAGAGGCCGGGCGCGGTGGCTCACGCCTGTAATCACAGCACTCTGGGAGGCCGAGGCGGGAGGATCCCTTGAGATCAGGAGTTTGCGACCAGCCAGAGCAAGAGTGAGACCCCTGTCTCTACAAAAATAAAAATAGAATAATTATCCGGGTATGGTGGCATGCACCCATAGTCCCAGCTACTCGGGAGGCTGAGGCAAGAGGATCACTTGAGCCCAGGAGTTTGAGGTTGCAGTGAGCTATAATGACACCACTACACTCTACCTGGGGGTGACAAAGTGAGACTATCTCAAAAAAAAAAAAAAAAATAGAAAATAAAGTGTCATAGATGAGTGACCCACACAGTCATTAACAAAGAATGAAATAATGTCTTCTGCAGCAACTTGGATAAAACTGGAGGCCATATCCTAAGTGAAGTAACTCAGAAACAGAAAAATAAATGCCACATGTTCTCATTTATAAGTGGGAGCTAAACTATGGCTACGCAAGGGCACCCAGAGTGGGATAATGGACACTGGAGACACAAAAGGAGAGAGGCCAGAAGGGGGGAGAGATGAGAACTTACCTATGGGTACAATGTACACTATTCAGGTGATGGGTACACTAAAAGCCCAGACTCCACTACTATACAATATATACATGTAATGGAATTCAACTTATATTAATGGCTCCTAAATCTATTAAAATAAAATTTAAAAGATGCTTGCCCTTTGAACACCACCGCCATTTTGTGAGGAAGCCCAGGTTACATGGACAGACCCTGTGTGGATGCTTTGACTAGTGTTCCTGGGCCCTGGCCAACAGCTCCGTGTCTCCATAAACCCCAGACATGTGAGTGAACAAGCCTTCAGATGATTTCAGCCTGCAGCCTTCAAATCTTCCAGCTGAGGCCCAGACATTATGGAATAGAGATCAATCATCCCTGCTGCACCCTCTCTGGATTCCTAACACATGACTTTTGTTTTGTTTTTAAGCTACTATGTTTTGGAGTCACTTCTTACGCAGCAGTAGATAATACGCCATGTTCTCGGCACGGTGGCATTGCTTGTTTAACTTTCATCAGCAGTCCACATACAAATGTCATGTAGTTATTTCCAACTTTGCCAAGCCGCAGACTTGACCCTTGCTTCCTGAGGGGTGGTGCCACTGTCGTTGCACGCTGGTGAAGGAGCCTCGCCAGCCTCCCCACCTCTGCACCTGAGTCATTCTCGTGGGTCCTACGTGTAATGGACGATATGCAGCAGCTCGCAGGACAAGAGAAACACGCCAACTCTTCGAGAAATATAGTTCTCAACAGAAAGCCAAGTTCGTGTCCTGGAAGTGAAGAGAAATTGGGGGTATTTAAGAAAGTAATGGTTTCCAGTGTGTTGGGGGAGGGGAGGAAGTTTAGACTGAACTGTTTTCTTTTTTTTTAAATTTTTTCTCTGGCAGCCTCCCAACCAGAATAGGTTCAGAGAGACTCCCAAGGGCTGAGCTATCAAGTGACATCCAGTGGTGGATCAGATCAGATGTGATATGCCTACTGTGTTGTTTAAATCATATTTCAGCAACTGTTCCAGCCAATATGTAAGTTCATTTTATAGGGCGACGCTTTGCCAGAGGGAGGTATGCACATTTGCAGCGTGGTGCAGGTCTCCGGAGCTATCCGTCTAAGCTCTAGACCGTCAACTGTGCCTCTTTATTTTTCCCAAGGCTCCTAGCTCAGAAGTTCCCAGCCTGTGAGGTATGAGATTTTCCCAAGTCCTCTGCCAAAGAACCTCGGTTCAAGAGAAAAATAAACTCAAGAACCTCTGATTAAACCAGTCTTTACCGCAGTTCGACTCAGAGCTTTTGGCTTTAGCAGCAAAGAAGTTGATTAAGTAGTTTTGCCAGGAATAGGCCTAATTCAGACAAAGTATTCTATATTTAGAATACTCCTAAAATTCAGGAATATTCTATGTTTAAGAGCAGGAACACAAGAAATTACGACAAAGAGCTGCATTTTTTTGAGACAGGGTCTTGCTGTGTTGCTCAGGCTGGCCTTGAACTTGGAGCCCAAGTGATCCTCCACCTCAGCCTCCCAAGTAGCAGGAACTACAGGTGCACACCACCGTGCCCAGCTCCACTCCCATTTTACTCACCCAGGTGTTTATCAACTGTCTCCCTCACTAGGATGTGAACTCTATGCCAGCAGGAACCTCTGTTCACTCAGATATCTCTGGGGCCGAGTGGCTGCCACCGCGTAGGTGCTGAATAAATAATGACCCATTTTTCATGCACTTCTAGATCATTGTGTGAACATGCCACTGCTGCTAATAATAACAGTATCAGTAATAACAACAACTGCTTTGTATGGTTAAAATAAGATGAGCAAAGTATGATTTCACAAATCACCCAGTTTATTGCCAAAGAAATTTTTTTTTCTTTATCACAATGCTTAAAGAGAGGAAGAATAAAAAATCTCACAGGGAATACACTTGACAGATGAGGTACACTAACAACATAGTGAGTTCCAACCTAGAGACCAATTGTTAAAGTCAAGTTGCTCAATGAGAATGGAAGCAGGGCTCTGTGGCTGGAAGTCTAATCAGTTTTGAGGCATAACTTTCTCCAAGAGGTTCTCAGAAGATACAGTGTGACCAACACAGCAGAGACCCCTGACAATGCACAAGGTCCCTCGATGCTAGGGGGACACACATTAGCTCACTTAATTCTCACAACACTTCTGTGTAGATATTACTGTTCTATACATTCTGTGGATAAAGAGGTCAAGCTTTAGAGATAGTACAAGTTGAGTATTCCTAATCTGAAATCCAAAATTCGAAATGCTCCAAAATCCACCACTTTTTTGAGCACCGACATGATGCTCAAAGGAAGTGCTTACTGGAACATTTCAGATTTCAGACTAGGGATGCTAAAGCCACATAATGCAAGTATTCTGAAGTCTGAAAAAATCCAAAATCTTCTGGGCCCAAGCATTTCAGGTCAGGGATACTCAACCTGCATTTATTTTTCCCCAAGGCACATGGTTGCAAGCAAAACTAAGCTCAGACCTGACTCCAAAGCCAGTTTTCTTAAAGTCATGCAACGCTGTGCCGTCTCCCTGCCTAAAAGAAAGTTTGGAAGGGTCTGCTTTAGACAGAACAGCCGCTAATCTTTCTTGGTTGATGGTGAAGAATTTTTCCTAGTGATGGGAAGACCATGTGTTCTAGCTCTGACTAAATTAATTGTGTTTTTAAATTTTCTGTATTTTATGATGTTTTTGACATCTTGGGGGGCCGTCTAGACCCAGAGACTGCCCCTCTGGGGCCAGCTAACACCTAAGGATAATAACCAGTTGTCTGAGAGCATGCCTTTCATGTGCAAACCAACCAGTGGATAGCTCCAACCACCTCCTTATCTAACCCTCACACCAAGCCCATATTTCCCCTCCTCTTAACCATCCCAGGGCCAGGGACCAGGCCACTAGAGGCCACCCCCATAGCCCAAAGCCCGCTGGAATTACTTAAACTCCCCACCCTAAACTGTTTACCCTGCCCTGCCTTTCCTGCCGACACCCTAATAAAGTCTCTGGCCTTGGCTTTTCCCTCGATGCTGTTTCTGTCTCCTGACCAAAATCTGGCCGTGTGGCATGCTGTGCCCCCTTTTCTAGGGAAATGCAAGTAATAAAAACCTTCTTTCAATGGCATTGACTTTCTGTGTCATTTTTCAGTCACCTCCACAAATTATAATCCCACGGGTACAAATTTCAAAACACTGGACACCCCGACTCGATCCAAGGAGGAACTGATGTAGGCGGCTTCCTGCAGCACGAAATCCATGCTTTGCAAAACTCTCTTACTCTGTCACAGTAATACTTTCGTAGTTATATGCACACTTTTATCCGTTTCAGCTCGCCTTGGAAACTGTGGACTCTGAAACGTAGTATTAAAAGCAATTTTTTAAATATGGAACTGCACTCATCAAAGTATTTCCTACTAAATTTCTTGGCTTGTTTAACATCTTGTTGAGTGATTCATATAACTGCTGAAGTCCAGAGCATTTCAGCAGCAGAGACTCCTAGTTTCCAGCAATATTTGTTTTTCTCATCTTTCTTAGTAATAAAAATTTTAGTGGCGCACACGGCCACCCAGAACAAACATTGTATTTGCTGACCTCCCT